>JALXJV020000007.1:12372102-12972102 GCA_024633595.2 Lepomis macrochirus | reverse complement strand
CTTGGGATGTTGTGGCTCTCCCTTCTCTTTGTTGCTGTTCTAGATATGGAATTTGCTGGTGTTGAAGCCATGGCTTAATTACCATACCGCAAGGCTCCCTGGGCCAGAACGCCTCAATTACCAGAATTACCCGCCTGTGGTGTCACATTAATTGTGAAGCAAACACATGTCACTATAAAAGATAATTTAAAAAAAATAATCTTTTTGAAAGATGAAGAGAGTAGGAGGGAGGGTATGGATATAAGAGGGGGCACTGTGCCCGAGGTTTTCGTAGACCCATGGGAGTTAAATGTGCTTGAACTCTCTAATGGTGCCGCTGTGTATCGAATTTCTAATCAGGCTGCCGACAAAGAGCCTGGCTGCACAGGTGAACCTCTGTGCTTTACTGCTTTATTTCATTTCGTTCATAAATTTTGTTCAGTGAAAGGGCACATTGGTCACTGTTAGTCATGTGGATCTAAATTAATCATCAGAATAACAACACGTCAGATACAGGTGTAAAATAAGGCCGCTTAACATTGGAAGAAAAATATTCAGTTTACACTAACATTAAATGAAAGAAAAGCAGCCAGTCTTTAGATTGGTCAAGCTGAAACTGGAGAATGTTTGGCTTTTCCGCATGAAAAATGACTTTAACATGTTAATCATTTATCAAAGTAGTTATTGTTTTTTTCCGGTTGATTGATTATTACATTAATCAACTAATCTTTTAAAAGCTACAAAGCAGCATGCATAGTAGAATCTACTCAATTCAACCTCACAAACAAACAGGATGCCAACCAATTAAAAAGGCAAGTAAAGCATGCTAATACTAGGCATAATGGCAAGTCTTGTTGCTTTCTCGAGTATCAAGATTTGATAACCAAATAATTTGTGTTCCAGGTCTGTGAAGTTCTTTCTGTAAATGCTGTGTAGCCAAAAAGCAGGACATATAGCCATTGAGGCAGCAAAGATGTTCAGTGTAAGATGGAGTGTGTTGTATCCTTCATGGTGACTGTTTAGTGCTGTTGTTTGTGCTGCGCTCTCAGCCGTGATAATTAAAAGACGCCCCCCCCCATCCCAGAGTGCTCATTGTTTCCTACATAACTGAAAGAACAACTTCTCTGCATTACCTAACATCCAGAGACAGACATAGAGGATATAAATGCTGTAAAATCGTGTTACTAAGCAGTGAAATCCACTTTAATTAAAAATTGAATTATTACCCACGGCTGCTGCATTGTCGCTCTTCTGGTCAGTGGAGTGTTTGTTAATTTCACCTCACAAACGCTAGTTATTATCTTCAGAATTTATAATCATGAATTAGAGACTCATAACTTAAAAGTATGACTAGAAGCAAAATCTCTCCATGCTTTTCTTAAACTTTTCATAGTAAAGTTTCCTTATTTATTAAAGAACATTTCTGGCTTAATTTGAATATTAGGAGACTCTCCTTTCTCCTAATTTGGATACAGTTACAGATAACAGGCTTCTTATATACTTGAATGAACATCTCAGTGAAAATTTGAGTTCTCCACAACTTATTGGGGGAAGATAATCAAATTTCCAAAGTTTGTTCTGACTCTGATACAGCACATATTATTCATCTGTCGCATTTGCATAAATGCTGTCTCAGGCTGCATAGTTCTGCTATGTGGTCTTTATAATTTTTGAGCTACTGTAACTCAAGTTCACTTATCAGATGAAACTAATCTGTCTAGATGTCTAAAATGACAAGTATTTTTAACAGGTAGAAAAAAACATTATTTAAGAATAAGCATATAGTATTCCTTAACATTTTGATAAATAACACAGGGTCACACAATGTGATCTAGGATGTTGTTTGTTGTTTTTTTAGCTTGACTCTAACTGATGTCCTTGTCTATTTTCCACATCTGGGGCCTCGACTGGGGCTGTTTTCATGTAAGAATTCATTTATTCATCCTCCCTGGAAAGACAACTGATATTGGACGAAGGCTGACCTTGTGCCGTAACACAGTGGAAGCTGAGTATTATTTACCATGTAGGAATCATGCTTATTACTGTGAGCTTCCTCATACAGTGCACTAAATTAGTTAGGTAGCTATATGGATGCATTCGGAAATTATATTTCCTGTTATGGAAATATTGTTTTGTGTAAACCTATACAGTAGTGTCTTCGGAAAATAAAACTTTAAATTCATATTAATCTCAGCAGAAATAAACAAATATGTGGATTAGGATGTTTTTCTGAGTGTGTTTAAGACAGACAGTGAAGGTAACAGTTAGTGACAGAAAGACAGGCAAGATAAAACATCAAGCTGCACCATTTCCTCTGAGGGACTGCGCTAAACCGTAACTTTACCTCCATGCAGTTTAAACCCATCTGATGTAATTTGCATGTACACACTTTCTCATGTCAATTATCAGACCTCTGACAGCGCTGTGCACATGTCGACTGTAGTTTACGTCTGCTGCTCTGCGTGGGGAGAGACAGGAGACCAATAGGTGTTCACAGAAACAATGTTCTGTTTGTACAAACAAATGCCCTGTCATTATACACTGCTCAAATAAATTAAGGGAACACTTAAATCACACATCAGATCACAATGAACAGAATAGTTAAAAGTTCAAAATCTTTACTCTACATTTTATTATTCTTTGAGAAAAAAATGACGTGAGCAGTGGTCAGTGGAAACCAAAATCACCAACTGAATGAGGGCTGGATTTGGCATCAGTGAGCTCTTGAAGAGAGTGTGGTGCTACTTGGCAGCATCGAATACACGATACATAATGTCCCAGAGGTTCTCAATTGGATTCTGGTCTGGGGAACGAAAAGGCCAGTCAGTGGCATCAATGCCTTTGTCATCCAGGAACTGCTTACACACTCTGGCCACAAGACACGCATTGTCCTAGAGCAGGAGGAGCCCAGGTCCCACTGCACCAGTGTAAGGTCTGACAGTGGTGATCCCTGATCCCGGTACCTAACGGCAGTCAGGATAATGTTGGCTAGCATGTGGAGGACTGCGCAACCCTCTAAGAACATTCCTCCCCAGATAATCACTGACCCATTGCCAAACCGGTCATGCTGGATGACATTGCAGGCAGCATAATGTTCACCCGGCGTGTCCAGACTCTTTCATGTCTGTCACATGTGCTCAGTGTGAACCTGCTCTCATCAGAGAGAACGGGGCACCAATGGTGGACCTGTCAATTGTGGTGTTCTCTGGAGAATGCCCATCACACTGCACCGTGCTGGGTTGTGAGCACAGATCCCACTAGAGGATGTTGGGCCCTCAAGCCACCCTCATGGAGTCTTTTTCTGACAGCTTGGTCAGAAACATGCACATCGGTAGCCTGCTGGATTTTGTAGGACTCTACTAGCAGCTCCTACTGTACCTCCTTGGCAAAGGAGCCTGTCCAACTCTACTCGTGTTACAGGTCGTCTCCTGGTTTCTCCTCCATGCTCCCAAGACTGTGTTGAGAGACACAGCAAACTTTCTTGCGATGGCACATATGGATGTGCCATCCTGGAGGACTATCTGTGCAATCTGAATGGGCTGCAGGTATCACCGCACCTCAAGGACACTAGCGGATTGCAAACCTAGAGAACAATCAGTCAGGAAGAATAAGGAGAGAGCAATTGTCTGAGGCCACCACCTGCAAAACCATTCCCTTTTTGGGTGTTGTCTTGCTGTTGCCTCTCTAGTGCACATGTTGTTATATTCTCTTGCACCAAAACAAGTGACATTGGTTGACAGTTGCTTATGCTTCCTAAGTGGACAGAATGAAATCACAGAAGTTTAACTGACTTGGTGATATTCTGTGACGATTAAGTGTTCCCTTAGTTTTGTTGTGCAGCGTAGTAAAAATGCATCCCAGTGTAGTCTGTTCTTGTTATGAGTTGTATTTTTTCCCTGTGGGTTTCTGGTTTTTGCCATTATTTCCTTAGTCCTGTGCTTTCATGTTTTCTTGATCTATGTACTTCTGTGTTTTATCATTATGGTCTGTGTCTTAGTCCATAGTCTTATATCTCCATGTTTTAGTGTAGTCTTGTCTCCTGTTTGGTCCCGTCTCTGTCCGTGCCCTGATTTTGCGGTCTTTCCATGTTTTGTGTTTTACTTTGGTAGATCTGTCCTTGTGTGTTCCTGTGAACTTTACTTCCTGTTTTATTTTGGTAATCTTCTATACCTGGTGTCCTTGTCTAGCGTTGTTCCTGTGGTCGATTACCTGATGTATTTCAACTGTGCTTCCTCCCTGCTCGTTTACTAGTGTATACATTGTCCTCAGTTATCTTTGTCACATTCTTGTGTTGTATGTCGATTGTTCTTGCCTATTCTGTCCCTTGTTCTTGCCTATTCTGTCCCTTGTTCTTTGGATACTCAGCCCGTTTTTGAGCTGCAACCTCTTCGCCTTTTGGTCTGCATTTGATTCCACACCTCAGCTCCCTGCCTTCATTCAGCCAAACCAAGACAGTTCTACTACTTCCATTTATCTGCCTCTCAAAGTCTCTTAGTTAGTGTTAGTTTCTAATATGACTGGCAGCAGACTTTTAATCAAGATGACTTCTGGTTTTACAGCAAAAACAGCTCTTTTGAGAGCTACAGCATATAGATTCAAAATTCTTCCCCACAGGGATCAATCAATAAAACTGATTGTAATACAGAGACCTGTATGCACATTTTATTTTTCAGAATAACCAGGGCTATTTGAAAATGAAGAAACATTTTATGCAAATAGTAACATCAATGATTTATGATGGAATATATACATGTAGGATTTAGGTTTGACAAAGTCCATTTTTTAAAACTTTATTCAAAATCTGACAATAGTCACTGATTCAGCAAAACAACCAGAGAGATTCCACACATTCTTCTTCCTTGTCAAAACCTGGCACCTAAATTACCCACTAAGCAACGTGACCTACAACAGTTTGGTCAGAGATCAGGGTATGTTATGCTAATATCAGTCAGAGATGAGTAGCGGGCTACACTCCACAAATGGCTTTATACAACATTGTTAATATACAACTTAACTTAATGTCCATGATTTTTCTCCTTCAAAATTGCCTTTATTGCTGCATTGCTACATTTCCCTGTGCCTTACCTCCACCAACTGTGAAATGGTGTGTAAAATCAATAGAAGGACTGTTTATTATGCTACCCGTGTGCATCCTCATAAATTGGAGATCTCCACATGATATCCTAATTTGAAAGTAACTTTTACTCAACTTTTACTCCAAAAAAAGGAAACGTAACTAACATTTCTAATATCACAGTAGTCAGGGTTCAAAACCTAAAATGTAAAATATTTACTTAAAACTAAAAACAAATTAATATTAACAAGGCAACTATGTTGATTGTGTGTTGTGTATTCTCTCCGAGTCTCAGCTGGCATGGTGAAACACTCATATTGAGCCAAATATTTTTTTCATAATGGCTTTTGTAGTTTATTTTTCCGCTATGATTCAGGTTAAAGAAAATCTATATACACCAGCAGCCTTCCTTGATTCATATTATTGCAATTTAACTTCACAAAATGTATCCACAAATACTTAATAGAGAAGTACATAATGTAGCACTTCCCACAGTGATTTGAGCTATTCATGGTGACTCATGCTCGCCACAGTAATAATGACACGCCACATAAACAGGAAGAGAAAAGCATGCAGGCCTCTCAGCGGTCCTCGGGCTTGATCTCTACTCCAAATTCTGCTCTGCACAGATATTTCAGCCCTCTAACTTAATGCTTTTGTTGGTGGGATCTAAGTGGTTGTGACACACACCTGAAGATACAGAATAGCAGTCATATTAGATATCAGGACAGGGGAAATGGTTTAAGCACATACTGCTGTGCTGTTCCTTTAATCAACATCATTTTTGCCCATCTCCCATCTTGACCTCTTTGGATCATCAGTGATGTCTCTCGGTTAGTGTGTGCATCAAAAACAGTTTGTCGGTTGCTGATCTGACTGTAATGTACGGTTGAGAGGAAGCCTGCAGGAATACGGTGGATTTCCTGTTTGGGCCTTGTATAAGAACCTGCATGATAGGGTCACAGTGCCTTGTGTGTTGTTGTCCATAGGTGGGCAGTGTTAGAGAGGTAATAAAAGGTTGATCAGACATACTTCTGAGCGATCTGATTTTGCTGCAGCTTTTTCCTGGAAGATCTATCTTTCCACCAGGGCATCCAGGCGAGAGGCCAGAGACTCAGGTGCACAGCGTCCAGTGAAGCAGAGAGCAGCTCTGCCTGTGTGTCACTTTGACAGAAATTTTCTGTTTTTATCCTGTGTATTTGAGTGGATGTGTGGCTACATGTAGTAGTTTTGAGCTGTTTTTTCCAAAGCTGAATTGTGTAATGTGGGGAAATGCTGCTTTACATGCTGTAAAAAACAGCACCTGCCCCATTTACTGTTGGTCAGACGTGTATTTTTTGTTTGTAGTGCTGTGTATAAGCTCATATATGTTCACTTTGGCACTGCATAGTTTACACCTGAGTAAACTGTCCCAATGAGGATGATGTTTCTCAGGGGATTCCTGCATTAACATTAGGTTGCTCTTTCAAGCTGAGCCCAGAGACTCATGGGATATGGTGAGAGTTTTTAAGTGTGTATCTATATATGTAATACACATATATATATATATATATATCTATACTAAACTGACAAGAAGAGCGGGGCGCACCTCATCTTTAATGCCTGGCCACAATAGTAATTTTTTCTCTCCTTCGCAACACTAGCATTTTTCCATGGACAGTGGTGTTGCGATGGCACATCCATTTGTGCGATTGCAAGAAGGTTTGCTCTGTCTCCCAGCACAGAGCCCTACAAAACCTCCAGCAGGCTACCGATGTGCATGTTTCTGACCAAACTGTCAGAAAAAGACTCCATGAGGGTGGCTTGAGGGCCCAATGTCCTCCAGTGGGATCTGTGCTCACAGCCCAGCACCGTGCAGTGTGATTAGCATTCTCCAGAGAACACCAGAATTGGCAGGTCCACCATTGGTGACTCGTTGTCTCATATGAGAGCAGGTTCAGACTGAGCACATGTGACAGACGTGAAAGAGTCCATCCCGGTAAACCTGGCCTGAAACGAACCTGGTCTCCTGGACTAAACATCTAGCATTCCGTACGGCATCATACATATCTTTTTTATTCTAAGCTGCGACACTTGCAACTTCTCCCTTGCCATTCCACTTCCTACAATCCACCAATGTCTAAACCAGCTAACAAAGTAAATTTATCTTTAAGCAATTCAGCATCCAGCAGGTATGCAGCAGGATACCTGGTACTCTGACACATCACGGTCAGGAGATACCTACATCCAGACTTACAGCATGGCAACAGACCCTAACAATTCACTTTATGATGCCCAAAGGGTTAATTCACAGCAGGGATAGGCTGTAGTGGAGCAGGCTTAATGGACTCGTTCGGCTTTCCTGTTAACTGGCACACATGACAGGTTTTGATACATTGTGCAACATCTCTTTTTATGCGCAGCCAAAAAAATGTCTTAAGATGTTGAGATAACTTTTCTTAACTCCAAAGTTCATTTGCAAGAAGAAGTGCTTACTGACACAGATTTGTGAACAATATTAGAGCAAGTCTTAGATCTTTGAGTTCAGCTCATGATGAATGGAGGCAAAAACAAAAGTGTTGTTTATAATTTTGTTGAGTATGCTTATTTCTAGTACACAGGAAAATCAGCTCTCCAATGACCTCTGTCGTGACAGTACAGTTTGTATTGTACCTCATCAGACGGAGCTGCAAGTAACGTGACACATTCAGTCATTTCTACTACATATTACAACCAGCCAGACAACAAATTTCTGCCCCAACAGGCCCAGCAAGACAGTGAAGTTTCCTCGTGCGCACTAACAGGAATAATCCTCAACGTGGTTTGGAGTTTCCTGCTAACTAAAGACCAACCCGGCTCCCCCTAGTCTTCATGCAGCTACAGTATCTCACAAAAGCGAGTACACCCCTCATATTTTTGTAAATATTTGATTATGTCTTTTTTTATGTGACAACACTGAAGAAATGACACTTTGCTACAATGTAAATGAGTGAGTCTACAGCTTGGCAACCTGCGTAGCTCTGGTGACCTCCATGCCCAAGAAGGATAAGGCAGCGCTGGAAAATAATATTGGCCACACAAAATATTGAGCCCAATTTGGACACATTCCCTTAGGGGTGTTCTCCCTTTTGTTGCCAGCGGTTAAGACATAAATGGCTGTGTGATGTGTTATTTTGAGGGAACAGCAAATTTACACTCTTATACAAGCTGTTTACATTGTAGCAAAGTGTAATGTCTTCAGTGAAATATATAATCAAATATTTTTAAAAAATGTGGGGATCTACTCACTTTTGTGAGATACTGTACTTGTGGTGGGTATTTATGCACTGAAGTCTGGATCAGGAGAGTGACTAGAGAATTAGCAACTCTCCGGAATTCACAGACATGCTCCCAAGCAAAGCTACAACAAGGTTTGCTACAGCACAACACAAAATCAGCTCAACAAGCCCAAAGGGGACTGTCGCTACAGCCTACAAGAGAAAACGCCGGAGGCCTGCTCCCTAACAGACAAAGCAGACTTGCTTACTTAACATACACAACTAACTACCAACTGCCAGAATGCTACAAAACCCACTTCAAACAAATCTACAAATGTTTCAACGGGATCGCTCCATCTAAGCAGTACCAAAATGGAGAGCCCCATTTTGTCATAACGTGGCACAAAGGCCATGACAAAAGTGGCAAAAAGACACAATGCCTGAAGTACAAAGTGTTTATTATAACTATGAGATGTGTTAGTCAGCAACATCAGTAGTTTAGGTGTAGATGTGTGAACATGGTGTCAAGTGTTGTGGTAAAAGTAAAGCAAAGATTTTACAAAACCAAAAAGGTGCAGCCGCTGGCAGCGAAGATGAGTGTTCCAGTCTAGAAGGTGACTTTTATCTCAAGTGAAACTCTGGGCCCAGGTTCACTATTGATGATGATGATTATTATTATTATTATCATAAATATAATAGCACCTTTCAAATAGCTAGTGCTTTATGATAAAAAAATAGAATACATTTAAAACTAAAAGAGACTAAAACAAACTGAAAAACAAAAAAAAACTAAACAATGAACTAAAATGTCAACAAATCTACAAAAAGGCACTTTTTCAAAAGAATCCAGAATAGGAATGGGTGCTCGATCACTGCAGCTACTTAATGTTAACTGCATAAAGGCTAAAATGAAAAGTTTGTCTGTTCTCTGGTTAATGTGCTGTCTGCAGCTGCTGTCTGTATTCAGCCAAAGAGAAAGGAAAAGAAACACCACTGTACGACCTGCGATTGTTTTTGTAGCTCAACAGGGACAAATTTAATCTGGTCGATTTAATAGTTCTGAATATCTTCAGTATTTGGAGTACAGTACAGTCGGGACAGCTGTTAATTGATGTGTCAGATGCTGCTCATTTCATTTTCAGGTTGTTAACTGCTGCTAAAACTGTAGTGTTTCTGCTTTCTCAGCCAACAAAAGTTCTGGAAAGGCAGAATTTTTAAATTTAATTTTTCAATCCTGTAAACACTGAAAATTAAATTACATTCATCTCCATGTATTCTGAAATGGCAGATATGGATATCTCAAAAAACAAATAAAAACCAAAAGGACATGCATAGCTTCGGGGTGTCTGTGGATCAGGAGGTAGAGTGACTCATCCACTGATTACTGGGTTGGTGTTTCAATCCCCACAACCTCCCTGTTCACTTGTCGAAGTGTCCTTGGGCAAGAACCTGAAAATGCCCAGATGGTCAGATCAGCGCCCTGTGTGGTAGCTTGTTGCCATCTCTGTGTAAGTCTGTGTGTGAATCTGAGTGAGTGGCAAAAACCTTTAGCTCCATTTTTCTGTAGAGTAAAAAAACACATTTTCAGTCATTAAAATATTGGCTCAATCTTTCCTTTGTGCCGCATAGTTACATTGACACACTGACACTTGTGTGTGCAGTCCAGTCTGTTCGTCATAGCTTAAACCTTCGCTCCAAGTCAGACTCTCAGATCTGTGCTCCCTATAAACCCTTTGATGATCGCACATTTGGACCTTCACTGCACAAAAAACACTTGGCTCTGCCAAGCCTGTCACTCTATTTAAATGTGGATGCTGTTAATGAGAGGAAGACATTCACAACACTGCAGGACTAATTGGACTTGGGCATGTGAGTACTGGTGGACAGATTTATTGACTAGTGAACTATGAATTCTACAATGAGTTGAAGCCTTCCAAACAGCTAGTACTGGAGTTTCCTGTCATGACTCTTCGGGCCAGAAGGGATGAGGGATTCAACCCGTCCAACTGTGGCGCAAATGACTCTCTGCGAGACGTTGCTACTATAGTTAGCCAAGATGTGATTTGCAAATGTTTCATAGAAATTGCCTATCACAATCAGAGAACACAACTGAGCTGGCAGTACAGACAAGCATCAACTTGCTGTTTCAATTTTCACAGCAATTATCTGATTTTCTCCCAAGAGCCTTCCAGGTTTTACATTACATCTTCACAGGCAGAGGATACATGTCGGTTTAAACACATACACAGAAACAGTTCAGTATGTGTCACTTATACATTTGAAGTATGCACACACAAAACGCATGTCACGTAAGTTTCTATACATTTCTCTCTATCAATAAAACTTTTTTAAGGCATCTAGGAAATATATCACAAGTACATAACTCAACTTTGCTTCATCTCATCAAGTGTCAATTGCCTTTCTTCTATCTAAACCCCATCTGACAAACAGTATTGATCAAAAATTGTTGCAAAGTACCAACAACAAATCTCACCTTTCTTCTAAAAAATTCAAGCATTTTAGTTAGTACAATTATGAAAACTTGTACTTGAGTGTTCCGGTTTTATAACTTTAGACTTCTATTATATATTGTTTTTTACATTTATTCATCTAGCTGACGCTTTTACAATTGCTATATACTGTATGTCAGAGATCGCACACCTCTGGAGCAACTAGGGGTTAAGTGTGTTGCTCAGGGACACATTGGCAGATTGGTCACAGTGGGGGATTGAACCGGGTCTCTAACGACAAAGGTATGTGTCTTATCCATTGCGCCATCACCGATACTAGTTATATTGCAGATTATGACTTGACATCCAGAATATCTAGTATAATCAGTGTATTAAGTGAGATACTTTCCTATATTTTAAACTAACAGACTGTTTAACTGGTTAATATTTGAGTGTGAAGTTTATTGTTGACCTTGGTAACAGTGGTTTGGCAAAGTTCCACTTTGTTGCAACAGCTGCAACAATAAAATGCAATTTACAAGTTAATGGGTCAGTCATAATAATCATATAATATATTTTAAAATAACACTTTGATGGGTACCATTCTGTTAAATGTACTTTTGAGTAAATACTTAAGTACATTTTTACTGATTTACTTTTACCCAAGTAGTTTATTTCTATCAGAGCATTTTCACAATGTTGGGTTTCTTATTTTGCTTCACTAAAGGATCTCCAAACTTCTTCCTTCTCTGATTCCAAGAAACAGTTTACGTTTGAAGCTGTTTCTTATTTTTCTGGCACACTCCAAGCTTTCCAAATTAAAATGAATCTTCCAGCCATAATTATGCAATAAACACGCTCGTCCCCTATCTTATTATTGAGGTTTGACTGGTAATTCTTCATCCAGTCATTGATGGATGACTATGATCTCCAGTCATGATATAATATTTAAATTATAGTCATATTTTCCTTAAAATTATTAGCATGAGAATGGAGGTCCTTCTGAGTGTTTCATCAGGCTGCTGCCTTAAGACAAAGCTCTCTCGAGGATGTCACAGTGTGACGGATCTGAATGTCTTCTCAGAAATGAACCGTGGCTTTGCTCTGTGGTGAGACAGAGAAAAATGGAGGAGGCAAGCTTTTGTGGCAGATGCTGGGCTGCCTCATATTGTCTCACATGGGACTTAACACATTTAGGATCCCGCGGGACTCGACAAACAAACAACACTTTACAAACACACAAGCACATCCCTCAGCTGCATAAGCAGAGTTCTTATTTTTATTTTTTGTTCGTGATATTTTAAGATGTATCCCAGTCGTGCCCTCCCAGTGCCACCTGAGGCTGGCTGTGCACCGCCGAGCGCTCGCTGTATCCAAAGAGCCAGCAGGAGCCTGTGAGCAGTGCTTGTTCCATGCTGCCGACTCTTCTCCTGCTGCACAGTGAAACTGCCCCGACCAGCTGGTGGAGCTGGGTAGCTGCAGGCTGCCTTGGACCCTGATCAAGTATTGATGTCTGGCTATCCATGCTGGCTGACTCACCAAAGAAGAGTTATACGAGACAGAGATAGAGAGGAGATGCAGAGAGGATAGTGTTTTCAAAGGAAGCTTGCATAAAATTTTAAGAGCTAATTGTACTTTCTTGAGCGAAGATGCTTTCTCACGTGCATAATTAAAGAGAAACTTTCTAAAACTCTAAACCACATTCAAATTCCTGTTAGCTCCTTACCATTCATTTCCTTCACAATTGACGTTCAGTGTATTTACTGCAAACAATTCTGTCAGGTTGTAGAATATTTAACAGTGGATGAAAAACAGCATGTCATCGCTGACAATACAGTATGCTTCTTTGTGCAGACTAATATGTCCAGCCTCATCAGCGGCAGGTGCTTTGGCAAAGAAGTGTGATAAACTAATCATAGTTGCTGACCTTTTCCAGTCCCATCATGCTGTGCATGGATAATCTCCATGCAGCCTGTTGTCAGTGCATGCATGGGTCACAATGAGGTAGTGAAAGGTCTACACTCTGTCTAAGGGAGTTGGGTCAGTTTGCTTTTTCTGCTGTCCTGCTTTCTTCTGTGTGAAGTAAAGCAGTACTGCCAACTTCTGTTCTCAGGTCCACTACCTTTAAACTCAATGCAGTTAACCAGTTATGCGCTACAATCAGTTAATGCTTACTGGTTTGTAACGTTGGCCGACCACATGAAGCCAAATCTTCTACCTAATTATCTGAATTCGATCTGTGTGTGTGCATGTGTAAAGGCTCAAAAGTCAGGTAATTGACCTTCTCTTTCAAGGGAAATGACCAATTCTTAGTGGCTTCGCTTAATGAGAGCAGTAAATGTCTTTGATGTTATCTGTTCTGGACTTTTTTTAACATTTGCTTCCAGCACTTTTAAATCTGGCAGATATCGGAGAACAAGACTAAAGGCCAGGATTTGCTAGAAAAAAAATTCAATGTTGCAAAGGTGTCGGTGGACATTGTTTCCAAAGCTGTTCGACTTTCCCACAAGCACTTATGATGTCTTTGAAGGTTCTCAGTCGTCCCTCATGAGGGATGAAACATCTTCTAGCTTCTTCAGAAGAAGTCCCTTGGATGGACTTGGGTTCTAGTAGCGTACTGCCGCATTTGCATATTTAAACATAATATTTCAAGAAACCTGTAATACAAAAAATATTCCTTTAATATAAGCACTATACTAGGAAAGTTTCATGGTGATATCTGTTAGTTAATTTTTTTTCCCCTATTCACCTTCAGTGTCTCACCTTAAGAATCTGTAGCCATGCTAGTGGCTCAGTGAGGCTGTGCTGAATGCTAGCATGTCACACCTCACAATGAAAATGCCAACATGCTGATGTTTACCAGGTATATTCTCTGTTCAACAGCGTAATTTAAAATGTTAGCTGTTCTATATATAGACAGTATATGCATTTACAATTTTGTTTGTTTAATATATAAAACACTACATTTAAGGTTGAAGGTTCTATGTACGACATTCACTGCCACAAAAGTCTGCACTAGAGCTCCAACATCTCAGACTTAAACAAATTGGTGCTTCGGTCCATCAGAATCTATTGACAAAAACAGTAACAGTCCACCACCAAGAACGACTTCCGACATTCCTTCAAAACACAAGTCCACAGAATTTCCAGAAACATCAAAACAGAATTCAAGACAAACCGGGGTGGGTGGAGCAAGGTCTGGAGGACGGATTCAGGGGCAAGTATCTGGGAGGCCAGAAGCGAGGAGCTGGCACTCTCAGGCAGGCGGCCTGGAGCCAGGCCCAAAAGGCTGAGCAGGTCTGGAGGGCGACCAGGAAGAAAACGGTGAAGGGGGAAAACCACTGGAGGCCAGCAGCGAAGGTGTAAACCCTCTGGAGACCAGCAGCGAACGCGGAAAGCCTTGGGAGGCTGTGCAGAAGATTGTCAATATCCGAACCACGACCCTAGGACAGGAAGCTAAGCCCAGCATCACAGTGGTCGGGTGACTCCAGGAAGTGAACTAACACAGATATATAAGGAAGGATTTAACAAAATAAAACAGGACATAACAACACAAACCCAACGTCATGACACACAGAGGGATTGTGACCTCATACTCAGCTCCGGACAACAGAGATGGGGACTCAAGTTAGAGACTCGACTCGAGTGCGACTTAAGTCATACACACAGTGACTTGAGACTCGACTTGAGACTAGTCCTCAAAAGACTTCAGACTCCACTCGGACTCAATGTGCGGGACTCGTGAACAATGTTTATATTTTAGGAAACTTCTGATGATGATGATGATGATGCTGTTATTCCCTCCCTCCGTTACCTATAATCTGCCTTCACAATACGTAACATCTGCTGCGCGCGGCAGCACGTGACAGAGGACATCAAACACCACAGCTGCTGAGCCATTCATCATAAACTTTGGCTTTAAAACTTCATACAACAAGACCCAAACAAAGAAGCGCTGAAATAGGTTAGTAATCTGTGGTGAGTAAACACCACCGGCTCAGCATTGGCCAACGTTAGCTTGCTTCTTGCTTCAGCTACGACCTACAAGAGGTTTACTTTGACTGTTCGATGAATGAGCGTTTGTTCACTTGCCAAACTTATGGTGGTCGATTAATCATTAGTCTTAATCGTTTACGTCCCGCTGTCTGCCATCACGTTAATTATTACCATTGGCTAGAAAGAGGTTACAGGTTTATTGTTGATCATGTAACCTTACAGTTATTTAGTTATAACGTTACACTGGTTTGAGAGTCTGCAGGATGTGTTGACTTACAGTAGTTTAAGTTGTCATTGATTGCATTGCATATTATATGGTTGTACTTTGTAGGTTCAAAAAAGGTTACAGCTTTATTGTTGACCATTAACTTTACAATTTTATGTAGTTAACTTTACACCGGGTTTGAGAGTCAACAGGGTTTGTTGAATTAAATAAAACATTCATAATAACAACGAGATACTTCGAGACTTGACTTGGACTCCAGCTCAAAGACTTGAGACTTGACTTGGACTCTAACTCAAAGACTTGTGAGGATCTCTGCCAGATACCATAACTCCACTATATATTTACAGAGCAAATAGTTGTTTGCTTCTGGTTTGAATTGTGGGATATGAACATGTTCTCTTTTTATGTGGAATTTACATTCTGATTTCATCATATTTTGAAATGTGCAATGTATTGCATCTTGGTTTGTTTTTACTTCAGTTTCTATACTTTATTTAGACATGCTGTGAATATTTCTCACACATTTTTAATATCATGCATTTTAAAATTCTGTTCTCATCAAATTCTGAGTCTCATCACGAACATCATATTTTCTCCTTTCGAACAAATTCACTCAATTCTTATTTACACCATTATTTTCTTTTCATCATTTGCTGCTGCAAAATCCCACATTTCTAACAACACAACTAATTGTGCCACCAAAAAACATAAACATATCTCAGGTCTTTCACAATCATTTTAAATAAATAAATTCACTAAATTATGTTGTCATACAAAGAGTCTCTCAAAGGCTTCATTATTCATAGTTAGACTTCAATAGAATTCAATAGAATTCTGGCAGATGGCAGACAATTATTTAGCTTCAGATATACTGAATTAGATTTATTTGGAAATCCTGCATGGTATTGTCTGGCAGGTATTTTGCCCAGTGTGTTCAATGTATAATGGAATATGCTTCAGACCAGAATTTTTTAATGATAAAGGGCTTGTTTCCAGGTGATTCAATTCATCAGGTTTACAAATACAAATCAAATACTTCTACAGGCTTTTTGAGCCACCGAACTGACACTTCCAAGGAATTGCATTTTATGTATTTTCAAAAGGTAAAAATAAAATAGACTGCTACAATGAAAAATAATACTGAAGTAAATACTGTAGTAAAATGACAAATTGAAAGCAAAGAGCATCCTTTAACAAATCTGCCCAAGGTGAAGAAAATAGGAACTAAGAGCAGGGTGGGAATGGGAAAAAGACAGATAGATAAAACAACAAAAAACAGACAGCGAGAGAGAGAGATGCATCCTACGTGCGAGGAATAACTGATTTGATCTTGTTCTCAGCACAGAGACAAATGAAGACAAGGCTTAAAAGCTTAACCGCTGCTTCATTGTTCTCAGTTCCATCCTCATTGTTGCATATGTTAAATGTTCTTGCTTTCAGTAACTCAAAAATGGGTGTGTGCTTGTGTGTGCATGAAGTAGACTCTTAAATTCTCCATGGTAGTAGACAGGCACTAAAAGAAACGATTAGGCAAAGTTAATATATGCACACACACATTACCATTTAGCCTCATTGCACCCTTCACCTCATGAGGTGGTGGGGACACATGCACACACAAAAAAACTGAGACTTACTGAAACTGTGGAATTGAGGGTGTTTTCACTTCACTTTTCTGTACACAAAGTATTGTGCTATGTCTGCAAACATTCTGCTTATCTGCATAATGTGACAGTATGTTGAAGCAGTAAAGGCTGCGAAAAGATTTTTTAATAGGCACATAAATTCTCAAATAGTGCCTGAGTGTGGCTTTAATTAACTGATGACACATTTAAGTAAAAAAATAATTTGCTGTTGCTGCTGTTTACTAGTTTTAAAAACACAACATTTCCTCCAATTTCACATTCAAACTCATCCAGTTCCAGTGGTTTATGGGGCAGAAGTCCTTCCACCTACTGGAAGGTTTTTATTGTGAAACATTTGCAAGAAATGGTGACTTTTATTAACAGCAGCTTAATGTCAGTGAAACATGCCAAAGTAGAGTTGATGACAAAATCAGTGAGTGAGAACAGAATTTCTGTTGTACTGTCACCAGTCAATTCTGTAAAAACTGTGAAATACTGTATTTCATCAGTAAAAGCTGGTCTCAAATACAGGCCGGGGGAATATACAAGGATGGATAAACTCTTGGTAAAGTAACGTGCATGACAAGTAAGCATAATTTACATTTCCATCTCTTAAATTTAATCATTAATCTTGCACAATTTGTGGCTAGCTTGGCTTAGCATAAAGACTTTGCTTAAACTGGATATAACTTGTTTATCAGTGAGCTGCCTGCTGTTTACCCTTGCTTCCAGTTGTTATGCTAAGCTAAGCTAACCTGCTGTTAGCTGTAGCTTCATATTAAGCCTACCTTACAGATATGAAATTGGCGTTAATGACTCTTGGCAAGAAGGCAAATAGGCTTATTTCCCAAAATGTCCAATTTTCCTTCTATTGTTTTAAGGAGACAGGACACCAACGATGTTGTTGTTAACGATATGAAACATTGCAAAAAAACGATTGATTGACTAAGAGGGACTATCCTTCTGTGCACAAGAAGATAAAATAAATGAGTTGTAAATACATATATATCTTGCTAACCCAGCTGAGCAGCCGCTGTGCAACAATGTTTCTAAACTGCAGTACTGAAAAGAAAACAACGTCGGATGTGAACATGCAGTCATACACATGTACGCGTGCACAAATTGAAACTCACGCATCCGGCTGAGCGGTGCTGCAGTCTGCAGCCAGACCTTAATGCATTCCAGCAGCAACATAAGGGACCAGACAACACACAGATGTGATGGCGATCTTCATAGGCACACATCATTTTAAATCGAGACAATTATTTGTCTCTCAGTGAAGGTTTAGTTACAACTTTGAACTAATGAAAGAGATGGAAAGCAATGTTGATTACCAGGGCAGACTGGGCAATATGGATATACATCTTTGGGAGAATACTGGTAGGTCTATGTAAAATCAGACTTTGAGGACAGATTAGTTTAAACACTGATTACTGCAGTAATGTAGCTCACTGTAGGCGTGTGTTTTTTTTTTTTTGCAAATGTTGCCAACCTGACAGCTGCCTTAATGTCCATTGTGCTATAAAGAAGGACAGTTTAGCTTATAGATTTTATTCTGTGCTGAGGATAAATGTCAAAAGATAACTCTCTGTTCATACATCGATGACATATATTGATGATTTATCAAAATCATAAATCAAAAATTTACATGTTGAGTGTTGGGATCTACTGTGCCCCAGTAGAGCTTTATGTCTAGCAACGCCCCTGTGAACATCCTCAAAGATGTTGGTCTCATGTTTTCAGGAATAGGCTGAATACCATCTCAATGAAATCTGCGGATGAAACACGTACGCCTTCAGTGATGTTTATGCTAATACAGAGGGAGCTGTGACTGTACCAAGCGCTGAGTGTCTGAATCTTAAAGTCAATGTTGGAATCACTTTCATGCGGCTTGGTGGCATTGGATGAGGATTTCACGTGTATGAACCCTGGTTAATGCTACATATGATGACAGCTGGGAAAACGCTGGAGCTAAGTAGTGTGACGTTTGACATGTCATGCATTTAAAGAGGACACTTATCATTCCCTCTGTACTTTTGGTGGTGAGTCACACTGCAAAATGTTAATTACATTGCATCCAGGGTGGAAAACAAACACACTTCTCCATCAGACTGATTTTGGGGAACACTCTGTCTGAGTTTAATCTTGTTCGAACTCCCTGCTGAGTGTAAATCTTTCCACTAACGCACAAATAATCCTTGGGGTTGCAATAATTAAACCAGCAGGGGAGAGAGAGACATCCATTGTGGATGAGAGTTATGTGATAGTGTTGCCTACATGGCAACAGAAGCATCCTCTATCTTCTCAGACTGGCTGACCACAGCAGCCAAGAGCTTATTGGCTACATTTATGGAGGTTTATTGAAACACTTGACATAGTACTGGCTTTATACTGTGAAAGTGCACAGTATAAAGTGCTATTTTTTGGGATTTTTTCTTTGTGTGCAAATGACACCTTTCACATTAGAAACACATGTGATCCAATGTTAATACAAAAGTACGCAAGTGGAAACAAATGGGGGGAAAATTGTACAGGTAAAAGTACTGGCTTCAAAGATGTTGCTGTTTGGGATTCTCTTGTGTGTGATCCAAGCCATCCATCCATACATCCATCGTCAACCGCTTATCCTGCATACAGGGTCGCGGAGGGATATTACTTGCTTCATATTCCTTATTCTTTGCATTGTTTACAAAAAATAAAATCTTCCCACTTCATTCTGGGATTTGCCAAGCCCTTGACGAACGCTTCCTCACACACACAGCAAAGAGCAAATGTCTTGTGGTTCAAAAGAAGAAGAAACCTGAAATGGAATGTAGCACAGCTGAACTTTGCTGATGAGTGTTGCTCTGATAGCACTAAGCTCTGCTCTAGCTTTGCTATCAGCTCAGGGTTGATCCTATAGGGTCTGTGTGTTTGTGTGTGCGCACTGTCATGTATTTAACCCTACACATTTCATGGTGAGGCCACAGGATGTAGCAGTGAGATGTGAGAGAGTGCTCTCAGTGCTGCATTCTGTTGAGCTGTTTTAATCTACTACACATACTGTAATATTTATTTTTATTGGTTTACCTATGTGTCTTTATTGGTAGTTGGAACAAACAGCTGGCTAAATGATTTAAAGGTCTTTAAATATTTTACTCCTTTTGAGTTTTTGCACTTCACTAAAATGAGCTTTTTTGCCATTTTGTTTCTCTTTATTATTCAGTCTCACATTGTGTCCAAGAAAGCCAGTTTTTGTTTAGTTATTTTGCCCTAATCAGTCTGTAGTGATCTTCAGTTCACACAGAGCCCACAGTAGTGTCACTAAGAACAGTTAACTTTATGTTTTTCATGTTGATCAAAGAAATATGCAGATTTAAGAGCTGTTTCAGAAAGCTGACTTGCAAGAACCTGTACATTACAGCTGTGTCAATCTGATCTACGCCTGCCGCCTTAGTTGTGGCATTTTTTCATTCTTAATTCTGCATACAAAGCTCTGATTGGTTTGGTGTTTTTTTCAGCTGGGAGAGTAGCCAATCAGTGTCAATGTCAAATATGTTTTGAGAGAAATATAATTCTGTTTTAAATCTACATAATAAGAAATGTTGTGATGAACAAAATGAAATCTCAAAAGCTGTCAAGTGGTCATACCAAACACATTTGCAAAACATTCACAGACAATGTATTTTATTTGCTTTCATAAAAAAATATGCTCAAGCTAACACAGCATGATTAATTATGGTTAGTTTAAGCAACTCAGAGCACTTGAGTAAGTTTAGGGAGAAAAAATGTTGTACCTTTTTTTACAGGGCTGGAAAAACATTGCTAGCAAGCAGCATTTTTGTTTCCTCCAAAACACAATTGGCAAGTAGTAAAAACAAAATGAAATTTCAAGGAGACCGGGATGAAAAGTGCAACAGATTTATCTGAATAGCTAAAAAAATTAGATGTCGGCAGTGACTCACAGTTGTAGAACCAGGCTAGATCTTTTTACCCTGTTTTATGATATTTTGTATATTGTGGCTGTTTATTATAAACTATCCATTTATTATGTTGCTAGTTGCTTCTGCAGAACAGAGGAAGCTATATATCATGTTGAAGTTATATCTATGTTCTCTATCTATCCTCAAATGGCAGACAAACAGAAAACTAACAAGACAGACAGCCTGGCAGACAAAACATGGAGAGAGAAGGACATAGAAAGGCAGCCATATCTGGCAGCTGTCATTAAAAATAGAATGATCTTTCATTTTAGTGAAAGCTATAAGAAAAGAAACCCTTCTTTCTGCTGGACCATAAACTGACAGTATATTTGTTGAGCGCTGGTCTGACTCACAGGACCTCAGATGTCAGAGTGAAACCTTGTCAAATGGAAAAGAGAGACAGACTGAAGGGTTTAATCACACTGCCTGGGGTTATAACCATGTACATACAACTACATAGATGCACAATTTAGTGTAGCCTCAAAAGGTGTTTTGATGACGCTAAATGATTGACTTTGTATTTTGTAAAAGTCGGCAGGGTCCAACGGGGAGGTGACTGAGCTTTCCTGCTAAATCTGGGACTCCATTAACCTGTTTGCCTGTGACTTCATATCTCCTTGTCATCCTGTCACTATCGTCCTGACTCCAGGGCCAGTGGGAAGCCCAGGAATGGCTCAAGATGAGTGATTTTGACAGAGGGCCAACCCCTGCACATGTACCCAACAACCGGCTCGTCTTCCCCCCCACCTCCCTGTCTTCTTATTCCCTTCTTATTCACATCCAGCTGCTGAATCACAGATGAACAGCAGTTGATGGGACTTGACAGCCTGTCTGGCTGTTTGCCTGCCTGACTGCCTGTGGATATGCTAAACATACTGACTTTCACATACTAATTTTGAGGTCAGGGGTCATGTAAAAGCATGCAACACGTGACTGCTGAGCAGGAGTGTGTGCAAGTGTGCACGCATATAATCTCCTTGTAAACAACATATGCAAACCACAGCCCACCGTCCCTAACATATGTGTTCATATTGGAAGATACTGTTTTGCTGGTTTAACCTAACTACCATAAGTGCATTTGATGAAGTACTGTACTTAAAGGCAGAATGAGTAGGATTTGTCTTCTGTAGACACAACATTAAAAGTGTGCCCCTCCTCCTGGGCTCAACGGCACCAGAAGTGCAATGCTGTATATGACAACATTGCTGTATGAATACTTCAATTGTTAAAAAAATAACTGTACTAATAATAATAATAACTGCCAACAGTAAAGTAAACTATATACCAGCTCATCAGAGGAACTAGCACTGAGTTGCTGAGAATCCACCTACTACACTGGTTTACACTGGTTACAACCAGCGTGGCTTGTTTGTTAGAAAATTAACTCAGCACTACAGACCTCAAGGGTTATTATCTCAAAATGTAAAGTTATTTGCATTGGTTAGGAGTTGCTAGCTACTATTTTTGGAGTATTACCTTTGTAGTATTGGTAAAGCCAGTATACTTTTCCAAGCAAACTAAGCTAACTGCCTGCACCTATCTGTCCAAGAGACAACAAGCCAACTCTGCATCGCACTTCATCCCCATCCTCTCCTTCTGTGCTCACCAGCAGGTGAAAGCCAACCCCAGATTCACTCTCGTTTTGGAACGAGCTTTGTCCGCTTGGCATTTCGCCTAGCTATATTTGCTTTTTTTCTGTGCTGCATCTGCCATTTTCATAGTTTCCTCTTTGATGCATGCTTACAATCTGGCACCTGCTCACTATGTTTTTAGTCCCACCCTCACACCCTGCCGCTTTATACCTCTATTCTGCTACATTTTAGACAGGAACATTGTACTTTTACACCACTACGTCTATTGACCGCTATAGTTTGACAAATCTTTTGCCATCTGTTTGACAGTTGATAATGAAGAGGCAGACGGTAACAAGAGAAGAGAGAAGAGTACAAACAACAAAGGTCCCCGGCTGGAATTGCAGGTACGGTGCAGTTGTGTGGTAACCATTCAGCTCCTGGCGCTCTATTACTGGTTACCTTGCAGATTAAGATTTTACGAACAAATAAAATAAAGTAAGCTCCACCTTGATAAGCTACAAACTTAAAATCCTGTTCACAAAATAATGGGTCATTCATAATAATGTCATATTTTTCTGCATAATGATTACTTTAATTTTTAAAGTACATTTAACTGATATTACTGCACTTCTCTACTTTTACTTCAGTAACATTTTGAATACAGAACTTCTAATGGAATATTTTTAGATTTTGGTATTTCTAATTATACTCGAGTAAAGGATGTGAATACTTCTTGTATTCCCCACCATTGCACACAAGTCTTGTTGATGTCTGATTGATGTTCCTCTGGATCCCTCCTTGACATGGCTGTGAAGTGAGTGATGTTAGTGCGCTGTCATTTTGTCATCACTATCTCCAAACATTAATCATGCCAAATTGTGTGTGTGTGTGTGTGTGTGTGTGTGTGTGTGTGTGTGTGTGTGTGTGTGTGTGTGTGTGTGTGTGTGTGTATGTGTGTATGTATGTATGTATGTATATGTATATATATATATATATATATATATATATGTGTATATATATATATATATATATATATATATATATATATATATATATATATATATAATATTCTGGTAGAAGAGTCAGAAAGTTGCTTTTTTAATGCTAGCAGCATGTATTTTTTCTAACTAACTTGCAATGTTGGTTCAAAATGCAAAACAAAGATTGTGATGTGAGTTGATTTACAACATCATCTACATTTCTGCCTTTAGGACAATAGGGCAATTATGCATTTATAAGGTCAAAACATGATATCAATTTTCGGCCCCAAGATTTAACAAACAAACAAACAAACAAACAAACAAACAAGTGTTTTACTTGCCAAACCTTAACTCTACCTTAACTATATTTTATTTGCCATAGCCATGAGATTCCCCTACCATTGCCCATACTGTACCATGTGCAGATATTGTAGAAATAAATGACTTTAAATACACCGGAGTTGAACATTGCTCAGGGGCAATGCAGCGGGATATGTAACTTACTAAAACAAAAGCTTGAACCTGTGTGTTTAAGCACTGAAGGAATGGTAGGAGTAGAAAGAGAAACATGTGGACAGGCAGTAAGAGACTTCATGTGGAGAAGAAGATCTAATGCGTGATGTGGAGTGACACGTAGCTTTTATGTGATAGTGCTGCTGTGGCAGCACCCATCGGTGAGCCTGACACCCTGCTGAGATGCTTGGTGTAAGGAACTGAAACTGGACTAGCAGGGGAAATGATGAGAGCTATCATCATCGTCATGAAGAAAACATGCTCAGCACTCATCTTTGTCCCAGCTCCCCTGTATAATGTTTTGTTTTAAAATGTATGGTATGGATATTAATAGGATGGATAATAACATCCATCTATGTTGTTGTTTTTTAGCAGATTTTGTAATAAGGGCACCAAATACCATTGAATCTCTGTGACTATCACTTCTTTTTTCTGTGCATTTTACCACAAGATTCAATGAAAAGCTGTCCAAGAACTGGTTTTGTAACCTCTTTTCTCCTTTAGTAGCCAGTGATCTTCTTTTATTAAACACATGATTTTCACAAACTAGTTCTGTATTTAAACTAAATAAAAACTAAAACATTTCTCCACACTTTGAGACAACACTAAAGGGTTTAATGTAGATTTTTTTTATTTCATGATCATTTTAACTGTTTTATAACAAGATGAAGTTGTAGTTAAATAAAACTATTTTACATGGTGCAATACTGAGGATGAAGGCAAGAAGCTGCTCTGAAGTCGGGTGTTGTGGCAGTGGATACTTCTTTATCTCTTGGCAGACAGCAGCAAGGTGAGGTGTGTAAAAACAGTCTAGGGCGGTGGTTATGGCATCATCCGTGGATCTGTTGGTTTGAACAGCAAACTGGTGAGGGTCCAGGCTGGCTGGGATGTTGTTCTTTATGTGCTGGAGAACCAGTTTGTCAAAGCACCTCATCAGAATGGGGTTGAGACCCGCCGGTCGATAGTCGTTTAGAGACACTGCAGACTTTTTAGGTACAGGAACGATGGCGGCTGTCTTGAAGCAGTTGAGAACCCTCTCCTCTGACAGTAATAAGTTAAAAATGTCAGTAATACCATCAAGCTGGAATGTTATCAGGCCCAACAGATTTACTCATTTTCACTCTCAGCAGGACTCTTCTCACATCTGCTGTGGATACTGACAGTTGCCGTTCACATGGAGGTGGAGTAGACTTTACAGCTGACTCATGTTGGAGAGATCAAAGCAAGCATAAAAGTTGTTAAGCTCATCTGGTAACATTGCCTCACACATGATGTTCCTCCTTTCGTAGCCTGTGATGTTTTTAATCTCCTACCACATGTCTTTGGTGTTGAGGTCTCTCTCTCTCTGTTTTCTGCTGATGTCTCCATTTCGCCTCCTGTCAGCTTTCAGTCTGCTGTCTTGGTGTTGTATGCTTCTTTTTCGCCTGACCAAAAAGCAGTTTCTTTGGCTCTGTACAGAGCCCTCACCTCTCCATTCATCCAAGCTCTCTGGTTGGAGAATGATTTTATTGTCTTACTGATCAACACATTTGCCGTGGATGATGTCACTAATGATGTAGATGACTCAAGATGGATGTGGCTTTCCTGGGTGGCGGCCTCTCTGACGTGCCAGTCTGTATCATAATCATACATCTTTCAAAAAAAGAAAAAATTAAAACACTATATGTATGAGATAAAAATATATATAGATAAAACAAAGAAACATATATATGTTATTTTTTGTTTTTTTAACGGCTGCAGAATTATACAAAATGAATGAAATTAATTACTGTAGATGTTTTGTGAATCGTTTTGTGCATGGCAGATCCCATTGACAGAAACTGACAAAATGAAGTAAAAGTTAATAGACAAGTCAAAGATTTCTGTTGAGGGTGTAAAAAGAAATATAAAGCATTATAGTTTTCCATACCATGAATCAATTGATAGAATAATAATTAATTTTACCATTCATATTTATTTTTCACTTTTCTTTCCAATGGACGCATGCATTTAATCATTAATTATCTATTCCCTCTCTGGCTGAGCCTCTTGAGATCAGGCATACAAAGCCTGACACATTTGACATCTTTGGGATCTTGAATCCCAGAGTTTGAAAGGTTAAAATTAATTTATGGTTCCATTATATTAAAATATGAGGAAAAATGGTCTTGCCTGTCTAATTTCACTAGGCTTTGTCATTGAAACTTCTCACTTCACATTATTTGACAGATTCATAAGGTCTTCCTCATTATTCTCAAATCTGATAAAATTACTTTATGGACATTTTATAAAATCCAAGTAAAGAATTTGACATATGTCACTATCAACTGCAAATGTAAACATGTAAATTAGAAGTTAACAAAACTAATTAAATCTTATCTTGTCACTGTGCTTGAGTAACTTTCAGTATTTCAGATGTATTTCAGTATGAGTTGAAAGAAGTTCAGATATGTTGCAATGGCAGCATTAAGGATGATAGCTGGTGTTATTTGCAATTTAAATATAAAAACTATTTCAGGTTGTATGGCAGCAAAAATTGGCTTCCCTAAATGGTCCCGTCGCCTTCACACTACGGACGTTGAATGTAAAATCTAAATGTCTTTCTGAAACTCGGCTCTGATCGTCTATCATGTGTTTCTTTTGGTTGCCAACTGTGAGGCTCTGTTGTCTGAGAGGAGCATTGAAGGTCAGTTTTTCGGTTTCGGTTTGAGTGTGTTTGTGATTTATTTTCAGTGAATCCTGTCTCTTTTCATAAGTGCACCTCTGATGTCCGTCTCTCCTCCTCCACTAAGAGGATCTCCCGCTGTGATTTCACTGCTGATCAATTTAATTGTCACAAACAATTCTGAGTCTTCTGTTAAAAGGTCAGCGATGGTTATCCTCTTTCACCTGCTTTAGTAGAAATATTGATGAGAACAAGTGGCTGCATGACCTTTCCTGTTATAGAAGCAATACCAGTGGTCGAAGTATTCAGGTCAGTTTACTAAAAGAGATCATGGAGAGAAGTGAAGCCAGTTTTGGTCCTAGGTAATACTACTACAGGGCTACTTCTTGTTGGCACCAGCGAGTGACATACACTGTAATACTGGTCGCTGCAGGGCTGTGCCAACAAAAAGTCTCTTGGCTCAGTGTGTTTGTCTGACTCTGATCCTGACTGTTTAACCCGCCCAGCTACAGGGTTCACCTGCCAAACACCAGCCTAGCGTCACTGATGGACGAATAGTTTTATTAGATTTCCAGGGTTTTGACATCATTTTTTGGGCCTACACTGAACCCTTGATCGGCTTCAGTGTTCGATCTCTCGCTTACCCCCTTGAGCACACACAGTGACAACACATCAGCATCCGCCCAACTCTGCTTCGGATTGGCTAATAATTCTTATCTAGGGACTGAGCATGTGAAACTCCCAACAAAGATAAAATCAATGTGAGAAAATAAACTCAGTAGCCAAAACAGGGTGTTCAACACACATTTACATTTTACACATATACATTCTTGTAAATTAAACCAGGTAAACCTTTCCTGGTACAACTCCTCAACTAAATTATGAACCTGAAAATGAACTTTATAAGACCACTTATACCACACAGTGAAATTGCTCCACTAAAAGTAAAATGCCTGTTTTCAAAACCTTACTTAAGTAAAAGTATCCAAGTATTATCAGCAAAATTTACTTAAAGTATCAAAATTAAAACTTATCATTTGGCAGCATGTGTCTGTTGCATTTTACTACTGTAGACATTTAAGGTTGTGTAAATTTGAACTACTTCAGAGCTTTGTGACAATGCATTTTCCAGCTGATCCAAAGGGGGTGTAAATATTATATCAAAAAGTTGGAGAATTTTCTCAATCCATAAAGGAATCTTTCATCCTTCAATCATTCAGTTTATAGGAAGATTGATTTTCAAAAATCTCCAAATTTGGAGATAAATGATTTTCCCTGGACAAGAAGGGTGTGAAAAGCTACAGCAGTGCAACATTTGGCTGTGAGACTTAGTGGAGTAGAAGTAAAAAGAAATCCTGAAGAACAAGTACCTTGAATGGAGTATAGTACTCGAGTCAACAACACCAACATTAATTGTAGTGTCTACTCACTATATAGCATTTGATGTCCTACTTTCTTTCTCCACTCTGCACATGTGAAGAGATACAACCAGAAATATACTCATTGGTGGCAGCCCATGTATGTGAACAGATGCTCACTTTCTCCAGCACTGACTAGAAAAATCACCCGTCAGAGCAATTTATCTCGCTGTCTTTCAGCCCGATGGCTTGTTGTTGTCGTGTCATAATTAAAAATGACACCTGGAACAGTTTTTCTTACACATGCTGGTGATCTGGTTCTGGTTGCTCGTCAGCCACCTCTGCTAAATGCGGAAACACATCAAATGCACCGCCTCGGCCTGGACAAGACACTAATTTGCATTGGCCCGCAGGTTGCTTTTAGTGGACACAGGATTTTCACATGAGTGAAACGCTGACTCTGTTGTTGCTGCTGCGGTTTCACATGAGTGAAACCGCAGCAGCAACAACAAGAACCAGTTCTGTCTTTCACATGTGTCCAAACTTGAGATGACTGACTGAAAATTGTCACAAACAACCAGAAAAGGTTCTGCTCTTAATTCTCTGAAGGAGAGGCAGTAAATCAATGACTTATATGTGGGAGCGCATTATGTCTAATGATGTCGGTAAAGCTGTGGAGATGAGATCTGACCTCCACAGTAATGGTGTAGGTGACCAGGTGGATCAAAGTATTGCTGATTGTGAAGCTGTGATGGAGAGTAGATTGATGGCTCAGCCTCATGATGGAGGTGTTGATGACCTCAAACGTTTGTTTCACTATTATCAGTGTTATGACCAAACTGTGGGACTACCATGAGTGATGAGTTACACAGACTAATGTTTCTGTGTGGGATGCATTGCTGCTAAAGCTGGCTGATAGCATGGATAAGAAGAATATCCCAAATAAATGCATCTGATTGTTTTCCCGTTTTTGCCTAATAATAATTTTGCTAATAACTGTTAAAGAAATATGCTAATTTAAGAGCTTGTGGACATATTTTCTCTCAGACACATGATCCATCCTACAAGGCTCTGATTGGCTTTGTAGGTTCACCAGCCGGCCAAGCAACACCAAGTGATGCTGTAGATAAGATGGTGGATCTTAACCACGATTTTTAACATAACCCTTGAAGTCTGTTTTTTTTCCTCAGTAAACAGTAAATATACCTGAAACCTTTTAGCTTGTACAGTGTCTTCGGACTTTGGACTCGACTTTATAGGCCATCACATCACCAGAAACACACCGTGGGAATTAGGTCCAAAAATGAAAAAGATTACATGACCCTTGTGTGTGTGAGAGAGAGAGTTTGTGTGCATGTAGAGGGGTGTTACTGAGGTCGTACTGTTGATTGGTGCTTTGAGAGCGAGGGGATGCATGCACACCGCATGGGTTTTGATGGTCTTTTTGATGGGCTAATGTGTTTTTGGACTGGAGCAGAAGTGCATGGAACAACAAAGACGTGGGTTTATGTAAGAAACCAAATCATGACATGAATGAAAACATTTTCCTGCCCTGCCATCAATGAACAATCCTGGGTGAAATTGTGTTCATTTGAATCTGCAGAGACGGTTGAATGAGCTGAGTTCATCACATCGGGGCAGTTCAGATTGAATGAGATAAGATAGCAGACACATAAAATTGCCTGTCAGTTTGCTTCCCAACAATCTAACCTGCAGACATATGTAGAGCCACAACACAAATCTGTAAAATGCTTTGTAGCTACAGTCCTATTTACATTCAACACTTTTTCATTATCTTCCATGAGATTAGAATTGAGGAATTTCGTGTAAATGAGGAAGTTTTTATGAGTTTTGTTGTGACTCTTGGCTTTGACAGCTGCTTTAATAACACTTTATCAGCACAAGTTGAGTGAAAACCCATAAAGCACAATGTTAGATAGGTCTACAGTCACACATCTTGCTGTCAGAGTTTCGAAGAATGATAGTCAAATATTGACTTGCCAGCCACACAGTCTATACCTCAGGCAACTGTATAGATAGTGTTACTTATTTATAAATTAAAGGAAAGTAAGTGTCTTTGTTCAGTACAGTATACACAGTACAGTAAATAGTTGATTTAAATGCAGCAAAGCTGATGTGGCATCAGCACCTTTTTCTACACATTGTTCTGTTTTTTGTCATTGTCTGCTGCTCTTACTGGTTGCCAGGGAACGGTATCAGATGAACGCTGGGTCTTATCTTGTCACACTGCTAATTTCCTGTGGACCGGCTCTCCCCTGTGGCTGCTGCTCCCGTGACGATGGAGATGAAGAAGAAGAAGGTGGGGGGCTGACTGAGCGCTGCTCCCGCTAAGACAACAGTGCAGTCACACAGGGTGGAGAGGCCTGTAATGACTGGGTAAACAAATGCGGAACATATGGAGCCCTCTATTTACAGGTACACCGCCTCCTAAACAAATACTCTCACATTTCACATGGAGATTCAGCAGGACAAAGGATGTGTTTTGATGTTCGTGTTCAAAAGGCCTCTGCAAAAATACAGGTTTTACAGAGCCATGACTACTCATGCACAGTGCTGAATAGTCCCAGTACTCTCATCAGTGCAGCTAAAGCAGCGGGTGTTTTGTTATTGTCAGAGATTTTGCAATGGGCGGGAGAATCTATTTTATTCTTCTGCATGGTGAATACTATTTACACCTCAGTATAAGATAGATAGCACAGGCAATTTTAAATCTAGTCAGAGACACATGGATCGCAGAGGCTGTTTTCAGAGCAGGCAGAGGCTGGACTGAGTGAAGAGTTTGGTGATAAAAGCAGTGTAATGGGTTCCCACTGCAGTGTCTTCTCTGGATCAGCAGCAGGGAGTCCAGGATTGAATGAAATCCATCTAGTTCAGTCAGATATTCTCACATTCTCTTTCCTGTGAAAAAATCTGGGAAAGCTGCAGACTTTTTTACCCTGCTACATTTCAAAAGGGAATATAATATTTTTTTACTCCATTATAACTGTTTAGATTTAGCACACAATCATAAATTTTATTTTATTGTTCTTGATGATATGATTCAGTGGTAAATACACAATGTAACATTATATTCAGTATAATATGAGTCTCAGATCATGTTATTCCCACAGCAATACTGAAGAAATACTGTTTTTACACAGCAGTTCTTTCTAAACCAGTTGTTTTACACAGTTGTAGTATTTATCATTTTTTGTGCTCTTTTTTTGTTTTTCTTTTTTGATGGTCAATCTTTTGAGGGAGCTCGAAGAAGTTAAAAAAGAAGAGAATGATGCTGCACTTTAACACTGCCATCATCCTCACTTCCTCCATCACCATCTGGTATGTTGCCACTGCCAAAGACAAGTACAGCATTTGCTCTGCTAAGAAGGAGGTTGGCTGCAAACTACCACCCCTCCAGCACCTGTACATCTCCAGGACCCTGACGAGTGCAGGAAGGACTGTGGCTAACCCCTCCCAGTGCAGACACAAACTGTCAGACACTCCCCTCCGGCAGCAGGCTGTCGTCCATCAGGACCAAAACCTTCTTTAGACTCTTCTTCTGTGATCTTTCACACAAAATCCACAGATTATTGACTTGTAAAATGTCACGTCACTCGTGTCTGTCAAACACAATTCACAAATATATGCAGAGTGATTTGTATCTGTAAATCTGTATCTGTATCTGTGACTTTAATTTTCAACTTGTATATAATCATTTGTACATCAACTAAACATTTTTCAATGGAAATATATTTGTGAATCTCCACCTAAAAATTCACAGGAGCAGGGAATACCAAGCAGACTCTGCTCTGCCACTGGAATATTCTAAGTTGACATACAAACGATGATATATTGTAGATTACAGGCAAATACATGGATCCAGCTTTACAGATATAAATCGCTCTGGCACAGATGAGGATAGTGATTTATAGATAAATCACTCTACATTTATTTGTGCATCCCATAGTACCCCTCAACCCCCCACTACATGTTATATTAACATACTGTAAAGTCTACACTCCTGACTGACTGTGTTAATGTACATTTTTTGAATTCAATCTTGCACATTGCAGATATTCTTTAAAGTTCAGCTTTTGCAAAACCCATGTAAATATTTTCCACATCACTCAACTGTAAAACAAGACTATTTAAATAACAGTCACATTTAACATATTTTATATAATGTTTCATATCCTGTTGTCAGTGTTCGATTTGTGCTTCTGACTTTTATCTTATTTTAAGTTTTCTACTTTAATATTTTCTACTTACTGACCCTCCTTGTGATGTGACTGTGTTAAATGGCATTTTTATGCAGAGTACATCCCCCTGAAGAGGTGCTGAGTATCATATAAACACTTAACTCTTGTTTTTCTTGAAAGGCATCTCTTCTTGATTATGTAGGACCTGAATAACCCTTCAAACCCTGATTAGCATACTTAGATTGCAAAGGAGCAGGAAACAAGAAATCTTAAAAGCTATAAGAGCTAACTGAGTGGCAGTATTCTTCACGAGCTACATTTTTTTCATCAACTAAACACACGCAACAATCTAGTGCTTCTGTTTGTGATTGTTCTTCCAGCGATCATATGTCAGGCCTGGAGATGTATAAGCCTGCTGTCTATGTGCTGACGCTCTCGCCTGATTAAAATCTGTTACAGCGCACACACAACACAGCAATTCAATTAGTCAAGCCATATTCCCATGTTGACCAGTCAACTGTACATGAAAGCAGGCCAGGCCATGCGCTGTCACGTAACAGTGATTAAATTTGAACAATCAATCCCTCTTTAAAGACTATTTGCAGTTTTTTCTCTTCCTTTCTCCTTACATCAGTTATATGAAAAATTAGACCAGATGAATGTAAATTTAGGAACACAAGGCTTCATCGGGAATGTAAATTTCCGTGTGTGTGTGTCATTTTTATTTATGTTTGCATGTTTGTGCTTGCAGAAGCATGTTAATAGCTCTCTCAGTCAAAATGTAAATAACTGCTGGTTAATGTTACATCCTCTGTCCTTTATAATTTCCCTCCAAAACACCACAAGGCAGATATAACAATTATTAAATGTGTGTCATACATGAGAAACTGCATTCATCAGTAAAACAGGTTTATTAAATCATGGCAGAGGTTGTGTGGCATAAGCAAATAGCCTGTTTGAGTTGATGCTAGCATTATGCATTCTGCTCACTTGCTTTCGCTTTTGATGCACACTGGCACTGTTGGCAAAGTGTATGTGTTTATGTGTTGCTCCTCTCAAGACCCCAATTGACTTTTCCCTGTATTGGTCCCATTGGGATTCTACACCCCCATCTTCACCACATCATTCATGAATGTGTGGGTTAGGAAAGAAATACCCTGGACAAAGCGTTGTAAAGCTGAAGCTGATGTGTAATCAAAGTGGAACTGTGTCATGTCTTAACATATTTTTTTGTTGAGCTTCAACTCCTCATTGCTTCATATTGTGATTTCAGTATAGCCTGTAATGTAATTTTTGGGGGTTAGTGTAATTTCAGAGGAAAATTCAGATAAAAGATCTCTATAAGTTCCCTAAAATTGCTGCTTGTAGTCTGAATGGTTAACATAATAATCTATACCCCCTCTTGGTTGAATATTTATTGGTTTTCTCATAAATGAATGAAGACACAAAACAAAGTAGATATATAGCTACAAACACAACAAAACAAGGAAAGATAATTCATTAGTTCATCATTCTGACAAGAACGAGCTACACATCGGTTTCAAAAAGTACAGAATTTGTTAGGTAACTTGGTCTCAAAGTGGTGCCTAAAGCATCCCCATATTATTTGTAATGTGATGAATGTAATGACTTTGCAATATTTGCCTGTAAGCAGTGGTGAAAGAAGTATTCATGTCTTTAAATTAAGTAATAGTACCAATACTACAGTGTGAAAAATATTCTGTTACAAGGAAAAGTCATGCATTCAAAATTAAACTATTTAAAAATACTAAAGTATTATCATTAAAATGTAACTAAAGTACCAAAAGTAAAGGTAATCATTATGCAGACTGGCCCATGTCTGTATATTATACCATATATCATAATATTGGTTTTAATTACTGATACATTAATGTGAACATCAATTTAATGTTGCAGTTGATAAAGGTTCAGCTAATTGTATTGACTTTATATATATGTTATGTAGCTTAACATACATAATATATCAGGATTTAGTTTTTAAGTTTATTTATGTTTTGTATTAATAAAATCTGCAAAGTAACAAGTAACTAATTTGTGCACATGTATAGTAGTTAAGTTAAATTCCAATACTGCCTATGTCTTCAACCTAGAATTATTAGTGTGATATTTGGCATCATGGTATATCCACCCCCAATCTCTTTCTAAGATCAATACGTGAGCTAATACCGAGCTAATCTTTTGTTTACTCAGGATTCCTTTCTCCCTTTGTCCAAAATCAATTGATACAAATAAGATATCTGCCCAGGAAGATGGTCCATGACAGCTTGTTGAAGACAGGACAGAGGAGGGTTATGAAGTGACACTTGTGTTGCTTATACACCTCCTCTTATGTGAGCAACACCCTGGTCAGACAGCTTGTCAGAAACAGAACATATTATCAGGCTGATCTTTAATTTTCCAGTAAAAAGTCTCAGTATATTGGAACAGCATTTAAATTTATACATGACACGGCTGATTGTTGCAATCACCGACATCTCCTTCCAGTCGCAGCAGGCCCGTAAATGGAGCAGAGTGATTTCACAGGCATCCTCTCCCTCCGCCTCTGGGAAGCCCAAGCCCTCCTCCTGCAGCCGATGTGACAGGCCTTTTAATTGTCTCATTCAGTGTCATCGCAGGCCTGAGACTGCGCACTGACATCTGCTAATCATCTGTCCAGCGTTTGTTCACACATCCCCTTGGTGCCCTCTGTTTGGTCCTGATGTATTCTCACCTTCTATCCTGTATCCATTTCTCTCATTCTCACCCACTTTTCACACACTCGTTCTCCTCCGGTGGCACTCGCACACACTCTCCCACCTATTTCAATTTCAATCTCAACATCACTTTTCATCTCTGGTCCACGTTCACCATGTCTCTGCTTGTGAGTGCATCTCTGCAGCCTCTTATAAATTGCCCCCCCCCCCTCTCTCTCTCTCTCTCTCTCTCACACCACCTTCTGTTTTTAATGGGCTGATTATTCAGTGTGATTCTGTGTTGTTGTGATCAACCCAGTGTGGATAATTTACAGTTTATTATAAACTAGATCTTGTTTATAGTTTCCTGCCTAAACCAAACTTGTTTCTCTCAGTTATAATGACATTGTACTCACTAAAAAAACTGCTGAGGAGAATGAGATGATCACACAGGCTTTATAGTGGCTCAACTGTTAACTGTAAATTTATTTTGGAGGTAAAACTGAATGTGGACATGTCAGTAATAATCTGTCAAAGCACAGGCTCTGCATGTGCGCTTAACTTAAAAAAGGGTTTGTGTAACCTGCAGGTTTTTTACATCCTGGATGATAATTTGACTGCTGATGTTTCAAGCCTGCACTTATTTTTAGTGATGTCATGCCATGTATCCAGATCTGAGTTATTACTTTGGTGAGTACAATATTATCATAACAAATAAAAATGAAACAAAGAAACAAGTGTAATAAACTACAAATGTAAAAACAAAGGGAAGGGGGGTGCATAGTAGTGTTCGGCAGCAGCAGTTCAGCACCATAAACAAGACAGACACAGTTAGAAACCAGCTGGCGAACATAGTGGAGCATTAAGCCGCTAAAGAGTCAGATATTTCCATTAGCAGTTGATTGAGACCAAAAACAGAGTTAAAAGAGCGGAAATATTTGGACTCACCAGGTGAACAGAAACACGACTTCAAATGAATGACATTCTCCTTAACTACTTTACATGTACATAATACAATAATGCACCCAATCCCAATATATATCTATATCCTGAACCCTTGCAGACTTAGTTGATGTCACTTGTTAAGTGCTCAAGTGGGAGAGGCTGCAAGGGCCTGAAATGGTCTATTGGGACAGCACTGCACTTACTTCATGGCGGGGCAACCAAGGGACCGATTGGCTGATTTGAACATGTTCCAGGCACTTGCCAAGTAAATAGATTTTTTGGAAAATCAATTTGCTCTGGACAAGAGGTCAATTTTTAAATAATCAATTTACTTGTTTTTATTAAAACAGCATCATACATTTGCATGTAAACTTCTGTTTTCTTGTAGTGGCTCCTTCCTAGTTTGTTTACCTTTTTTCAACGCCAGCTTCCCCTGTTAACTCCGTGTTTAATGTCGGTGACTGCAGTTAATATTGCAACCGAAGCAGCTGCCCCTATGAAGATAATTAATTAGGTGCTATTGATGGACACAACTGGTTCACAATATAGAGCAAGTAAAAAGAAGTAGGAGCTACTAACAGATGAAAAACATTATTGTGGACAGTGATGAGACATCTCCAGGAAAACAAAAAATAATTGATTAAAGACGAAAAATCTGTCTTTTAAATTTTACATTGGCAGCATTTTCCCCAAGTTTGATTGACATCCTTCTGCTCATGTCTTTCATAATTTTCTGCTTGTACAAAACAAACAAAATGTACTATAGATAGTGCATACTTTATAGTCATAGCATATAGCACAGATTTAGGGCACAGTTTAATTTTGTTGTCTGTAGGAGATCTGCTGTCATTTAAGTCTTTATTTATGTTTCTATCTATTCAAACTGCCTTTATTTCTCTTTCTTTTGCTGTTTCCTTTTTATTTTTTGTATGGGAAAGGTGTGAAGCACAGTCCACTTTCCTGCTTAAATGTATTTGTTTAGTATCTCAGCTGAGTTTATATTTGTGTGTGTGTGTGTGGATGTTTTGTGCAGTGATGCATGTAGGTATGTACTGTAAAGGCTAGAAGATGGATACAGCGATTGTTGGGCGATGAAATGTTGTAGTTGTTACTGCACTGAGGCCAACAGGGAGATAAAAGGGAAGTCTGTGGGAGCTTTACTTGAAAACTGTGGTGAGATTCAGTGAAGTGGTTGGAAAACATTGCACTCTAGGCTAATTTCCCAGAGAGTTGTGCTGCTCTTTCCTCAGGGATGTCCTCCACTTGTCTACAGTATGTTGCCATGCTCCATATGGCTCTGCAGCAGAACAGAATAGCTTAACTATTTGCCTTGTCTGTCTGTGGCTGTGTCTGTGCATGAACACACAATCCAAATGAGGTCAAAGGAGACATCTGGCAAAGCATGAGAGACCGCAACAATGCATTTCATGGAGTAGTACATGCTGTAGTAGCAGGCTATAGCTCATATTTCCCATGAATACAGAGATGTTTTGGCACTGAGTTGCATTATGGACTGTATATTTCTTCAGGGTCAGGGACACCGAGTCGTTTCTTTCTCACTTCAGATCTCTAATCTTCATTGTGTCGTTTCCCCTCACCTCCATTTGTCATTGGGGCCCCTTCTGCTCTGCCCACCAACACATCCAGTGATAAATTACACTGCCCACAGTGGATCATTGTGCATGAATCACTGCTACTGTACTCTAACATGGCACTGAATAGGCAGTGGGGGAGTGTGCAGCCTTGCCAACTTTTCAGGGAGTTTTAGTTACTGCTAAGTGAAAGACGAATATCTTTTTTCATGTTGATGGAATTTTATATTCCAATAGCAAAATATATCATCATGATGATGACATATGTCAACTGTCAGACTTTTCTGTATCATTTATACCATGGTAGCTACCCATTTAATATTATTATTTAATATAATATTTCTTCTTTTTGTTCATAGTGTGTATATGTCTTCTTTATACTGTAACCTGTGTTTTGATTAATATTGTCTTATTGTATTATTGAATAAGTAAGCACATTGTGAGCAATGTCCAGAGTCAAATTCCTCGTATGTGTACACATACCTGGCAATAAAGCTGATTCTGATAAAGCTGATTCTGATTTGATGGATTAGTAAAACATTTCTGACTTATTATCCCTTGACAATTTCACAATTGATTTTTCAGAAAATACAGTATTTGAGAATATACATGCGATAACATTTACAAGCAAGGATTTTATCCACATCACCCATCCGGTCATAGTAACAGTATTTTTTGGGAAACTCAATTAAAAACCCAAAGTATATTGTCTGTTTTTGGCTTTTCAAGTTCTTCAAAAAGTTCAGTAAAGATCTTTTAAATTCAATATTTCCATTAAGCACCACAGTAATTTGGCAGAATACAGTTGTCTCCAACCTTTTTGGCCTATGGCCCTTTAAAATGATCAACTTGTGAACGTCAGTCAAGTAAAGGGTGCTTTCCCCCCTGTTTTATTTGAATTTTTTTGAGCCCTAAGAACTTAATTATCCAGTAATTCAAAAGAAAAAAAAGGAACTTCTGAAAATAATAAATATAAATTTATGTAGCACAGATAATTCTTTCTGCTTTCCTATGACGTTATTTGTCTCTTGGTCACACAAATTTATCTTTGAGTGCTTAGGGGGACTCTCAGGTAGGGAACCACTGGCCTAATATTACAACCGGAGATATTAAACTCTAAATCGATTGTCTCACATTTTACATAATCACATCACCTAAGCTTAGAAACTGCCATCAAAATTTCAATGCACATTTACATTTTCGTTGCTATATTCCATTGAAGACATCTGGATGGATTTGAATGCATATTTACTGAGCAAGCATGCACCTGTGAGGTTGTGCATCTCTCTTGCATGTTTTGTCCACTTCTGCTGTGTGTTTTTGTAAAAATAGCCTCTTGTCTCTAATTACCAATGTTTGACAGTTTATGTTTTATTCATCATGTCCCCAATAAGTAACAACGCCGCCCAGGCTCTCAACTAATCACGATACCGCTGGGTAGAGTCTTTCCATCATTAGCTTCACCTGAGACTGGTCTCTCCTCAGCTACTCATGCTAATGTGGCAGTGAGGAGGATAGATACACAACAGCCATGCCTGCATCTGTAACTGCAGGTTGAAGGATGAGACCTAATCACCAAATCATATCTGTCATCCTCTCTCTGCTCTTGCTGGAAGCGCGCAAGCATGAGGAGTCTCTAATTGCCAATCAGGGATATCTAAAGTGCTGCGGCGAGGGCTCGCTCAGTGTAAGACAGTAAAGCACTGCAAAGCAGACTGGACCCTGGTTCAGACAAATGCAGGATTTCAATCTTGGTTTAGAGGTGTTTTTGTTCTCTGTGTTTTACTGTGTCAGGCTTCACTGTGTCCCTTTGAAGCACACTGTGAACTGAGACCCTGACAGGGGCAGTTAAGTTTCCCCCTATAATCACCACACTACAATTGTTTCTTTTGTGCAGCAGCCTCTGAACTATCTTAAGTGTGATGCAATCCTTACGAACACATTGTCCTTTCTTTTTTATGTCTTGGGGTTACATCATTAAGAAATTACAGTGAAGACTCCTGACAATAAACCCCTAAAGTATGTATGTTTTTTAAACAGTCTTCTTTTCATAGTTGACCATTATTCCAGCCTGTTTTCATCCCCAGGTCATCAAATACCAACGCTTTATCACACCCCTCGGCATCTCATACAGACGAAAGTACCCTTTCATGTCTGTATGAAACACCAGGCTGCCACAAAGCCTTTACGAATTAAGGTGACTTATGAAGAGTGAGAAAGTCTGCGAATGGAAGAGATGGATGGTTATAGTAATACAGGACTTTCACCCAGGGCTGTCTGCGCTGCTTGTGTTCCGCGTGAAACCAAAAGTCAACGTTTAGTTTTATTAACTTATGGAACTTATGTAACATATTTGGCACATAGCTTAACATACTTATGTACTTAGTTTAACCCAACCGTGGTCCTTTCCTAAACCTAACCAAGTAGTTTTCTTGCCTAAATCTAACCAAACTGCAACCGTTGTGCAACATTGACCACATGTTAGAAAGGCTTTCTGGCAACAATCTGGATGAGATGCAGAGGGACGTGACAAAGAGTCCGTATTTCACAACATGGCAATGAGAATGGGTTACAGCTTCCTATTGGTTATGTTTACACTGATTTTGGGAAAAAACAACCTGAGAGCTGCTCTTTCATGTGTTTGTTTGCTGCTACATATTATCTCGTACATGTTATGGCTGCTCTGGGCACTCATGGCTATCTGTGGTCGCCAACATGCCCTCCTGACTGTTGGCTGGACGTCCAGTTTTGTTGTTGGCAACAAGCTTTGTTTTTCTCTGCTGTCTCGCAGGTGTCACTCTGTGTGTCTGTATTTCCTTTATACTCTGTTTTAGATGACTGATTTATTTATTAATATTAAACATAACACTACAACCGCCTCCAGCGGGACAAGCCCCAAAAGAGTTCAGATGATCACAACAAGTAGTTAGCAAATTCACACTTCATCTGATTTATGTAAACCAAATTATTTGGAAGTGAAAGCTACAGTGTTGGCACCATCCCCAGATCTCAGCAATTAAGTTGGCAAGTAAAATATGTAATTAACAGGAATCCTGACAAAAACAAGACTCGTGTGAAATAAAGATCATATTCGTCTTTAAAAGATAAGGCTGTTGTTCCTCTATAAAACCTCATGAAAAGATACAATACTTTGTGACACAAATATAATCAATAATAAAAACAGCACAAATATGCAATTTCATTTTAAATTAAGGCTCAGTAAGTATTAAAACTGTAGGGTTTTTTGCAAACATTACTCAAACAGGAGTAAATAATGTATTTGTTTTTATCAGTGGCAGTTTTCAGAGTTCTATGGTGCAGAACAATAAGATATACAGAATGAGGCTTTGGTTACACAAACAATACTTGTTAGTAGGATTAATGTATTGTTGGATTTGTTTTTAACTGGACTTTATTGACAATAATCAGAATATCAAACTTCACTAGACTTATTCATGAAGGAAAATACTTCCATTTCATTGTTCCAAATCCCAAAGTGGAGCTACACAGTAGCAAAGAAAAAAAATTCTCACTTACAAACAAGTCTGGATTTACTTTAGAGTTTTCTAATTGTCAGCCAACACGAAGTGATAAACAGAGAATTGAGCACAAACTCCTCACAAACAGAAATTAATGAGCACTCTGGAGTCTGCAAAATTTACCTCCCTCTATAAACCAATTACAGACTGGAACAGAAACCAAGAGCATGTTGTATGTAGGGGCAGTTAAGATTTCAGTCATCTCTTAAAATGCTTTGAATCATTATTTATGAGATCAATATAATCATCAGTGAAGTGTCATGACACCTGGAAAATGTATGAAAGGATATATTTTCTAGAAACAAGGGAGATTACAAAAAGCTTTGAAAAGGGATTGAACAGGGTTTATTCATGCGAGCCGACTGCACTCTGTTAATCACATTGTGTTCCCTTCCTGATACTTTAGTTGAAGCTAATATCACAGAGGCATTAATATGCAGGTCTCCTCTATTAAACAAGAAATGATGCTGTGGTGGCAGGTGGGTGGAAGGAGATCGTGAATCAACTACCATATTGATGGTTAACTGTATTTGGTCTTATTGGGCACTGGGATTATGGGAATTATGGGTATCCACGTACTCCCTGGAAAATCCTATTAAGTGCTCATTATCTATTCTGTTAAGCAGGAGAGATGCACAAAGAGCATTTTAGTCTTATTTACAAGCACACAAACACTCACTCATGCCCATGTCTTATTAGTGTTTGATGCTTGCTTTTAAAAGGTTTTATTTTGGTTATTAACCTCACAATAGCTGATATTTTGTGCTTATTTTCTTTGCATTTAAGAGTTGTAGTGAAACAGTTTTTGGACCATACTGTTATCATCCACTGAAGCATAATTTGTTCCATCATTTTTGTCTTGCCAACTGATGAATCCTAATAACTTTGGAAAATTAAAATTTGTCCGGTACTTTTTTATAGCTAGCCTGGGAAACAGATGCTGAGCTCATGTTTCGTTTGCTGTGGCAGATACAACTGGCCCCCCTCCCTTTCAGACAGATTTCCACCCATTCTGGATCTGGTCTGCAACTCACAACCATTTATCAACCATTACATGGGGCAGGTCACAGAGAATCATAGAAATGCATCACTGGTCCCGATTAAAAAATTCACATGTAACATATTTTGCTTCTCTGATTGACTGTAGGTCTAGACCTGGTCTAGCCTGCAGGTCCATTCAGTGCAGTGCACCAGGCTCATGATTGAACTTGGATCAGACTATCAAACAAGATCAAATGTGAATCAACATTCTGCTGCATGGCCTTTTTCCTACCTCAGATGTTTTCACAAACACATTTTATTGTACCGTTTAGCTGTAATTTGAGAACATTTGCGACTAGGCGGTCATTTTTTTCCTGCGTGAAACATGATCAAGCATAGTCGCACAGCGCTTATGTCACACATTTCGTTGTTCTAAATGGTTGTAGGTCTATCAAATTGCATCCAAAGGCATGATGGTCTTCACAACATGATAAACCCATTTGATATAACTCAAATCTTGAGCTGATACACACCTTTAACTCAAGTTTTCTGTTCCTATAGTTTTCAGTAAGGACCTCGTGATTAATCATTTGTTGACTGTGATTCCTCAAGGCTTTTTTCTCCTCCAATATTGTCAATATTGAATTGGTAACAACCATATCAACAGAAACATTTAAACATAATTGAACATAACAGAGCTCTGGTGCTTTACACTTCAAAGCCTTTCATAGATTGGCTGTCACTCAGCTGAGAGCTGGCAGCTGAGAGCCACTTCAGTCCGTCTGTGACAGCGTATGCGACAGCCGAACAGCGTTGTCTTTGGCAGGATTTCACACAAATCGACCGAAAATAAGTATTCGCTGACAAGCAGATGAATTAATGCGTGTCTGGTCTTTTTCATCTTTAAACATTCTTGAGCTGTGAAGTACAAGCAGACAACACGCAATGACGCCACTGTGCTGAAAACATACAACTGTGACATAAATACATCAAGCCTCTTATTATTTCAAGGTTAAATAAATTAGGATGTGTGGGTCACTTTTCCGCTGTTAGTTACAGCCCATCACAAAATGCTGTGGCACAGTTCACTGTCAATGAGTTAATTACCGCTGGAAGCTTGACTGTTAGCATGCCTCCCACACACACAGAGGGCTTGAGAGGTGAAACACACCTACACTGCTGTCACGGAGCGCTCCCAGGAGAGGGCTTCTTAGGCGGCAGAGGACGCCAATTTGGCTGAATGTATTGAATACCTTTTAGTTTAGGATGATAGAAACTGTCTCACATTTATCATACACTGTAACATAATTGGATTGACTACGTGAAATCGACCTTACAGCCATATCAAAAAAAAAATAAAATGCCAAAGAAATATTGAAGATTTGAAGATTTATCAAGAGTTTGATTCCTGCAAGCTCCCTTGATGCATCAATGAAAAACAGCCAAGCAGAAGGATGTGGAATAAGTCAAACCTTACTTTTCTTTCTCATGCTGTGTAATTAACTGTAAAGTTCTCTTCTTTTGCCGTCACTCTTCCTCTATACCCCGTTTTTCTCTCCTTCCCTCACTCGGGACTCACAGAGCTCCAGGATTAGATTAGCTATCATTTATAGTGGGCCTGGGAGGCTGTGAAGAACAGACTCCATCAGATGGAGAGATAATGGTGCTTTATGATAGATCCTGGCTAATGAAATGCCACTGTCTGTAATGAGATCAGTGAAAAGTGAGCTTTTGACCTCCTGAAAAGGGCAGGCAGCATGTTGAGAATATCTGAGGATGGTCTTGACTTCTAAGATTTCTGCCCTCTTGCTCCTCACCCCTGTTCAGTCACTGTCTTTCTGAATTCATGACAGTAAGAGGGTTTTTTTTTCTTTTGGTAATAAAACTGTGAAAAATGTCTTACAGCGCCAGTACCACAGAGCCTGGCCACACACTCAAGCTGAAGTACAACACAAATCACACATGCAAAAAGCACAAACAGTGGAAATGCCAAAATGCTAATGCCAACATTTACCAGAGGCTGTGAGGTGGGGCTGTTCAAACAGTGGGAGGTGTGTAAGGTCAAGAAGGGGATTATTCATTCTCAGTGTGCCTCGGAGGTCCACACATCTGTAAAGCAGGAAAAATACACAATATCATTCCTGACAGCAGCATGAAGAGCGTGAAATGCGGACCCTGTAAGGAGCATTAACAGAAAGATTTATTATACACACGGTATTAAATCCTGGTTTGTTCATATTCAGGAAATGATGTTTATATGGAGCATAGAGAAACCTGGTTATTCAGCCGCCTGTATACATGATCATAACAGTATCCAGTTGTCTGATCTTCTGTGTGCAGGTGTGCCTTCTTAAAAGAGCACTCCGCTGACTTTGATGTTCTTGTACTGTTTCTGTTTTTCCTCAGCAGTTGAAAATGAACCCAGTTTGGTTTCTAGCTGCATGGACTTTACTAGATTTGGCTTCTATCATAACTCACCACCAGTAATGGAAAGCAAGAGTGACAGTGTGGTCCACATAACTGACGTCAATGCTGACGTCGATGTTGACAATGCAAGAGGGATATTTCAAAACGTTGATCATATCCAGGATGGCTATTGGATGTTCTTTACATAAGTAGCCCTAATGACAGGTGCCCTTGATCCCAACATCAGTTTGGAGGTACAGTTTCAACAAATGATTTAATGAGGCCCTTGGGTAAAAATGCAGGTTCAAGTCTTGTCTTCCAGTAAGTATATTTTATACCTTCTTCAAAGGCTTGTTAGTATTTTGTAAATTCATAATTAGTCACTGATGTTTATTCTGCTGCCATTTTCTGAAACAGTTTTGTATTTGTTATTTGTTAATTTAGTTTTTGCATGCTCCATTTCTGCTAACCAAGCTAGCCATTAAGCTAGGCTAACGTGTTGTACAGAGCATTGTAAGTAACTGCTGATTTACTGTTGGGCTTAGCTATTTATTTTACTCAGTAAGTGGGTTTCAATCAAACTGTTTTTATGGCTGAGGTGGTTTATCATTGACAAATCATGACATTCTTAAAGCATGTGACTTATTCGCCACTCAAGCATGAAATACATGAGACAAACATACATGCCATGTTTCCATCACACTTTACCACATGGTTTTCCATTGTTTGAGGTTCGACTTGTTTCTTTTGATAACCTCATTGCAACCTCTTCTTCTGCAATGACATAACAGCACCATTAAGACCACCAACTGTTTATTCTGATGTGTCAGTAGTAGTTGGTGGACATGTGTGTTCATGAACATTCTTTTACAATTTTTTTTTTTTTTGAAATTTGGTTAAAATTTGTGCTACATTTGATGACCCTATTACAGCCACGTTGCCGCTGTCTTGCTCGCCATTTTTTTGTCCTCATTAGATTATTTATTGTGTTTGTTTGTTTACAAAATTGACTGTTATAGACATTTTGCTTTCCTTGCTTGCCATTTGTCTCTTCCATTTTCATTGTTTATGAGTCATGTGACATCATTGGTAACAAAATCTGGAGGAATCATCGTAAAATGTGCTGTTAAAAATTAGAAATCAAATACAATTAATATGTAGTGCACACATTCAGCCTTTGTGAATTTTATCCTACAGGATTTTGGCCATATTCGTACATCTTTCATACAACTTTATTCATGTTTTATGTGTTTCATAAAATGTGACATCAAACAAACCTACACAAAATAAATGATGTAATTAAATGCACCATCCATATTTATATTCATAAAAAGTGTATATATGCATTTTAAATTATGCAACAATCTGTGTCCTTCATTATTGCTTTGCTGCAATCTTTGGTCAGCACATCACCACATATAAAGCAGCTCCATTAATCTATTACTAAGAAACCACCACTGACTTGTTACATAATGACTATTTTCTTGATTGCCTTCACTCTCCTCCTCTTACCTCTTAAAAATTTCCTCCCTTTCACTCTGTTTTCTTCCTCTACACTTCACAGGTCATCAGCTTCTTCTGTCCCCTCTCATTTCCGGCCACTTTACTTCTTGCTCTCAGTAAGTCGAGGAGAGTTGTATGATAGCAAAACACATCTGAGAGCTGTCATCTTCCCCCTCTCATCATCCTGGGGGAGCTCAGCCACATGTTTGAGTTGCAGAGGAGGGGTCAAGGATCGAGCAAAGTCATCTATAGCTTTATGAGAATTCAGAGAGAGCTTATACGCTGACAAGTTTTCATTTACACCTTCTTTCTTCGCCTCACTCAACATCATTTTTCATCTCTGCTGTCATTCCTGGGGGAAAAGTGCACTCTCTTCCCCTTAAAAATCTGTGTTTTGCATTTCAGAAGGCGACCATTCGTTACAAAGAATAATTTCATATAGATTTTATTCATTAAAGCGCCAAATTCTTTTATTATGTATACTTTGCCTGTGGCTATTTAATTGTACCATTTACAGCAGTTGCTTTGTTGCAGATGGATGTTTTAAAATCAACCTGGCTGTGAAGAGACAACCTACTATTATCACTTAATGAGATTAGGTCTGTAACCACACACACTAAATTCATTTCAAACATCTTTTCAACTTTCACAGTGTGCCTGTCACTGACAAGAAGCTCACCCACTGGCAGCAGAAAACCAAAATGTCCTGAATCTCGTTTCTCCTCTCTTTTTTAATAACATTTCTATTATTGTCAAGAAGTCATTTCCGTGGTTAATCTCCTTTTGAAAAGGATAGAGAGAAGTCACAGAGAGTAATATACTTTTTCAGAGTTTTCTTTAATTGAGGAGTCATGGTAGGATTAAATTTTATTTGGTCCAAGGGAGCAGCCGGTCCTGGTGAGGCGACAAAAGAAAATTGATTATGTGCCCCACATCCTTTCCTGCAGCTCCTGGCTTGCGTTCAGATAGCAAGGCACAGTGCCATGTTAGGGCGGGCTTGGATGCAATATAGTTTAATGCATTTCTTTATCTCTGAGTGTGGAAGATGGCTATTTGAAGGCACTGGAAGTAGAACAAGTGGGTAGAAAAATACATCTCAGTTTTAATGGATACTTGAGTGTAGGTACAGTTTGCAGGCTAATCTAGTGTCTAGGACAATACACACTGGGGACACATTCACTATTCTGATATGAACACATAATGCACTCTGAATGTATATAAATAGAAGTTAGGTACTGCCCTGAAAATGTATTTAAATGATCAAGAGAGCTTTTCAGTTTTTTTGTCAATAAATCTGAACTTTATTTTGATCTTCCCATTATAAACAAAACCTCCAGTAGGAAGAGAAAGAAAAATCAGGCAACATGGCCCAATGCAATTGTGACCTGTATTCTTCCACTTCTTTTCTATTTGCACAATCAGTTTCCACCAGGTAGGATTCAAATACAAATCATGTATTCAGTTCATTTCAGACTTTTTTAAGATAAATTAAAAAATAATTCTCAGGCTTGGAGTAAAAATATGTGTCTTCTCTGCTTACTTTGTTAAAAATTGTAAAATTACATCTGCTCCCTTTCCCTCATTGGAAAAATCCAAAATCAATCAATAGATTAAAAAGTGCTGGACACAAGAGGCCTCACGTTTCCACAGTTGTGTCAGTTGCATATTGATTGCCTTGATTGGCTTCCAAACTTTTTAAAATCACGCTCAGATTTAAGGTGACCGCAGAGAAATGAAAGTGAGCATTCTAGTGTCAAAATCTGCACAGTGAAGGTCAAACATCCCAGTAAAGTAAAAAGAAAAAGAGCATTTTTGTGAGCCTCCATGAGTGGAGGAGAACTTTAATTTAGGTATGTGGTTAAAATATCTTATTTAATATATTTTGTTGGCAGCTAAAGTTATATGTATGAGGAGTATAAATGGCAGTAGGAAACTACATTTTGACAATTTCTCATATAGCCTCCGGTATAAATCTGAATACAGATATATTTATGACATAAACACATACAGATTGCAGTACTTTTGTCTTACACATCTATGATACACACATTGATAGAGAGAAGAGATGAGAAGCTGCTCTGCAAGTTTTTCCACTTTCAGATGGCCACAGGGTTGGCTTTGAATTTCAACTATGCCATACCTCAGTAGAAACCCTTTTAGACCCATTGAGCCTGAGGGAACACTGGCCTGATTGAGCACCTCTGGGCAACTTGGCATGCTGGTAATATCATGGCCAATGGTCACCCAGGGCATTGCTGACAGGCTAAAATGTGCTAAGCTGACCTTTTGCTTCTCATTAAAGTGTGTTTCGCATGGCCAGATGTGGCAAAGCAGTCTATGTTCTGTCTGTAGAAAGAGGCTAATGTCCTGGAGCTCTTGTTACTATTGCAGCACATTGCATTAGCTCATCGGCCTCACTGTCACCTCCTTCACTCCGTGTTTGCTACTTTACAAATGTGTGAAGTCCTGACACCACACTGAACCCTACATGGGCCGCTGTCTGGGAGGAACGTTAAGTGCACCAATAACACCCATCCAGTGTTTTTTGAGAACAAGGAGACGAGTGGAAAACTATACACACATTCATAAACACATGTTGGCACTCTAGGATCGCTGAGGAGATGCTCCGCTTGTCTTTCCATTTACTTTTCTTCACGTCACTGGGAGCTGTGAATTGGAAAGGTGGACCATTTCTCACTAGAGGCCTCGGCATCCTAATACTTCTCTCTTGAAATCATCTGTGAGTTCGGGGCTACAGCTGCACTTGAGATGACAGCACTTTCCACTTCATTTGGACGTCATTGCAAAAGAGAGAGAAAGAAATAGAGAAAGAAGCAGCAAAGAAAGAAGGAAAATGACCCCTTTCCATTTGGAATATGTTGAACAAAGCAAAGAGCCAGTGAAGCAGCAAAACACTTGTCAAATAGGCTTTGATTCAAACTAATGCAGCAGGTCTTTTTAGTTTTCTGGTAAACATGGCCTTCATTATTTCCTCATAATGAAGAAACACTTGCAACGTCCATGCGAGCTAAAGTGAATTGGTCTTTTCCATTAACGGTTAAAGAATCTCATGATTGAGTCAGCATTTGTTAATTTGAAAAAATGCTTTTAGCTATAATTCCGTCTGAATGGAAATCATTTAGAGCACTCTTTTCCTCCCCTATCAGAGCTGGTTGCAAAGACAGTAAAATATCTCTTTTATTTTATTAATTATTCTCTTTCACATGTCTTATTGTTTTACTTTTTAGGAGATTGGTACATTGCTTTATGTGGGGAACTGTCATTATGTTTTTTTATATACTGAATTACTACTTGTTTCTGTAAAGATAGTAAGACTTGTAATTATATGTGTAAAGAAATAGGAAAACCACAATATTTATTTTTACGAAATAAATTACAAAATTGGCATTGAACAATAAAATGCAAACATGTATTTTTTTTAGTGAAATTGCTATCCAAGCCAGACTGTAAACAAACCCTCTTTACATTTCAAAACACAATGTTTAAATTCCATCTGGTGAAATGATTCCTCCCTGCAGCTGGCTGTGTGTGTTGGATTATTAAAATCACTTTATCGTCTTGGTTGCAGGAGAGAGCAGAAGGGCTCCGGCCAGTGCTGACACGGAAACTATCTCATGCTTCTCATGGTGGTCGTGCTATTTGTTGGCTCTCAAAGCCGTCAGGGGAGAGAGATTGCATTTAAGAGTCCTCACACATATTACAAAGCTGTCACTGCGTGTTGACAGCTGATCGCTCTGTGAGAGTGTGATGCTGAGAGAAGCAGAGGGTGCACCGATAGCAGTTGTCAGGGAGGTTAAGGGTGGACAGACTTTCCCACCATATGATTGTACTGATTCCTCCGGCTGTCCTCCTCCAGTAGCCTCTGAGATATACAATGTGCTGTCATGTCACCTGCTGTTATTTTCCATCCTGGATGATTGGATTAAATCCTACAAAGCATCTTAAATTCAGGCATAAAAATCACCAAGAGGCACTAAAGATGTGATTTTCCATCATGTCTAGTGTATTTTGTCTTCAAATCACACATTTACCCACTGACACATCAGTGGATCTATCATTACAATCACAATTTGTACATCATGTGTTAATGCTGTCAAAAACTGACCTATAGTTCAGTCTAATTGAGGCTAGTCAAGCATCAGTCAAGCACAATCAGGAATACATTCACGTGTTAACCCTTACAGCCCCAGGCCAAATACTGCTATTGTGTGCTACTTGCATTTAATTGACTCTCAGGATATTTTGTTAGCTTTAACTTTGGTTGTATTACAACTTCTTTTCAGAAATATGCAAGTTTATTGATTAACTTAAAACAGCCCCATAACTGACAAATTACTGATGCATAAGTGCTCAGTCACGACACCTACTGCAGCAGATGAAAGACACATCATGCTTACTTCCCTTAGCATTCGGAAGATGTCCAGCAGTGCCAGCAGCTTAGAACTCGAAGAAAAAAGTAGGACTCTGGTACACCCATCTGCTGTCCAAAAAGTATGGTCAGAAGTGGCATTCATGGAAGACTTGGCGCCAAAAAGTCAGACGTGTAAACAAGGCAGAGCGACAGCTATGCACAGAAACACAGGAACTGGGGTACAGAAAAATGGCAGCAGGATGGATGAGTCAAAATTTTAAATATTTTAAACGTATTTTTTTGAAAGCATTCTTACTTTACAGCATTTTTCCACACGTGCCTAAAACTTTTGCCATGAAATTCTGCTGAATTTCCATGAATTATGTTCATACACTAAAGAACCCTTTTAACTAACCTATATTTAACCAGAATGTGTCTGATGGGACACTTCTGTGCTTTATTTCTGCCCTAATGTCACAGCAGAGGGGCCATTCAGCAGTTTAAGTGTCCATAAGTGCCCCTCTGCTTAGCTCAAATAACCATAACCGGTGTCTGGTATTATTTTGACAGGTATTATCTGGTGTTGGACTATATATCTGGTAAGGTATCATCAGGCAAGATAAAGATCTTGGTGAAATGGAAATGTGACTCTATTAAATAAAACTTATTTTGAATTAGGTGTGGATCTTTTGTCGGCCTTCTGTTTTTTAATCAGCACCTTTAAAATATTTTTGGATGTGCAATGTTTTACTGATACCGTGCCTCCAAAAACGATGGCTAACCTCGATCCTGTGTGCAAAAGAGGAGGCACTTTTACCCCTACCTCGTGCACACCCCTGTTTTCCATCTATTTTCCATTACCAAAGTACATTTTTGGCGAGTCATAAAGCCATGTTTTTTTAAAATATATTTGACAGAATGTTCATATTGAGGTTTAAATGTCATAATAAGAGATAAGTTAAGAGTTTTCCTGTTTAAACTGTCCCTTGAACTGAGACAAACACACATTTCCTTTCTTACCTGCATGGAGGGACGATTAATGTTTCAGTCCTGAATTAAATAAATCAATTCACCCGTCTTTTCTGCGCCAAACTTTTATTTTGGTTTGCTTCCTACATAACTTGGCAATCTTGCAGAGAATCAGATGGAGCTCAACAGGGACACAACAATTGCTTGGGCAGACAGCAGAAACACACACAGCAAAGTAAAATTGTTGTGTCAATCAACTTGAAAATGCAGTGTTACTTTTCCTTGTTGTCTGCATCTGTCTCATCCTATAGTCTCACCCTCATAGCACTCAACATCACCTCTCCTTCACCAACTGTCAGCAGAGTTTAGAGGGGTGATGGCCTCTCTGTTATTATTAGCAGTAAGGTCAGATCGTGGCAATTTGCGGCAGCGAATGACAGGCTAGGACAGTGTGTTCCAGGTTGAAAGTGTGACAGGAAGAGCTAAGCAGACAGTAAGCAGAGGATGGGGCATCACTGACTCCTACACAGACACATCAAGGATAACTGGCTACATTAACTCTGTCCATTAGTGCCTGTCCCTCGCAGACAGGAAGTGACTGATTGAGGCAGATGTGTTGGATTTATTTATATCCCAGCTTATTTAGCTGTGTTGTTTGCTGGTTGCTTGTCAGGCATCGTTTGAAAAAATGTACAGGGGATCTGTGGCAGACGGGAATAAGTAGGGAGTGTTTGTGTGTGCACGTGATTAAGATGTGAATGCGTGCCTTTCTGTGTGATTGTGAGCGAGCCAGGGATGTGTGGAGCAGCAAGCACAGGAACAACAACCCAGAAACCCCCTGGTTCAGACCTCTATTTTCCTGCATAACTTATCAGTCGTGCAAAGCTGCGATTTCATTGAGAAAGAGAATGTACAGAACAAAAGAACAAAGAGGAAAGATCCCCCAGATCAGCCAAAAAAGTGAATGACACAGCTTTTATAATGCCATGGTCAAAACCATTTTGCAATTAGTAGGACTGTGAAAGAAAAACAACAAAAAATGCCATCAGGCCAGTTAATTATGTTGAGCTCTTTGTGTACAGCATAATACCTCTAGTTATACCTATTGCAAGATTGGTAGAACAGAACAGAAATAACCAATTACTCCCTTCTTTTCAAGTCCAGCTCACACAAATCATGAGCCAGATGCATAAAACTCACAGCTAAAAATTTACAAAGAGAGGAATATGCATACACATTTTCAGGTTCATAAGGCTGTTTCCTCATGGTTCTGTTTTATTAATCTCAATCACTGTGGTGCTCATCACTGGTGTACACCCAGTCTAAAACAAGCATAAGATGCACACATACTTCTTTTATAAATACAAGTTTGTGTGGGAAATAATAATATGATAATTATCTTTATTTGGATGGCACAAGTGCTTCAAAGGGAAAATAAAAAAAGCATTTTCATGTGTGCATATGCAACTTTTATATGGATAAAAGTGGAAATTCTGAATAATTTTTCTTAATCAAATAGTTTTTTCAGTCTTTAATTAGGTCTTGGATTGGACTGATGTTCAGGGTAGTAGAAAGTACCTATAAGTAAGGGTAATAGCTCAGCAGTCTCCTTCCTGCAACAGAGAATTATTGCATCGCAATTGTTTCTTTGGCTTCGGCGGTTTTCTAGAACGCTTTTAACTAGGAAGTAATGTATCACAGCTGACAATAGTGCAAGGGAGAGGAGTTCTAATGCAAAGGTCGGTGACTATGATGATTTAATTCAATCAGGTCAGTTTAAGAATTTGAAGTTAAAGATTTGTTTTTTCCGTGTATGCAACACCTACACTGGCTGAGCACAGGAGGCCTTTCATGAGGACAACATCCCCAGCCAGGGAATGGACCTTGGAGAAACCTACGATCAGAAACTGGAACGAGAAACCAGAAAAGACATTTACTAAAACCCATATCAAAAACAGCTAATGCATTCATTATAGTAGATACATATGCATATAACAAATAAATGACTGCAAGGGGATTTCACCTAATCTGTAAGTTTTAGGGTGAAGTGTGTTTTCAGTATTGAGGACAGAGCCCTGGGGTTTCTCTGAGTGATGGGTGGCTCACAAGGCAGTGAATGACTCTGTGTGTGTGTGTGTGTGTGTGTGTGTGTGTGTGTGTACGTGAGACAGAGACAGAGACAGAGAGATGTTTCCCAGTTGCTCTGCTCTAGTTCAGGAACTGGAGATATGAAAGGACTTGAGGTTCTGCTGGGTACACACAACACAGTGGAGCAGATAAACAGGCCCAGTTAAGATCAGACCCAGCTCTGCCTCCCACTGACCCACATGCAGGCTTACATCAGTCGCTCCTGCTCCACTGAAGTTTGGTGAAATTAGTCCGGTCTCTCAAAAAGCAAAGATGAACCATGCACACATAAAAGTGAGAGAAGCATGTTGCCCCACCAAGGAAGGGTTATGTAGTCTGAATGAGTGATCTTTTGATTCCTGGATCTTTCCATCACAGTATCTACTGAGAGAGAAGCTCGAACTTTTTTTAACTTTCTAAAACTCTAAAGATTACCGATCATCATCAAACTCTAACCTCAAAGTATACTGTAGAGTTGATTAGTAAGGACAAATGTTAGGGTCTTGGTGTCTGCCCTTCTTCAAACAAATCTACATTTTCATTGTATTTCCTTGATTTCTGCTTACTGTATTTTATGGATAAAAATGTTGCCAACCACACTGGTAAAATAGAACAAGTGGACATACACTTATAATATAGATATTTAATTTGTCGATACAGCTGTCATGAGTCGACATCGTCCTGTTGACAAGCATGTTGCAAGATGAGTTTTGTTTTTTGACATGAGTTTCCAGCAGGGATGTTGCAAACACAATCACTAGCTGTACTGCTCTAAGATATAAAATAATAAAACATTTCAGTCACTCTTTCTTCTTTCTTTTCCCCTCTGTCTTGGTCTCTATACTGACAACCACCATGACACACCGAATACCAAGAGAAAGAACCTGTGCAAATATGACACGTATTTGATAATATTACAGCTATTTCCCTCCTCTCTGTCTGAGGTGCCCTCAATCTCCGTCTGTCTCTCAGTCTCTCTCTGAAGCCTTTATACATTGACAACCTATATGTGAAATTCTGACAACTTCTTTTGTAGTTTTGTGCTCAGACTGTATGAATTACTAGAGGAGATATATCGTCTCCTGCCTGAATTCACAGGAAGAGCTCTTCCTTCTTGCTTTCTTGAACTTACACAGCAAACTTTGTCTATGACCACACAGCCTTGTATTTCAGGTTTTTGTGAGGTGCTGCATCCTTGTTGGAGATTGTGACCTATTTCCTTAAGCACACCATACATGCATAACAGAGATATCCAGATTGTATTGACATGAGTCTGTATTTTCTGGTTAAAAATCACCTGGAAGGGTTGACAGAGCAAAAGTGCAGCTTACTGACATTTAGCTGGATCATGACCCAAACGTTTTATGGTGAACCCCAAACATCAACTCATTTCCAATACAAATGGCTTGCTTTTCTGAGATTTATAATAAAAAGTGTTGATATAATTAAAAATATCAGAGTGGTTGGTGTAATTATCAAAATTCAAATTTCCTAGTGAAGAGTTAACTTTTCTTATAAATGGTCAAATACAAAACTAAATAAATGTTTGTATAGTTAAGGTACTGTAACTAAAATATTCTGACTGTTTAATGACCAATAGAGCCACGACATATGGCATTAAATTTGAAGTTAAATAGAAATGTGTCTTTTCAACACCAAAACACACAAACTTCATGTAAATGCTGTCACATGATCAGCAGCCAGCAATAACATGAATTCTGATTGAGGTTTAAACTCTCTTCTCATTTATTTAAAAATTAAAGCGTGTTGTTACTCAAGATAACTTAATCTAGGATTAACAATCCTCAAACTGCTTTCAAAGAACCAAATTAGCTGGATGAGGATAAAGAGGATTTTTTAATATAATATTATATTAACAGCATGGTACACTGAATAAATGAGTTAAGTCACATTTGAAGAACAGGTCCCAGAAATACAAAGATCATATTTTATCTTCCTTAGATCATTGGATTTGACATATAGGTTGTGTCTGAAAAGGCTTTAATCCTTAACAAAGCTGTTTCAACCTTTGGTTTACCTTTTCAATAAAATAGTATTAAGTTTTTGTTATCACATAATGCCAATCGATGGTGTAATCCAACTTGGTGTCAGAATTTGTTCTCGTTAGTGTGTCCTGCTCTTTTCTAGGTTGATATTCATATTGTGCTGTTGTTCTATTCTCACACATCATCTTCCTCTGTGTGTGTGTGTGTGTGTGTGTGTGTGTGTGTGTGTGTTTCTGACTTTCGCGTACGCATCCAAAAGTGTTGCACCAATCATCCTGCACTTTGGGGTGTGTGCGCAAAATTACATGTAATAAATTTGATCACAGCATTTTAGGCCAACCACTTTGATGTTATAAAGGCTGCAGTTCTATACCACGGCTCAAATGGGTGTATTTTAGGTTTGTAACAACATCCCCAACATCAATGAAAGCTTTCTCTGCTACCACAGACACAAATGGCCTTAATCTTAGGATAAAATCATGTCCCTCCTCTTCATCTTCTTCCACAAGTGGGGGGGGTGATTGGAGAATGCTTATCTTAAATACTGTCGTTAGCCTGGTAAGTGTTGCTTATGTCTCATACATTGGAGTTGTATTGTGAGTATTAGAGATGTTTGTTGTTGTTGTGTATGGATGCAGCAACATGGAATCCAATGCAAAGTCTTTTCTGAAATGTATTTCATAAATAGCGTTCTTGACAGTCCATTTTGGCAGTCTCTTGTCCGACCTCCCTTTGAACTGTAAAAAATAAAAGGTGTCAGATCATTGAAGGCAAAAGGGACATTATTTGTTCTTGATGCCAAATAAGCCAATTACAAAACAAATACAGTACACTGTAGTCAAATGTGGGATAGAAATAATAAGCTCTGTAGGACTGTGCACAAAAACACTGCTTCTCTCTCCGTGCTCCACCACCCACTCACAAATTCATGCCTATACTTTGGGTTTCTTCCTTCTTATCACTGTCTCTTAATATGGTCCAAATTGTGAGCGGTGCCTCAATGCCTCATACACCCTCATTAATATCTGTCAAACTTTAATGAATGCTTAGGCCATTAATGTTGCATGACATGGAGACTTAGCACATGCATACAGAACTGTGTAACAAGTAAGAGACATGATTAATTAGTTTTCATTACAACTCAGAGAAGTGTATTCTTTTGTTCACTAGCAAATAAAAGGATGCTCCACACTTTAAAGCTGGATAAGGTAATTTATTTCAAGTATAATTTGTTATATTTGTTGAAATTCTCTTGACAGCAGCCAATTAATCAAATGATCTGACACAAAAATGAAAATAGTCCAGTATCTGTGGCTGTCGCAGGACTGTAATAAGTATGTTTGACCTACCTGCCTGTCTACCTGTCGACCTGTCTACCTGTGCGCACTCTGCTCACATACTCACCTCGCATCACAATGTGTTTTTAGGGAGCGGCTTTGGAGGGAGGGCTGAAGGGAAGGATGTCTCTTGCTAGTTTGCCAACGTTGACTACCCCAGCATTAATCTACATAACAATGCGCTCACTTACTAAACAATATTTGGTTGTTCAAAAAATAAACAGAAAACAGTTGGTTGTTTATCACCTTAATTGGTCTTTACGCTCTTGTGTCCAGGCAGCTTCCACTTCTGAAGCGATAAACAAATGATGGCTACTACTAGTAGCACCAGGGGAAGGTGTATGCACACAGTGTATTAAACTGTCTTTGACAGAGCTAAATGCAGGAGACTTGTGGTTTTGCCTTTTCTCCACCACAGACCTGTCAGCATCATTTGGAAACCGACTCTGGACGATTCGGGACGCCTTTTCAGCGACTCAGACACTGCTTTTGGCTTCTTCTCCCAGAGGAAGCATCCTGCCAAATTACATTTCTCAAAATGAAGCAATAAATGAATAGTTTGTTTACTTTAATCAGACTCTGGCTCGCACAATGAATAGAACAGCACAAATGGAGGCAGAGCTTGTTATGTGAGACAAAGTCTGAGTCTCACTTTGCTAAGTAGATCTGATTAAAGCAGCCTTTGTTCTGATGCGACAGATATACCTGATGGAAACAAATTGGACTGGTGCATATTTTTCTCCCTTGAGACACACATCTATCAGAGTAGAAGAAATGGAAAGAGGCACTTCACTAATGAGTCAGAGAAATTCACAGTGGTGCCTTCCTGAGATAGACTAGAATATGCATAGTTTTCTGCCTTATGTCAAGACACTTACCCCTTGGAAATGTACTCTCCAGTCAGCTCAGAGTATCCTCCAATGGATACTCACCAAACCCAGTGGAGGTGTGCTGGAAACAGGGTATTTAAAGGGTGTATCAGGCACACATCTGTTTTCCTCAGAGGGGAAACGGTGGCTGCTTGTCTGAAAACATTATTAATGTTTTGATATTTTGTAAATCTGCTCTTAAAAATTTCATTTGTTAACTTCAAACTTAAATGCAAAGAGTTGAAGTGATGTTGTTGTGATTTTGTTATTTCAGTGACAATGTTACAGTGGTTTCTTAATATCTTTTATTGCAATGTCTTTTTTCTTCAGCACCTTTAATTTGTTTATTACTTGCCTTGAGCTGCGGTGTACATGCTTCTTTTATTTAGCATTTTTGATATGTTGTATATTGCTTGTCACTCACAGTAACGAGTAACTTGTCTCCCCATTTCCCCTTCTCCCTCTTCTCCTCAAAACAAGAGAAGCCCTCGCACCTTGCTATCTTGCCAGTGCATCTGGCATGATATGAAAAGCTAAATCGCTGTACCAAGTTGTTCCCATACCCTCTAAAAAACAGTAATGTTCCTGGCTATTTATTGTGCTGGAAAAAGACGAAAATCAGCTTCAAAGACTGTTTGTCCTGCAGCATTTTTTAGTAGTCTCTGCAATTTAACATGCAAAGATATCTTATTATGTACCTCATGAATAAACAGAATCTGTGTCAAAATTTTTGTTAACATGCTTATGTGCTTTTCCTCCAAAAGTTAGATCAGAAGACCTTACATCTGTATGGTTAATACAAGCCAGCAGTTGGCCAGCTTAGCTTAACACACTCTGGATACAGAGGGGAAACAGCTAGCCTGGCTCTGTCCAAAGGTAACAAAACCCACCTACCAGTGCTAAAAAGGTCACAAATTAACGTTATATCTTGTGTGTTTGGCCAGTCAATGGATTTGTCAGATTTGTGTGCATTTGAAACATAAAATTATAAACTGAAATATACAGTGTGTCAAGAAAGTATTCACAGCTCTTCACTTTTTCCACATTTTGTTATGTTATAGCCTTATTTCAAAATGGATGAAATTCATTATTGTCCTCAAAATTCTACAAACAATACCCCATAATGACAAAGTGAAAGACGTTTGAAATCTTTGCAAAGTTCTATAGCTCAGATGCATCCTGTTTCTACTGATCATCCTTGAGATGTTTCCACAAGTGGATGACAAACATTTTGGCTGTAACATAACAAAATGTGCTGTAAATACTTTCTGGATGCAATGTATGTGAAACTGACTTTTAAAGATACGTTTCTACATGTAGCAAGTGTGATCTTTGTTTCAGGTGAGATGACCCACCTCTACTATAAAACACTGAGGGAAACCAAAGGGCTACAGAACAGAAACTACAGTGTGTACATTGGTTTAAGTGCAATAGGCTACTGAAATTGGTAAATATATCTGAAATTTCAGCAAGTTTTACAAATGTGAGAGCCCTTGATAACCTGTCGATATAACCAATAAGACAAAATGTATAATTAATCTTTATTCCAGCTATGGTCTCTTTGTATTTCTGCTCAGCCATTCAGAGAAGCATCTTTGAAGCAATGGCTAATAAAATGCACCAGCAACAATTAACCTCTGCAAATGTAAGCTGACAGCAGTCATATTCATTCATTATTGATTGCTTATCATGAATTAGAGTCTGTCAACTCATGAGAGGCAAAGATTAACACTAATGTACGTAAATCCAACCTGACTGCTCTCAAGCTTCCTACAGAGAAGCTTATTAATCCTGACTGGGACTTGCTTTCTCCACAATTTTTCCATTTAAACGATGAAAGTAATCACTAAATGGTTTGATGAGCATAATAGTCAAACACGGCTCATGCCATAACTGTCTTCATCACTAAGTGTATCTTCTAACCCCCAAAACAATCAAGAGAAATAACAGATGAAAATAAAACAACAAACCAAAAAAGAGGAGTTTTAGAAGAATGCGGTGATCAGGTTAACATAATATCCTCAGGCAGGCCATTACAAAGCTTAGCTACAACAGACCTCAATCAAACTTTAACCAAATGTTTTTGTCACATCACTTTCAGTGCAGTTACTATTATTTCACCAGGAACACTTTTTAGGTGAAATAATAAACATAACAAAAATCGGCTTTGTCAGCACAGCTCAATGTTCAGCTTCAGTCTGATCAGAAACACAAGTTGCCCAAAGAAGTACCAGCTGCTTTGTGCAATAAAGCCACAAAATGAAACAAGCTTTCTTTCAGTGTCACACAGTTTGAACACCTATTCTTCTAGGGGCTCATTATACATCAGGACAAGTGGGTGTGCATGGGAGTGTGTGTTTTTGTCCCTGCTGGTAAACGTCGGCCATGACTGGCAGGGAAAAATTAATCGTCTGGAGAGCCATCTGTGAGACAGCAAATGTTGTCTCTGTGTAAAACACCAAAAATAACAAAGGACTACTTTTCTGGGCTGAGCGAGTTCAAACCCCATCATCACGCTTCCAAGGTTTTTATTTTAGTTTTCCTTCGAACAGAAAGAAAAATTGTTTTTCACGCTGATGTGGAACTAACAGGAAGGAAAATAGCTCTAGAAAGATTAAAGTGACTTGGCAATCAGTCCTACCCTTTCTTTCTTTCTTTCATTGCTTGTTTTGCTTTAGGTAGCATGAGAATTTAATCAGGAAGTGTTTTGTCCACTAACAGCGTTCCTTTTCTCATTCAGCTCAGATACAATAAACCGTTAATGTCAAAGTGAACCTTTGCATCTTTAAACCTTATTTGTCCTGCAGCATTTTATTATGTAGTCCCCTCCTATTAATAGGCAAAGATTACTGTGTGCTTCATGAATGAAACAGAATATGTTTTATATGATAGTTTGGCTTAGTTTAGCAAAAGACAACTACCATCTCAATTTTGTATTTATTTTGTTACCTTTAGACAGAACCAAGCTGTTTGCCTGTTTTCAGTCTTATGCTAAGCTAAGCTGACCAGCCAATTTATATTTACCATACAGACATGTTAGTGGTATCAAGAGACTGAAAACATTGGATTTCTTGGTGAAATTAAATTCCTGGGGCGGCACGGTGGTGCAGTGGTTAGCACTGCTGCCTTACAGCAAGAAGGTCGTGGTTTCAAACCTCGGCTACCCCGGCCTTTCTGTGTGGAGTTTGCATGTTCTCCCTTTGTCTGCATGGGTTCTCTCCGGGTGCTCCGGCTTCCTCCCACAATCCAAAGACATGCAGGCTAGGTTAACTGGTGTCTCTAAATTGTCCTTGTGGCTCTAAATTGTCCTTAGGTGTGAGTGTGAGTGGTTGTTTGTCTATGTGTGGCCCTGTGATGGACTGGCGACCTGTCCAGGGTGTACCCCGCCTTTCGCCCAATGTCAGTTGGGATTGGCTCCAGCCCCCCTGCGACCCTGTACGCAGGATAAGCGGTTGACGATGGATGGATAGATTAAATGCCTGTATTTGGTTATATATAACCCTGTCTCTTATATATAACCCTGTCTCTTATATAATGCTACTGATAATAAGCAAAAGTAAGAGGGCAAATCCCCCCTCCAGGAATCATACTGTGCTTACAAAGAATACTGTTGTTGTTTCCAACCTGTGTCACACATGCTGCTAAGATGAAAGCAGAGTTAAGAGGCAACGATATAAAAGGTGCACACATAGAGAGAATAATACAAAGTGTATACAAAATATGATGTGCTATATTTCCTCTTTCTTCCCTCTCTAGCTTACTACGATACAGATGGTGTTGGTGACATGAAGTCACAACGTATGAGAGGAGGATAATTAGAGACTATTTGACATGGCACTATGTCACCACACTGGCTGATATATTTTACTTACATGTTGCTGACATGTTTTGTCAGTGGTGTCAAACTCGATGTGTTGTTTCTTTGATGTGTCTTTGAGAGGAAAGACTGACAAAGAGACACAGAAAGTGTTTCTACTCTCTGTCAATAGTCCCCTTTCTGTTGCAATGTCTGTGTGTCATGTCTGTGGGTTAAAGCCATGTGGCTCTGATCTAAATGGTTGGCAGGTTCTGTCTTGGATCACTGGACTGAAGGCTGAGTCATGATGAGGCTGGTCTGAAAAGAGAGCTTCACTGAAATGTTTCTAAATCTCAAACCGCAGGTCCAAGTCTGAAGTGTTTGAGTTTGATTCCAAGTAAAGACTCATGATGTAATACTCTTAGGTAAGAAACTTATGGATGGATATCTAGACATTTTACTGTCAATAAATTATAGTTTACTCGGTAATATATTAACTATTTATCACACAAACCCCTTTAGACAACATATTACATCTTAAGTTACATCTGCCATATATTATACCCGCATTATTTTTTTAAAATGACCGTAGTGACCGAAACAACTAAAGTTTAATCTACAGATCCATTATTACAACTTTTCATAGTGCCTGCAGTCTGTGAAAGTTTGTAATAGTGTTCTGCAGCGGAAATGAGGGCAAAAAAAAGCACATTAAAGCAAAATCAAGAATCAATAACCTTGATGGTGTTAGGTTAAAACTGGTTTTCCATCTGCAGAAATTGTTGTTGTAGTTGTAGAAATGTGGCTGAAATCATCAACTAGCTAGCATTCATCAGTCAATAACACTAAACCATGTTTGCCAAAAACTGAAGCAGTGCTGCATATTTTGACTTAAAACACAATTTAATGTCATATCTTAAATCATACCATCTGATTTGACTAACTAAGTTAGCACTAACAGCTAAGAACGTTGACCTGTGTGAGTACATTTTCACGAGTATAATGTTTGGGTGTAGTTGGAGTCTTTTTTTGTTTGTTGTATATTTGGAACTTGACGCAATCCTTCTGTTTTCCATAATGCTATGAAGTCCCTAATTCCAAACACTGCAGCGTATGGCACGCATCCTGTGGAAGCCTTTCAGAGTCCAAAACACATTGTTTTGTTTGTTGATTCATTGGAGTCTCGCATATCTGTAGCTGGCAGGCACACTGTGCATTACAGAGATGGGTTGTGAAAGTGAACAGATATTTCCCTACTGGAAATGACTGATCTTCAAATAAGCTGGTGTAAATCAAGTCTGAAGTCAGTAAAGATGAGTTATAAATCAAGTCTAAAGCTGAATTACGTGAGCCCCGGGGACTTTCCTCCCGGGCTTTCAGTTGAATTTTCTGTTGCTATTAACAACCACTTCTGGCAATATTACTTAGCAGTTACAGTTAGACATTTAGGGGCTCGCTGCTACAGACAGGTTCAGAAACTAGAGTAAAGAAAAATCCACTTTTTAATCCTAAAAGTAAAAATTACTCTGAGCTCCTCCCAGTGGTGAATGGCTCCCGCTAAGAGAAGGATCCGGTGCAACTATTTTTCCATAACCTCCAGCAGCACTCTCCACCAGAGGTCCCGGTCACTCAAGAGCTGTCTGTGGATCCTGTCCTCAACAGAAAAATGACCATACAGGTCGTTTCAGCCGCACAAAATTACGACCCATGTTTACGTTTATTGAGGCAGCGACCTCTATTGGCCAAACAACGCAAACACATGACAAAGACGGTGAAGTTTTATTAATAGCCAGAAAGTAGTAGTTCGGGTGGTGGTGGTGGGTTGGGAGGATGGATAGGAAATCAGATGCTTTTCACCCAGGAGACCGGAGTTTGGTTACCATGTGAAACAACAATGATTTGTTTTTTATTGAAGTTGAGTAACTTACGATTTTTTAATGAAGTTACATAGGTTGCATGCGTCATCAGTAGGGGGCACTATTTTAGGATACGTTTATATGAGACTTATTTGTAGGTTGGCTAAAAACGACCTAAATTGTCATTCTGGTTGGAGGACTAGTTGGTCTGTCTGTACGCAGAGCCTCTGTCCCTCACCTCCGCACATAGCACTCTGCAGAGCCCTGTGATGCACGCACATTTTTCTTTCGCGAAGTTGAATGTCTTCATTACCCAAATTTTGAGTGTTTGCATGTGCATCGGCCAATTCATGTCGCCCAGTGTGAATTCGCTTCATTCGCTCTTTGCAGTAACTTTGTATGTAATCACACTGTGAGGAAAAGTCGCTTTGCTTTCTGTGTGAACACACAGTAACACAACACAAAGGAGAGAACATCAGTTGTTTTCCTTTTTTCCTTGTAACATTGTAACTAAAATAATTCTCTAACTGTTGCTAAATAGTTTTTATGACTAAACCTAACCAAACCTTAACCATGCATATAGTAATTTATAGTAGTTTTGGAAAACACTTAAAAACAATGTTTAGTTTGTCAGATCTGAAAATACTCATATGTTAATTTAAAAGGGAACAACATACAACATAATTCTAAACTATCTTTAGTTTTGAGGATTGGTTGAGAGTGAGTGGTCATGTCTTTTACTTTGTATCATCCTTTGAAAAGACAACAAAACCAGGTTTAAAGCCTCAGTGTGTTTTCTGTCGTTGCGTCATCCAACCTTGTCCTAAAGGCAAAAGTGTTTGCATTTCGAAGGCAGAGGGAAAAACCTGCTGTTAGCCTCCTTCTGGCTGCATCCCACAGACTCCCCAAGCTCTCTTCTGTATGTGTTTTGTCTTTGTTATTTTGACACAGTGAATTGTTATTGCAAATGGGGATAATGGCTTAGACGTTTGGACAGTCTCTACAAAATTACCTCCTGATTCCACCATCAGAAAGGAGATTTCAGACACTGTTAGACAATCTGACAAGCATTTCATTTCACTTCACGAAGGCGCTTTGCTGTGTTGCTTGATCGACAACACAATTACTGTCTGCAGTTACATCCCACTGAATCTGTGGATGTTTACCAAAACAGCGAGTGGAGAACCTGTGGTCCTGATGCTGCCGAGCCCACTTTGAAGAGACTGGTGAGATTAATTAATCTGCTGGTGTGAAATGTCTGAAAATGTCTGGGGCTCCTTTAACAGGCGAGCTGGCAGGCTGACAGACAGGCAGATGTTCAAACAGAGTGTGCATTCTCCTTTTGTGAGGAGGGGGCTGCTGTGTTTGGCCGCTTTTAAAGCAGACACTGTGTGATGGAGATTAGGAGCAAGCTGTGCAACCAGTGTTTAGTGGGTTGGTCAGACAGGGGACAGATTTTACATATCAAAGCCAAGGAGACAGAGGGAAGAGAGTGAACATCAGGTCTAGCGATCTGGACTCCACTCCATAAGTCATGATATCAGTGGCCAGAGAGGCTCTGTTAGGATAATGATTAGATTCAAGACAGAGCACAAGGGGAGCTGTGCTGAAGACAGATTTATTGAAAAAGAATGAAGTGAGCCTTTTTATTCAAAATGGTTCAGTATTAACCACACATTTTACCTCTGCAAATTGCCATAATTACTTAAACTCTCCATTAACCAACGATATTAACACATTCACTGTGTGGCAACATTAAAGGTGTTCACATGGCTGCTTTACATCTGACTAGCCTGTTGCTCACCCTGCAATTTTACATTTAATAATACTAACTTTATTTAGATAGCACCTTTGAAAACAGAGTTGCAAAGTGCTTTACATATTGAATGTATATGATCAATATGTTAAAAGAGGGTTTCACAGTGCATTTATGTAGCAATAGGTGAAAAGAATAAAGAGGATAAAACAACAGCTACAACTTGGATTAAAATACTGCATAAGAGTACTTAACGTAACATTTTAAGTTTTAACTGTCAAACTGTTCCAGACCATAGTTAATGATAACTTAACTAGCTAACGGAGAAAATGCTATTTGACTAATGTCACTCAATAGGCTACCTGACACAGATACAGGCCAATATTTGCTACTGATGCATTCCTACGCCTTTTCTGCTTGCTTAAACTAACAACATGGCGGACCCTGGTGACACCATCCTTTCCTTCAGTTTTAGAGAGTCAGCTCCTGTCTGAGGTGTTTTGAGTGTTTCAGCCTCTGCTGGAATGACCCTGACACTGATGTCTCCACAGGTTAAAAATACCTGGAACATGAATACTTAATAACAAGACAAGACATGGAGAGGCTCATTAGGAGCCTGTCTCGCTGACTTCCCGCTCTGTCCTCCAACTCAAATCTGCCTCTGACATGTTAATATCAGCTCCAAAGCGCAGGAGATGAAAAAGTTCTAGCTGACAAAGGACCTCCGTTGTATCTCAGTCAAAAAAGAAAAAGCAGATTTCCTGTTCTTTCCCATCAGATTCATGGGTTTGAGGATGTTTGAATGTATAGGTGATTCATTTATAATCTTTGTGCTGTGTTGCACCAACTGTGAATGAATGGCTAATCAGGCCACTTGTGGTGTTTAAAAGGGAAATGTGCATGACTGAACCACCTTACTGAAACAATAAAAAACACGCCACTGCTTTCCACAGCTGTCACCACGGCAACATGGGAACCTCTTTGCAGTGGGGGCCAGGCATACAACTGGAGATCACCATTGTATTCTTCAGTCCTCTCATTTAGCAAATTCAAATGCAGCATTTAAAATGTAGAGCTAAGTGTGTGTGTGTGTGTATGCGTGTGTGTGTCTAACTAATGCTGTGTGCAGATGAGTTGGATTGCTGATCTAAATTGCAGATATCAAGCGTTATTCCTCCTTATCCACAGAGTAAGCTTGTGGGAGTGGGGAGAGAAAGATATAACATCAGTGCTCATCTTTCTGTGTAGCATTTTAATCTCAACTTGTCCGCTTTACAGTGGAGACAACCGCTGTTGACATGCTTTGAAAATAATGAATGGCTGACTGCATTGATTTTTTCGTGCATATATTACCATAATACTCACCCGTGGGCCGTGTGTGGGGAATGTGTAAATATTGGATCCTTAAAAGTAGCGTCTGTGAGTTGATGGAAGTGCTGGAATTAATGGTTCATCTCAGAGAAGAAGCATAGTCCAAGCAGATGTCTCTCCATTTGCTCTGCCTAACGTAACCAGGCTAAAGATCGAAGGCCCAATCAATAACTGTCTCACTCACGTAACCTAACCCGTGACCTGCGATGCAATCCGATGCTCAGAGGCTTGGATAATCACTTGCTTCTGCAGGAGCAGCTGGTGTCAGGGGGGACTGGAAGATGGAGGTCCATCTTCAGCTCAGGGAGAAGTTTGTTGCAAACACAGCACAATGACCTCATGTACCCACATGAGAAATCAATAGCTTTGATCTCTATTCATCACAGCTGCATACACAAGAGACACACACAAATGTACTATTTTCTTCAAAGACATTCATGATGTCTCAGACAAACAGCAGGATGTGTGTTATTTGAATAATTACTGTTGTGCTTTGGACACGTCATGGGTAGCTATGTCATCACAGATAGGCATGCAGTGGTGCTATACAGTACATTTTTTTGGATTTGGTCCTTCCTGTGTGTGGTGATCAAAGAGAAGGAATTCAACATCAATCTGTTCAGCTAGCTGCAAGACGTCATGGCTGCAAAGCACAATATTCAGTCTCATTTGTTGTCTGTTGTGTTGGTACTTGTTTTTGTACAAACCTGAGCCAGTGAATGTAAATCAATGCTATCAATACAATGATTTCTTACTTTACTATTTCTGATAGATTGACCCCGCCCCCAATCCCCTGGGGAAATTACAGGCTTGAATACACTACAACTAGAAATGGCACATCACAATCTATGGAATCAGATTTGTGATCAGATTTAGTCAAACAACACATCTTAAAAATCAAACAAAAATAAGAATTCGACAGAGAATAAACCTAACTGAAGCAAAAAAATCTCAAAAAATATATCTTGAAAAACAAGCTATTGGTTGTTTACCTGATACTGGATAGCTACAATTAATAAAGTATAAGTATTGATCATGTATGTTGTCTGAGCTGTAGTGTACTAGCTGTTTTGTCTTAAAGAGATCATATTATGCTCATTTTCAGGTTCAATTTTTTACCAGAACAGGTTTACATGGTTTCAAAACACCATATTTTTGTCATACTGCACATTGCTGCAGCTCCTCTTTTCACCTCTTTTTGGCTATGGAGTGATGCATCTTACCTACAGTATTTTTGTTGGGAGTACCACATGCGCAGTTCCTAGTTAAGGACTACTAACCAGTCAGAAGCAGAGTTGGGTGGGTCGTGAGAAGATGGTAAACAACTTCGGTACAGCAGTATATGTTGCCAGTGTAGCAACATAGACTGGAGCAAGAGTTTCAGAGTGGTGCGTTATTAATCTTTAACAAAAGTATATTTTATCCATAAAGTTTTTACTTAGCTCTGTCTGTAAATCACAGTAACAACTTTATGTCCATTGACTGCCTGGAGGGTATCTAATGTTTGGAAGGGAGAGGAGAGGCGGCAGGCAGACGTCTTGTCACTGTGTGCTGCAGATTAGTGTGTTTTTCCACCAGTGTTTTTGGAGGGGGTGGAAAAAGCCAAAAAGCATAATTTGACCTCTTAAAGTTAGAAGTAAACATCTGCTATGTAAGTTAGCGTTTACCTAACTAATAATGTTAACTAACTTGTTATCTATGTTAACAATTACTGGCAAGTATTGATTGCATGTACTCTGTGTGTTTGTGTGTGAAAGCTCAAAAAAGTTTGCCTTCTCTTCGTAGAACAATGTGACATTGTGAGACCTGCAGACCCAAACAGACCTAAGATGCAAGGCTCAGCTTATGTTTACACTGTTAAAGGTGTCACACAGCTTGTTGCACTGAACAATGTCTGGGGCACAAACAATGTCTTGTTTGACTAAATTGGCACAAATCTGATAAAAATCCAGATAGAAATAATTACCTTTAGTTTAAACCTGAAGCACAATTTAGGGGCAAAAATAAGGGGCAAAAACACACTTCATAAACATAAAGAAAGGAAGGAGGGTTTAGAGGAAAAAAACAGAAAATACTGGAGTGGAAGAAAGGCTTATATTTCTGTATAATATCCCTCAGTCTGTGTGGGATTTGGATTCCAAAGCAAATGTTGGAGGTGTGTTGATTAATAAAAGCTATAGGGTCATAAAACCACAATTAGGCAGCGCACAATAAATGAAATCTAATGGCACTGTTAACCTCTCCCACAAACACACACACAGCCACAATCCCACAGGACTAACTGAGTAATAAAGAACTGCTTGACAACAAATGGTGTGTGTGTGAGAGAGAGTGTACTGTATGTGCCTCGGGCTGCATATTTAGTTTGTGTCAATTTGTCAGTGCATCAAATTGACACACGCTGTCAGGAGCATGCACTGCTACACCATCATTACATTACACTGAACATTTCCTCTTCTTTCTCTACCAAACCTGTAAACATGAGTAATGGCTTCCCTCCGTGCTCCATTTATCTATTTACTCCGTTTTTCCCTCCTTATCTGTGTATTTCATTTGGGTTCGTCTACTCTTTTACGACTGCACTTTTCTGGCTACATTGTGCCCGATAAGCACTTTTCTCCCCGGACAAATCGTTTGTCTGACGCTACCTCTTCTGTGAAATTGTACTTGTCACATGCAGGCGAGCATTTTGACGAAATATGATCACACAAATTCAAATGCACGCACATTTCAACATCAGAGGCTGCGAACTGCAACGACAGTGAACACCCCCACTCCTCTTGTTTCCCACTTTTCAATTCCTCATTTCACAGCCTTCAGCAAGAGCAAGAGAACTTTTTCTGAGACATTATTTGAAATCCATCTTCTGACACTGAATAGGCTTTTACTTTTTAATCACACTCTTTTGAAAGACTTTTAATCATACTCTTCCTGCAATGGACTGTATTGTACCGAGTATGCGTGAGCGTGTAGGTGTGTGTGTGTGTGTGTGTGTGTGTGTGTGCGCATGGGGGTTGACGGTGATGTGGGCAGTGAGTGAAAGCCAAGAGAATAAAAAGAGACCCATCATTACATGCAGCCGTTCTGTCGTTCCATTAGAAAGAACAAAGTGACCCTTATCACCCTGTCTTCCCACAGAGACATAATTGGGTTTTCAGGGGAAAATTTCTTACAACCTAAATTGCATTTGTTCAGTCTCCTCCCTGTGCTGCCCCTTCCTGCTCAGCCCACCCCTGCAGCGAATAGTCCGTCAGGGCTCCACAGGAAATAATAAGTCCTGTTGTCACACACTAATGGTCATTGCTGCATAACTGCATCGCCGCATGGAGAATAATGACATTAATTCTGTGGGTGATGAGTGTCGTCAAGTTATATATGAGACCAATTTCTCGGGATGTAAGTAGGATAAGGTTGTGAAATTATTAAGAAAGTAACAAATGACCCATCGGCCATTTTGATAGTTTGATTGCTTTTTTTCCTTACTACTTGACACATAGGTGTGTTTAATCGCTTCAATTAAAATAATAGAGGAATTTATTCACACAACCAGGAAGGTAATTGTGTGCATGGCTGGATTAAATTGCTTAAGAGCCCAGGGCAATATTGAACTATGGGCCACTATTAATACAGGGTGCATTATTTATATATTGCAATTTTATGTATAGATACTGACATGTGTTGTGATATAGTAAATATTCTGGAAACTAAAGAGCGATCACGGTGGCTGCCGTGTGTTTTAATAATAACAGCACAATGGCTGTTTGACACCTAACAGTGGAAAAATAGAATAAAATAGAATAAAAAGTTGTCCACATAAAATAGCCTAATTCAAAAAATAAAACTTTGCTACTTCAACTTTATTGATTAATTGAATTCGTAGGTCATGTAATGAAAGCAGTAATTCACTTTATGTATTTTATGGTTTATGTATAGATCACTATACATAGGCATTATATAGGCATTATGTACTTTCAATTAAATCATCATACTCATTTTTATTATTAACTACCACTATGTTTGATTTGAGGTTCTCTGGTGTGTAATGAGCCTATTTCTAGTCTTTGTTGTGTAATTTGGCAAATGACACACAGCATGAGAAGAGTGACAAACCATGTGTGTAGTGAGTAAGGGTACACACACACACACACACACACACACACACACACACACACACACACACATGCAAGAAGCTCTGTATGTAGCTAAATTAGAGGAATTGAGTGTAAGGAGCAGTTTAGGCTCTGTGTAAACTAAGTGGATGGTCAAAGCTGCAGATTGATAATGATAGGGGGGCGTTCTCTGCAAGTGTGCAGCTGAAGCAGGGAAAATCGCCCTTATACATTGATTTTCCTGTCTTCGTGCTGCTAGTGGTGAAATTAAGACTTAGCTATAGGTGCTTCAGATATGTAGACCCTGTGCTGCTTTTTGTGGAGTTACATCCTTACAATATATAGTGTGTTTAGTGTGTTTATACCTGGATTTAGGTAGGTAGGTACAGAAGACCACATAATTGTTGGGGTGTATTTTTTAGACATGAGGTGACCACTCCTCTGGAACGATGTGTTGACTGAATAATTAATAATTCTCTCTTAGCAGCAGTGTATCTCATTATCCTCTCTATCTCTTATATGCATTTTGTCCACTGAGAATGTGTCCCTTGCGAAGTGGACAAAATTAGGGTATTAACAACAGCCTATTTAAACTACATTGCATTGCACTGTTGGATTACTTATTGACATCTGGAAAAACTGTCGCACAAACAATCAGTTCATCAACTTCTTTTTGGTGTTATAACAATAAAAACACAAGGAAGAGAAAGATCAAACAGCATTTATTATCATAATATAATTTATATTTTGATAAAACTAAGATTGACTATTAAGTGTAGTGGTGCATACATTAAACAATGGATTTAGTGTATACATGCACAACTCTTGCAGAATGATGCAAGTTTGCATTAAGCATGAAGTTTGTGTTTTCTTGTTGTTTGGCATGTAACAAAGCCTGCATGAATGCCTCTGCTATGAAACACAAAAATCACAGTATTTGCAGTAAAGGTTGTGTCTCAAGAAAAAAAACAAATCAATAAATTGTCAGTAAACCATCAATTGCTTTCAAAGCCTCCAAAGGTAAAGTACATCTAAGAGTCTGTTTCCAATGTGTGTCTCCTCCTGTCTGTCTGTGGTCAGAGGTTAGTGGGACTTCGGGTTTCAGCGTTCAGCATTCATCTTCCGTAGCTTTGCTGGCAGGTTGTCCTCAAGCCTTCCTCCAGCTGACAGTAATGGACTGTGCATGGGGATTGGAGCAGCGGACAGAGTGGGTGTTAAGCTGTGCTGGTACAGGTCTCCAGTTGACTGGGTCATGGGTTCGAAGCCCACCTTGAGAGACTTGAGTTGCAACCGATTCTCTGCCTCGGGTCCGGTCGAGGAGCTGAGGCGTTGGAGCTTTAAGGGCAGGTCTCCTGTGCTGCAGGCCTTCTCAGAATGGTGGGAGCTGAGCATAAGAACCTTCCTTTGCAAATCCTCCTTCCCAGATGAGCTCATCCTCTGCAACTTACTTGGCAGTCGACCCCCAATCCCTCCATGACGGCCCCTTTCCTCTGATGTGTTGATGCAATCCACAGAAAAAACACGGTCACGCCGGGCGCCATGTCTCTCCGTCAGAGCGGGGGTGGGAGTAGATAGAGGCGAGGGCAGTGAATTCTTCTCTTCGTGCTCTTTGACGCTGTATGGTGGTGTTGGTACCTCAAATGTGCTGTGGAACTGAGAGTAGTCTACTCTGAAAAAGCCCTCCTCCAGGGACATCACCGGCAGGAAGCGATGGCCCCATAAAACCTCATCCTCAGTATATGACGTCCGTGCCTGGCATGTCATACCTACGAGAGAGTGACAGTGTAGTAATAATACATAAATAAATGGAGTTTAGCCCCAGCAAGTATTGGATGATAAGGAGGAATGCTAAAGGGCAGCATTCCCTCACTTTATCTCTTTTTCTGCTCTGCTCTTTCTTATTGATTGTGGTATTACTGTTTCAAGCTCCTGCCTGTGCAGTCTACCATCGAGTCCCATTTAGTTGCATACGAAAGATTTAAATACTGCTTCAACAGTAAATCCACAGGGAAGGATTTTGGGCATTTCCCAAATGGTCCATGGAAAAGGCTAAATAGCTATTACCACCAACTATTAATACTTAGTGTAACTTCATTTTATGTAGTGAATTGTATAACAATGGTGTGAGATGATATAAGATAAAGGACACCTTTATGTACCATTTCAGAAAGTAAAGTTTCATATATTAGTGTTTTTGTCTGTGTCCTATCTGGAGGTCAAAGCAGTGATAGTTGTTTCCATGCAATGGTGAGAGATTTCAATGTTTTTTGACTTAACAAAATTAAGTCAGCCTTCACCATTTCTGTTTTTATTGCAACTTGTTGTGTTGACTGTGATTTGTACTGGCCTGAATCTCTGCTCACCTTAAAGACAATCATCTGTTGACAAATTAATATCATGCTTTTTTGAGAGTGGTTTATTATTGTGCACAGGCCCATGTTTCAAGGATGACAAATTGAGAAACAACAATTTTCTAGTAATGTTGGTGCCTGTGTGTCTGCAGTATACAGGATGCTTGCAAGCAACATAAACACATCTTTTTTTCCCCTCAACTCTTGTAAAATAATTTTCTTGACATTTAAATGCTTGTTGGAGGACCTTTGCGATCAATAAGCACTTAGTCCATATTTTTTCTGATCCAGTGGCTCTGCTTCATCCTGAGCTTTTCTGTTAAACACTACAGTTAGCTGTAGAGTAGGAGTGTGACCCTGTCCCTCTGAGGGATGATATGAGCAGTGTTATGTCATAGCCTGATGCTATTCCAGGCTCACTACTCATCTTCATCCACAGAAAACCTTCAACAGTCCTATATCAACACAAAGGTCACTTTTATTCTTAATTAGCCCAGAGGTCTGGTTTTAACAGTGAGGGCGAGTCTAGGATAATTTTGCAGCTGTGTTCTCTTGTCTTACCAGGAGAATGACTGTATTTCTGCTGACTGTGGATATATAAGACAGTAGTAATACCGGTGCAGTGGAAGCTTGTGGGCTCAGAGCCTGACAGGCATGTCAGTTTTGTTTCATCATTGAGGCGTCATATGGGTATTCAACCAGCTAGTTAATGTTTACTGCATCTTGCATTATAATAAAAGCCTTCAGCTATGCAGGCACTTGGCAGACACAGGGCAGGGGGTCCCTGAAGAAGACTTTATGTAAAATTCCTTGCAGTAGTCTTTACTGGCACTGTCCACAGAGTGAATTGTGATGCTTTCCCTTTTTAGTGAGATGCTGAAAAATCTAAACCTACACATGCAGAAAGGTGTGTGTCATCTGCATATTAGTGAAAGAGTAACCTACAGATGGAATTCATATGCCAGAGCAAAAGAGAGTAAAGCAACTTACATCAAGCCATATTGACTACTCTATACTCAGTGGTTTACAAAGGTTTGTACGATGATGTTCTCTGTTCACATGTTGTGTTCTGCTCTACTTTTTAATGTCCACATTCTGCTTGGTTCCTAGAAACCAGGTCCACATGGTGCGTCATGCTGCAACCAGTGTTGTTCTTCTCTCTCTATTTGTTTGTGTTTAATGCATTTCATAAACATATGCATAATCATAATCATAAACAAGACATAATACATATACACTAGTCTCCTTTCTCCTCAAAGATTGTAGTAAATCAATATAATCAGAGATAGGTACAAAGTACAAATTAATAATGTATACATCTTGAATTCTTTCTAATTAAATACATTGTTAATTCATCACCCCTCTACAGGAGCCCTAAGTGGCAATTGATTCATATCTTTATTTTACTCCATTTTCCCTTTATAACGGGAATATGATCTCATGATGTCAAGATAACAACTGTTGTTTTCTCATGGTAACAGGATAATTTTCTTGTGATCTCGAGATAACAAACCATAGCTGAGTACAGGGGTCGACATGTGCGTTTCTTTATGATAATTTCGTGTCAATTTGCTGAGTCAGCAGGTAGCTCAGTTGGTAGAGTGCAGGACTTGCATCCCAAGGATTGCAGGTTTGGCCCCTGCTCCCTGCAAAGTTTTTTTCTTTTTCTTTTGTGTGTTTAATTGTTATCAATAGATTCAGGGAAATCCAATCACACATTTCCCGACAGCTATTTCAAAGGTTCTGAACTATACATTTCCTGACGGAAATGTGTAGTTAAATGGATTCCCCTGAATGAGAAGTGGATGAATTTCCTCTGCCTGGGAATGAAGGGGAAATGAGTCCATAGTTTGATAAATGGGGACCAATCGCTAGGGTGCACACACTCCAGCATGTGATTAATTTTGAGCATGTAAATCAGTCATCTTCACAACATTATTGAAGAGGAATATGAAAAACATATTTGTTTTAAAAAGTTGTTTTTCCATGAGGATCAAAATCACAATCTTAAGAGCATGAGTCATGTACATTACCAACTGAGCTAATCAGTGACACTAATAGAAATTAAATTACCATTAAGAAATTACCATTAAGAAACATTCTTGCCAACCCCTATGTTAAACTACTGTTTCGTTATCTCAAGATGACGAGAAAATGATCCCATTATCACGGGAAAACTGAGTAAAATAAAGATGTGAATCGATGGCTACTTAGGGCTTCTGTCCGCCTCACCTCATGAACGCTAGGTGGAAGATAAAAAAATGTCCAAATTGCGACGTTTCACAATGTATTAGTTTTTAGATCCTCAGTTGCCGGGACTAAACTGATTAGATTATGGCTTGAAATGGTTGTTTTTATTGGAATTTTTTTAAAGTTTAAAGTTTAAAGTAAAGTGTTAAGTCAATAAAGTAAAGATGTTCAAATCACTTACCATAAGAATATAATGAGGTTATATTTTCAGTTGAAACTATATTTTCCATCTAGCCATCCATTCTCAATATATGTTCATGATTTTTTCTTCTGCGTAAAAGCAAAATCAATACTACCTATAAGACGTGAACTATAACTGACAAGTATTAGAGTGACTGCATGGTAATATGATAAGTCTGGTGGAAACACTATTGTGTTTGTAATGATATGGGGAGACAATCACCTAGCTGAACAGCTGTTTCAGCAGCGACTGGATGTTAGGGGATAATGTGTTTGGCTAAATGGGATGCGTGTCAGTGTGAGGATGACGGAATATTGTGGCTCATTGAAGGTGACACTGCCAGGGCATCCCCCCTCTCCTTCTCAACTCTGAGTGCCACAGGACTGCGACACTAAACTTCTGGCTGCACCCTGATTTAATGGTATTATCAACAGAGCACAGGCCGTGTTGCCTGCATGCTTCTATGCTTCCCTGCTGATCCCTCCCTCCTGCTCTAAGCCTATTCAGCTCTGTGGTTTCTTCTACAGCAGTGGCACAGTGAGGGTTATGGGGGATGGATAGAAGCAAAGCTAAAAAGAAAAGAGGAAGATGGATTTATTTGTGATGGACTTTAGAGAAGAATCATTCTGTTAAATATGCAACAGAGAGAACCTTATTGTTGCTCAGAATTCTCCAGCACGGCTGCCTGTAGTTTACAGTGGCGACTGTATAACAATGTCTCGCAGTCTCAGATTTACCTCTGCTCTCAGCTGTCATCTGAAAAATGGAGTGGAACTTCTACTAAAACCCTTGCTCATTCATCAAAGTGACACGCGCATCTATGACCACAGGCTTTTATTATGCATAGGGTGGGCATAAACCGATTCTGCAGTAATAAAACATCCCTCAAAATTCCATCAGGGTGTCATTCTCATGTGTTGTTCTCATTCTCAATGTTTTTCAGCTCCCACGTTCTTCAAATATGTAAAACTGGGAAGGCGGGGAAATTAGATCTCAGAATCTAGATTATGAGTATCTATTAGACAGAATGTTATGTGGGTTGATATTATTATCGAAATTTACATTTAGACTCAGAGTGAGAAGGGTAAAGGAAAGTAGCCCTGGGATAGAAGAGGAAACAAAAAGCATAAAAGGAAATAAGTGAAATAAGGGGAGACTCCCTCACCCGTCGTCTCCACGATGCCCTCAAGGATAACGACAATCTCAAACTCTTCATTCATGAGAGAGCGCTGGGATAAGTCGAAAAAAGGGCTCTTGGGATTGATTTCGTGGCAAATGGTGAGGGGGGACACCAGAAACAGCTGGTCAGCACCCGTCCCAAAACCAACATCCAATTCACACTGGTCCAGAGGCAGGAACTCGCCCTCGGGTGTCTGACGAGACTGAAAGACAGTTGGGAAAAAAGAGTGAGAAAGAAGTAGACTAAGACTTTTGTTTCATGAGACAAAATAAGGATTAGACACATGTCATCACAAAACCAAGGAAGAAAGATTCTGGCACTGTTTGTCTTCCTTTGTGTAATAAAAGACGACACAAATCTTCTGTCTAGAGGCAGAAAAGACATACTTTGCTTACGTAAAAGCACTAATAGCACAATGTAAAAATACTCGATTACACATTACAAGTCCGACATTCAAAATGTAGAAAAATGGTCCCTGTTACCGATATATTATGATATAAGATATTAATAGATTGTTAATATGGCTGCATCAGTGTGTAAGCAACATGTTACTGTTGTTGCTGGTCGAGGTGGAGCTAATTGAAACGACATAAAGTCCAGTGGTTCCCAAACGTAAATCTGGGCTAAAATAAATCTTAGGTCTTAAGACAATTATAGAGAGACAAAAAAGTTTAGTGGGGACACTACACTTTGGTGGACCTAGTAACAATTCAAACATCTCAGTCACAAGCCAAAAAGGTTGGAAACCACTGGTTATTTATACATGTATGTTATATGTTTACTACAAAGTACAAAATTATACTAAAGTCAAAAGTACAGTATTTGAGTACCTGTACTTGTTCCTTTCCACCTACTACACTGTCTGAGGGTGTGATGGTGTGATTCTATAAATATATAAATAATATCAACCTCCTGGTAAGGTGATGGAGCATGTTTTTTTTCTACAGCTATCTCTTCTTTCTCAAATATCCATTGGTTTCATGTTTGCAGTGACCACAGACTTGGCACTTGACATTGATTTCTAGACAAACTTTGAGGCAGAAGTGAGAGACAGCCGTGTTTGGACAGGACTTGCCCATGAGTGTTAACTGGTGCGGAAGCATTTAATTGCCCAGATGACGATGGCGCACAGCACAGCAAGTTACTGGATGCATGTATTCCTTTCCTGTCTTATTCTGTCTAATCAATCTGTTCACCTTTTCTCTTCCTGTTTGCTGTTCGCAGTCTGTTTAAATTTTCAGCCATTTTCTTACACCCTGCTCTCAGAGAAGATACTTGCAGCTTTTTCAAAAGCTTTTATATATTATTCATGTGAAATATTTAAATGTCAAAATCTGAAGGAATGCCTAACCCTGCTTAAAACAGGCTTATGTGTTTCTGAGTTAGTTAAGTTTCAACAGTCAGTGTACCTTTGCAAAATAATCCTGTTTGAGATAATGGAATAGGGTAGATTTCTCGTTGAGGTAAGGGGGAGAGAAGACACTTCATTTGTGTTTTTAATGTAAGGTATCTTTCCTTTCTACTTAAAATAGCATGCTTGGGAAAACTTTTTTTAAGTCAACAATTTGCATTTACAACAACAACAAAAAAGCAGTGTGAGGAATTGAATAGCAGGAGCTAATTGTTACACTCTTTTTTTGTACTTCTTTTCCTACATTGTTACACTTCCAACCGATTATTGGGATGTGTCAGCCACCAGCCACCCACACATGCACAAACACAAGCTTTATAATGATCTCCCACACAGACACACACACAGTCCCACTCCCCTACTCTCTAAACCTTTCTACAACTTCTGAATCTTTTGTTCTCATTCTACATCCTAAAATAATCGACACATTATTCCAACAAAGGCAGTTTCCTGTTAAAGCCTTTATTACTGATTCAGTGTCATCTAGAGGTAATAAAATAGAAAAGTGGAACATCTTTGACTTTAGCACACCATAACTTATCAGTTCAGTATTACTGTAGACTGAATATGAAGATAAACGATTTGATGAAATTAAACCAAAATATCCAGGATAGGAGCGCTGCCATCTGGTGCTGGTGACATTGTTTGGAGCCAGAGTCTGCGCAGTATGGAGCAGTATCAAGGCCCTGCCTATACACTGACTCAGCTGTCAGTCATAACCTGAACCCCCCTTTTTATAGCATCAAATAACTAATTAAACGTTATCAGAAAGAAATGAACACTTTAACATACATCAGCTTTAATAAGAACTACCAAAAATGACAGGGGAGGGGGTATGACCTTTGCTGCAGCCAGCCAGCAGGGGGACGGTCAAGATGTTTTCGCTTGACTTTTGGGGAGCTGTCATGTCATGTTTCCATATTTAGATACAGTCAATGGCATTACCAGAGAGGGTTTTAAAAGGAGATGGTTCACTTAAAGTGGCATCTAGTGGTGAGGGTTGTGAATTGCAACAAATGGCTCTCTGTGCATTCACTTGCTCCTCGGACGAAATAAGTACCGGTACTTTATAATAAGTGTATTAATTATAATGGCAATTGTAAATTCAGCAGTAAAACCCCAAACTTTGTACCTTTTTTCTATGAGGATGAAAATGATATCAATTTAATTTCTAAATACAACTAGGCTGTGAAAACTGTCAACATATGGTCCTCTTTTAATATCTCTATCTATATTTGACTAGTCATTTCCTGTATCTGTGTCACATAGGATCCTTGCCCCTTTAGGAGAGTGGTGGGTCCTGAGTCTATTCACTCCAATGGGAGAATGAACATGAGCACAGATTATGTCCGATTCTTTCGCCCCATAGTCACCGGAGTAAATATTGGACCAATTTTTCACAAGCCACATATCTTCCAAACATTCTGACACTAAAATGTCATTTCAGATAGACAAATCAGGAGAAATTAACTTTTTTTGACTTGTTGTCTCAGCAACACACTACATCTGGCAAAACATCTCGCTATTGAGGTGGCTGAGAGAGTTATCAGTCATTTGCGACATTCATACACAAGTAGGTGGTGGGAGAGGCAACCATGCCCACTAAGGAAATATCAAGTGTGTAGATAGAGTCTATGGTAAAGAGGCTATGTCCATCCTGTCTGCTAGTCACTGTTGGTTCAGTTCATTAGTCACTGTGAACTTACACTGTACATTTCCAGCTAATCTGTGTGTATTGTATCTTATTGTTGACTGCCATTCACCCGTCTTGTGCAGTTTTGCATGCCTGCCCTGCAGCCGACAGTTGCATGCATGTCACGGTTCCTTGCGGGTCTCTCTACGTCTACACATGCATGCTGATGCACCCTACCTTGAGGGTTAGGGTTACAATTCTGGATTTATTCACGCACTTTAAAAACATTTATTAAAAGCTTTTTTTCTTTTTTAATTTTCAACATTATATGTTAAATGTATATTGTAATAGGCAGTATAATTATTGGGAGAAAACTGGTAGATTTATGTGAAATCAGATGTTGGGCACCCCAATATGGCCAAAATGGCATGATCCTCTTTTCACTGTGAAGCTTCGACTGTGAGATTGACTCCGCCAATCAAAGCATTGAATCTTCGACTAATCGGGGTCAGCCCGAAATTAGTCACAAAACAGTAACGTAACATTTAATTTTGTGTGAAACCGCTCAATGAACTACATGCCTTGTCTCGCACAACATATGTCACCGCCATGTTAACACTGTAATGCTAGCTCACATTTTCTCGGGGGAACGTTGGCTAGAGTTGCTGGGTTGGAAACATCCCTAAATCCAATAAAGAGCAGGACAGAGCTGCTAGCGTTAGCCTAAACTCTGATAGCATATAGGACCAGCTTCTACACAGTGGGGATATAACGTTACTACTTTTTATTATTGCAGTCTGTCAGCTTAAAAACTAGTAGTTAATGATGTGCTTCTTGGTCTTGGAAATACCTAGATAAGCTAACTACTGTAGGTGGTAAGTTTTAGGCGGACATGCTAACAATTGTTAGAGCCAACAACCACACTGTTTAATCCAAGGGGTTTAGCAAATGGTGCATGGCAATATAAATAAAGTACCGGTAGTAGAAAAAAGACAAAGGTGAGTAGAATATTGACTATGACAGGTTTACAGCATCTTTTATGCTGAACTATTTGGAACTAATGTCAGAATAGTTATTCTCCAACAGTTTAATCAAGGATAAAAAGATAGGGATTTATATGAGGTTTCAAAAGGTGAGCTAATTAAGTTTAAGTGCATTTACATTTGCATAGTAAATTCCTGGACCTGACTTCTCTCTCACCCACCCATTCTGACCACTCCTGTACTGCAGCTATCAGCCAACTTCATCCTGACCTCTTAGTGACATTGCCTTTTAGTTTATCCCTCGAGACGCAAACTGTGAATAAAGTCAACAGGATTTGCATTGCCAGAAAACATTGCATTCTATTTCTATCTCCTGTGAATATCAATGAGATGCTCTTCTGGATTTATGTTAGAGAACGACTTCCATGTCAGGGAGGCATTGTTCACTTGTCAGTTCACTCCCGCTAACAGGCAGTTGAATTCTGTTTGGCATCATTCCACCATGTGGGTTATCTCATGCTAGCTAAGGGAAATTCTACTTTTCACTTTCTGTCTTTGTCGCTTAAGATTAAAAAGATGGATGACTAAATGCAAACACTGACAGGCAAAGCTCCTTACACAGGCCCCGTTGGCACTCTCCTTCTCTTCTTCATGCACAAAGATTGCAAGATTGCTGAGCTTGTCTGCTGTTAAATCTGACACTCCAAATAAACAGATGTTTCTCCCCAAGCTCTGACATATCTAGAAAGGGACTTTTAAAATTCATTTTCTACAATGCTTTTGGGAGATAGTGTTGTGAAAACACTAGACACATTTCTGTGCAAATTTCTACCACGTCGGACTACTCACCAACCCAGTCAACCTGTCAGCTGCTCATTATCATTAGAAATGCACTGTGGTTTTGTTTCATGAGGGAGGAGAAGTGTTTCAGTGGTGTGAATGATGCTTATGGATGAAGACAGGTGATAAATAAAATTGATTAGACCTAAAGAGGCATGATCTTCCTACTCAACTCTACTCTGTGCTCTGCTGGCCCTTCATCAATCAGTAGCCTGAGCAGGGGTTGGAGGACCTCGTATGCAATCAAGGCAGCTGACAAGCCAGTCGACTCATACAGGTATTCACATATACCGTCTGCTTACTCTAATGTTTGGCTAGTCCATGGCTGAGTGAGATAAATTGTTCAAATCAAATCAAGAGTCAAATGAATTGGACAATCCCAGGATGGACTACACTGTCCATCCTGGGATTGAAACAAATATGTATGTTTCAAAGACAGTGTTCGAAAGTAACCAAGCACATTTACTCAAGTACTATACTTAACTAACAATTTTTACCATTTTAGTTACTAGTTAATTTCCAAATTCATGGGATGGGCCTTTCGGCAAAATGAGTGAATTTTGATTCTAATACTTAAACTTTTACTTTTTTAGACATCTGTTCAAATTTCTGATCATGGAGGATGGATGGATGATGGAGGATGTTTGTGGTGCTGTTGAACTGTTTTGTATGTTTGTTTTAGCGCTACCATCATTGGGTGTAGTTATAATAAGCTGGCAACTGAACTGGCGCTATTTCCATATATTGAGTCAGCTGTAACTTCTCAACAGCACCTGTTGCGAGCGAGTGGAGAGTTTAAGTTAGCGAAAATGAATGATAAATGGGCAATGGGGATATAGGGAATATGGAATAGACCAGAAATTTAGTAGTGGATACCAATACCAGGAAAATTCCATGATTGTCAATACTAAATTTGGTACCAAGTTAAAATAAAACAAAAATAATATATCTCATCTACTTCAACATACACTCCTTTAATAAATTATTAGGTATAACTTAATATGTAAAAAATCAACAAAAAAACTGAAAAAGACAACAACTAAAAAACACACCCAACCACCTCTACTGAGAGTACAAACAGTAGTTTAAATTTTCTGACATGGTAACAGATCATTAGTCCGTAAATATTTAACGAAATTACAACAGATGACACATAAAGAATGGTAAGGACGGTAGCCTGCTACTTCAATCTATATTTACATTACGTTAGTCTAAACAAGATGGAATATATGTGTCACCGCGCCAACGATATATGGAATACAGTTGCCAAGGTAACACAGCAGTGCCATCTGTCTCAAACAAAATTAATGGTAACGCAAAGTACTCCCATACACAAATCTTACTGTTTTTCTTTTTCGACCAGTCGAGGTGAAGCTATCGCTGCAGCTGCACTTGTCGCCATCTCCCACGTGTTGGATCCCCATTACCTACAGTACCTACGGTACCTAGAAAAAGGAGTACCGACATGTTTTCAGAATTTTGGTATCGACTTGGTACCGAAGTATTGGTTCTCATGACATCTCTAATGGTCAATAAAAATATATAGATAGATGTAAAACTGATTACTAAAAGTATTCATTACTTTTTCAGTTCAACAACAGTTCAATAGTAAGTTAAAAGTAATGCAAGAGTTTATGTTCTGAGTGAACTGGCTAAAACAGAAACGTCTTTAGGTGTAAAAATGATATGTGTCCACATTAGCTTTTTTAGGTAGATTGAAAAAATAAAATGGAATCTCTTCCTCTTCTTTTGGTCTAAAATAATGTGATGTGTGCATCACCGTTAACACCTGGTAAGCAATGGGAAAGACAAAGTGACAGCCGGTTAAACTTCTGTCCTTTCTTTGGCTCCGTAATCTGCACTGTCACGATTTAGTCATTTTAAGTTTCTGTTGTCAGACAAATGAACAAGCACAAAGCAGGGATTTGATTGCAGCTAATAAAAGCTTCCTGTCAACCAGCTGACCAGCAATTCCTGGTGCTGCCACAATTCACTTTTTTGTGACATAATAAACAGAAATAAAGCTGCTAAAAAGGTTTTATGGAAGCTGTCTAAGTTACTTTCACATTGAACTGATATTTTTGAAAAGTGAAATAAAGTTGTGGGCAACCTGCTAGCTGTTTTTCTCTGGTGTGTGTTAATGGAACAGCTGTTCACAAACAGTCTTCTGCTGCATCTCTTCTTCTCTTCTGCTAGGAAAACGTCTTCATCATGGCCCATCCAAATTTCAACGGACTAATTATCGTTCATATTTCCAACTCACTAAACTTATAACTCACTAAGCTGACAAGGATGACACCTACTGGGCCATAAAAAATTAGAAAAGACCACCTTTTCACTAGTATTCACATTGATTTTGGATGATCAAAAAAAAAATTCCAGTGCCAACAGTGCCTTTCTGTTCAGTGCCAACATTTCGCAACATTTAGTACCAATGTTATTTCAGCTATTTATTTCTGTAAAATTTGCACATGGCATTTATTATATATAGTTTTATAATTTATTATAAGGTTAAGCTATGTGTTTGTTTTAAAAAAAATCAAGCCTTTCACCTTAAAGTCAGAAGAAACTAAAAGCCCATCCACCACTCCAACCTCCACACTCGAACATCCCAACTTACAAAGAATGTACTATTACATAAATTGTTTACTGCATTGTAATATAATGGTAATTTTCATGGATACTGTGCTCCTTTCAAAGAAAATACTGATACTCAAGATGGTGCATCACAAGTGAAAACCTGCTAGATTTGTCTTGATTGTGAAGTCATACTGATTAGGTAGCTGCAGAGGCTTATGTTTCACTAAAATATTAAACTAGACATGTTAGTACAGCCTCTGCCTGAAATTTACTTTGTATGTATTATGCTCTGGTTTCATTTTCTTCCTCAGAAAGTGTTTTAATCCTCAATGTGACACTTAGTGACTTTAGCAGTAGTTGGCACAAATGGTGTCACAATGTTCTTGGCCAAAAATGTGTTTTGTTGCGACTGTGCTGCCTCTGATTTCTACTTGAATGTGGAAAATACTGTAACAAGGCTCAGTACATTGTCCGGAGCCTGAAGATGCTGTGTTTATTCAAGAATAATAATACTATAGTTTGGTGCTTGTGAATGTATGGCTTATACATTACAAATAATACACCCTCTATTTCACACATGCCTTCTTCTGAATATCTGTATGAGTGTGTGTGTGCTTATTAATTTTTGAGCATACACACTCCCACAACAAAACATCCTACATGTATAGACCCTGAATTATTCAAGTGTAGAATACAAAGGAGACAGGAGCGTGAGAGGTTCAGAGTCAACATTTTCAAGCCCTGGGTCTTGCTAATCAGTGACTACAGGGCTTCAAGGCCTTTGTCCAGCCCGCCACAACCTGATAGTATAATTGCATCTCTATTCTTATTAGAAAAGAAATGGAAATCTAGTTCGCTAATTCTAGCTCCAGTAAATGTGAAAACCTAGCGTATGTAGCCCTTCCTGCAATCCTCTGAGGAGATATACAGCAAAAAGGATTCCTCTCCATTCTGTTTCTCTAAAATAGAAGGCACCTCTCATGCAAAGAAAATGTGACAAAAAAAATCTGTTGGTAATTATTTTTATGTCTCGTACTGTGAGTCTCTCGCCTGCTCTTGCACCACTTTCCATCACTTTCAATGAGTTCCTACACTCTCTCGCCCTCCTCCCACCCTCCCACCACCTTCCCAGTCATATTTTCAGCTAGGATGTTCCACCAGGATGCCCTCTGAGGCGGCCATGGATGGCCAGCAAAGCTGCGTTTTAACTGCATATTGTGGGACTCTGTATGACAGTTTCCATTGGTCTCTCTCCCTTCTTTCTCCTGTCATCCAGTAATCAACCACGACAGTTCAGTAAAGCTCTGGCACACTGACATACTGTCCAAACAAAGCAGCGGCAACAAGTTGTTCCAATTTAATCTGGCTTCGTCATCTACTGTAACAGTGTTCTGTAGATTTAAGCTCTTGTCTTCATGGATCGTTGAACCTGAAAATTCAGGCGGTTTTGGTGTAGCTGTTTGGTCTGCACTAGGGTTTGATTTAACCAAGGGATAATTTAAATTGATCCACACAGGTTAGGTGTGAAAGCACCCGAGGATTGGTGTAGTGCTAACCTTAGCTGCGTCTTGGAAAAGGGCACTATTTGCCTTCTTGCCACAAAGCCACCTGACAGTGGTTACATATTATGACCCTTGCTCTACCAAAACATGACTCTGATAACATCTCATCAACGCTGTCATCCCCTTTTTAACACATATGGACTTGAACATTAAAGACATGAGAAGATTAAATTAGTTGTGAACTGAACCTTGAGAAACATGCTTCCGTACCCACCAAATTCAGAGACTGAATTTGTGTGCCGTGAGGGAGTTGAGAAAGGTTTAACTTTAAGGAGCTGTCCTTTGATACGAGGGAGCAACGACCTACAGACAACCAATCACGCTTATTTCGATAATATTTATCCCAAGTAAACACAACCATTTGGGTGTTTTCTACTCCTACTCGTCTATAGAAAAGTACATCATCATGGTGAATGGCTTTAATGAGTTCAGAAAGAAAAACATTGCATGGATGCAACTCACTCAGAAAAACAACTTGAGCCACTTTAGTGGCAACAACAGAGAATATCTGTTCAATCATATCTGAGTATGTAAATTGCTTGCTCAATATTAAATAAGCCCGCAAGCTTCAGGTTCGTGAGAGGCAAGAGAGTCTTCTACTTAAACAGGGTTAATACCGTAGTTGGTAAATGTTTAGCTTACAGGAAATGGAGTTAAGACCATCCATGTACCGGCACAGACCTTACAAGTTGATTAAACCAGTCTAATTTATATATGCAAAGCTTCTGTTCTCACATCTACAGAGGTGAGTCCTCTATAGAGTCGTACTAGAGGACCATATTTGTAGAACTAGGCCTGCAATACTTTGCCCCTGTTTAAAAGATATCATTCTGTGTGTTACAATTAAACTGCAGTCAGCTTGGAATATTAATCATAAAACCCAGTAAAATATTCACAGAATACTGAAAAACATTTTCATATCATGAGGTTGTGTCAAAGAAATAGCTTTGTTTCGTTTTATAGAGTTCGAGTGCATGTCAGAGAGATGTTCATTTACTCTGCTGTAGATGCAGCTTTATGAACAAGTCATCACAAAAACATTTTCACAAACTCTCTCTCACTGACGCAAACACATCTATACAAGTTTAAATGATTTCTCTGCCAGTAATGTGTGAGTATTTTATATGACAAGACATGACTTGAAGAGGGTTGCAGTTCAACAGCACCACCAACATTTCTGTACAGGGACTGCACTGAAAACACTCAGCTGAAATATGACTACTTTTTGTTTGAGGGTTTTTATTGAACACTGTATGTGATGTGTGATATCTAAAGGTATGTTCAGCCTAAACAATAGCTTTGTTCATGCACAGTGACTCACCTCTTTTTTTGTTTTTTTTGTTCTGTACTCTGGCAGAGCTGCTGCAAAAATTCTGTCTCGGTAAGAGAGTCTTTGAAGCGAAAGAATAAGGTTAGACCACAAAGCCCTGGAGCAAAAATAAATAAATAAAAATACCAAGGAGCACACAGTGGATGCTGTATTTATTGTATTTCAGAGACAGAGGGAGTGTAAAAATGATGCAGCATTGGCAGAGAGATCTACTAATTTATACTTATTTTATGTCTTGCAGTCCAGAAGGAAAGGTAAAATGAAAGTGGCTCTACAGAATAAAGATTTCCTTGGCCCCAATTATTTTGTGATGCAATGCATGCCTTTTTTTTTTAAAGTAACTACTAAATACGGACTATCTTTCTTCTCGTGGTTGCTCAAAAATGTTCCTGTTCTGATTTAACACATTTAAAATAGACTTATTATTACAATGAGTTCCAGTGTGCTGAAAAACTGAAATGTACAGTATCATAAGGAAATTGGCGAAGCCTGTATGATTGTACTTTATGCCTGTGGGGATGTTCACTTCCTCCATGCTTGTAACTGTGGAGTAGCTCGGTCCTCCCTGCCTCCCTCTCCTTGCCTGCATGCATGCATCATTAAGCTGACCAACGCTGTGCTGGATGTGGCTGTGCAGAAGAGAACACAGACATAAACAAGCTCCAAGCACCTCAGTAATGCTGTTTGTCTTCTTTATGGCCCATTTTGCACACCAAACATGGATGTGGCTGAAAGGAGTTGCGTTGTGATAATTAAAAGAGGAGCCAAGCAACCTTGCTACTGTTGGCGCTAACTTTCTGCACTGTTGCTTGTTTTTCAGAGTGTGAGGTTCATTAGCTACATGCCTCCAAAATTTGTTCTGAGTTCTTCATTAGTGGATAACCAGTGTGGTACAGTAGGTTAGGAGGATTCACACCCACAACATTGTGACTAGAACAGTGTATTTTGTCATTGTGATGCTTTGTAACACATTTTATATCTCTAATAAATAAACACACCCTAAAGAAAATAAAAAAAGACTACATTTCTTTAAGGATGCCATAAACACTTTTTATGTCTGTTTGCTCTCTCACAGGAGTGCTGTTATACTGACTCCAGTGATCTGTGGTAGTGTGTGAAGCTCCCTTTCACTTCTGAGTCACCAAGCCTAACCTTCTTCCTCAGGGAGTCATCTTTCTGTCACACCCTTGCTAATACACACCTATTTGTCCGGGTGTCACCAACTGAAGAGGAACTGACGCTGGACATGGTGTCGACCACTCCTCACAAAGACCAACAGCCTATTACTCTCTTATCTCAGTGGTTTGAGATGCACCTGGCTGCCACTCAGCTTCACCATCCTGCTGAAGGATTATGGTAATGCTGCCTTAAGCCGGTTTTATTTAACAATGCATATATCATGTAGTGGGACCTGCTTACATTTAAGCTTTCAAGAGAAAAGGTTCATTGTAAGCACTGATGTGCGGTATGCAGCTGTTCCTTTTTCATTTGGGCTGCAATGAGAGGAAAGTGAAAGGAATAAAGACTCTTGAGAGATACCAGCTGTCAGTCAAGAGTGCAGTCATAGTGCAAATATGAAATGTTTTTTTTTTTTTTTACTTTCCCTAAGCTTCTACTGTTTGCATAGTTCTGCACTGTGCAACACTTAGTGAAGCTAGTGATATCCAATGCAGCAGCAGGGGTCTTATAAGCTATAATAAGTTAATTATACTGTATGTTTGGTGTGATTTATATTTGCTTAACTTCAGCACAGCTCTCATAACTTCAGGGTTTCATTTAGTTTTCAGAGAGTTGTTACCATCAGAGAATATCTGGTGCTTGAGCTTACCTTTATGAGTTTGCACCTGATCTGAGCGGACACCATGTGGCTGTTGCGCAGGTTGCCCACACGGAACATGAGACACAGTTTGCCGTCGCGCTGTGAAATCACTGCGTCCTGACTGAACATGAGCGTCTCTGCGCGTTTCTTAGGTTGGGACATTTTAATGAACATGCAGCCGATGAGAAAAGCGTCCACTATGGAGCCCAGAAGCGACTGGAACAAGAAGAGGATGATGCCCTCCGGGCACTTCTCTGTAATGTACCGGTAGCCGTAGCCGATCGTGGCCTCAGTCTCGATAAAAAACAGAAAAGCTGAGGGGAAGTTGTAAACATTTGCCACACAGGGGGTGTAGGACGAGTCGTGGCCGTGATTTAGGTCTCCTCTGATATAAGCGATGATCCACCACATAGATGCCATGACCAGCCAAGCGATCGTGTAAGTTAGGATGAAGATGAGCAGGTTCCATCGCCACTTTAGGTCTACCAAAGTGGTGAAGAGGTCAGAGAGGTACCTGCTTGTCTCTCCACCGAGGTTTCCGTGCTGCACATTGCAGCGACCGTTCTTGTCCACGAAGCGCTGGCGTTTCTTCTTGACCGGAGCAGAAAAAGTGGCAGCCCGATTTGTGTTAACCACCTGGTAGTCTTCGCCAAATTTTCTTCGAAGTGCCGCCATTTCAGCTCTCCTGAAGTAAAAGCAAAATTACTCGCTGTTTAATCCATGTTTTTGTTTGTTTAAGCCCCCAAAACACTGGTTACCTGCAGTGCGTAAAATGCGCCATGGCCACCGTGGCGCGCACAGTAAATCCTAGGGATAAAAAAACCGTTTATATATGATATTTTCCGTTTATTTAAAAAGACCCACTATTCTTCCAGTTATTTTACATGACAACAAAAGGTCGCGGACTGTAGCTGTGCGCTCTGCTCAGTCTCCACTCTGACTGGCGTGGTGCTCACCAGTGGAGCGAAATACGAGGAGCTGTCTACCATTCACAGCTTCTAGTGGGCTGTAAAGGATGAAGAGGGACGTGTGAGTGTGTGTGAAGGAGAGATGCGTGGAGAGGGAGGGGATGGAGGAGGGTGGAGTTACACAAGACTGCGTTTGAGTGTAAAGAGAGAGACAAAGAGAGAGAGAGAGAGGTGGACAATTTGACTTTCTCTGTTTTAACAGATTTTGGTCTCTTAACTCAGTGGGATACTTCATTTAAATTCGAATTAATTCAATTATTACTTTATTCACTCATTGCTTATAAGTGTTTACAGTGTATTTATATTGTAGCTGATCCTCTGTATGATTAACATACAGCACAGAGTCACACAGATCCCATGTGAAGACGTTGAAGGATCTTTGCTTTTTCAAGTTAAACTGTGCCATCTACTGGACAGACAACCTATGTGCATATTTACTTCTAAGGGAACGTCGGGGACCCACTAATTGACAGTACAGTGATTATTTGAGCTTCTGTTAACCTGTCCAAAATTGCTAAAGCTTATCCAATTAAGGTATGTCAAGTAACCTAAATGAGCATTTAAATTTTAAATATTCTATTCTTAACACTTCTAATTTTCCGAACTTGTACATACACATTCAATTCTAGTACTAACTGTCCAAAGGCTTTGACCATTTTAACTCTGACATTAAATCTGTGCTTCTCCTCTTTTGTAGGAAGACCTCTTATCGATTTAGACATTGGATGGCTACTACAGCGGGGATTTCCCGGACTAGTATCCTCCCAAAGGACCATCCTAAAAAGGGATGGTTCGCCCTTCATCCTTTGTTGCCCTTGTTTTAATCAGAACACAAAGCTCTGCATTGCATGTAAGTACTGCTATTATTAACTAATGCATAATTACAGTTTCAATAACAGGGTGACTAATCTAATCAGTTGACCCTCATCTCAAGTAGGTATTGTTCATACCTTTAATCTGTGGTGAGAGTATTTTCTGTGGCACTCTTAAAAAACAAGATCAAGATCAGAAGTGCTCTTTAGATACTCCTTTAAGGTATATTATAAGCACTTCATCAAATAATGATGTAATGAGTTGATGTTGGATCTTAGTGTTCAAGAGTGTCAGCCTCTGAATGCTTTTTTAGTTGCTGTTTTGGGGAGGCAACACAAGAGAAAAAATGAATGAAGGAACAGGTAAATTGCAATTTTGTGCACATTTAAAAACTCATAAACAAAACAAATGACAGACCAGAGCTTATGAGAAATAAGTGACATAAACAAACCAACTTCAGTAGCAGTGCAGATGCTAAATGCAGCTATCTAGTCTCTTCCAGTCTCAATGTTGTGCACATCTGAGGTCACATCTCTGTAATGTCAGACTTGCAATCAACAGAGAAGCTGTGAGTTTTGCATCAGTATTCTCTCGCACAATACCCTCTTTTAAATGGAAGTGCTAGACAGTATTAGTTTGTGTGAGTAAATCAAGTGCACCTTTATTGCGTCCAAAGTAATCCTTACATTCATTCAGTTGCCAGTTTGTAATGTACACATAATACAACAATCCTACAATAAATCCTACCTTCATGAAGGTTATGAAGTTCAGTTTTAGTTTAAACTGTTTTAGAGAGGTATTGATTTTACTCTCCAATGAAGGATGAGGTCAAGGGCAACTAGACTTAGTTGAAGATACTAGAAGACGTTTCGTCCCTCATCCAAGTGACTTCTTCAGTTCTGACTGACTGGTAAGGAAACTCACTTCAGACTTGGCCCTGGGTGGTTCTAACAACCATGATAACTGTCGTTACCACAGCCAGGAGCACTAACGAACCAGCAGTATTAACAATCCTAGCAAACAATCCCTATCCTAGTTGAATTTCCCTACCAGTCAGTCAGAACTGAAGAAGTCTCTTGGATGAGGGATGAAATGTCTTCTAGTATCTTCAACCAAGTCCATTTACGCTTTACCTCAACCTTCATTGGATAACTATGACCTGGATGACTGAGTACTTTCACAGACATCTTGACATCACAGATTTAACTCCGTGATCATTTTGGAGAATGTAGTTTGTGCTGCGGTTGAAATGTATTTGCTTCATGAAGAGAGGTAATGATAAAAATACTTGCCAGGGCCTCATTTTGTGTTGTGTAAATAATGTTAAATCCTGGAAAGACATAGCAAAAAATAAAATAAAATAAATAAAAACGTCACGGAAACTAATGAATTATACAATACAATTGTATTTACAGACATTAGCTTACAACCAGAAAAAAGCATCGCAAATCCTGTCACAATGAAAAGGCTCCCAGAGAAACAGCAGTAGATGATGATAAAGTCGAACAATTATCAGTAGACCTCATGGTATTTCCCTCAGATCTAGTAAGTAAAATCAGATTCATCAAGTCATTTCATTGTATGGTATGTAATTTAAGTGTATCACCTTTCAGTTATACTGAAAACAGACCTGATAATTTAGATACTATATGCAGACAGACTTTGATTTGTTGAAATATGACCGTGACCACAAAAAAAGTGTTGCCAGTGTACGAGACATAGGAGGCTGTAATGTTGTTACTCCCCCACCACACCAGTCTAAGACCTAATTAATTGGGTGGAATATCGACTGAGATTCTGATTTGTAGCATATGCCACCGAATATCAACAATCAAATCAAATAGAATCGTCCTTATGTTATTATTGTATTTTATCCCCATAATACGAGTCTCACCACTGCACATGTTTCTAATGAGTGACAACAACAGAGGGAACTCATAATACGGCTGTGATCCTCCTAACAATTGAGGATTAGAGTGTAGACAGCCAGGATCGCCATCTGTCATGTGTAGGCATCAGGCTTTCTCAGGGAGAGGAATCCAAATCAGCACAACATGGGCAATCACCAAATCCTGGCTCTCACATTTTCTTGGGTTCCATTGTTACAAAGGGAAGGAAATTCGACATCCAAAATATTTGTTGTGTGTGTGTGTGAGGTTGGGGTGGATTCAGTTGGGAGGAGGGAGAGAGAACAAAGACATGCTGTGCAGGCATAAATTATTGATGAGGAGTTGATAACCATCTGTGTCGTATGATACACAAATTACCACAGATTCCAGAAAATGTTTTTCATTGTTTTGCATCATCCTTCATGGCTGTGGTGTGTGTGCAGGTACAGACATGCTCATTCCTCTGTCCTCTACAGTCAAAGGGGAGTCTGGGGCATATGACATGACTCAAAGTGCAGCAGTCGTAATGTCTCTGACCTTAATGTCCCTAACACTCACCTGATATTAGGGACTGATGGAAAATTGAAAGTTTCCTAACCTTACCTCTGAATGACATATTAGACTCCACATGTCCTCTCTTGGCCCTCAATGATGCTGTTTTGGTTCATTTAGCAGCTAAAAAAGCCAATTGTTTTCCCTCAGAAAATGGTGGAGACTTAAAACACGCTAAAAGAGCGTGAGTACTGGTTAACATTCATTAAGTGGCCAGAAACACTGGCCAAATAAATGAATGCTTAAAGGCAACTGTTTGCTAACATGTTCGCTGACAACTTGCTAACAATATTTACTTTTATAAGCCATCCATGGCTGTAACCAGGACATTAGAAACACAGAGGTCAAGTTCACACACTCTCCAAAATGTTTTAAATATAGGAATTATTTGCTTAATTAATTGTGTTTTGTAACTGTTTGCCTAAAAGTAGTCAAACCTATACATATATTGTGCCTTTATGTTTATATGTGCCTTTAAAATACCACCATATATAGTTGTTTTAATTGTAGTCCCTCCGGATAGGCTACTAAAAAAAATAGTACATAACCTAGTGTCCTAAATGACCTTGAAACATGCAAATAACCAAGATTATAATTTCTCTTATTCATGAATACATTTGTTTATAAAGTGGGCATTGTTCTTATAGGCTACCAGGTGTTTCATAAAGATGCTTTATAAACCAAAACATTACTTGATTATATCTGTTTCTTGGTTACATTCAGATTATTAGTTGCTGAACTTAATTTTCCTGAAACTACATCCATGTTCTTAAATTTTAATCACTGATTTTCATCCAGACTCAGTTTATCAGGCAATCATCATCACGCCATCATACATATTTAAGCACTTCAAGATGAGAGTGATTTCAAAGATCTCACTGTCAGCTGTGTGGGTCGTCATCATGGATATATGAAAGGAGCAGAGACATCAAAAATGCACTCACTGACCTTTTTTGCATTACTCTACTGTCTGCATTTCAATTATGCTCTGCTTTCTGAATTAATTGGTTCATTAGCAAAGGCAATTAGGAGTGGGGGTGTGAGGCCTGACTCTGATGTGCTTTTAGATGTATACATAGTCATTCATCCGGCAGATCTAAGAGCTTCAGTTCTAAATACATTAGTCATGATCATCTGAATGGCTGGTCTGAGACTTCCTCTGTTATTCTGGTAATTTGAACAATCAACCTCAGCCATTTGAATTTTAGCAATATTTAGTTATTACTGCCATTAAACACCTAGATAACATCACTAAACTTAACACTAAAAGAAAGCACAGAATGTATGTGTATAGTCATTCTGCAAAACTCTAAATGTTGTTTACACATCGTGAAATATGTGTTATTGTGGCACTTACTGTAAGTAAAGGATTTGTGTACTTCATCCCCCACTACTTCAAAATCAAGTTTATATAAGTGTGTATACAGAAATAAAAGATCATACAGAATTTGAAGATAAGAAAGTTTTTACATACATTGTACCTATATATAAAGACTGAAAACTCATCTTTATGCACTTTATAATAGTGTAACCTAGCACCTGTATGTGTTTGTCTGTTGGGACGAATAATGCATGATTCTGTACTTTAAATTATTATTTATTATGATTCTGACTTATGCACTATATAATTTTTATTTTTTGCATGCTGTGTTTATTGTCAAAATGTTTAAAAAAAACATGCCAAAACGTGAAAGTGTATATATATATATATATATATATATATATATATATATATATATATATATATATATATATATATATATATATATATATATATATATATATATATATGTGTGTGTGTGTGTGTGTGTGTGTATATATATATATATTCAGGATTGCTGACTAGATTTAAAAAAAGAATACTACAAATCGTATCTCATTAATTATAATAATAATATTCGCTATTTTAATTATTGTGTCTTCGCAGGACGCGTCCGCCTGCGGGACCCAGAATCCTCTGCGCCGAGGCAAGATGGAAGAACCCAGCAGCTGCGGGAGAACAATGTTTTGGCTTTAGATACTGAAACGGACAGCAGAGGGTGAACTACGCGAGCCAAAATAGCGGGTCATGGTCCTGCACCGGTAAGGGAAAATTTAGAAAATCCAACTTCTGGTGCAGAGTGGGTGGCTGCAGTAGTTACAACTCCTCGCACGGGACAGACAACAAAGCGCAGCGCTCCAACGTTACGTTACCGCTAGTTAGCTGCTGTTAGCTGTCTCGGCTAATCGGACGAGCATCATTGTTCGCTGGAGTTTGGTTGTATGGGCCGTTTGTTATGGGTCATGCTTGTGTTGTCGCTGCATCACGTACAGTCGGTTCACGATCCAGGAAACGAAGCCGCCGTCTTGGAGAAAACACCCAAGAATAAGTACAGACGATGTAAGATAACGCACGTTGTTTCTCTTGTTTTTCGGGTGCAAAGCAGCATTTGTCCTTGATCACTTCTCCAGCTCGCAGATGTTGTGTGTGTCCCGTGTAACGTTAATGCTAGTGATATCTGCCACTAAATTTTTAAATTTAAACTTCAAAAAAGTACAAAACTAACTTGATTTATGCGTCTAAAAGGCACCGACTTCCTCCCCCATGCTTTTAGCTTGCATTTCTTCTCATTTGCACGGTTTTGGTGTTCATCAGCGCAGGTCTGCTGCTGTTATTGCATGGCCATATTAATTATTGCCTGATCCTGCATCACAAAGAAGGGCCCCGCAAGTAGACTGGTTAGCCAAATGGTTAGCTAGGTAGCTAATTGCATAGCTAATAAGCTTTGTAGTTTCCACAAATGTACGCAGACCACGGGATCCGCTCAACACCCCGTTTGTCTACTTAAAACACATTCAAGAAAGCTGAAGTTAGTCCGAGTGACTGAAGTCTTGTTTCGTTTTTTGAAAGTTGGCTTTGTGTTAGCTGAATAGGTTATTGTTGCTAACGGCACCTTCAGAGCTGAAGGCATTCGGCAGCAGTCAGATAGCGCTCATTAACTGAACTGGTTGTTCATGCAGTGGTCAAAAATTAGTTCAAATCAAAATGTATTTTACACATTATGATGTAAAATACATTTAAATTCAACTTTAAAAAAATGCAGAAAAAACGTAAAAATATACTTTAAGGACACACCTCCCAATATTTGGTTACCTTCTGAAACTGTGATAAATCAACACTAGAGCGCTTTCAAATATCATGCTCAGAGCTATTACGAAACATTCACATGATTTGTTTATGCAGCAGCCACGTAATTATGCCAGCAGTCTTCCTAATGCAGTCTGTGTGCACTCTCATTGGCAGATAAGCTCATGCAAATAGGATGAATGGGTCAGACAGGCCCATCAAACAGATTAACACACAACTCCAATCCTCTCATTCCCCATCTCATGTTGTGTCTAGCATTGCAGCCGCAGTGACCTTTTTACCCTGTAAAATACTGTACATGTACGCACTGTGATCACACAGAGATAACTTTGTACAGTGTAGCGCCATCGTTTGGTTGTTTCCTCTTGTCATTGTGCCAGGCTGTAGCCCTTTTGTTGACCCACAAAACGTCGGTTTTAATCCGACTAAGCGCCTGGTTGTGAGATCAGAGGCCGTGACACTGATTCCTGAAGACTGAGCTTAACTGGCTCCATAATTATTGTCTGTTGGCTATTGTCTGTGTGTTTATAACCAACAATCAGTCTGTCATTCTCACACTTGATCCTTAAAACAGTATGTTTTAACATTGACTGCTGCTGTTTTTTTCCTCCAGGATGACACTGATTGCCACCCCTTAGTTTTCCTGCCCACCGGAATCCATCATGAACATCATTCAAGACAAACTAGGCAATGAATTCCTGCGCTCCAACGGGAGCATGGACTCCAATTTCGGCCCTGGCATGATTATGTTCAGCCACCTGCCCCCGGTGACCAGCTTCACCCGGCTTGCCGCCCAGTCCGTCATGCAGGACCTTCCACCTCAAGACATGATCCTGAAAAAGGAGCGTGACTCGCCTGACTGCAGCATGGGCACACACGGTGGCCGCATGGGGTGCACAGGGATGGGAGACTATGTTCATGCCATGGGTATCAAGCAGGAGAAGCTGTCGGAGCACGATTATCGCCTGCCGGTTTATCCGGGAGGGCTGGGGAAGAGCACAGAGCTGCTGGAGGTGACAGTCAGTAACAACCAGAGCCTGCTGGTACATGACCCCAACATGGGCAGCGTGAGTACCACTGATAGGAAATCAGAACGTGGGGGGGACTTAATTAATTTCTGAATAAGTGTCTGTGCTCCTATTAATCAAGTATAATTTGATTAATCGTTTTAAGTTCATTTTCACACAAAGACACCAGATAATCTGGCTGCTGCTTCTCTCTGTTTTATATAAATGTAAACTCAATATCACTGTTTGTTTCATAAAATTAGACCTTTTTATTTATTTATTTAATTTATTTATTTATTTTTTTACAATTTTCTGGTATTTTATAGACCGAACAACAAATCAGTTAATTAAAAAAATAATCAGATTAATGAATAATGAAAATAATGATTAGTTTCAACCTTAATCGAGTTTACAATTGAAATGCTGTTAGTACTGTAGCTCATGTTTTTCTCTAGGGGTACCTGCCTCAATGCTCGCATAGTCATAAATTATTCATTAAATCAATTATATATTTACTTATGGAAAACACCATATCATCTTTATGGTATTTTATTTAAAAAAAAATGTTTTATGCTTTAGTTCCAACACATTCATGCAGGTAACGATCATTACATGACAAATAGACAGTAGTAAATAAACACTGAAGTTTGTATTTCACACCATCTCTTTTGCCCTCCAACCTCCTAAAATATGGACAGATCTTAACTCAGACTTTCCATTTAAAGTTCTTATCAAAGTAAGGATTTCATAAGATACTCTCTCCTAGGCCCCCAGCAACTCCTCATTTAGCTCATTTCTACGAACACAGATAACTGTGTCAACAATCTATATATGCAATGCACTATTTCTAGAGTGCAGGATGTGCAGGTTTCTATCTACGATTGTCATTGGAATCTTAATTTAACACTTCTTGTAAGAGGAAATATGATGTTGTTCAGTTTGTGCATTTTCCTGTGATTAGCTACAGCCTTTGTGTTTGTTGCCATGGCCAGTCAAACATGGGCAATATACACACACAGTATTTAATTTTAAATGTTTTTATGGTTAGTTGGTCCCCCAAAAAAGCGCCGTGCTGTGTTGTACAACCAGCTCATATTTGAAAAGCTTGAAAGGGAGGAGCCTGAGGGAGGATGGGTGCAGGGGCGGGGCTTGTGTGAAGCTGTTTATGGTGACATAAATTTACTGACTGCTTGAGATGCAAAATATAAAAGAGAGCCCCTCCCTCCCTTCCTCTGTTTCATTTTCTGGGTAGAAGGGTGATGTCATCCAGCCTCAGCGTGAATGAAAACGTCATGGCAAGGACACAGCTGTCTTGTTTGAGCTTGCACTTAATTTCAGATGTCTTTTGTGCTCATTCAAATAGAAATACTCACAAGCACACATTTCTAACAATAGCCGGGCATCAGAGTTCACGAGGCCTCAGGATGCAGGTTTGTTGAAAAAACAGAATGAATTATGTGTGTGCCAGATTGTCTACTCAAAGTGACAATGTGACGTTAAAGACTTTATTTTAACACAACACGAGGAGCCTTTGAACACCACACATTTCCATTTTTCTGTTAGGCTCTCATGACTTTTTAGCCACTTGATCCTAAAAAATTGGGCTGATTTTGAGAACAGCAGGTGCGCCCGCATTGACCCTGTCAGTCTCCATATGGCACTGAGGTGCAGCATGGTAACTTACAAAGAAACAGCAGTGTTGGGTGGTAAACAGAAGAAAGAGGGGAATCAGGAACCAAAATTGTCTTCCTTCTAGAATTAGTAGCCCACACAGCATGTTTGTGATGAAGTTTAGTGAGGTAGGATCATTTATAATGTTTAGTTTGGCATGTGAGGTGTGCAGTTTGTCTATTTCTTTGTTTAGAATAACAGATGAAAGGATCTCGCTGTGAATTACAGGCTGCTTGTTCATAGAGGGGCCATAAATTTAATTTAATATTCGCCCACTAGAACCGCATCATGCACAATGAGTTTCCAGCAGACAATCACTAGATGTTTTCCCAAGGGTTTAGTTGTTTGTTTTTTTTGCTTGAACAAAAACATTGACTTGTTTACATGATAGTTTTAGACTGAAGGCCCTTAACCTTTAGTCGAGTAATGTCCTTGTCATGGCTCGCTCTCATGGCCCTCTCCCACTCCCTTTGTCATCCTCACAGCTGCCGAGTCAGTTAGGAAAGGAGCCCACTGGGAGAAAAGGCCGAAGGTCAAATGGTGATGGACAGGAGGGTAAACCAAGAAAGAAGAGAAACGATGCAAAGGTTTGTCACATATTTATGTCTGTGAATGTAGCCATACTTTGCCCCATTAAAAGTCTTTGCCAAATAAACATTTGCTCATATAAACAATTACAAAGAAGTGTGTGTGTATATCTATATATATATCTCTCTCGATCGATCGATAGATAGATATAGATATATCATGCCTGTGCATTCTACCCAATATGAATAATATGAAGTCATCCTTTTGAAATGTATTCAGATGAAATAGAAGGCAGCCCACAGAATCTGACCCCTGTGTTTCTGTTGTTGTTCTACAGCAGTCAATGATGCTGGATGCAGATGGAGGCAGCCTGTCGCCGGGAACCAAGCCTCACATCTGTGAGCACTGCACTGCATCCTTCAGAAGCTCCTATCACTTACGCAGACATGTCCTCATTCACACAGGTATTGTAGCGTGCATATTTCCACCATGATGCTCATATTTTCACCTCTATGTGCAATTTTTTTAAATAACAGAACCATCACCACAAGAAAGATAACTGAAACTAATGTTAATACTTTTCTGTGTAAAACTCTGAAGTAAACACATTTATTGCCAAATACTTAGGTTGTTTGATGTCATCTCAGAGAGACGAACATACATTTTGTATGTGTATAGGTAAAAATACGCTAGGGACACATTGCCAGGGGCACATTGCAAACTTCTGCCTTGCACGCATGTGGTGTCTTTCTACCTTGAGGTTGCCTTTGATAGATACAAAACAATAAAAGCCTTGTTAACAAATGAAGGGATTCTGTAAAGGGATTTTTTCATTTTTGTGACATTCTTTATAAGGCACTTGTTTGCAAATTACCACATTACAATAATAGTCTCCTCAGCTTTGTGGTTAGTAGTCATCATACCCAGGTCCAGCTGGCTGCGGTTTTTAAAAGTTCCCAGGGTGACTTCAGTGTTGGGAAAGACTGCCTTCTCATGCTGTGCATTATTAACTTGAAACTCATTGTAAAGGACCCTCCGGCCGGAAGTACTGGTACCTCTTGGGAAGTTCAGATTCTTGATTACAGAAGTCTTTAAAGATGAATGTAACCGTTTTTGAATAAGCTGGCATTACATTGATGTATTTTAACTGCTTGAATGTACTGGTTTGATTGTGGGTTCGTGACTGTTGCATCTGTATATAGGTAAAAGGGTAAATGTTTTGATTGTATTTTGTATTGTTTTATGTTTGTACTGTCTGACTTGCTGTCCTACTCCCTTTCTTTGCCAGGGCGCCCTTGAAAAAGAGAAGTTATGTCAATTGGTCCTTTCCACTGGTTACATAAAGGTTAAATAAAAAAATCTACAGATACAGACATGGAAACGATAGTGAAAGGTGTAATGTTGCTGATATGGTGTGCATATGTCTATCAGCAGATACTTTTCTATATAAATTGTCTATTTCTGCTAAGAACTGCTCGCATTGCACCTATTTTTTTGGTCTAACTTGTTAACACAGGCTCTGAGATGATAAGCAAGAAATTCCACGATGCACACGCACTGCTCAGGCACGCTGTGCGGCCCCAGTTTAAGAATGATTAGCTGCTATATTATCATTGCTGCAGTCAGTCAAAATTTGTTTAAAAAGTGGAGTATTACCTGGAGCTGGTCATGATATGTTTGGCTTTGAAAATATTAATAAACATACATGCTTATAGAGTAAAATGCAGGTTGTCAGTAAAGGATGAACACAAAGAAGAGTGTGTCAAGTGTTTGACTATGGCCTGAAGAGTTACCATAGAGACAAATCCACACAACCTCTAAAAATCCTTATGAACAAAATAAGTTAGTAAACATTGCATTGGATTTCATTATGTTGTACCGATGCTTGTGTTGCCGTACAAATAAGTGGGAGTATTGACTATCTGAGGGATACAACATTTTAACCGTATTAACCTCTGGGATTTAATTTCAGGTGAAAGACCCTTCAGATGTAATCAGTGCAACATGAGTTTCATTCAGAAATATCTTCTCCAGCGACATGAGAAAATCCACAGTGGTGAGTGATTGACGGCAACCATTAATTTTACCGAACAGCCTGATTCTTCAACCTGTGAGCCACTGTGTGCTTGTAATGTCCATTAACTGTGAGTGGTGGTGTTTTTGTATTTCAGGAGAGAAGCCGTTCAGCTGTGACCAGTGTAACATGCGTTTCATTCAGAAGTACCACATGGAGAGGCACAAGAGGACGCACAGTGGAGAAAAACCGTACAGATGTGAGACCTGCCAACAGGTCAGTGAGCTGCTTAGCATCCTGCACAGGGCTTTGATAACAACCTAATAGGGCTGGGTATTGTTCAAAGATTTTCGATACCGATACGATACCTTGACTTTGATACCGGTTCCTGAATGATACTTTTTCGATACCAGTTTTATTCTCAACAAACGGAGAACCATTGTTGTTTGTATAAAGTAACTTAATTATCACATTATTATCATTAATAGTTTATTTTAATAATTGTTCCTCTGAAAAATGCTACTGCTTGTCAAAACCAAGACATATTTTCAATGTAACATTGGCCTGTATTGTTTTTGTTGTTTTTAGTCCTCTTTCTTTAGTTTTTATAATGTCATTTCATTGTTTATTAATTATATATTTTTTATTGTTTATATGTGAATTTGTGCTCTGGCAACATTGCAACCTAAAAATTCATGGCAACAGGCCTGAGAGAAAGAGAGAGAAACCTCTTCATCTCATCTCTTGGAAACAAGTTTCTGCCACTACATATCAAAATTTCCTCCTCACTAGAGGATGAGGTGTCCAGGCAACAACTATCCCCATAGAAAATAAATTCAGCCTATAAATTAAGCTACCACGCTACTCAGTCAATAAAAAAGCTTTGATTTGATTCAGAAAACAGCAACGCTGCCACCAGGCTACTGAGAAATGTAGTTAAACTAGTAACGGTGCTACTAGTAGCGACGCTGCTGCCCAACACTGCTCGTACGGTGGACATGTTGAAGCAGGCTCGGTAGCAGCAGAGCGCTGACACGATGACGACTCTGTCTTGTTGCTTCACCAGGTTTGTCGTGTCGTCTCTTGGCAGCAGTTATCTTATGTCGCAAATATTGCATCGCGCGCTGTTGCATCAAGCCACACTTTTGATTTTCTCCACGTCTTTTACATCCACGAGCCACGTCTCTGTGCGCAACCGGCCTGAGCTATTGTTTACATCACCACAGCCAATTACAATCACTTTTAGATGTGGGAACATCAAGAATGCTGCATTCTTATTGGCTCCTTGGCGTTAACAAGAACTTTTAGGTATCAAACTTTGGTACCCAAAGACAAGGCATTTTTTGATACTCGGTGGTATTGAGGCAATTCGGGCGGTGCCTAAAAAGTATTGAACTCGATACCCAGCCCTACAACCTAATGTGAAACTTTATATAGGGATGGACACTAATCGAAAAGTAATCAAAATTTCAGAGCATTTAACAGACAAAATTTTCCCATGTCGGTAATTTCCATTAATTTTTTCCCCACTGTGTGTGTTCATGTACTTTCCTTTTAAAAACCACTACCACATGTTTCCAGACCGGAGTCTGAAGCCAAAAGGAGATGTTTGCTGGCGCTAACCACCTTCACTTTTCAGCAGTTGGGGAAACAGCAGACAGACTTTTATTAACGGACAACACTGACAACTTACTTGATCGCTTTCCCCGTCACTTTCTACCACTCAGTCTCTCACATCCGCTCACACACACTAGCTACACACACACATTGCACTGCCCTGACCTAACTCATGCGAGGCTCTTGTAACAGCACCTGTCACTTAGATGTCCTTTGAAGAATGATGAAAGGAAGCTAGCCGAGCGTTGAGTGGTGCCGTGCTCGCACAGCATGGAAGTGAAAATCATTAGTTGCGCAAGGATATGAAGGATCGTGTTAAATTTTTGTAGTGGCAGTCATTCATTCAACAGCGGAGATGCGCCGGATGTAAGGGGAACACGTCTCTGTTATGTGCAGGCCACAGACTGTCTGGGACTGCACTGATGTCTGCCTTTTGAGTTCCCTCAAAATTACATTATCAATTAACATTTAAATAATCAATTTATGACATTTTTGAATAAATATATTCCATCTTTTATAGCCATTTTTATAGTACAAAACCTTGTCAGTGAACTATGAGGGAAACTAAACAAAATAATCGTTGCTTACTCATAATCGAGGTTACATTCAATTAATCATGTTTTAAATTAATTTTGATTTTAGGTCATATCGTCCAGCCCTAACTTTATATATCAAGAACTTTTAGATAACTCTTATTTGCTTTAAATACAACATTTGGTGTTTGTTCCCTTCAGTATTTTTCTAGGACTGACCGACTGCTTAAGCACAAGCGAACCTGTGGAGAAGCCATAAAGAAAGGGCTGGATCCTGGGATGATGGAGCTGGGTTGTGTAGACATGGGACATGGCAGCTATGGGATCACTCAGGGAAATACTGGGAGTACTGGGAGAAAGAGAGGAAGGTCTAAAAACTCCGGAGAGGGAGGGGAGCGCAAGAAAAAGAAGGGGGATGGAGGAGGCGTGAGGGTACCGCACAGTCACGGGGCTGTATCTGGAGGCTACAGCATTCATGAATACTCTATAGAGAATCAAACAGTATCTTCCTCTACTGAGCCAGGGCCCAGCATGCAGCAGGTCCACCACGGCCGAGCTCCAAAAATGGCATTCAAGAAGGCCAATCGTAAGAGCCTGGACAAAGCTGGTGCGGGACAGGCCAAAGCAGGCTCGTTGGAGCAGAGTGGGGGCATAGATGGTCTTGGGCTCATGCAGGGTAACGGGGTTAAAGTAGGGCCCGCCACCAGCAACTATGACGACGCCATGCAGTTCCTCAAGAAAAGACGCTACCTTCAAGCAGCAAACAATGCAAACTCATCAGGGCCAGGAGTGGTCGGAGCTACCAGTGAGTATGATGTCAGCGTTGGTCACATGTCCTCCCAGCAGTCGGTCATTCAGGGTGTCGTTTCCAGTGTGATGGACAATGACGTACCTCTGAGTCTCGATAGGTCGGTGATCCCAGATGAGGTGCTACAGACCATCCTCGACCACTATACCCAGAAACCTGACGGCTCGCACCACGACGTTCACTTTGACATCGGTGACCAGCACGTAGAGCTGAACCCCGCCTCAGCTGACATCGGCCACCACACTGACACTCCAAGCCCATCTGGAGACAAGACTGTCATGATGCACGAGTACTCGCGCTTCCTGCTGCAGGCTTTGGAACGCACCAGCCACAGTGCCAGCTTCCCTCTGAGCCCCGGGCCTCCCGCCTCAGGACCATTCACCAGTTCCCACCCGGGAAATCCCCTCTACGCTGACAAGAACATCTACACTACGGCCCCACTGGAGTGTGGGTTCGGCCAGTCGGTGGCCTCGCCTTCGCTGCCCTCCTCTATGCCAAAGTCTCACTTTGCGATGCTGACGGGCTCCTCACCACAGCACAGCTTCCACCTGAGCAGCCTGGAGGCCTCCACACACCAGCAGCTCACCCCTTCTCAGGAGCTCACCGACCAGATGGAGAAGCAGCACTCCTCCACTCCCCCTTCCTCCTACCAGATCAGCCCATCTGACCTTAGCAGCCAGAAGGACCACCCGCCAGTCAAGAACGGTACGGTGGCCTACCCTCTGGCCTCCTCGCAGGATCTGGCCTCTCTGGACTCCTCCAAGCCTTCCTACCAGATAGAAAACTTTGCCCAGGCCTTTGGCTCCCAGTTCAAGCCAGACGGACGTGGCTTGTCTTACGGCACTGACTCTAGCGGGGAGGTGGATCACAGGATACGGACGCCTGTGTCTGAATTCTCAGGGTATAGTAGTTTGTTATCTGATGTCAATGAGCCAGTAAGTACAGGTTCCAAAACTACAACAAGCCAAAGCTACAGATGAGAGCCTGAGAGGAAGAGAACACTCGGTCGTTAAAGTTGTTCTTATTTTAATTTTTTAGTGCTCCTATTTTATTATTATTGTTATTACTATTTTTTTAAGTGACAACTTCCTTTTAATTATACTGATGCTCTGTTTTTGTGCCCACTCCTCTCCCCACAATAAGCCTGCAAGGTTTCCTGCAAATGCAACTTTTTTTAAAAGTTATCTGTTATTTTTAAGTTAAATATGTATTTACTGTTTATTCTTGTCATATTAGTGACTTTAGGTCTGGTCATAAATCATGAACTCAAAGTACTTTTTCAACACGTATTTCTTTTCCAATGAGCTGAAGTGTTTGAGCAATCAACTTTACAATTGTAAAATAATAATGGAAATAACCATGATGGCAGGGAATAGCCCAGAGTTGAAATAGCAAAAAAGAAAAAAAGGTTATTGTCTGTTACAAGATTGAAAGTATTACTCAGGAAAAAGTAGAAAAGGAGAAGCCTATGAAGTGCCGTGAGCACTCTTTTCAGAAGTTTAAGTTCAAAGAGGATTCTTTTTCTTATGTTTTATTACTTGTTGAATGAGTGTGACATAAACAGACTGCTGCCAGCTCACTTGAGCACTGAAAACACTTTCTTCTTGGCTATATAGAGATTATGGTACTTTCGTGTCAATGTGAAACTCATGTTTTCTTCAATAAGGGCCATATATATATATATATATCTATATATATATTTATAAGAATATATATTAATGTAAAATAACAGATTTAATCAATCTGGGGAGTTGCCAGTTGAAGTAGAGGAAGAATGAGGGCTGGTTGAGGGGGGTAAATGTTGTCCTTGGAATATTTTTGGGGAACAAAAGTGATGTTAGGGCTTTTCTTGGGCCAATAGAGGTTGCTGTTGGACAGCGATAGAATGGCCTTCCCCTTTTCTTGCCCTCCACTTCTTCCTTGGTTCTCTTATTTCTTTATAAGAATCCAATTAGCACTTTCAGTCGTTTCCGCTCACTGAGTAAAGTATCCTGTCAGATCAAGGAAGCTCAAATGTCATGAATGGACTTTTTTTTTTTTTTTTTTGGACAGACGTGTTGTTTGGGCAGGGTTGATATGTGAAAGTGGGAATTTTTCATTAACATTTTCTCTTTTTCTCCTTACTTTTAGGAAGGGTTTAGCTTGGGAGGGAAGAGGGAGGGGGGAAAATACAGTAATATTTAATCGGGATAATGTAAATGTAATTCGGACCCCCGAGTTTTTTTCTTGTTTGACTTATGATCCAACTTAGCAGCTTTGCTTTCCTGTTGAATTTGATGACAAATGTGTTCGTGATCAAGTATTTCTTCAGCTGTTACTGAGGCAGCCATATCCAGTATGAGCAAAAATGTGGCTGACGGAAAATTTGTATGCATTTAGATCTTTCACATGTGCTGGCTGGCAGCCGTATGACATTGGGTGCCTATTCCAGAGAAGCACGGGTGCAAGATATTGTCTAGTAAATGTTAAGTGTAATTTCTTTCTGATTTTTAAATGTATTTATGCTGTACTTCTTTTTTGTAAAGACAACAATAATTGCGCTGTCTTCCATAGCTACAACTGGCCTCGAGTGCTGGAAATGATATCACTCTGCTGAATGAGTCTTTAAACCGTTTTACGACCCGATGGCCTGTTGTTTGAAGCAATCATTTAACATGGCATAGTGAAAGCAATGCTGTAATATCTTAAATAATATGTTGCCATGTTGGAACGGTTGAGGCATAAACAAGAATTTGCCTTGCATATACCTCATATCACAATAAACCAGGGACAAAGGAGTGAAGGCTTGATGTATGTAGCAGAGATGCTGTTTTATGTAAAAAACAAACAAAAAAACAACAAATGTCATGTTTGTACGTGGCTATTTTTAAACATTTGTGTACATGACACATTTGTGACCCATTTAGACATTGTTACTTAAGGGTTTCTGTAAATGTGTCATGCCAACCAGTGTTTAGTCTCTTCAGTTTCACCTACTCTCTTCTCCAGATATGATTTGTCATATTGTTTCAATATGTTTATTGTTTACAAAAAATGTACAAAACACTACACTTACTTTACTGAATTCTGACCCCTGTATACATTTTATTTTACTATTTTTCTTGAACTTTTTTTTTTTTATCACCGCCAAATTTTGTAGCTGATATCTTCCATTTTTATGTTCTTTCAGGTTCTTGTGACGCGTTTCACAAGACTGTACTTGTCCAATGAATTTAAAACTGATTAGGGAGAAAACAATAAAAGTACTGTTAACAGCAACTGTTACTGTCAACCTTTATGTGGTAAGTGGTGTTAAACATGATGATGCAGTAGTGCATTTTTATGTTTACACTGAAGTGAAATGTATCGGTTATCAGAAGATACTGTTAATTAGTGCATGTGATTTTCTATTCATTATTTACTCTGCATATTAATGTTTGGTAGTTATAAGAGGCTTACTGGAGCTTAATGGAGCTATATTTATTCCCACCACAAGGTGGTGATGTTCTTCTAGAAGTGAGATGCTGTGGGCCTTTTAGCTTTGGCATCTTGGTTATCAAACAACAGTTCAGATATGTTTTAGTGCTTATCTGACTTTGTTGCTGCATTTTATTAATTATATTTTTGGTATTTCGTCCTATAAAACAGACTTTAACTTCATCTTGGCTTGAATTTCTAATATTTTGCTAGTTTCTAATTCAGGCCAGTTTTACAGATGTTTGTGTGACCCCATTCAACAGCTCATCCTGTGAATAAAAGAGCAAGTCTTATTTATTTATTTTTTTTTTTTAGTGGCCTGGACGGCTTACATTAACGCCTATAAAATCACATTACACCTCATAAAACATTGATCTGTGAGCTGGTGTTTCAGGATGCAACACGAATACTAAACCATCTTCAAATAAGCCTTTTCCAGTTGCAGTATTTAAAACAAACTTTTAAAAAACTATCATTCTTTATAATGTAAGAATTGGTTGGTTAAATACATTTCCCCCCAATTCTAGGTTAAGACGAGCACATATACAGATGCCCCCTTCATTTTTACTTTTAAAATTGACTCACTAAATGTTAGTAGTCATGTAAAGGGTAAAGAAAGCAAACCGCTGGAACAAATAAGTGAAGGCATATATTATTAATTTGTAGTGAGTCTCAGTTTTAGTACACAAGTTTTGTTTTCCAGCGATAGCGATACTTATAGTATTATAGTCTTATACTTATAGTCTACAACACAGACTATTGAAAGTCACATTGGTATTTCAGATGCTGTCAATATTAAGCCCATCTTCAAATGTTGCCTTTTCCAATTTCATCTTCACTTTCAATGAGCCTACCATCATAAATTGACCTGAAAGACAAAGAGTCATTTCATTTCGCAATTCCTCTTTTGTTCTAGATGGTATTTCATCCTCAGATAAAAGTAAGGGTGTGAGCACAGCTGTAGATTATCTGTTATTACACATCACACATGCTCTGAAAATTAAGGTAATTGATAATATACCCAATTATACAGTTGTTGGGAGTGATGCCTCTACAGCCATGTGAATATAATATCAACATTTCATTAACATACAACAATACAATAAATGTATAGACACTAACACAAGAAGAACAATAAGAAAATAATATAGTGTGGTATATTTATAGATTCATATGCTTTAGAGCTAACAAATCAAGTGTAAGGATGCAAAACACATAAAAGGAGAAAAAACTAATCGTTAAAGAAATACAGACAAGCAAGCAAGTGAATATTAGAAGAAATCACCAAGCATCAGACAGGCTTCATGAGTGCTGCCACCACTGGACTAAATTTAACCTTTAACCTTTATATTCTTTTCTTTCCATTTCAGTATCTATGTGCGGAATTAAGTTGCTTCCTTAAATCAAACAGGGAAGTGGGTGATCTTCCTGTCACCACAGAATAGAACCTGCAGTGCACGTGTGTTTTTCTTGCAATGAATGAATGTTTTAGCATGTTATCTACTTTGGAACACACGGATACACCCAGAACCTGCATGATTCATTTTATTCAGTTAATAAATGACTGCTTTTTCCCTTTGACACTGTGATGACGATATGGCCAAAGTTTCTGTTCTGCTGGTTTCCCCTGAAACCTTTCTTTTCATCATGAGTCAGTGTCTCCATAACTGCTACTGTAAAATGAGACATCAGGCTATAAAAGTTAAAGCAAGAATACTACGGGTGTGATCAGGAGGAATATGAGTTTTTATTAAGTAACCAAGGTGTTTTGAACAGTGCTTCGTATTCCCTTGGATGCATATTTTCCTGTGGGAGGCCTGTCAAACTGTTAATTAGTAAGTGAGCGTTTTGGCTATCTGTGTCTGCAATTCTGTTGCCCTTTTCTTCTTCCTGAGGTTACAGGTATGTTGACAGAGTTTATGAGAGAGTGACACGCATGACATTCTTATCTTCAAAGCCAGGATAGGCTGCATATTGGGTTGTGTGCACAGAGATGGTGAACAGGGAACAAACGTCAATAAAAAAGAGGAATGAGTTTTAATGATCCTGTAACATGAGCCATTGGCAATATTAGTCAAATAAAGCTACTTCCATGGCTGTAAAGATGGTAATGTCGGTCATCAGCTGACTATTTTGCTAAATTCTTCACTTTTGAACTTGCACCATTATCAGATCAACTGTTTAATCTGTCAATTGCTTTGGTTTATGGCTACAAAACTATACCTGCTCATCAGCAAGCTAGTATTGCCACTGTGAACCTGTTGAGCTATTAACATGACTAGACTGTTAGTCTTGCTTATTTAAATATCCTTGATATTATTAACAGTTAATAAGTTTTTTATGACTTTTTTGTGGTCCACTTAGAACATTTGGTTGTCTGTAACCAATGTTTAAAAGTTGCTCTTGCTTTTTACTCCAAAAAAGCGTCATCAGCTAATCAGCTGAGGATGAAGTTATCCATCAACAACAGAAAATTAAGGTGCATCTAAAAATGACCTTGTACAATATTAACACCAGCAAACTTTTCCCCCCAGAGTCCAGTCACTTGTGTCAGCACTGAAATGCCTCTGGAATTAATCTTGGTGGTTGCCAGGCTGAGAGTCAACACCAAATACTGAAAAATGTTTCATTGTCCCAGAGTATTTGCATTAGATAAGAGTTCAGCAAGGTGTATGTATTTATACACATGCTTGACATTTGTTATGGCTGTTATGAAGGCGCACCCCAGAGCAGCGACATAAAAGCTGTCCAAAGGCAAGAGGAGAGAATGTGAGAAGATACTAAGTGAATTTGCTGTGAAAATACATTACATATTAAATGGTTGAAAGGCTGCAGTGAGAAATTAAACACTAATATTGTTATTGTGCTCAGAAAAAGTCAACTCCCTAGTTAAACAATAACAGTCTGTCATAGGCGCAGTCTTCAGACGAAAAATACTTCCTTGAGTTTGAAAATGCTTGATGCCATGTTATAACTGTAGTTAATGTATTTTTCATATAATGGAGTTATTTGTTCAAGTACTGCAGTTCATGATAATGTTATTTTTACCTTGTGTACAGTGTGTTTGAAGTGTGTGCCCAGATGACTGTTTCACAAAAGCAGAATTTAGAAATCCAGGATAACAGAAAAATCTAGACCAGACCTAGTGTGACCAGTGCATCCTGGCTTAATCCACTATCTTGGATTTGTGAAGCAGCCCTCTGAACACAATGACTTATCCACTTAGTAAACAGGCAATTACTCATAGAAGACTCATTAGAAGAAAAGAAAGTAAATTAAAAGAGAAAATGTTTCCTTGTTAATCACTCAGGATTTTTTTTTTAACGTTGGCTGACCTAGTTCAGAGATGACCGTTGGGCCTTGCCAGTTTTAAATTGGAGCTGACTTCAAAATTGGACATATAAAATAGAAACTTGGAATTGAAAATAAAATTCGAACTGGAAAAAGTACTGAAACATTTCCCATCGGCTCCATTACTGAAATCACTGTTCAAAGAAAACAAATCTGTGTGAAGTTTTAGACACATAAGACACTGATCACTAAATAATTATTTGTCATGTTGTGATTTGGTGGCACTGATGGAACAGTCCTGTCATAGTTAGCAGACTATCTTGTTGGAGACGGTGTGAATATTTCTGTGTGGATGATTGTGGTGCAGCTCGACTAAAAGAACATTTTTGAATATAGGTTGCATATAGTCTTTATGTGTTTTGACAGCATGTCATGTTGAAATATAGCTAGTGAGTAAATGCTGCTGAGTAAGGTTTTTAAATGTTAGTCTATACCTTTTAAACTGCAAATCACCAAAATCATTATTACTGGGTCAGACTATGACTTTACAACCATAGGTCGATGAGAAAACTGTAGCTTATCTGTTTAATCCATATTTTCATCTTCAGTTGCTGTCACGAGCAATATACGAATGTAACATACAGTATAGGATTCCAGCACTGTATCATCCAATCAAGTCTGGTAAATGATAAATGAATAGAGTATGCTGAATAAAATGTAATAGTGTTAACTTTTTTCTTTTTTAAAAAAGATAAATAAGATAACAGTCCACTTTGGCGTGCAGTTTCCTATATCATGGTTCATCAACTCAGAGTTCAGGGTTAGAGTCAGACTTTGTTAAACGTCTCCTCTGAAACAGGGCCCAGGTGCTCACATAATGTGCAGGCCATTTGAGCATATACATTTCCATCATTTCAATTTAAGAAATTCAATAATATAATCATGCTTTTGTCATCACTGTGGACCTATATGTGTACGTGTCAGCCGAACAGTATTTTGTCGTAACATGCTTAAAACAATGCCACACTTTTAATAACGTTAAAAAAAAAGAACAAAATCAGAACATCATGTGTCATTGTCATCAATGTCATTGAAAAACACATGAGGATGCAAACGATATCACAATAAAATTAAATAATATTTAATGCCTATGTTTTATAGTATAGTAGTACAGTACAGCTTTTTCCAGTATGACTGTTTCAATTTCCTTTTTCAGTTCCATTTTTATCTTCAATGCCAAATTCTATTTTGGATGTCAAATTTTGTGTCAAAGTTTACTACCGTTTTTTATGCTAAACATATTTACTATTCATATCATCTGTTTGCTTTTGTTCAACATTTGCATTGCCGAGTTGTGTCATGCACAGTTAAACAAATGTGAAAACAGTCAGTTGAATAATAAACAGAGCCAATGCACTCATAAACCCATTTTCCAAATAAAGATCATACCTTGGAAAGTAGCTACTGACTGTTTAGCTATGTAGTCTTTTGGTACAGAAGGAGGAGAACAACACAAATAAAACATAGACCAAGGTCCTAAGAAACGTAATAAATGACCTATGTGACCTGAATCATGACTTGGAGTTCTGCCCTTGGATTCTGCAGGATTTGTTTATATGAGAATCTAAAACGAGATATTAGCTCACATATGATACGGTTATGCCAGTTCAGATGCAGGTGTGGAACCAGTTCAAACCACAGCTATTTTAGTCATTAAAAGCTGGCACAGGTTTGGAGTGTTTGTGATAAAGTGGGACAATGTCATTCACTTTAAATCAGTTTTTTTTACTAATGCTTAAAATCAGTCTAAATGTGGGGTGCAAGTAGAAGTTTCATAAGAAACAAAACCATAGATGTTTCTTCTATCCTGACTTTTTTTCTGACAAACAACTAAAGGCTTTAGGGTCTAAATGATCAACATATTTTTTGATACAGCTCCAGATTTACGGAGATACCAGCCTAAAAGCAAACAAACAGCTTGTTGATGGCCTACTGATCCTATACCATCACATAATTACTCACTGAAAAGACGTTAATTCTACAGTTCTTTCATTCTTTTCTGTGTTGTATCTCAATGAAAACGTGGTACTTCTAACAGATCAGTCTATATTTGTTACTGCCGTGTTTGTTTTGGTTTTGTTGTGCTGCTCTCACTCTCCTGTGCTGATCCAGGTACTGTCCTTCCCCCCACCTTGAAGCTGCAGTGAATGAACGGTGGCAGCTGTCCATAATACCTAATCAGAGCCTGAGTTAAAAAAAAGGCATGGAGAGAACTCTTAAGATGACAGTGTTGATAGTGTGCACCAGTTCAGTAGCTTCTGTGCTGTATGTGTCGATGCTAAATTAAGAGCTGTGGACCATGTTAAAACGACAGCAGCTTTTTCCCTGTTAAAGGGTATAGGAGTGTATTTTCAGTTTGCTAGAATACCTCCTTTGTACTAATATGGTTTCTCCTTTTGTGTTAAAAGAAAGCTACTTTTAAATTTTCCTTCTTCTGATCATTATTTTAAGTATCCAATTTGTTTATTATTATTATTGTTTATTATTTTTAATAAAAGCATGTCTGATTTAAGACAGTTTTTCATGGTGCCTTTTTCCCTGGGTACTTTAATTCTGTAATGTGTTAATCCCCGTAAACCCTGGGCATCCTGGGGATGTAAAAGTATTAAATAAAGTGCCTTTTGCTACAGCATGCTCCTATGACCACTGGAAAACTCATGCCAAGTCACCTGGCACAGTTTGTATTGCACCTGAAATTCATGTCACTGTTTGGTGTTACCAGCACCACCAGTGTTAGCCGCGGCCAGCAATCAATGATGTCAAGATTTTACATACTGCTTAATGGTTGATTAAGAATTAATTAATGGTTTTAACAGTTTTCACTATTTCAATCAAGGTCTATCAATTACCCTAAATAACATGGACATATTTTTAAATTGTAAATAAAGTCTAAATGTTAGTCAGTTGTGTTGATAGAGTTGGTGGTCTTTCATAAGGTTAGAATTCATTGGGTTTGGATTTTTTAAAATATGAAAACAAAACTACAGCATCTAGATGGCTAAGGTTAACTGGGGGGAAAAAGTTTATTCGGATTAACTGAACTTCTAAGCACCCAGCTGAAGTGGAACAAATAAGGGTCTGTCAGCAATTGCATGTTTTCTTCTTCAGGTCTCAGAGGTTAATAACCACTGAAAATATAATAGAATGTTGTTTTTAAGGAGCTGTCTTTGCGTTTCCCTAACAAAGCCTATTTAGCCTGAAATGGTCGAGCCCATTTAGAAGTCCACAATAACAACATGAAGAAAAGAGATGGCAACATGGAGGGTCTTTTGTGTTCTGATTCTGAAAGAGTTTATTCTCTTGCGTTCTCATTTTTGGACAATAAGAGTAAAAAAAACCTCTTACAATGCAAGAGATGTTGGCATACTCCAATAATGAAAATAAGCTTACATACATCACTTGTGAAGATCACATCTATAACATGACTCATTAAGTTGCATTTTTAACTTCACAGAACTCATATTCATTTTAAAGTTTACCTGATTTTAAAGATTACCTGATCATGGTTAAGAAATTAATGACATCATTGGAAGAGTTTCATACAAACCTGCTACAGTACACGTCATGGTAAAATTGAGATGGCTCACAAAAAAATGAATTGTGAGGTAAACGTCTGTCTGCAGCTTAAGTACACACTGAATGTTGTAAGAAATTTGATATTTGTATGAAAATTATGGGAAAAGCTTCAGGTTATTTGAATTTCGGTTAGGTCTTTATGTAAAGTCCATTGTCAATACTATTAAGAGAGAGAGTGAATTTGATACATTTAGTCAAATATGAGGGGAATTTTTCTTTGTGTGCACTGTACACTGCAGAGGAATATTCAAATATTTACCTTACAAGCATTCAATGCAGGTTTCGATAAGTTTATGGTGAGCTCATTGTTTATGGTCATTTTAGTCATGCCAGGGCCTTAGCTCTCAGGTTGACAAATCTCACTCTTTGGTCTAGACTGAACTATCTCAGCTATTGGATGGATCAACATAGAAGTTTTGTCATGAAAACTATTGGATGGAACATTTTGTACAGATATCCACAGTGCCCAGAGGATGAATTGTTTAATGACTTTGGTAAAGCCTTGACTTTGAATCTGGCGTCACCAAGAGGTTGACATTTGTGGTTTTGAGTGAGGAAACTGTTGGACGGATTGCCATTCATTTTGGTACACTTCCCCCTCAGGATGAAAAGTAATAACTCACATGATCCCTTAACTTTTTGTTCAGTGCAACTGCACTCTATAACAATATTTTATGATTATGGTATATGAGCAAAATAGCAAATGTTAGCATACCAAGACACTAAATTAAGAGAGTGAACACACTAAATCATTCCTGCCAAAGATCAGCATGCTATTCTATGTCATTGTGAACCTGTTAGCATGCTGACTTCAGCATCCTCACAGTTAATTACATTACAATAGCCTAAGTCTTTTTTGTATTTAAAAAGGTTTTGCTTTGTTGAGATACATCATACAGACATCTCATTAATTTGTTGGTCATGTGATACTAATGTTAGCGTTAAAGTAGTCACTTATTGTGTACAACAATCGGCTAAAAATGTTATTGACCAGGAGTTCTCCTGTAATACTGATGACAGGTGGAGGCAGAGCACTGCAGCTCCAGTACAGTGGGCTAATGATGTGTGACAGGAGAGCCGGCCAATCAGAGAAGGGATTAAAGCTTTTAATGCTGTCAGTGGCTGCAGCTCACAGTCTAACCACCTGTAGCGGGCAGCAGCGACTACACCCCGGAGGACACCGCGTCGTTACAGCACTGTCAGATTCATCGGCCGCACAAGGGACCTCATAACCGGCTGGTCCTCCTCAGTCGACCGTTTTTTACAAAGTCACATCGGAGACCTGAAACATGTTTCTCAGTTATCTGCCTGTCGTGTTTCTCCTGGTCAGAGGTGAGTGAAGTTTAGCCTACTTCCAAGGTTTTAGAACAGCAAACTGTTTGAAAGTAGGTTTTCTATTAACATACCGCGCATTTGATTTGGAAAATGAACTGAATCCTGCGAATACACTGTCATGCTACTTTTTACCACTTTGAGTGTACTATTTAATACCCATGAATAGCCTGCGAGATGTTGTGATCAGTGGTCCTTTACTTAGCCTAAAAGTAAACATACGTTTATAGATTATAGTGTAATATAGTATTATTGCAAAATGTATCAACACGTTTCTCTTTTGCCACTGTAAGTATATTATTATTATTATTATTATTATAATTATTATTATTATTATTATTATTATTATTATTATTGTTATTATTATTATTATTATTATTATTATTATTATTATTAGCATTTCTGTAGAAGGCTAAAAATCTCCTTCTGCCATTATGCCTAATTTATGTTTATTATCTATTATAGTGTAGTTAGTGACAGAAAATCACTATTAAGTAGATTAGAACTTTACAATTTGTTATATATTGAAACAATCCTGGAACTTATATTTAGACAATATACAAAAGAACACACTTTTTTTGGTTTGGTTTATTGACAGAAGAATATTATGTTTAAAAATATGTTTAAAAATAGAACACCAGTAGAACAGAATAATAAAGTCCTGGACTTTTATCACTGTTTACAGAATCCACCAACCTTTATCAAGATCTAAACATGTGTGGCTTTGACACATACTAGAAAATAAGAACAGAAAATGTTATCATGAACTTGCAATTGTTACATTTTTTCACAGAGCAGACAAGGGAAAAGGTGTCCTAGACACAGAAAAAGACATAGTTGTGCGACATTGTGTGACGTTCAAGGTGCAAATCTCAGTTAAACAATAAGTAATCCATGCAAACATATTCGGGAATACTATCCAGCAGCCATGGTTTTGCCTTTAAAGCAGGTATCTTTTTCCATTTATTCAAGTTTTGGAAGAAAAATACATCTTTTCTTCATATTTCTTCTTTTTTTCTACACATTAATGGGGGGGGGGGTTCCCCAAATAGTTTTAAACCCTGACTCACAGCTCCTTCCGTGTGACTCCAAGCTCTCTGTGGGTGGACAGATGCCAGCGAGGAGGCATCGGTCAAACAACAGCCGGCCCCCCCTGAAGCGCAGCACACTCCACACACAAAGTTTATTCTGTGTGTGCATAAGCAGACCTCCTCGACCATGCCCTGAGGAATTTTGAAGAGCTCTCCACTGTACAGACTTGCTAAGCTTAGCTGCAGTTAAATCCATTGGTCACCCTTTGTATTAATTTGGACCGTTCTGAAGTGCATCTCTGTGATTCAAGGTTCCCATATGAAGGCTGAGAGTCAGTCACTGTCATGTGCCAGAGCCTCGCTGCCAGCCTGCAGGGTGCTTGTGTGTTTCCCCTTCTGTCATGTGTCTACTTGTAGAGAAACACAGAGTCGGAGGGCGATAGAGGGAGACAGGGGGGTGATGGAGGCTCCAGTTCGGGGCATGACTGAGTGTGTCTAGCAGTAAAGAGGTCCAGATGAAAAGACCTCCTGAGGGTTGTGCTCCTCCTCCTCCTCCTCTGGCGCCACACTCGCTTGTGCCTTCTATTAGAAATCTTCCGGAGAGAGGAGCAGAGCATGTTAAATGCCTGCCTCTTCTCGTTTCCTCTCTCAGACCACATGCAGTTTGTCATGTCTCCTCCACATGTGTCATGTTTTGCTGGCTAGTCATCATGAGGTCATTACCAGAGCATGCACGGACTTTGGGTAGTGGGATGAGTACATTAAGAGTTCAGTTTTGGAGAACACCAGTGTTGTTCACTTCCTCTTCTCCTTGTTTCTGTTACATATTGAACATAGATTTCATGTTCCTTTTTTGATGCGCTCTTTCCTGCTGGCGTATATAGTTTTTACATCCACTTCTCATGGGCACCTGTTGCTGCTTTCTCTGCTGTTTCCTCCCCTGTCTTTTCGCTGTCTTGCTGTTTCACTGCGTCCCTGCTGTATCCTGTCAGATTAGACCTGCTACAGGGCAGTAAATCTCACTCTGTAATTGGAAAGCATGTGCTAGCGGAGCTTTAATTGGATATGATATGTGGCAGAGGCCTTGCGAATGAGCCTTGTTCTAGGGAGCCATCTGTTACCTCCGAGTTACAGAATAGAAGCTCTGTTCGCTCAGACTCAGAGAACTCATTTCTGCGTGCCTCCTCCTTTTAAGGACTAGAGACTGAGATTAGACACCTGGTCAGCTTCTTTTAATGTCTACTGAACTCAGTGTGTTCCTGTTCTATAGTAACTGTAAAACAACCGTGGCCTAAGTGTTTGCATGTGTGTGTCAGGCATCAAGTCTGTCTCGTCGACTTAAATGACTGCTTATATAATCAACACAACTAACTACTTTAGTACTCTTCTAACTGAAATAACAGATGTATGTACTGTATCTACGGAGCACCATTCTTTCCAAGAATCATCTAAGAAAATTATTAAGAATTAAAAGATTTTTTTTTAAATGTTGCCAAAATACAATAATACATGTACACAAAAAATGAATCAAAGAATACCAGAGAAATCAGTAAATCAACTAGAAAATAAAGCTTTAGAAACCCAACAGCTGGCTTGGATTACTGGTTAAAAGACCTCCCTTTATTGCTTTTCCTTTCTACCTCTCAGTCTTTGACTGTAGGAACTTCTACTTGAATATTTCCATTCCTTGCTACTTTTCTACTAGATTAAGATTTTACATATAAAACATACTGTTTGATTAATTCATAAATGATAAAATATGATAATAATAAACCACCCATTAGGATAGAAAGCACTTAAAATGGACTGGACCTTGACCAGCTATAACATTAAAATGCAGCTACATATTAATGTATCAATAATGATAATAATTATGAGTAATTTTGAAACTTCAAGGACATTTTACTGATAATCCATCCATCCACCAACTATAATGGCTTATCTATGCAGGGTCGTGGGGGGGGGGCTGAAGCAAATCCCATCTGACATTGGGCGAGAGGTGGGGTAGACACTGTACAGATCGCCAGTTCATATTTTACTGATAATATTAATAATAATACTATTTATAATAGTACAATTTGTTATTTAAGGTAGGACTTTTAATAAAAGTACTAATACATTTTTGTTTTTCTGCTTTTATTCAGGGAAAGGACATAAATACTTTCCCCACCACTGTCCAATACAGCTGCGTATGGCTGTTTCCAGTTTATTAAGTATGTCTGGCTAAAACTAATGCAGTCTAATACAGTCTGCAATAAATCTGACCTTCATTATCATGTTCAGTTTTTGTTTCAGGTGCAGGAGAGAGGTGTTGATGCAACTTTACGATCATTTTGGAGGATGTATTTTGTGGTGCTGAAATGTTTTGTGTTTCATTGAGGTGTTTTAATATTTTATCTTCCACATTTGTATCAAGAAGGGGAGACTAAAGTAAACACAGTTTCAACATAAACTGAACATGATAACAATTTTATTCATTGCAGGATTATGACTCCATTAGTTTTATCTATACCTATAAAGTGGAAATTGAGTGTTGGCTGCAACTAATTACTTTGATTATCAGATAATCAGACAGTTATTTTCTCAATTCAGTGATTAATTGTACGGTCCATAAAATGTCAGAAAATAGTGAATAATGTCCATCATCATATTTTAAAACCCAAGGTGTCATTAGTTCAAGTTTTGGTTCAAGGTGTTTTGTTCAAGACCTAATGGTATTCAATTTTCTATCACATAAGGTGCTTAGTTGTCCAATTGTTTCAGCTCTAACAGAGTGGATAAATGCACACTGAAAAAATGTTTTTAATAGCATTGGGATATTGACTTCAGCTGTATTGTCTAGCCCTTCACCTCCACCGTATAATGCCTCAGTGTGTCCTCTGATCAGGGCTGTTGACACGAGATGCCCAACAGGATGATCTTTTTGTTTGTGAAAAGCTTCCTTTCAATCATGTGAGGTCGCTCCTGGTGACCCGACGTCAGATGTGGTGCTTTGATGTTGCTGCCCTCAGGCTTGGTTTTCCCTCAGCATTGAATGCTGAAAGAAGCTGACCTGTGTGTATGTTCGTGTACCATGAGGTTTTGTAAGGCAGTGATGGGCACCATTAAATGCCAGGGGTTAATAAAGCAGTGTGTTGGAAATGTTCACTCTCATTAACTGGCAAAGAGGCCCAAAGTGTGACCAGTAGTCAGCTGTGAGCTGTATGCCTCTGGCATTTTTGTCTTTAATCAGTTTGTTTCAGATGTCATACTGCGTCATTTCTTCAACACAGGCACTACGCGCACACACACACACACACACACACACACACACACACACACACACACACACACACACACACACACACACACACACACACACACACACGCCACTATAGGTCAGCTCTCAACATTACCCCTCTGTCCCCTAATGAGATGCTGCCTTTTGGCCTCAGGCTCTTCCTGGCTGTTGGGTCACAACCTGCTGTAGTTTCACCTCCTGCTCTGCATATATTCTTTAATGAGGTCCATCCTTTTTGCTGTGCTGCTGGACACAATAAAGAGCTATTCAGACTGTTCCCTAATCTCAACGATAAACTGGGAATATTTCATGAGGACATTGAAAAATCAGCTTGCAGCCCTGTGATCTGCTCAGGAATCCCTCCTAGGAGCTCTGGCCCTCGCTCAGAGGTGTGTGTCATTGACGCAGACAAGTATTTATTCTCGAGGAGTGGCATTGTGTTTGGGAAGTTGACGATGTGCGTTTGGGGAACTGGATCTGACAGTCAGTTCATGAGCAGGTACTTCACAGCTATTGTGTCGTATGAATAGAAATACCCTGACGTGCAGCGCTGCGCTGGGACACAAGCATCAATGCTCTCTGTTACTGTTAGTGATTTGAAGTGAGTCGAAGCTTTGACAGCTGGAAGCAGATATATCCTTGGCAACAGATACACTCCCACGCTGCACTTTGGTTGACTACCAGAAAGAAAGGGAATGATAGAGGTGGTGAGGCGTGGCTTTAAGCTGCTGCAGTACAGTTGTAGTTTTTTAATTCATAGTTGGACCAAAGGATTCAGTGGGTAAAACTGGACCTTCTTTTTCCACATCCTCTTGGGTATGTGTTCTCAGGTTGAACTTAGACCCACTTGTCACCCTGTCTGACACAGTCATCCCTTTTGTCTGTAGGGGATTATCCTACTGTAGGTTAAATCCTTAGAGACAAGGCTCCCTGTTAGATGTGCAACCCAGAATGTGCTCTTAATTACTCCACTGTTTCAAGTGCATCACACTAAGTGAATTCTGTTTATATTGTCTCGATATGGGTTTCATAAACCTTTCCAGTATGGGTAACTCCTCCATTACAGAAGAGCAAGAAAATTAACTAGCAGCCCTGTGAAATTCACAAAAACAAATGCGTTGGGCTGCTAACATTTAGTTTAAGAAATGGTCTGTGGTGAAATTGGAGACGTTTAAATAGAAATTGTTGCAGCTATTGTTGTTTCAGTCTTTGACTAGGGTGTCACAGATTGTCTGTGAAATTCGTCACAGTTGATTCTGTGTACTTCAGATAGAAACAGAGAACCAGCACTGTGGAAATGACAGAGAATCACTGTGATTGTGTGTGCTAAGTCATGCACACTCACATTCTTGACAATTTCCCTTTTGTTTATCACTTCCCTGTGTCCATAATTAGACTGTGTTTTTATGATGAGACCACTGGATTCTCTCTGTATCTTTATCTTGACTAATTATGACTAGATTTCAGAAATACCTTAGCATGTCAGGAAGCTTTGTTTGTTATCATGTCAGGAAGCTTTGTTTGTTATCAATGTCAAATCATTCTTTCTTTCAAGTTTATGGGCTGATTTCTGCTCCTGAGTGACAGTTGAACAAACCAGATGTTTAATTGTGATTTTAAACTATTCTTTATGGCCAGAACATGACAAACACTTGATACCAGACAGTGGATCACTTCACAAATCTGAGGTAGAACATTCAAAACAGTTATGATAAAAAGAACAACAACAAATTAAGTAAAGTCTTTTTTTCAGTCCATTTTCCTCAACATAATAAATATCTTGCTTGTGATTCAAATGAATTAAATCTTTATTGAACATTTGTTCTATTGTCATTGAGAAAAAATTAGATTGTAATAATTATCATTATTGTTTTATTGCCCAGCCCTACTCCCAGGTATAACTTATTTTCTCTCCGGTGCACTCTTTTAAACTCTGACTTCTTCAGTGTTTTAACTGTATTTCTAAAATGTTACAGACTTTCATTGCCTTTCCTCCTGCTCACAGATCTAGCTGCTGGCTCTGACACTGGCATGGCACTGAGCTAATGTAGTGGAGTAAGTCACACACGCCTGACTAATCTACAGGATGAAGTGTAAACTGAAACTGGCTGCCCAGTTTCTATAAAGCAATAGGAATCTGAAAAATGGCTAAAATGTAATGATTTCTGACACAAGCAGATAAAACTTCAGCCTTTGAGTCTTTAACATAATGTACGGCATGAGGGAATGAGGTGCAGAGTGAAATGCTTAACCTTCAACTCAGTCGTTCATGGAAACACACACACGTCCTTGCAACTGATACTCTACTAAAAATGCAACACAGAGAATGTAACAGGCCTAATCAAGACAGGAGGGTGGACTGGATCTTCTTTAAGAGGTTTTTCATAATCTTGGTCTCTGGTCATCCAGTAAGATTAGTGCATTGCCCTTAAGTCTTAATCTAGACGATCCAGTCACAAATTGATTCATGTGTATTTTACAGCAATGACCTCACTACACTGCTTCACATAATAGATCCAGCCCTGCTTATCTCTGCCATTCTTTTACTTTATGAGCATTAAAAACGTCTCATCAGCCCTACACGTCTTTCCCATCTTTCGTCACAGTGATTTCTCAATGTCTTAGTCCACTCGGCTTTACTGAATTACTGAATGTGGGTATGGCTGTGTGTACATTAAGTACATCATATCCATAAAAGTCTGTTGTCACAGGGTGTGGAGCCTGTTTTTTTCATCTCTAAATGATTCTTGGTTACCAAGGGATAAAGACATTAGGTCACACAGGGCCTTGTACACAGAGAAAATAATCAAATCACACTCAGGATCTGATATTTGTCCTGGTTTTCTCACCACATCCTTGTATTTTTGAGATGACTTACTGGAAGAAACTGTTTGTGCAAGGTGTATGTTCCCTCTCTGGCTGCTGAGAAGGTTCTTTGAATGTAATCAATCAATGCATACAAATGAGGAGCTGAGGTAAACTGGCTACGTCATTATCAAATACCTCCTGCTGTTTTTACTGCTCCTCAAGCTTCCTCTGTTCCCCCATAAACACAAAGTGAAGAGTGGGAGCAGGCTAAATGGGAACAGGCACAACAAAAGCACACTGAACACTTGTGACTGACACACGTCAGTGTTATAAACAGCCGTCCCTTACTGTAATTTGTATCTGCTGAGTCACAGCTTATGTCATCTTTTAGACACTCAGTGCAAAATATTTATTTAAGACACAAACTTGTTGCACTCTGATTGCAGCTCCTGTGACCTGTGATTTTTGGAATATCACGACTAAACAGAAATAAAATATGTTTAACGACCAATACAAGGTTCTCATTGTTGTCTGTTATTCTGCTTATAAACACAAACTATTACCAAGGTTAAAAAAAACTGTCATCTTAAAAATTTAAGACTAAAAGCAGTAATGTCCTACTTAACATAAAAACATCAGTCGCCTTTTTTCATTGTAGTGGACAGTGTACAGGACGCTTTATCTGTCTATTTATATACACACTCTGTAACAATATTACAGAAAAGTCATGCTTACACAACAAGCTGTTGGTAGAAAGCAGATGATGTAATTAGATTTTGTTAGATTATGAGTTAATATTCATAGCTCCCATTTGCTGTGAATGTGAATACAAGGACACTGACATGGAAATATTTGCAAATTAATGCATGGATTTCTCTCAGTAATTAGTATGAATATTTAAGTTGGTAAGTCATGGTGACATGGCGTATCTTAAAGCTGCTCTAATCAATATTTGTATATTAACAATGGATCAAATCACTCTTTATATGCGAAAGGCATTGCTGGTACTGAACTAACAGAGAATTATGACCTAACTTTCTTTCAACTCTGTGGATTATTTTAGCATGTTTTAGCTGACTGTTTTGGTATTATGGTCCTTATCATTATAGTTTGGGTTCACTCTCACGTTCTCTGCATTATTTCCAGCAGTAGCAGGCATTTGTTTTTAGTGGTAAAAGCTGTGATAAACCACCTGTACTCTTCCTGCTCAGAATCAAATGGCAGCTGGACAAAGTTTACTCTCTTCCTCTCAAACAGAGAAGAGGAGAGTAAATACTGGATTTAGATTTATCTGTTGGTCTCAAACGCGACATAAAAAGTATGCTAATGTTCCTGTGCCTGCTTGATGTGTGAATAGGCACACATTCATCATATATGCAATATTATGCCAACATTGTGTTTACGTCTACATCAGTTTTGTTTGTAGAAACATGAGACACAATTTGTGCAATTATGTCATTTGTCTAGTGTGTATTTCACTCTCCCAGTGTCTTTTCTGATATTACCACTGTGTAATTACAAAGTCAAAAATATTCAAATCCCAAACTGAAAAAAAAACATCTGCTTGTGATTATTTTTTTCAACTGGTATTGCAATTGCAATATGATTTGTGATATTGGATGAAATGATGTGATTTGAATGATTATGGTGTGACAGTTGCAAAGGTCTGTACCAAACATTTTCTCTTTAGACTGTAGAATATTATGTGTAGGCCAGGACAATGACAATATTTAATTAAAACTGTATTTTGACACACTTTTGCCTTTAACAAATATTGCACCTTCTGCGATTTGAAAATTGCAATACTCCATGTTGCGACTTTGATAAGATTTGGATTAATTGTTCAGCCCTATCCTACATATAACTACCTACCAATTCTTCTTTTTTCTGGTGGCTCACATCCCAGATTTGGAATCCCAAACATTTCAGTGAGATGTTCTCAAACAAGACAAGGTGATGAGCTGATTATATTTTGTGCTTTTTTTCACAGTAGGAATGGCGGCAACGGATGATGCGATCTCCCCTACTCCAGCAACTTCAACCAGCAGTTTTACTGCAACAAGCAACAACATAACTACAAGTACACCGATCGCAAACACTAGCAGTGACACAACTACTACCACAGCGATAATAAGCAATGGCACGACTAAAAGTACACTGACCACACTCACTAGCAGTGACACAGTTACTACCACACTGATCAAAGACAACAACACAACTAGTTCACCAGTCAACAACACTACTACAAGTACACCCATCGCACACACCAACAATGACACAACTGCTACCACACCGATCACAAGCAACAACGCAACTGCAAGTACACACACCAGCTATGACACAAGTACTTTCTCACCGATCACACACACCGGCAATGACACAAGTACTTTCTCGCCGATCACACACAGCAGCAATGACACAAGTACTTTCTCGCCGATCACACACAGCAGCAATGACACAAGTACTTTCTCGCCGATCACACACACCGGCAATGACACAAGTACTTTCTCTCCGATCACACACACCGGCAATGACACAAGTACTTTCTCGCCGATCACACACACCAGCAATGACACAAGTACTTTCTCGCCGATCACACACACCAGCAATGACACAAGTACTTTCTCGCCGATCACACACAGCAGCAATGACACAAGTACTTTCTCGCCGATCACACACACCAGCAATGACACAAGTACTTTCTCTCCGATCACACACACCGGCAATGACACAAGTACTTTCTCTCCGATCACACACACCGGCAATGACACAAGTACTTTCTCACCGATCACACACACCGGCAATGACACAAGTACTTTCTCGCCGATCACACACACCGGCAATGACACAAGTACTTTCTCGCCGATCACACACACCGGCAATGACACAAGTACTTTCTCGCCGATCACACACACCAGCAATGACACAAGTACTTTCTCGCCGATCACACACACCGGCAATGACACAAGTACTTTCGCACGATCACACACACCGGCAATGACACAACTACTTTCTCACCGATCACACACACTAGCAATGACACAAGTACTTTCTCGCCGATCACACACACCGGCAATGACACAAGTACTTTCTCGCCGATCACACACACCGGCAATGACACAACTACTTTCTCACCAATCACACACACTAGCAATGACACAAGTACTTTCTCGCCGATCACACACACCGGCAATGACACAAGTACTACCAAACCGATCACAGACAACAACACAACTACAAGTACACCTGTCAACGACACAAGTACAAGTACACCCATCACACACACCAGCAACGACACAACTACAATCACACCGACTGCTCAGACCAACAACAGCTCAACTTCGACTAAAGCCACGACACAGCCAGGCAACTTCACAACAACTCCAACTCCAGCGACCACACAAACCAGCCATGGCACAGCAAATACAAGTACAGTAACTTCAGAAACCTCTACAGCTGTACTAACTACAACTACACTAACAACCCCTATTAACACCTTGCCTGAGACTCCCGCATCCACCACCACACCCTTCTCCTCCACTATCACCAGCAACATAACACTAACAGCTGGACCCCTACCCTCTTCACCTACCTCCATCTCCACCTCCAGCTCTAGCCCTGAAAACACCTCCCCAGGCAGTAGCCCCGCACCCCACACTGGAAATACCACCACCCTTAGTCCCTCAACAACAACCTCAGGAGGTAGGACTACTAGCATGAATATTAATGTGTGTTCTTACAAAATAATTCAGTGAGGCCCATGGCTTAAAGGTGCACGCTGCAATTTTACAAGTGTCATCAAATGCAGAGCAGTTTGGAGTCTTTTGGAGAAAGACCAAGTCAAGTCACAACTCCTCAAATGCAAATTCCAAGTCAGTGTGCACGTCTCCAAATGTGGATTTCTGAATTTCACATCCTTTGAGGCTTTTTCTTTAACCAGCTGCATATTTCCGTAAAGACTAAGGCTCTGGTAAAAAACAGAAGGGAGTTGCTTCGCTGGGTGACTGCCATAATAGACAGTATGTAATAGTGCCTCAGAAGCTAACTTTTGAATGAAGAACATTGGTTTCGAACAGCCTTTTAGGGCAGCACTTACGACATTGTGTGACGTCAACATGCTGTCTTTTTGCTTCTTTGCGAGTCTTGCTTCTCGTCTGGCTGTCATTCACTAGCCTTACTGTGCATTCAGAACAAACGCAAATTTATGCTTTCCTCGTGGGGGGTTTATTGCTGGACTACTGCCAAGTGTTCACACACAGCGCAATTACGCGAATAAACACAACCCGTGATTACTACAGCTGTATGGACCCAAAGTAAACATTTTGCTGTGATTTAATTGCAATAAACAGATCAAAGTGATGCTGAAATAACTACATAAATAAATAAAATGATGCAGATCTGATAAACATATGAATTCATGCTCTGTCAGCAAGTCAGCAGAACAACAACTTTTAAAATGTTTTTCCTTCTGAATGGAGTTTAGATCGGTCGGAGCTATGCTAACTTGTTCACAGTAAAGTACTACAATAGCTGGAATGAAATGACAAACACATATTTTCTAATTGTAATCCTACAAACTAAAATATACTTTTAATTTAATAAAAGCAATTAACTCTGAGCTTCTCCGGCTGCTAAACGGCCAAAAGCTGCAGTGCTTATCCAAAAGCTGCAGTGCTGCTCCCAACTCCGTCCTCAAAAGCTCACCGTAGCTCAGCAGCTCAGCCAGCGGTGTTTCACATCCCCGCTCTGTCTGGTACTCTCCAAACAGCACTCCGAAGCTGTCTGTGATGTCCGGACAATCTCATCGCTGATAGGCTTTCATGATTCAGTGTTAAGTGACTTTCTCGCTCGAGTTGAACATTTTCAACTCACACAAAAGCCTTAGCGTCGCCAGAAGAGCCCCCTCTGCACAGCCTGACAGGAAATTGCAGCCCTCCGCATCTTTGCATTGACTTTGTATGTAAACATGCCGCCCCCCAATGCTTGCTTTGTTTTTGGTCTGAAAGCAAAATTTGTCATGTTCACCCTCTTAGTTTAGCATGTTAGAATGCTAACATTTGCTAACTAGCACTAAACACAAAGTACAACTGAGGCTGTCGGGAATGTCATTAGTTTTCCAGTTTTTTTGGACATATAAACATTTTGATCTGCATTAAAATTTAGACGTTCTTGTTTGAATTTTAATGCAGATCAAAATGTTTATCACAACTTAGTTTCAAGTTCAACCTACAATGGCCTGGAAAGTACGAAATCAATCTACAAATGGGTGGTATGCTTTGGAAAATTGTCTGCAGTAATGTAAAGTATATATGATTTGTAACATCTACCAGTGTGGTCCTTTCAATAATTGAATGTACTGTCAGCAAATTAAACATTGCAAAAGCATTGCCAGTAATTATGATGAGATTAAGGTAAATAGTAATAATTTTTGTCTAATAATTTTGCCTTGCCACAGCTTTAAACAGTTAAATGTGCAGTGTGTAAATAGTCATAGTAGAATTATTAAATATTGATGTTGGGCCTGTTCTCTGTTTAAATGTTCTTGGACTGATCTTTACATTGTTTTTGCTACAGAAACCACAACTATTACTCATTCAACTGAACCAACTAGTGTCATTACCAAAACGACCATCAGTGCTGGCACCACCATCACTGTCACCACCCTGCGACCAACAGCAACCATCACCACCAACAACTCCACCACAGCAGCCCCGCCCATCCCTACCCAGAGTCCAGTCATAGGTTTGTACCTTTCTTGTGATCCAGGTGTATATAGGTTTTAAACACAAAACACTATCAATCAAAAAAATTGAACTGATGAAAAAATATTTGTTTGGAATTAAGTCCTGCATACACACACAATGCTAGAGATTTACTTTTACTTTCATGTATTTCATGCTAAAATGTTTTACAATGAAAAGAAAATATAAGATTTTTTGCGCTGGAAGTTAAAGCATATATTATCGGCATTTTTCTTATAACAGAATTAAATGGCAATGTGAAAGGTGTTGCTCATAGTGATGAACACACAGAGATTATCACCTGAATTTGCAGCTCCCCTCCAGATCTTTATAATGATTTTTAGCTCATAGTTTAGCTGTCCGACCCACAACTTTGCTGTTTTGGTTCACTCTTACTAACTACTCTCAATGTTTTGGGCCTCAGCAGACATCTGTTTTTTAAAAAAATGCTGTTTAATACACCTTTTTTCTTCCATCTTCCATCATCAGTGTGTCCGGCTGTCCCGTGCCCACTTGAAAGCGTCTGTCTTAATGGCACCTGCCAGTGTATCTCTGGTAGCTTCCTGGTTGATGGCAGCTGTACAGCTGGTAAGAACAAAACAACATTTCATGTGTGGTCAGATGAAAAATGACTATAAAAGAAATCATAACGGGAGTGGCGGTGACTTATTTTCTCCTCTCCTCCTCGTCACTCAGCCCAAGTGTTCCCAGGCCTCCTTCATCTCACCTCCTTGACATTTCAAAATGAAATGAGCAACAGGTCCTCAAAAATTTTCCAGGAGACGGCGGCTAACATCTCAGCATCGGTAAGATGCAAGCATGTTGAATAATTATTATAAATGCTCCTTTCTCAGTCATTAATTACATGTTTATTCTGTTTCATAGCTCAGAGATGCCCTCAAAAATCTGCTAGGGTATAAACAGTCTGATGTTGTGCAACTTGAGTGAGTATATACTTTTTCTCCTACTGCAGAAAGGTATTATGTCACAGCTTACAAAATATTCTCTTTTGGGGCTTCTCTTTTATTCTCTAGGCCAGGAAGTGTGCAGGCAACTGTAAATAACATCTTTCAAAACACCAACGCCACTAAAGAGTCTGTTGATCAGTCCATTAAAAAGGCTATAGCCAGCTCAAGTGGATTGTTGACTAATGCTATGTTTACAAGTAAGTACTGCTCATATACTAAGTCTTTCATTTTGGAGGATAAACTGACATGTATGAGCCATGAGGCTACATTTTTTCAGGAAGAAGGTTTTTGTTATACAGCTTTTTTATATCCTGTCTGTTTAGGTTCAAACCTGTGTGAACAGAACCCTCCGCCTTGTGAGGTCTCCACTACAACGTGCATTAGTACAAATGGCCGGGCAACTTGCTCCTGTAAAGAGGGCTACTACTCCAACATTTATTCATACACTAGCTGCAAAGGTAAAAGTGACTTTTTAATATGTATATGTTTATCTCCTTTACCAAAGCTAGGGTTAGGTTGGGTTTAAATAAGCAGACAAGATCATGCTCTAGTATTTATGTTGCATCTTTCATGTTTGATGTGACAAATAAAGTACCTTTATATATAGACCATAAGAGCTGATGACCCACAGCTCCTGAGACAAGCTCCAGTAAATTTTTTCCAGCTGATCTACAGTGAAGAGAACTGTAAGAACACTTTCTTATCCTCAGTGAAATAACTGTGTATGAGAATGAGGGGGAGAAACAACAGGGAGCGAGACTCAGAGACAAGGTCAAGAGCTGTAGCCTTTTCTCCAGACTGACCCTTGGCCCTTACTTCATTTATCTTTCAGATTTATTTCTTTTTAACAGGGTGGTTTCCCTGGAAACATGTGGAAAAATTATAGCTTTCGCTGTGACCGAGGAGATCAGCTATAGGAAGAGTGAATAAAGAATTTCAGACAAATGCTGCATAAAGCTTATTTCCCACAACAAAACATAATGTACCATTGTGTGCGTGTTTGTAATGGTCATCATTCAGCCTCCATATCAAGAGGCTCTCGTGCTCATGTTTTCACTGCATGTTCAATCAGGCGGACTGTATGTCTGCATCTACTGTGACTGAGTCTGAAACTGTAGCTTGTTATGTTCTTATTTCTGTCTCTTTGTGCAAAACATTCTGTGTGTGTGTGTGTTTACATTTTTGTGTTTCTTTTCGTAGCGTGTCCAAGTGGGCAGAGGGTAGTAGAAAACTCGTGTCAACCGTGAGTACACACATTGTTAAATTTTTAAAAGTTTTTCTTTTCAGATGTGGGGTGTATTACTGTGTGTTGTACATGTCAATGTGAAGTTGGCTTCCCGTGTGGATTCAGTGTTAAACTCCATTAATATGCTATAAGACAACCCTGAAATACAACTTTCATTGTGTTTAACTGCTCTGTTTTGTCTTTCAGATGTGCATTCGGATATTCTGGCTTCAACTGCAATGATTGTGAGTAACAACTTTGTTTCAAAGGCAAACATAATGAAGCAGCAGTAGTAACAGTTGCGAGCTGACCCATAAACATCTAAATATGTCTTTATGTGTGTGTTTTCAGCATCTCTGCTGGCAGTGGTGGTCATCTCCTGTGTACTGGGAGGTGTCCTTCTCATCCTTGTCCTGGCATTGCTTATATACTGCTGCTGGTAAGCTCCTCACAACTATACCAGCATCAATACAGACTTATTTTTACTCATTGTGCAAATAATCAACTGTTGCTCACAATCAAGTGTTGCTCTTGCATCATTTTAAACCTCATATTTCAATGTGTAGTTCTAACCTGTTTCATATTGAAATTCAATCATTGAACTACAGTTAAAGCAGAAGTTGTATGTAACCTATATGTCTAAAAATTTCACTTGTTAACTAAGTTCCGTTTTTTAACCTGCGAACCACAAAAGGATAAAGCTTGTGATATTCAATATTTTTCTTATTGTCAGTAAATCCCATGAAAACACCAAAACAAAAAATTTGTTAGTACTTTCAGTACTTTCCCATTTCCCTACTCTGTTGTGGCACGCAACAACAAAAACGTCTCGGGTTACATATGTAACCATTGTTCCCCGAGAAGGGGAACGAGACACCGCGTCGGTCCGCCACACCTCACCCCGCCTGGAGTGATTGTGTTATAAAGAAACCAGAATAAAATGTGTTTTAAGAGATTTTTTTAACAACAATTGAGCTCTATGACAGAGGAATAAGATACAGATTTGAATATACGAGCAGTGCTTTTTACTAGGATCATCCGCATCATTGTTGGATTTGATAAACAAAAGGGAAAATATACATGCACATTTTACATTCCATATTGTCTGGACAACAGGAGGGGATGCCGAAAGAGCAAGCCAGACTACAGCAGCAGTCCATACTCAGGAGGTGAAATAAACCAGCCCTGGCCCACTGGCATCACCCCCATCCCCCGTGCCACCTCCAACTGTTATGCAGCTCCTTCCATAGAGATGACAGAAGGGGGCAGCACTTTTGGCTTGGTGGACAAAAAGCATCAAACCAACGGACTGGTGAGTTATCACATGTCCCTCTGTCGTCTCACATCTAATCCATCTAATCTTTCATACTGTCAACCATCCACTAAATCAGTCTTTAGTTTGTTCAGTCTTACCCCAGAATCTTGCATCAGGTTGATTAATCTTAAACCTAATCAGTAAGCATGGATTTAGTCATTTGCATGCATACATCTAGGTCTAGGTTAAAACCTAGCTAAATTAGGTTAGTAAAGTTTTTATAGGGGCTCCATATAAACTGTTGTTTATACATCAAAATCATTTCAAGGAAGGTTAAAATCAAAAGCTACTGAACTTCTTTGAAGATACTTGTGACTTCTTCGGTCTCATTCTCTCATCCAAGAGACTTCTTCAGTTCTGACTGACTGGTAGGGAAACACAGCTATTTAACCTCTTCGTAGCTGAGTTTCCCTAACACTCAGTCAGAACTGAAGAAGTCTCTTGGATGCAGGAAAAATGTCTTCAAGTATCCTCAACCATTTCCAGTTGCTATTGATTTTAACCTTCACAGAAAATGCTATTCTACCAAATGTTTAAGGTTTTACACGAGACACATGTTTTTACTTGCCCTGTAAATCAACAAATCCATACTCCCTGGGCACACAGCCGTCTGGTATCATTTCAGATACTCTATGTGATGCTTTAAAGCTACATGTTGTATGTTTATGTTTGGTAAACCCAATTATTCAGAATGTATGGTTGTGCATGTATAGTAGTTCTAGCACATAGCTCCCTCCCATGCTCCCTGCTTTGCCTGACTCCCAGTGTGTTACTTTAGGGGTTTCAGCCGAAGCAGAAAGGATGGAAAAAGGTAAGGCATGGCTTTGCTTTTAGATTCTAATTTGCCTTGATGCCCCCTGCTGATAATTTAGACAGGCCACAGTGAGGATCAAGGTGGCAGGTTTTCCGGGTGAACTTCATGAGGAATCTCTGATTATTGTGGAGAGGCATGTGCTTTCATCTTCATGCTCAATCTAGTGAGTGACAGTTCAAAGACACTCATCTGATGCTAGGTGGGGAGTACTCATGAATACTGGTGTATGCGGTTACTTATGTGTATGTGGCTTTTGTGGGTTTTTGGGTGCAAATGTGTGAACATCTGAAAGACACTAATACTTTGACTGCTTCTACTTACATTTCAGTCGGGATCATACGATCTGAACCCAGAAGGAATGAAGACCTTCACAGGTAAAAACCCGTCCCGGTACTCCTATTTGGTTCAAGGCCATGAGAACCCCTACTTTTTACCAGGTGATGGGAAGACTGAATGAAAAACATCACGGCCAGCTGGGGAAGAAATCCATGTAGAAATAAGGAACATGGGATCAAAAAGAAGTAATTGATTTGAAACTCTATGTCTACAGGCGCATTTCCTCAGCAGGACCAGGTTGGTTTTTGTGCACAAACTTTTAGTACAATTTTAGTATGGATCCTACGGACTGTTTTAGAAATGAGGCCCCAGGTTATATATTTTTTAACATGCTTGGATTAATGACAAATCACAGCCACCAAAGAGATTCAATCATATGCTCAAGATCATTTGAACAATTTATTAAAAGTGAGTTTGTGGGCATCATTTCTGTTTTTTGGAAGAGGTAAATGTTGCTGAATATAACCAGTAGATGTTGCTGTTGCTCAATATAAACCTCCTGCTGTTTTTTAAAGGTACATTTGTCTTTTTTATGTTTTAAATAATTCTGTAGTCTTTTAAAATTTAGCTTCTTACATTGCTAATTGCACTGAAGTGTGTGTTCATTTTACCACCAGTTTTCCTCTGAAATCAAAGGTAAATTGAATGTGGGTGTTCAGGGGCTGCTAGATATTTTTGTTATGGGTATGATTATTCTTTAGAAAAATAAATCTTGTATAATTAAAGGGGCTGGATCCCTGGTTTGGGGTATTTTTTAAGGGCTTTATATTGAAGCTGTCTAAAGCTGAGTACTCTCTATTTGTTGAAGCGACACTCACAAAATGTGCCTGTTTTAAAGGTGATAAAGCCTGTCTTCTGGATGTGCCAATTATCACATTTCTTTTGAAAACTCTTAGATATATTTATCCTCATGTGTCTGAGGCACTGCACTATTTTGTGTGTGTAAAGGTTTTGTAAATAGCTGAAGATCTTTTGGCAGAGAATGTGTTTATATGTGATGGAAATAAATTAATTTAAACACAACAGTAATGCTTGTCATCATTAGTGGATGTTGTTAGTTTTACTACCTTACATAAATACTCAAACGGGTACTTCAAATGTTAAAACAAGTCTTTTTCTGTGTCACTAATCATCATCATCTAGAGTAGGATGGTCTGTCATTGATATCTGAATAGTTAAAAGTGGCCATAGGTCCTTCAATGATTTGCTCTGCTAGACTAATTAGGCTGCCCAAGCTGCCTAAAGCTGCAGAAGCTAAAGATTTCTGGGGAGTTTATCTACTTAACCATGTTTTGTTTCAGGTACTGGAGACCGCAGGCCATCTTTTAACAGTTCAAAAACATACATTGTTTGATTGGCTTGTTGTTGGACTTTTCCACCAAGAATCTCTGGTAAACATGATTTTATACTGATGCTTAAGTCCACTACAGAAAATTATCCTTACTACTACTTCTGTAAAACATGGTTAAATACAAATGGATTTTCAAATGCTCTATATGTGTGATTGGTGTGGACAGGAATTTTAACACAAAAGGGAAAGAATATACAGAATATAAAGGGAAAGATGTATTATTTTTACATATACAGCAGGGATGCAATGAGGACGTAAAGTCAATGTCAACCAAACACTAGGATTAAAAGTTCCCTGTGGAGTTTTGACCTCTAGTACCACTATTGAGCTGTTTTTCAATGAGTGAGTCCCCATTTTTTGCTAGCGAGAGTGCTAGCAAGTAAACATAGATGTAAATAATGGTGGATTTAAAATACTTCATAATACCCTCAAGGGTAAACACGAACTGTATGTAAACATAACTTCTGACAACAACAGAACTCAACAGGGTGCCTTTAAATATAAATCAAAGACCTGTGAACATTCAACATTTTGAATCACATACATTATGTTCAGTCATTATGTTTTATGTTTTCTGCTCTTTCCAGTACTTGGAGGCATTGTTATTCATTACACTTTCTTTGAAATAATTGAGTTGTGTTTCATTTCCCTCATAGGATTGAGGATGTATCTCAATTAGATTTGTTTTTGAAAATAATTGTGTCTCTGTCAGCATGATTTATTCATTTGTTCATATCTAGAAAACTGTAATAAAATAACAGTTCTCAAATTCAATATATATGCATATGAAAATCTGCATATGCAAAGTGAGACATTTAATTTGCTGAGATGCTTTTATAACATCCCCACTCTCATTTAAACTGAACGAAAGGTAAGTATTGCAGCAGTTCATTATGCAGCAGAAGGCTCTTGGACCTAAATGAATGTGAATGGCCACATGAATCACAGTGTTAATAAGATTATTCTTGGAGATAGGGTTGGTGCAGCACTTTGTCAGGCTTCAGAAGTTTCATGTTGCTGTTTGTGTAAAACTTGGCTGTCAGTGTGTTGCTGTAGCATTAGAATATGCTCCTCACAGGCTCTTAAAAGCTTGGGTTTGCTGAGAGGCTAAATCTGGCTTCACCAGGCCTTAATCTTGGGCACTGGGTCACTGGAACACACTGTGACTGGCACACACAGGGTATAAATCATGTTGTGTGTTCATTTGTATTTGCATTCATAGAATCAACAGCTGTGTGTATGTGGTGTGTGTGTGTGTGTGTGTGTGTTTATTTACTGTGTAGCATGCTGATCTGTAGCTTAATGCCAATGCCAGTTGCAGGGCTGGATCATCTGTCTTTGAGTAAATAACACACATATTACAGTCACAGATCTTCACATGAAAGTGGGAACGTGGTATTTGACGTTGAGGAACTACGGCACAAGCTGCATTTTCTGTGTGAGCCAATTAACACCTCTGCATGAATTTAACATTAAGTAAAATTCAGCTGATGTGATGGAGGACACTGATTATCAATACATGTAATTACTTTATGATAGTCACATAAATTTAAACTCACACAACCCACATGTACAGAACTCATAATTTAACAGTGATTCCTGAATATAGAATTATTATTCTTGTTCATCTTCTGTTATAAGCAGCAGATGATATTGATATTGATCCATTTTGTCAACGGTATTGGGGCAACTGGGCTAAAGTTCATACCATAAGTTCATACCAACATGGAGTCAGGGGGCTCCTGACTCCATGTTTTACTGATATGATAGATTAGGTAACTGGATGATTTGATGCTGTCAGTAGGATAATAAAGTGAGTGTTCATTAAGATATCTGGCTTTGGTACAAAATTGCTGGCAGATCTACTCAAAGTGCAAGAGAAATGTATTATGAAAACCTCTTAACTTTGTTACATTTCCTCCTCTAGCTGAGCTGCAGTGGACCTCAAATGCAGATATTATAAACTTCAAACTCTCTCAATACTCAGTGTTAACATGAAACATAAAACTGGTGGTGAAAATAAAAAGCAAGTTTTTCTATATTTCAGGTTTCCACCTGACTGCAGTACAGTTCAAACTGTAAGAGGATTGGAATTTCCCATTAACTTGAATTATACTGTCCACTTAATTTTCTACTTTTTCTGTAATGGGCTCTCTGTCAGCCAAGACAGCTGTTCTAATCTGTGCAGGAATGCATCGTATTTTGTACCCATTACCAGCCTGCTAACTCTGGGCCCTGTCTGCTGCAGCACATCCCATCAGCCCACAGGCTCAGCTGACTGATCGATAGACCACTTAGCGGCCGTGAGCTACACATCCCAGTCATTTGACCTGCTTGAGCTGTGGGAATGAGCACGCAATCCAATAAGCATTGAGCCACCGAGACAAGCAAGCTGGACCGCCAACTTAAGGAACTTCCTCACCTCTGAGAGGCTGTTCTCTGTTGGGAGGAGATGCAGATCCAGGACTCTGCAGATCAGACATGTTTCAGCTACCCTTATGATGAGATAAAGATGTGGCCCCTCATTGAGGTACTGATTCCATCTCCACACTTAATAAGGAAACTGTACTTATTTCTGTACATACTAATTAAAACATATAGCATACTGTAAATTGTTTTGCAGTAATAATTTAAAATACATACAATGTTCTTATGTTTGACTTGCAACACACCTGAAAAAACTTACAGTTGAGTTGGTATGTTTTTGATCATTCATAACTCTAAATTCTATCCAAGTAAAGCAGAACTGAAACAATTAGTCAATTCAATGAACAGAAACTGAACCGCCACCCATTCTGATAATCGCTTGAGAAACGTTTCGAGAAACGATTCATTCAGTTATGAAAATAATTGTTAGCTGTGGCAGTATAGCAAACAGGTAATTTTATACCCAGAAGATTAACTTTTTTGGCTTTATGCACCACTGAGCAGCTTTCATAGGAACGAACCAAGCCCCACCTCCAATGCTGTCTCCAGTTCTCTTTATACATCCATACCGGAGATAGGTTTGGCGATGCGAGACATAGCCAGGGTGCAGAAGTCTTGCTCAAGGACAATTCTCTCACTGAAATCTCACGAGAGAGTTGCAGGAAGACAATGGTGGAAACGTGAGTCAGAGTTGGAGAGAGTAGTTTGTTGTGTTGGAGTAATGTTGTCTGCCACCGTCTTCCTGCAGCAACTCGAGATTTCAGTGAGAGAATTGTCCTTGAATGACACTAAAATCAAAGGGTGTCACCAGGAGTCACTAATAGGGATCCTTTCCATGATGTTGTAAGACACATGTATAAAAGCCTGAGCCTGTCAGTGGCAAAAATAAACACTTTTTGTGGACGTACAGTATATGGCCACTGCAGCCGGGTTCCAGCTGCCGACTGAAACGCTGCAATCTGCTGCACAGATTCCAAAACCTTTTGTACTTGCTATTCATTTCCACACCAAAATATGTGAACATAGGACCCAATTTTAAAAATACCAAAATGATCCTTTAAAGAGACAGGAGATAAGATGGAGTGGACAGACAGAGGGTGAATAGAGGTGCTGAGATTTTGGACATTAGAAAAAGTATGTGTTTTCTGAACATTAATACATATAAACATTTTCAAGTAGACACTCAAAATAAAAATATGAACCTTAAAATTAGCACAATATGTGGCCTTTCATGTTTGGTTTAGTGTCTAGGCTCTCATCAGCTTCATCTCCAGCAGCAACATGCAGCTGTTTTCCATAAAAAACTTCTGATACTGTGATCTACTGTAACCAAACGGCCAAAAAATCTATTATTACAACTTTAATCAGTTTTGTTTTGTCAACCCACAAAGTATCATTTATTTGATCTGTAAGTGTATTTGAAAGTTTAGAGTCTTAAAAATAATTTCTACAAAGCTTTAACTTCGGCAGTCTTGCTTAGTTAATAAAAGGTTGACATTTTGAAGGTACATGGTTTCCACAAAACAGCACATATATTCATCCATAATCAGTTAACCTATCTAGTCCTCCCTTGAAGCACCTGAGCTCAACAACTACTCATAACATAAAGTTAATGATCAGATTTTATTTTCTATTTCATAAAAATAATAGAAATCCTGTCTGATGATATTACATAGGTGTGATGCTAAGTTCTGGGACGACACCACCAAACAACAGACAGACTGAGGCAAAGATTAGAGACTTCTTAACTGCAGCAGATGGAGAACACTTAAGTTTACAATCCATGATTGCCAACAAAGCAATCTAATAAATTTCTGCCAAAAGGCCCACAAAGGAAGCTAAAGCCACCTGCTCTACTATTTTACTGCTGTGAATGAGTGGAAACACACCTCTCATGCCTCTCAGCTTTCTCTCCCTCCCTTCTTCTGTTTCCATTAATTCACACAGAAGGCTGTAATTCACTTTCGCTAATGCCACTCTGCAGCGGCAAGTGAAGTACATAAAATTATGAAACACTTCCCAGCAACCTTATAGATCTCAACTAACACCTGCCAAAAAAACCCTCCACGGTCCTCAGCGGCCTTACACCTCCGTGTTAAAGTTATAACTGGGGATGTAAAGGAGGGTGAGGCCATTTAAACTCGGCCTACCAATCATTTTCGTTTGCATAAAAACAGTTTAATCAACTATGTAGACTGATACGAATCCTACATATATGAATAAATTGAGCAATTTATAATCCCATAATGATGGGACATTTAAATTGGGCTTTTCACTAGAGAGAGAAGAAGAGAATAAATGTGTCTTTGCACAGGAGGAAGACACCCAGACAGCAGCTATATAGGCATTTTTTCCCATTTTTGCATATCTTTGTGGTTGTTTGATTTACTTTTCAACAAGAAATATTATGTCACATCAGAAAGTGCCACACCTCTGGCCCTGCCCCTCCTTGGTGGGACTGTCTGACACTTTAATTAGGAACATAGCATCACTTAAATCAAGAAAGAAACAAGCTAAATTGCTACCCTTACTTCACTCTATCAAAGTGGCTCTGTTTAGTTCCAACCTGATTTGTTATCCTACCATCTCCCCCGACATGATCTCAGACGGTGGAGAGGAGCAAGCAGTTGGAGGTCTTGGAGGAGTCTGAGAGCCAGCAGATAATGCAGTGAAGGCCAGACAGACAATCATATTGATGACTCTTGGAGGATGAGCGAATGGTGAGAAAGTTGTGGCGCCAGGCAGGCATTAGTCTGAGAGGACATTAAGCCTCCTACTTCCAGACAAACAGCAACAATCTGATGAAAGGGAGAACAGTAAATATGATTGCTGTTAATATCGTACAGAGAGGTGATACCTTCTTCTATCTCTGTTAATCCTCCACCTCAAGCTGACCCCTAAAAAATCCACAAAAAATGGGAGGGTGAAAATAGCAGGAACACCTTACAGTCTAATCTAAATTTAAAAAACTGCCTTGTCTTCCTGTGCCTTTGACTGTAATTTCTCTTCTGTATTTTTATTTTCTTTATTAAATTTAAACTTAATTTTTTTTTTAAAAGTGTGCAATTGCGTGCATCACAGCTGTCTGATGTTCAGTAAACCGTATTTTTGTTAATTTATATAAAACTGATCATCACTAAAATACAGTGATGACAGACATATACTTCCCTTAATGCAATTTAATTCTCAAACATTCCAGACACTTACTGTACACATCATGAGAGAGCAGGTAGAGACTTTAACTGTCTTGCTCGTGGAGAATTTGTTCTTGTAAGAAATGTGGCTGCTGATGCACTAATTGGCAGTCACTGTGATTAAACCTGCAGATAGAAGAGCTTCTCTAGTGAGTGGCATAAATTGTCATCCCAGGACTAAACAAATACATTTTGAGAATACAGTATATCCTCTAAAAGGCTGTTACCTGTTATAGATTCCTATAAAGAATAACCTGGCTCTCCAGCTGGGTTTTGTTTTGACAAATGTCTGACATTTGGGTACATTTTGCATACTGCACTTTCTAAGAGAACAAAATTCTTAATACTTTATTGACTGGGCTTTTTTGGGGATAATTGGAGGTTTTAATATCATTATATATCATATACTGTATAGTCTAATGTTTTCATTGCTGTACTTTTACTTTGTAATTACTGTTTTAGTGTTGTATTTTTAACCTGTAAAGCTCCTTGGTTGTTTTAAGTGTGCTACATTAATAAAATTGATATTGATATTGATTGAATAGAACGTAAGATGCAGAATAGAGTATATACCAGGGCTAGTACACGACATGTCTAGCATTGCAGAGAAAGTATTCACTGCATTTAAAAAAAAATAAAAATGGGGGTCCAGAGACTGATACAAGCACAACAAAGAGTGTGGAAATAATTGGATGTTTGAAGATTTTCAACGTCAGTCATTTCTGCTTACAGGATGAATAAGAGAAAACATGCCAGAGGGACTGATGTGAAACAAAGGCACATGAAGATTACTACTACTACGGGCCATGTCTGGATTCTACTCCTTTATTTAATAAATACTGTATCATTTTGTGATGCAGCATAATTTTGTGGTACAACACAGTTGCACAGAATAATGGCTCACAGAATCTGCAGCATGTGCCCTATTATCTGATGTCAGCTCCGTCCACGTGGTCCCCCTGGGGCTTCCTGAACACACACAGGCCCAGATTATGACCTATTTGTTGGGTCAGAAGACGGCTTGGACCTCATGCTCCACCCCTCACAGTGGACATTAAGACGACCTCTCCTTCTCCCCAGACGTAAGCAGATGCCTCTGAATCAATTTGGCCAAAGACCCATAACGATCTCTGCTGTAATTAATGGGGATGTTTGGAGTGAAGATACTCGGCCTGTCCTGCTGACGTCCAGAGAACTCTGCAGTCTTTGCAATGACATTGTTGTATCAGGTCAGGACTCAGAGTATCTTCTAGTTATCGATAAGTTTATTTTTACATGTGATAATCAGCATTTCAATAAATGTAAAAATGACTTTTACTGACTGGACTTATGTCCAGATCACCTGAAGAACATGGAATAAATGAAAAGTAATGTATAAGAAGAAATAAGCAAGTAGTAACAGAAAATTATTTGTTTTTCTAAACTATTTTCACAACAAAAATGGAAATAAACTTTTACCATTAAACTGTTTTCTTGCACATTTTAAATTTTACTTGTACTATAAAACAATAAGTGTCATAACACATCATTTTCATATTACTTTTAAAAATTTAAAGTCACTTTTTACTAAATGTCTGCTTTAACTCTATGTAACAAATGTTTTATTAAATAATATTTATATGTCCTGAACACCATTATGTAAACTGCTACTTATTAGAAATAACAAAAAAATATTGCATTTCCTACAAAGCCATTACCAACCAGTTAGGGACAATGACTGTCTTATTTTTTTTTTTACCTTTTATTTAACTCATGTGCACACACATCATTGTGTGGAACAACACATATGGACCATCTTTGAATTTTAATTGAATTAAATCTCATGTGTCTGTGTGTTTAGGACATGTCCATGTGTGCAGTTCACTTCTTTGTATCCTGAGGTCCTTGGCAATCTGAAGAGGGGGCAAACCCAGGCACAAAGACAGACTGGAAACACCCACAATTACCATGTAAAAGAGAAGGGGTGAGGTGTGAGTAGGGGGGTTAACCCATCATTAAGATTCTGTGAATCCACTGCATGAGCTACATGCAAGCAGACAAAGAGCCAGCAGCTACTCTGTAGATGGAGGTGGGCTGCAACAACCCCAGCTTCAGTCTGCCAGGCTCAGACAGAGGGGGAGGGGAACTCTCTATCAGAAGTAGCCTATCACATCCAATTAGCCACCACAACAAGATAGAGTGGAATCAGGCCAAAATGAGGGGACAAGATACAGCTTTTGCTATAACAGCAGTGACATATCTACAGCATCTTAGGACCAGTTTGTGCCTCTGTTAGAATAACATTTGAGATACAGAGCTAACAGTCTTTTTTTCTGAAAGATAAATCCCCAGACACCTTTGAAAAATCATAAAAGTTCATCCACCATTTACCCATTTGGATATAAAAATGATAAAGATCTTTACCCTGTTTTCCAAGTTACAACTCGATTCCCTAATCCAAACAAAAACCATAACCAGAGGAGGCATGTCTGCTCAAAGGTTTAGGCACTATTTACTGAAGCAGGAATAGATTTTTTTGGCCACTTGGGGGCAGCAGAACAAGCTTTAATACTGTTCTATTATCACCATATAAAGTTGATTTGCAAAGGTGTTATAAAACAGTTGCCTATACACAAGATGGAGCAATTTTAGCATTCTTTAGGAGTCCTTTTTCTGGCCACCTGATGAATGTAAGTCCAATAATCACTCGCTTTGTTACACTAACCTAGCATCACCAACTCCTGAGAAGCAATATTTCCTTAGCAGCTAAAGGCCAATAGTGCTCACTAACTTCCAATGGCTAACCAGTCAAAAACATTGCCTGTCTGTTCTTTGGGGCTGGGCAGGTAGTGCAGAGTGTTACAGCTGTGAGTGTGAAACGAAACAGTAAAGTTGTAAGCTGGAAAAACAAAACTGGTAGCTAAAAAATGCTAAAACACCTAGCCAAAACTAATGCAGTTTAATACAACAGTCCTACAATAAATCCTTTCTATATGAAGGTTGTGATGTTCAGTTTTGTTGAAACTATTTTAAAGTGGTGTTCAACAGTGTGATCATTTTGTGTAGTTGTTTGTGGTGCTGTTTTGCATTAAATAGAGAGGTGTTTCTGTACTCTCACTGATATAAAAGGGGTGGACAAAATAATACACAAATGAATCAAACACCAGCATACAATACAATTAAACAGCAGCACACTTTACTGCATGATGTTACATGAGACTGCATTAGTTTTAGCTAGGTGTAAAGCATATTTTCATTCATAACAATGTGTTTATTTTTTGTGTGTCTAACAAAACTAGCAAAGAAAGATGTCAAGTAAGGCTTTTGTCTTTGTTAGAAAATCGCTATGTGGGAAATGAGTAAAATAATCTCTTATTGTGCAGGAGACAAATTTTTTTCGCCTTTCTGGATTCTTTTGATACCTTCAAAACAGCTGTAAGTGATGGTAAATTACCCTTTAAGTTTTCCAAAAGATCGGCAGTGATTTCTTTTTCAGAATAGCTAATAATACAGAAAAACAGATGCTTGGCTCTGTGACTTGAATATTATGATAATACACAAACTGGGGCTACAGCATCTCATTGGTAGCAAAATACACAATCTCAGCCCTTCTATAGCATTCTTCATCCACGGATGCTGTGGCCAGAGGGAGCATCAGAGATGTGAGGAAGGAGGGTGGGTAGGGGAGGAGCTGAGAGTGGCAGAGGAAGAGAGGGGAAGAGGCGGACACTCGGCGGCAGCAGGTTTGTGAGAGCAGCAGCCGGAGGAGGAGGATCAAGAAGGAGGAGGAGGAGGAGGAATCGGAGCGAGAGAAACAGTGTGGCTGCAGTCAGGAGGGACACAAACAGAGAGGGAGACAGAGGAGGAGATACAGAGAGAAGAAGAGAAGGTGAGAATTGTATTTGTCTGTGCTCTGTTTCCAGTGTGAGTGTGAGGTATAGGCGGGACGCTCTGCTATCCAGTGTGTGTTATCCTTTTCTTCCTCTGTCTGCCAGCTGACGGCATGCTGTATGTTGGGAAAGCAGATCGTCGTAGCACTGCAGAGTGATGCAGAGAGATGGAGGAGAGAGAGAGAGAGGGAGGGAGAGAAGGAGGGAGGGATGGAAGGCCGGCATTATGCTCTACAGACACAAGGAAGTAAGAATAGAAGAAAAGAGCAGGGGGAAATTAACATCTGCCTATGCTTTGGTGTGTTGCAGTGAGGGGGTTGGTGTGTGGGGATTGTGGAGGTTTAGCATTTGAATGACAAGTACACAAGCTGCACACTGTGTCATCTGTCAGCATCTGTAGTTTCCCTCCATGTTGGAGATATAACTTTCTGTCTGACCACACCCTCTGCTCGCTATGAAATGAGATTATGTGATCGGTGGGTTTGTGGTTGCATCGGTGTGAGGGTGTGAGTCTGGGAAATGTGTGTGTGAAAGGCATGTTGGACGCTGGCCAAACATGCTTGGTGTTGCCTCCCGTTACTGTCAGGGCAGTGGATTAGCTGTGTGTGAGAGGTGTTCATTCTCGAGACAGAGAGAGGTCAAGGCAAAACGCTCGATCATGTACTGACCAAGATGTTGTCACTCCGCTGTGTGTGTGATTATTTGTATAGAAAAATACCATCCACGTGTATGTGTGTGTTTATTTACCTGCGTTGTGTCAGTACATGCAGATCAAATCTGAAAATGATGTAGTACACCAGGCTGCGGTGCTAAATACCCATCCAGCCTTCTGCTCTGGGAATTGCCCCGTGGTTCACATTCTTCAGTTTCAACATTTTGTGACTGATACAGAAATAATATCCTCCAACATATTGTTAACGAGTGTAGCTCAGGATGAGAATGTATGGTCCCTGAAGGAGGGAAAGGAGCAGGGTTGTCCCTTGTCATCTGGCAGTGATATAGTCTGGAAAGGCAGCCTGTTTGGAACAGCTTGTCCGAGCATTTGTTGTTTTACTGTCTCCATGCCAAGGCTTTTTCACAGCCTTGTGGACAATACATTTTCATTAAGAGCTGTTACGTTTGAGAGGGTGTTTCTAATGATCCCTACACCCTCGAAGGCTTCACGATAACCACTGCAGATGGCAGAAATTGTGTTGAAACCTCTTTAGATATACATAGAAAACTAAAGCACATTGCAGCACTTAAACAATGGAGACTTAAAAGAGAAAAGGAATAAGTCTGTGATGTTGTTATAGAGCGACAACAAAACATTGGACTTTAACACAAGAGACTTGTTTCCGTTTAAAGTCAACAGAGATCGCTCCCTAACCTTTACCATATATATTATTGTAACCATCACTTTCTAAGGTCCCTTAACTTTAGCAAGGTAATCTTTTAAACACGAACTATGATCTCTTCCTAAACTTAATCAAGACCTAAACCTAAGCAAACCTTAACCATTGTGCTGTCAAGCTTTACCTGATCTGATGCCCTTAAGTGTTGTTCTAGAGGACACGGACAAACAACATATTTTGTCGTTTAATATTGGAGGACTTGTTGGGACAATTGCAAACAGCACCACATCATGTTGACTCTGCTGTGTTGTCCATCATGTTGATTCCTCTCACATTCCTCTCACACTGTGTTAAAGAAACACAGCGTGAGAGGAATCACAAATCGGTGCATCACAGGTATAGATAAATACACTTAGTAGTTGTCTGTGTTTTAACCTATAGGTGTGCGAGTGGAAGCCCCTTTTTTTCTTCAAAAAGTTTCAGGTTTGACAAAACTGGTGTCAGTGCCTTTTAAAAATGAGTCTTGAGTGCCATTTATGTGGTTAAGGCTAGGCAAATAAAACATCTGTGTTAAGGTTAGGATCACTTTATAACAGCAACTGTACCCTACAGTTAGTAGAACCCCACCCTCTTCTTCACCTATACATCTCAATCTCCTTGCTAAAAGGTTTTGTGTAGCAATATCACACTACAGTACTCGTTCCTAAACATTGTCATATGTCATCTCAGTGAATGAACAATTTTTCTGGTATGGAAGTCAGTTTATTTGCATGACTACAAGAGTTGCTTTACTGGAAAAACAGTATCAGTTTAAGTGGTTGAATAAATAAACAATTCTGTTTGTGGTGAGGACAGTCTTAAAGCCTTTTTATGTATGTGCATACAAAACACTTAGTATTTCCTGTCACACGTTTTTACATAAAATTAAATATAAAATGAAAGAGGCAGCAGAATCAATTGGTCAATCAATGACGGTAAGGGATCCCAAACTTCTTGTCTCTCTCACAGCCCTGTCAGATTAACTCATGAACCCCTTTAATGACACCACCTGTCAAGCACCACGTGTTTATTTGAATCGGTTGTTATTCAACTCTATTAATCATAAAAAAATGTATTGTTCTTTCATGCACTCTCAACACTTGGTGTTATACATGACTCAATATATGGATATATTTTTTAATCAACTTGTAATTTAAAAAAAAGATTTTATTAACTGAGCTACATAGAAGTTTCCCCTGGAGTCCCTGTGCTTGGAAATGACTAAATTATCAAGCAAAAATGTCACACATACTATACATATTTAGATTGTTCAATGTGATGGTTTGCTACTTTTCTCTGGTTCATGTAATTAAATTTAATATATTTGAAGTTAGACCGCTGGTCAGACAAAAGATATTTTAACTTTGAGCTTTGGGAACTTTTGATGCAGTTTTCTGACATTGTATATAAGTTTAATCGACTAATTGCAAGAATAATTAACACATTTATCGGTGATGCAAGGAATTGTTAAGTTGCAGCCCTAGAACCAGCAATGTTCTTTGAGGAACAAAGTACTACACCTACACCAACACACTAGTAGGTTTTGCAACCCTCCTCACTTTCAGTCTAGCATTGGCTTCTCTGTAGTATCTTTAGAAGCTCTTACGGCTGAAGTCCTACTGGATGAAGCATCACTGTGGCATCAAATCTCTCTTGGAGACTTGATGAAACCGTTGGCAGTGTGGTGATTGCAAAGAGGGCCAACCGCTGCTCTGCTGAACCTGCTTACGTCACACCGCCTCTGGGGCTCGTGACTGAAAACGGGAGAATAAAGCATGTCTGCACCAGCTTGCGTGAGTGTGACAAAGTAAAAGATGAATCAGGGACAAAAGACTGTGAATAGAAATGGGCTGTGGGGTTAGATGAAGTCAGACGGGCACAGAGACATGATGTCTGAGTATGTTGGTTGTGTGTTCATGTAAGTTAAGTACTTTGAGTGCATATGTGAGTCCAAACTACTTATCTGTGAATGAGTGTATCAAGTGTGGATGAACAATACTCAGAAATACATCCAGTGTCATTTTGGTTTCTAAATCTCCTATTTAACACAGGATCATGTTATTAATGCAGTAACAGCGGTGGTAGAGGCTGATCTGTCTGTATTTTAGCTAAATGTGTCTAGATGAACAGTACGTGACGAAGGCTGTTATCTGATGAGCTGACTTGTGAGCTTTTGCTGTGACCTCACTGGGTCTCTATCATGTCTATGTGAGCTCCAGTTAAGCTCTTAACTAGATTTGAGGGGAAAATGTCATTTTTGCAGGGACAAAATGCAAAAAGTGTGATGTCTGAGTCTATTTCTGGATCAGCAATGTTTGGTTATTTGAGGTAGTGTAGTAGTGTTTTTCAGTGATGTGAGATCACAGGAATGTGGTGCTTTCTGAAGGCTAAAAGAACTTGGACGGATTCCGGCAGGTTTTCTCAAAGCCATTAAACTACATGTGTAAAGTAGGGCTGTGGTACTAGTTTGCCAGCAAACTGTAATTTATACCTAAACTATTGTTAGCAGTAGGTCTGTGTGAGCTGTTGGTAGTCAAGTATACAGAGACTAATCTAAAACAGTGAGCTGAAAGCTGACTGTGGTGTTGATTCTCAGTGAAATGAGTATTTAGCAATTTAATTCCCTGTAAACTAAAATATTGTTAATGGAGCCTCAGTACTTGACTTGATACTCACTATCAGATGGAGTTAATTGTAATACTTGAATTACTTTTCTGTATGATCATCCATGATCACAACACTGATACAAACTGCACAGGCACAGACACACTAGCATTTATATTATTACAGAACTAAATAAAAGAGTGCTGATTTAGCATTGCACTCCATAACATTTTGGGACTCGTGATGGACAGTTTAAGGATCAAAATCTATGTAGCAGAAGCAGAGATATTGACTTTTTTTCATTCCACGCAGTCTTCTTCTTTGTTAAAGGAATGGTGCCTACATTACCTACAATGCAGCTCAACCGCAGTTTGGTCCAAGATTCAGGTGTGTTAAATGCTAGTAGCGGGTTAAAGTAGCCTCGAGCTGCTAGCTTAAAGCAGAGATGAGGATGGAGCTACAGAGGGTTGGTAAGCTAACTTCTTTCTGACTCCACACCCCAAGATTGTCTCTTGCTCTCTCTCCTCCTGTCACTTTGTCACTCTGCTCTGCCAACACACGCCTCCTCCTCTGCCTGGCAGTGGCCAAGGCTCTCCTTTACTCCTTCAAGTGCTTGTGCCTGCACTACACAGGAGTGGGGCCAGTAAAGCCTAGTTCACACTACATGATTTTTAGCCCAACCAATTTTTGCCTGTGTAACACCAAAATCGGTGACCTAACAGATTCTGTGACTACACCCAAACGACGATGTTTTCCTAACCATAACCAAGTACTTTTGGTACCTAAACCCAACCAAGTACTTTTGGTGCCTAAACCCAACCAAGTACTTTTGGTGCCTAAACCCAACCAAGTACTTTTGGTACCTAAACCCAACCAAGCTACAACCGCTTCACATCGTCAAAAAAGCCTCTTGCGCTTAACTTCTCATTTGGGTCACAGAATCTTATAGGTCACACATTTTGGTGTCACACCGGTGACACCACAGAAAATCAGTGGTCGCCAATCTTTATGTGTGAACTACTACTAACTACTAACAACGACGCATCAAACGGCTCCCCGACACATCACTGTCACATCGCCGACGCCTGCCAGATATCTAGCATGCCAAATAGGCCTCTTTGGCGTGGTCGGCCGACTCAACATCCACATCCAGCCACTGAGAGCAGGCAGCTGGCAGATCAGGCAGCCACTTTTTCTCTGCAAAACACTTTTTACTCTCCTCCAGCTCTCTCTGTAGCGCAGACGATCCCTGCTACCTGCGTGTGCTAATCTTTTCTTTCACCCAGATTCTTTGTTTTCATAATTGCAATCTTTATAATAACAAACATCAGCTGTTTCGTGTGTATTTCTCGTTTCACATTTCACATGTGTTTTCTTGACAAAATGTGGTTTAGAGACCAGCGTCGGCTGTCAGCTCGTGTAGTGCGTGAGCCCCCTATCACCGATCAGTCACATAGTGTGAACGCCACAACGACTTCCAGACTCGAAGTTGTGTCACAAGACAGCAAGTTGTGTAATGTGAACGGCACGGCCATCGACCGACGCTGAAAGTCGTGTGGTCTGCAGGAGCCTTAATAGATGTGATTGGGCCAGCCCAGTATAGAAAATGACCCAATGGTCTGCTGTCGGTGCTCTATGTGCCGGTTGTTGGCCCATTTTTAAAAACAGTTAAATAAACACCAACCCCAACAGTGCGTTGGCCCACCGGGCATTTGCCCTGTATGTCAGATTACCAGTCCCCCCAGGCTGTTGTACCATTCAAGTGTATATAACCAAAGTACTGACATTTTAATCATTTAAAGACTGAACACACTTAATGTTATCAATAGCCAAGTTGATATGATGCCTCTCTCTAATTCTGACTGAACTGCTGCAGAGGGAGATGTAATGAACACGCTTTTCATTGTTTAATAGCAGCAATTTTCTAAACAAATCCATCTCCAGTTTAATTATTCAGAAAACAAAATGTGGCTGCTGTTTTGAACTGATCTTACATTAATGAACATTTTTTTCCCTCTTCTTTTGTTTTCTTCAAGCTGAATTTTGACAGTGTTGGTGGAGGAAATACCAAAGGAGTTGATGAAGTAAAGAATGATGACATTGATGAAGTTAAAAATAGTGAGGATATAAGGAGAAAATCCCGATTGACACGCTTGAGAATAAAGAGACTGTATCTTGTGTGTTGATCTCACTGATTCTCCTGACAGCACAAAAAACGAAGTGATGACTCCCTCTTTCTCCTCCTCCTCTTCCTCTCGTTCATCTTCTCCTCATCCCTCTTTCTGGCTCTGTAACATCCTTTCTGTGCATTATTTATGAGCTGTCTATCTCTGCTGATGTTAATCATATTCTGATTATGTACCATCAAAGCACAAGTATATGTTTAGAAATACTTTAGGAGGGGTGAGCATTGCAATCTTGTAATATAAAAATATAAAAGTAAAATTTAAGCTGACATACTGTAGGTTTTTTTTATGAACAAGCTTGCAGAGATAAAATAAGTGCTCATATTCTGTAGCAGATCAATACTGAATGTGTTATACTCTGTGTGTCTTACAGATTGTTGTTGATTTTCTTTGAAAAAGTAACAACTGCTTAGTTAGCATAGTGTGAACTAGGCTTTACTGCCAGTTACTGGCCCCACCCCTGCTTAGTTGCAGTTTGTTCACGTTGCCCCTTCACTGTCCTCATTCACCAACTCTTCACTTGGTGCACCACATATCAATGTTGATGTTTTTAGGGTAGGGTCTCTAAAAATATAATCCTGCACTAGTAACATAATTAACCGCAACCCTTTTTTGCCACTTTAAAAACTTTCTCACACAAGGGGTCAGTGTATAAATATAGACAATATAGAATACGTGAATGGATCATTTTTATAAGACTAAGTCTACAGCCATGGTAGCAGCTCTGTGATGCATGCTAGCATGCTCACATTGACAATGTTAACATGCTGATGTTTTGTAGGTATAATATTCACCATGTTCACCCACTTAGTCAGGTTTAGTTTGTTACTAATCAGCACTGAAAAAAGTGCAGCTGAGGCTGATGGGAATGTTTAGTTAGTTTTGCAGGTATTTGGTCATAAACCAAAATATTAGGCAAAATGAAACTTTGACTGATTCTAGGTGAGAAGTCAGGAGATTAGCAAAGTTATAACAATTGATCCAGATATGAACATACATACTGTACACTACACATCAATCAATTGAGCCACTACTGCTACTATGACTAAGAGAAAAACAGGAAGCTTAAAAGTACTATCTTGATCATTACAGTAGGGTATAGATTTTATTATATTTGATGTATTTTATTTCATAAAAGCAAATGTTTTATGTTTTCAAATTTTACAGACAAAAGATGTTGAAAGATTTAATACTTGGAAATTATTGGTAAATGTTTCTTAATGGCTCTGTTGTCTAACAGCATGACACAAAGACATGTTCACATTGGACTTTTATTTGTATCAGAGTGAACAGGCTTAGAATGATGGAGGTATATTTATGCCTCCATGTATAAAGGAACTCTGCCATTCCTCCCACTCATCTGGGAAAGTTCCTGTTACTCATCTTAATGGACCCATACCCTCCTCTTCTGACTCCTTTACCTCTGGCTAGTTTGTCTGCATTTCTAATCCCAGACCTGCTGTTGCTCACCTGTCCTCTAGCTGTCACTGCAGAGTCAGCTTTATGTCACCTGACCAAACCATGTGCCCGCACAGCTGCCTCACATTAGCTCCTCTCTACAATAAACTAGATATTCTCTGTCAGTTGCTTCCAGCTTTGTTCCTGTCCTGGCCATCTGTCTGCCTTAGCCTTTGGATTTGTACCTGATCTGACTGTAAGCCTGCCTCTTTACCCAGTTAAAACTGTTTCAAACCAACTGCAACACACCTGTTTCTTCAGTCTGTACATTAGTCCAAAGTAATACTAAACACTGGTTGGCATGCTGTTGAAACAGTTCACACAAAGTAGTATTTTTGTCTCCTGTCTTCAGAATCTTGATTGTTACTGTGTTTCTGAAAGTCTTGTCTGTTGTGTTAGCCTCATTGTCTCTTTCTCCAACAACCAGTCAGTGTTTCTAAATTGATTTATTTGCCATAATTGCTCAATACCTGTCCAAACAAAGCACTAAAAACCCAAAGGTTTAACCACATGTGGGATCCCTACTAAAGACCATGTAAAAATTATTTTCAATTGTACAGTCTCTGTGCAAGGTAACACACCACAAAAAGATGCATCATCATGGCAGTCATCCATCAGGTGGTGGACAGAGTAACATGAACAGCCCTCTACTGAATACATCTCATATAAAGCTTATGTTTGTTTTACACATACAAAGAAGACAAGCGCATCACTGCCAGACAGGTTAAGCTATTTGGCCTCTGCCTCTTTCTTCTGAAAACACTGTTTCACTACAGTAAATATGTCTATGGTGTATGATTATATAACACAGTATGTAATATAATATATTTCCCTACTTATTAATTCCATATTTCTGGACAGAACATAAAGACACCCTGAGTGGAAAATGACATACTGTCTGACGTCCCGTCCCAAAATGTCCACAACATTTTTAAAAATCAACCCTGTTCTGGCAAATAACTTATATCTAATTGTTAATACTCCTTTTTGTAGCTTTGTTGTGGTGTTTTAGCTTTGTGGTGCTTTCCTACTGTTTAGTCATTGGATCATAGTGTGATATTGGAGATTATGTGGTTTGTGTTATTGACGCATGTTTCCAATGGGAGGAAGTATGGAGACTATTGAGTGGAGTGACACGGGTATTGATCAGTAGGGGCTGCAATAATACAGCAGTCTGTGCAGTACTTCAGCCGACTCTATCTTGGAGTCACGCACAGATCTCGCAGCATGTGAATATAGATATATATCGAAAGCGATGAAGCGAAGGCAAAATGATCTCTTAAATGTCATTTAGCCCATTGTGGAGGCCTAAAATGATTTTCGTCGGTCGGTCCACCACTTTGGTCCAGCCGAAAATATCCCAGCAACTATTGGATGGATTGCCATGAAATTTGAGACAGACATTCATAGTGGATGAATCCTACCGACTTTGATGATCACCTGACCTTTCCTCTAGCACCATCATCAGAGTTAATATATAAATTCCTAGAGTTATTATATCCCTCCAGCAGAAAGAGGAAGTAAACTTTTACATGTAGCTTTATTTAGTAGAGCAGAGAGAAACAAACTTACAACACAGGAAATACTGTGTACTGTGCATGTGAGACAGCATACATCCCACAGATTAATGCGCTGTCAGTTACATGAACGTCCTTAAAGTTTTATGACAGCTTTCTAGTTATTTCATACAGGTTTGTGCCAGATTATTCTTCTGTTCTGCTCTTTAACAAGCCGGCACTAAAGCCACAAACTCACGCAGCATGGTGAAAGTCAATGTGGTTAATAGTACCAGCAGTGACTGTTCTGTATCTTACTAGTACGGCTCAATAATACAAGCAGGCCCTTCACATTTACAGATGAGGTAACTGCACTGCAAAATGGTTAGATGCAGCCTACAAGGAGATGATATATGGCTATAATTACTACACATGGGTCTCCAGATGCCTTTACATCAGTGGTACACACTCTCATAAACACAAACACCATTATCCTTCTTTTTTTGCTATTCATGAGAAGGGGATTTTTTTTAATCCTCCTAGACAGTGTCTTAAATCTCTCAATCTGAATTTAACAGCATCTGTATGAAATGTTAACTGCATTTTTTTTTCTCCTCCTCCCAGATCTCCCGGCCCCCTCACCTCACTGACCCATGAAAGAAGCCATGCCGGTCCTCACGGCAGGAGCGGGTGAGATGAGTTGGCACAGATGCTCAACACATACTCTCCATACTCTGTGTAGCTTGCTGTGCTCCATCTGTTCATGTTAATATACATGATGGATTTTCTAATTCCTCTCCTCTGCAGGGCTACATGAAACGCTGGCCCTGCTGACCTCTCAGCTGCGTCCTGATGCCAATCACAAAGAGGACATGGTCTTCCTCAAAGATGTTTTCAGTGAGAGGAGCTTGGGATACCTCATGAAGGTGAGGTTATTACTTCTCCTGAGTCAGATTCTATGAGTAACATCATTATTTACATACAGATGTGATATGCAGCTGTTTACCATTACATTTATGTATGCAGTTTTAGAATATGCTCACAAAAAGTATCTTTGAAATAGAAGGAAATGTACATAATATTTCTTCTTCTAAACTGGCCTGTTGGTCAGGTTACCTGAAGTGACGGGACAACTCAGGTCATTCCTGATCTGTTGTCACTGCCTTCCAAAAACTCTGACTTTTTGGTTACATGTAGGCAACTGACACTACTTGTTTATTGTTCATGTACTGTTGGTAGGCAACAGAACGCAAACAGCAGTATCCCTGACCCAACCGTCCATCCACAACAACCCCGTCATTTCATTGTGCTCTCTCAATATCACACTGCATCCATCTTCGCCTCTCAGAAAACACACTCATCATTTGCCAGGAAATTGCAAACATAGGTCATCTAAGTGGACCAATGGAAAGTTGGTGTTGAAGACGGCCTATTTGTGTGATAGTCTGCAACTACAGGATAATAACTTTGTGATAATAAAAGTAGCATGTCCTCCACATTCATGTTTAAAAATAAAATATTTTACGAAAACTACGTCACTGATGGGTTTGTTTTAATGCCATGAGAAGCCATATATTCATCCTCTTTGGATGGAAATTCAGTCTATTTATTTAGATAATTTGATCACCTCTACCAAAGACGTACATTTGTGTCCTTTTGGTTTATTTGCCTTTTTTACAATTAACTGAATATCTCAAAACCAGAAAATTTTAGTGATATTGGTAGAAGGTTAGCCAAAGGGGCCATGGAAAATGTATTTGGTTATCACTGCTGATCATGATGATTGTGCTGAGCTTTGATAACATTTTTCGGATTTTCTCAGAGCACTATTTTAGAAAAGTGAAATGGGGCACATGTAGCCCATGACTTTCTATATTCTGTGTATATTATGCAGTGAAAATTTCTAAACATTACAGCAACAAATTTCAAGGATTGTGCAGTCTTACTGGAGACATGCGTTTTTTTCTTTCTATACACGAAAAGTACTTTTTAAGCATGCGTACAGAATCATTTCAGATTGCTTAAACAAACTCTCTTTTGTTTTGTACGTGCATGCATGTGTTCAGAAGGGTGACACAATACATATTTCTGCCAACGGTTTCGTACTGTTTCACTGATACACTACAGATGGTGGTAATGCACCAAGAAACGTAGCCAAGCACCAACAAAGGCAGGGATAAAGAAGACTGCTAGCTAGTAAACATGGATGCAAACAATGCAGAATTTACCTTTTTTCAAAAAAAAAGTTGGCTTTTAAATGCATTAATTTATTAGAACTCAAGGACTGAGATGATGCATTTGGTAAGTAACACTGAATGTGAACATAACATTGGTTTGTTTACAAGATACTTCTGCAGGCACCTTTTAATCTTCAGCTTTTTCTGAAACCGTGCATTCCTTGATGAAACCCTCTCTCTCCTCTAATAAACTACACATCTGTGTTACAGATTCATGAGAAGTTAAGACAGTATGAGAGACAGAGTCCAACACCTGTCCTCCACAGTGCCTCTTCTCTGGCAGAAGATGTAAGTTCATCTCTTTCTCACACACACACACACCCTAAATTACTTGGGCCTCCACTTGGGCACAGCCGTCAGTCACAATGAGTTAGCACCGACAGAGAAGCAATGCAGGTATCAAAAGTGAATTTTAATGTTCTCAAAGTGCTGAATCACCCCGATGCTCATCTAATGAAACTCTATATCCTGCTGCTCTCTCACTCCCACCAGTTATCAGTGTGGGAAACTGCTGACCATAGCTGTTCACTACTTATCTTCCCCTGTGTGCATGTCTGTGTATCTGCGTGCATTTATTCTACAGTAAACTGCAGCGTGCATTACTGGTATACACATGCACAGAGTCATACTAGGTCAGGGCTCTCAGTTTATGTGGGTTTTGTGATCGGCAGGTGGCAGAGGAGCTGCAGAGTGGACCAATGAGCACAGAGGAGAAGGAGCTGCTGCACCTGCTGACATCACCACATCTCAAGGTAAACACACAGTCCTACAATCATGAGGAGACGTAGCATTCGTGTACATTCATAGGGCAATTTTTACCTGTCAGACATTTTATTCACCCTGACATTCATCTCTGAAGCTTCTCATAGATTCTGGTGGAAGTCTGCTCTCTGTGCAGCTCAACGTCAGCATTGTAATCTGAGCACATTGGTTTTCTGTCCCACCAGGCTGTTCTCTCAGTGCACGACACCGTGGCTCAGAAGAACTTTGACCCTGTGCTTCCGCCACTACCAGATGACTTTGAGGATGAGCTGGAGGAAGAGTCGGTGAAGATTGTCCGGCTGGTGAAGAACAAGGAGCCTCTGGTGAGATGTGAAGGATGAGAGCGTAGAAAAGACCTTAAGAGAGAGGGACAGAGACCTTTTGCTCTTTTCTGTTAATGATCATATTCCTCTGTCTGTACTCCAGGGAGCCACCATTAGGCGGGATGATGCCACTGGGACGGTGATTGTGGCTCGGATCATGAGAGGGGGTGCAGCTGACAGAAGTGGTAAACTGTACTTCTTCTCTTTTCGGCACTATGGGTTTTCTACAAGCCTTGTGACTCTACTAGACTTCCTGTACTTGTAGTTCTCACCTGTGCTGGAACACAGACAAGAAGTAGTGAAATTAATTAAAAGTTTGCGTGATGGCAAAGAAATAAGGACATTTTATTTATTCATTCTTGTGAAAAAATAATTTTAGGTCACCAGAACTCTAAAATGATTAAACGAAAAGTCTGAGCAGAGAAAATCCCTGAACAGCTCACAATCTGGTCTGCAGCCATGATTTCATGAGTCCAAATTCCCTCTTTGTGAGCCCACCTCTCCAAGAATACACAATAAAATATCTGACAATTTTTTTAGGTGGTAGACAGAGTAAAATACAGTGAAAATAACACTTTAACCTCTAACTTATCTCTGATAAAATGCATTTCTTGAAGTGTGTGTGGATGCATAATTCAAGTATAAGAAAATGATCAATTTGACTTCAGGACACTAGAGCTCACATCTATAATGTCATTAGAGTATTACAGTCATGCTCTCCACACTGCCATACAATCCTGGTGAAGAATATATAAAAATCCATTTTATGTAATTTCCCCCTAAAACCAGTCAATAAAATGAGTTAGGTGTAACAGGCGAAAAGGTTGGGAACCACTGACCTATACAGGTGCGCTCATCTGATTATTGAAAACCCTTTCACATGTTCAAACTTTTACCAAATTAAAAAGGAACTGCTAGTGTTAAAGTTTTTGGACATTTGTTTTATTGCTTAATAGTTAAAGAAATGGGAAATGGGACGCAAGGATGACATGCAAAAAAGTTCCCTTCATGGAAGATGGCAGTAATTCAGGAAGCTGAGCTACCAGGAAGCCCCAGGGGGGTCCTGATTTCTACAGCAGCATGCTGGCATTTGCCTTCTTAAAACCAGTGAAAATTAGTGAAAAAAAAAGGATATATGTACTCAAATGACAGTGAGATCAAAACCACAGTGAGAGAGTGATGCAGCAGCAGCAGGAGATAAATGAGAGAAACCCAAAGCTCTCCAGGAATCCTCAGAGAATCATTCACACATCATGTAGACTCAGTAAAATCCTTTCATGGGCGTTGCCATGGAAATTTCAGTCACATGTAGGTGTGTGTGTTATTTTGCATTAGAAACATGCATTCTGGGAAAGTAAACCAATCAGTATCCGTATGCATTAATCTTTGATGTCTTCTTCGTTTCCTGCTGCATCACGTGGAAAAAGCTCTCATCAGTATGAAGACAGATGCTGTGGAGAAAATTCAGAATTAGCCTTAGGTCTCTGTGTGTCTGGTAAATACATACATTATACATGTATGATTGCACAGTACTGGATCTGCTATGTGTTTCTCTGTCCTGAGGGAAGAGCGTATCGATTCAACTTCTCTCAGTCTTTGGTTTCATTGTTATGGCTGAAGCTAAATAGATCCCAGCTGAGGATAGAAGCTGTCAGGTTCTGTGGGTCTGATGTTAAGATATGACTGATAAACCCCAAAGACCGTGAAGGCTCAGTGAGGACTCTTGTGAATGTCATTGATGTTTTTGCCTCTCCTCCTCACAGGTTTGGTTCATGTAGGAGATGAACTCAGGGAGGTAAATGGAGTTACTGTGATCAATAAGAGGCCTGATGAGATCAGTCAGCTGCTGGTGAGACAATTCTGCTTTAATTTCAATGTGTAGATTTTTAAAAATGCTGGTATAGATCGACAATTTAGAACTGGAAGAAATATAAGACTGTGTACAAACATGGATTTCATAACTAATCATGATTTTCGGTTGAATGATACCATTTAGATTGTTAAAATCCCAAGATCAGTCTTTCCCTCTGTACATAAAGGTGTAGACCGTATTATATTAAATTGCCATATTACTTGTTACTTTTTTGCTGCGATGGTTTGTTTGTTTGTTATTTATGCAATGCTAATAGTTTTTTATAGGCAAACAACCTAAATGCCTTTAAAAAGTCTAAACAACACTGATCACAGTCAGAGGCTTTGAGGCTGGAAGTCAAAGTTATATTGTTTCACTAAATACTTTAGATCCTCAGGTAGAATTGTGTTACAACATAAAAATAACATAAGCGAAAAAAATCAAGTGATCATCAGAAGGCAATCAACCACTATGACCAAAATAAATTAGATATTCAGAGAAGCATTCATTTGTGTTTTTTCACCCAATAAAAATTTACAGTAAGTTATGTAATACTTTGCTACATGGGTGTAAACCCACATGTATCAATTAAATCTGTTGATTTAATCTGCATATGCAGAATACAGTTTTTTCTTTAGAATGATCACTGAAAATGCTGTGCCCATGTTTTGTGAGAGTAACACATCATGACTTTTATTTTGTTCATAAACAGGGTGCACTGATGGTCCAATTTAAATCAAATACAGCTCAGTGTGCCTTTTAAAGCTAAGTATATTTAGTCTTTGTCTTTAATTTGAGGTTGCAGTAACAATCTCCTCTCCCCTACTTCTACTGTCTATTTGGGATCTAGTCCCAGTCCCAGGGCTCCATCACTCTTAAGATAATCCCTGCCATTAAAGAAGAGGACCGCCTGAAGGAAAGCAAGGTGAGATGAAGCATGAGTGGCTGAGCATGCTCAGTGAAACTGTAGCTGAGAGGAAACATACAGTCTGACGCATTATTGTTGTGGCATTCCAGATTAATGATTTGCCATTTCACTGTGCAGAAAATCCCAGTGCTTGGACGGCAGCGGTAGTGAGTCCTTTATTGAAGGGGAGAGATCAAGCTGTTCCAACCTGTTACAGGCCAATTTCTATTCTGCCCCGTATCTCAAAGGTGCTAGAAAAACGTGTCAATACGCAACTGACTGAAGTTTAACTTCTTGCAATCTGGTTTTTATACAGGCTTTGGTTGTACCACTGCAACCCTGCAGGTCTTAAATGATACTACTAAATGATACTACAAAATCACTTGTCGAGAGGAAATGTTTTGTTGCTATTTTTACTGAGCTGGCAAAAGCTTTTGACACAGTAGACCATTCCATCCTAGTAAACCGACTAAGGAGCATTGGTGTCTCTGAGCATTCAGTGGTGTGGTTTCCCGGTTACTTCACTGACAGAGTCCAAAGTGTAAGGTCAGACCATCTGCTGTCTAAGCCCCTTTCTGTCACCAAGGGAGTACCACAAGGCTCTTAGATCCAACCGTTTTTTCAATATATATATATATATAATAATTTTATAATATACTGTATATTAATGACATATGCTTTGAAGTTATGCTGTGTGGCCTTAAACTTTTTATTACCACAGTCACAGAAAACTAGCTTTCCTGGATTCATGTACATGTTAAACATGAATTGCTAACTTTAACCTAATTACCATAGACATTACTCTTATATTACCATATATTACTCATGTCTGAGTGTGCAAATGCGCTGCCACTCAAGCTTCATGCCAAGACGGCTAGTTAACCGTTATACATGTCATTGTAAAGACGGAGACAGCTAGACTCGTGACCTTGACAAAGGTAGATACAAATTATCATTAAAGCATACCATACTACATTTATAAGCATTTCTACTGGAATGAGCGACATACCGTCAACTTACCTCCATCTGGCCTGTACACGTAACAACTCCGTCCCCAGTAGAGTTCAGTGCTAGTTGGAGCCGTCGGAGCGAGGGCATTGTGGGCGTGGCCATGCAGTCGATGCAAACCCATAATTGGTCAGTGAAACCCACCAATAGAATCTCTTATTTTGACCATTTTTGACTCGCAAAACTCTCACTTGCAAAATTAATTAACCTGCAAAACTTTGTCTCACAGGGAAAATCATTTGACTTGCAAAACGTATTAACTTGAAAATCTTTCTGACTCGCAAGGAAAACTTTTTGACTTGCAATCAAAGAGGAAAAAGTAGCAATTAAAACTTTTTGACACAAAAAAGGCTGGTTTGTTTTTAATTATAAAATTGATTTTTGATTCCAGTGGGATAAATATGCTCCAAAAACATTTTTTGCTACCTTCATAGTCACCTCTGCCACATTTAAAGGCAAAATCACCAGCTCGTTCACAGAAACCTGTAATTGCTTCATGCGATATTTGTTTCTCTGCTACTTTTCATTATTCAACTGTTACTGTCTACTCTCTGTAGATTACCTTATGTTTAGTCTGTTGTCATGTTTCTTTGTCTTTAATTAGTTTCCCATGTAGGTTATTTTGTCTTTGTGCCTGGTTTTTAAGGTTTGTTGCTGGGACTGTCCTGTGTCCTCTGTCTATTGTTTATTTTATTTTATTTAATCCCAGTACCCTTTTCCAGCAGGAGGCCTTTGTCTCCTGCCAGGCCATTATTGTAAATAAGAAACTCTTCTTAATTGACTTGCTTGGTAAAATAAAGGTATACTAAATAATAATAAAAGTAAGCCACTGATTTAAAATAATATAGGTTTCCAATCATGATTAGGTCCAAACAACTATTCAGATAAAAGGCTTTGATCATGTTTTCACACAAAAATAATTATCTAAATTTGATGCTGCTTGTTTTTGATTTCAGGTGCACATGAGAGCATTGTTTGATTACATCCCACTAGAAGACAAGGCAACTCCTTGCCAAGAAGCAGGACTTCCCTTTAAACGTGGAGACATCCTGCAGGTCGTGACCCAAGACGATCCAACGTGGTGGCAGGCCAAGCGTGTGGGAGACAGCAACCTGCGGGCCGGACTCATCCCCTCCAAGCAGTTCCAGGAGAGGTGAGAGAGCCCATGAGGAAACAGGTGTCACATCACATGTATTATAAACTGAAAAACCTGTGGTGTAAACTAATCAGGGCCAGGACTGTGCAGTTCATCCACACAGTTTATTTTATGCAGCTATTTGTTAAATCTACATTCATGTGTTCCACTTTGAGGGTTCAGTATGATTAGATGAAGCATCAAAACAGTGTGGAGAAAAAAAAATCGAAACACAGCCTTGAATAGGCGCATGCTGATACTGTTGGTGTCATAATCCTTCAGTAAGATGATCTCAGCAGGCTGGGAGATCCCTGCCAAACACTGCAGCATCTGTCGGATTAATAACCACAGCTTAAACGCAGAGAAAGACACAGGTCAGAGGGGTCTGCAAGCTCTGAAAAGCCGTAATGCTGTGTCTGGTAGGTTAAAGAAATGTTTAGGGTGAAATAACACATTTCTGCTGATGCTGTGGGTTCCTGCTGCACTCAGAGCAAACAATCAGCATGACTAGCAGCATTGTTAGAAAGTCAATGAATTGACTACAAAGAGATGTGAAATGACTAGAGTGAATAACAATAGAAAGATGCAAAACTACACTGCAAAAACTAAAATCTTAGTAAGATCAATTATTTTAATTGAAAGCAAAATATACTTGTTTTTTGTCAGACAAGATATTTCTTCTTACCAGGCGGCTTTTATGTCAGAGAATTTCACTTGTTTCAAGTGAAATATTCTTGTTCTGTTGGCAGATAATTTTGCTTATTTTATGTAAATTTTATGTCATTTTAATGCTTTTTTTCTTGTTTTTGAGAGCTCGGTTTTTGCAGTGTACCATGAGGAGACACAAAATTCCCAGAAAGAAACACAAAACCAGTGCAAAAAAACACACATAATAACCACCAAAATGAAAACAAAGCAACCACCAAGAAGAAAAACAAAAGGATGACAGAGACACGACCACAAAGACAGACACAATGACCACTAAGAGAGAAAGAAAGACCACAAAGAGAGACACAACGACCACAAAGAGAGGCAAAATGACTACAAGGGGACAAAACAACCACAAAGAGACACAAAATGACCTCAAAGAGAGACATAACCACTAAGACAAAATGACCACAAAGAGAGACATGACGACTACTAAGAGACAAAACAACCTCAAAGAGAGACACAAAGTCACAAAACAACCACACAAAATTACCACAAAGACACCAAACGACACAACAACCACAGAGAGATTCCATTGTCTGTTGTTGTCTGCGTTTTTGGGTGTCTTGCTCTTATGTAAGAGGTGGGGGTTGGGACTTTTTATATGTTTGTGCCCAGGGGCCCATTGTCTCATCAGTTCATAAGTGTTGTTTGCTCCTCTGTCTTTCATGTTTAAATCTTTTACGCCACCTCTCTGACATTCCCTCCTCACCTTTCGCTTACTGTGTTTTTCTGACCTGATGATTCTCTTCCTGCCTCCATCCTCTTTGGCTCTTTGTTCTGCGGCACATTCCTCCAGGCGACTGGCCTACAGGATGAAAATGGGCACACTCCCGAATCCAAAATCCCCTAAAAAGCCTGTCTGTAAGTTTATGCTTCCCAGGATTCCACTGCATCTTCAGCATTATTTCATAATTACAGTTTACGACCTGCAACATCTCTCACTATCAGCTCTCCTCGTCATTTTAGGCACAATAGCATCCCCGTTGGATAAATGCAGCAATGTTTTCATTGACTTTTGTTGACCTTTTGTGCTGGTAATTGGCATTCTCAGAGGCATTAGTATTCATGGTCTGTCCTCTCCATGCTGCTATGTAGACATATTTTTAAAAGGGATGAGAGATGGAGGGGCACAGAGATGGAGAAATGGATCACAGATATGAATTAATCTCTTTCATGTTTGGTCCATCTGGCCGGCAAGCAGGCTGAGAGTTAAGCTTAAGTAGATCCAGACAAGGTTACAAGAGGCACCCACTGACATACAAAGCCTCAACAATGCATTACACTCCTCACTTTCTCACTTGATACTATACAGGCGGTGTGTAAACATCCAGGTGAGTGTGTAATGTGAGTGGTGGCTCTTCCTGGCGCATAAGCTGAATGCGATCCGATTAGGCCTGAGCCACGGTGAGACAACAAGAGCTTAGGAATATGGCAGCTAGCCCTGCCACGCCACGCTGCAGCAAACCTATGGGGACTGTTCTGTCTCTGCCTCCCTCCATGCTCCTCCAGCTCTCTGATTAATTCCTCTAAATCCCAGCAGGGGCCCTTTAAATGTGGATCCCCCCCTTGTCTCGTCTGTGGCGTCACTGACGACGGCAAGAAAATCTCTTCAAATTTAAAATCTACAAATCCTCATTTCACAAATTTCACAAATGTCATTCTCTGATCTGTCATCTGCACCAAAATGATCTGTCCTTTACCTACTCTAATGATTATGTTTTACACTCTGTTTTTCTTTGATGCATACTATATCAGATGACCATGGATGTGATAAAGGTGGGTAAATGTGCAGCAACAAAACAAACATGATTCACCTGGAACACGCAGACACATCCTCACACAAAACACACAATGGAAAAATTTCATAGAGGCCTCAAAGTGTGTGTGTGTGTGTGTGTGAGTGTATGGAGAGGTTGCATGTGTGCTAGTAGAATTTCTACTGCTTCTAGCTTAAATCCTCTCCTGCTGTTACTGCACCAGACCAGAATAGCGATTCTTTGCCTTGTGTGTGTGTTTGTGTGTATTGTAGCAGGTGATGTGCAGGCAGAACAGCATCCCTGGAGACTTTAGCCCAAGCAGAGGTTGTCAAAGATAACAATAGCTCCTCTTTTCTTTTGCGTCATCCTCAGTCCCTGGTATCTTTTGTTCCTTTTTCCCTCCTCATCTTTACTTTGCTGCAGTTTCAGCTGCTGTTCTAATGTTGTTTGCTCCTGTTTCTGTGCTGCAAGAGATTTTTCACCCCAACCATCATTTGTCTATCTTCTAAAATCAGTGCATATTTTCGTACATTCAACAGAATTTAGACATAGATGAGTAACAGTTGTGGACTTGTAGGTTTCCATATGTGAGGCAGATTGTACCCCAGCTGCACATCTTTGGGGAGGCTAGGCTTGTTTACGTGTGTGTGGGTCGCAGAGACCAGGCTCACCCATGGCTCCTTTCCAGATGAAGGAAAGCCACCTTTCTTGTCTCCTCTCTGTTCTCGTAATGTCAGATCTCTTCATCAAGCCTTCGTTATTGGGCGTTGCCTCTGACAGAGTTCCTTCATTATCTCTTGGCTGCCCCACAACTCTCGCCTCCTGCTGTTTGCCTGCCTGTCCGCCCTGCCTGCCCTCTCCAGGTCCCATGGCCCGCCCCCCTGTTTAACTCTTCCACTTCCCCTACTCCTTAACTCTTCCAGGTCTCTTACCCTGTGCTTACCCCCTCTTCTCCCTGCTTGCCTCCCTACAGAGGACTGTGACTGTGAGGGCTATTTCAATGGACAGTACATAGGTGAGAGCGTGCACATCTTTCTCCACCTCCTTCTCCCTATTTGCTCTTTGCCTGCTGCAGCCTGACTGTGCGCTGGGTCCCTGGGTGCTTTAGGTGCTGGGGGTCGAAATTACTTTTTGTAGGGTTGACCTGTCTGGGGCCGGGGTTAAGGGAAAAGAGGAAGGTTTTGAAGGGTCAAGAGACGGGGTCAAAGACAGTGCCAGAGGAGGAAGATGGATGAGGGTAACTTGGTTGTATTTGTGCAAGGGAAGATGTGCAGATGTAGAAAAACAAACCTGTTACAAGTGTTTGTATCACACCTGAAATGGAAGCAATGCAAACAAAATGTGTAGGAAGTTTTGTCTCACACTTCTGCAGGTGAAAGTAACAGATCTGCCTCCTCAGACTCTCCACTCCAAAATTAGTTATCAGAGAGTTCAGGATATGTCTGTGTCTGATATCACAGTACAAATCAAACTTGAACTGTATATATATATATATATATATATATATAAAAACAAAGTGAGATAAGTTTCCTGAAAAGAACCATGTCATTTGGTGCTACTTAGGATCAGTCAGATCCTATAGGAGACACAAGATACGAGACGCTTAATTTGTACACTTAGTGTAATAAATTTCAAATAATTACTAAGATGAAGAGTATTTTAGTCTGTGCAGAGCAGGCCAGCTGAAGATGCCAAAACATGAACCATACAATTCAACATATATGGAGAATAATGTTTCTAATACTGTCATTTTCCTAATTTAATACCAAATTACGATTCCCTTCAGGAAACCTTCTTGGAAATTATTAGGAAAATATGGACCTGTTATATAAAACATTGCCAAATATTACTACAATCCAGTGAACACTGAATGTTTGTACTTGAATTTTTATAGGTAGACAGGAATTTTTTGTTGCAATGACAGCCTTTACTGACTTAAAATTGGGCTGGAGGGGAATACATTAGTCCCCTTGAACCTTAACCCCTCTCTAGCCTTCCACTGACCTCCCCTCCCTCACCCTTCTCCAGCCTAACCTGACCCCGTTTACTCCCCCACATCACGTGAGCTGCTGGAATGATGGTGAGCACAAGGAGAGATCTAAATACAACTTAAAGCTTCTCAGCACCTTCTAATTGTAACACAAAGTAGGCTACATTATTAAAACAGTATTTGTGCTTCCTATCATGTACTCTGCTTGAAGCTATAAAACCCTCCCCTTTCCATCCCTCTGCCCACCCCCTCCACCTTGCAGTGTTTGGATTCCCCTAAACCTCCCTCCCTCCCTCCCTCCCTCCTGCATCTAACTAACAGCCCCTGCTGCTGTGCTGTAGCCAGTGCACTGCTTCCCCCTTCCCCAACACACCCTCCCTGTTCCCCCCATGAGGGCCCTGCTGCGTTGGACGCATTGCACACTCAACCAGGCACGTTTGCTGCTCGTTCACCCTGTGTGGAGGTGTGAGGCTGGGTTGTGTGATGCTCTAACGCCAGTTATAGTCTCTCCTAAGTGTAAAGCAGTGGCGCCCTCCTGTGGCCAGGTGTTTTCCTGGGAATTTTATACAGGTACAGTGCCCCGGCTCATTCCCTCAGGTACACACCACTGACGGGGGATACAGACAGTCCTGACCATGGGAGACCCCGATTTGCAGTCACACTCTGCTTTTAACGTGGTGTTTCTCAGGGCCAGGCTGTCCTGTGTGTCCTGCCTCAGCACTGTAGCCTCGTTCAAAGCAGCATGCCTTGTTTGGACCATAATGTTGGAAAATGATGTATACTGTGGGTCACTGAAATCAGTTTTGAACTGCTGAATGAGTCTTCATCACTTTAAAAAAATAATTCAAGTAATGTTTTGCTTTTAAATAGTCTGCTTCAATCTCATGCTTTAAAAATTTCACCTGATGCTTTCACTGTCAGCTGCATGTAATCTAATTTTAGTTGAAGCATGATGTTGAATTAGCTCTTACATTCAGCTAATGTCTCACTCTGTCAAGTATTTACGCTCCAGATAAGAGTGAGCTATTTTTATCCATGCGCACTATTTACCAGGTTTTTTTTAATGCATGATTACCAATGGGTTGGTCTTGTATTTATTCAAAACATGTTTGTTCACTGCACTTATCTAATAACTTTCTTTAAATGAAAAAAAAAATCTGCATCATGGAAATGAAGTAGTGTACTTATGATATGTAATCTTCATGTTTAATTAATAATTTAGTTTCATAACATCTGACCCAAGACCTTATTTTTTTGCTTCTTCTTCCGATCCCTTCCCCGGCGTCCCTGCAGCTGGTTTGCGAAGGAGTTTCCGGCTTAGTCGTAAGGACAGGCAAGGATCCTCCGGCGAGGGCTCTGATCCTGGAGATCCCGAGTTCCTGACTTATGAAGAGGTGACCCGCTACCAACAAAGGCCCCATGAGAGGCCCCGTCTGGTGGTTCTGATTGGTGAGGCTGAGCCACTGAAAGGCACAAATGTTCTCCTGTGATGATAGTGACACCTGGTGGATGAAAGCATGTGTTGCAACATACTGATGACCCAATTCTTACAGCTTTTTTCAACACAATGATGTTTGTGAAGTTCTTTATTTTTCATTCTCCTTTAAACACGACCGGTTTGCAAAGGTTCTCTTGGAGCACGAATCAATGAACTCAAACAGCGGGTAATTGCTGAAAACCCACATCGTTTTGCAGTAGCTGTACCACGTGAGTCACCCAACAATTTTAACACTGTCTATCAAAGAACCGTCCATACACTACACATACAAGTAAAATTCCTCTTATGTGTTCCCACAGATACCACCAGGCCCAAGAAACCTCATGAGAAGGAGGGGGTAGAGTACCACTTTGTCACCAAACAGCAATTTGATGCAGATGCTTTAAATAACAAGTATGTTTACGCTGAGATGGTATTGTTTTATGTAAACATGTGATTTGTTTCCTCCTGAAGATTAAGTTTGTTTTTTCTTCCTAGGTTCATAGAGCACGGGGAATACAAAGAGAACCAGTATGGCACAAGTATAGAGGCTATCCGCTCTGTACAGGCCAAGAATAAGCTGTGCATAGTGGACGTGCAGCCTGAGGTAGGGGTCATGTTAACCAATAAGCCAATCTTGTTTAATGTGCATCCAAATGGATCACAATGCACCTCAGTCATATCATGATCAGATCCAGCAGGCAGCAACAGTTTGCTGAGTGGATGAGGGCAGGCAGCCCCATCAGATCTGTTGACTGTGTGGAGATTCCGATGCATCATGTTGACCTTCTCCTACCATGTCTGATTTCTGACCTCTGCTTGCTGTTTTGTATGTAAATCCTCTCCCAACTCCAGGCCCTGAAAAGGCTGCGGACAGCGGAGTTCAAGCCCTACGTAATATTTGTCAAACCTCGTGTTCCTGAGAGCAGACGTCGCCGCAGCGCTGCCACCTCACCAGGAGGGGGCGAGCATGGCCGCATTACAGTGAGTCCTAAATTTTCTCTTGGTAATAATAGTGTTCCAAGCGTTAGTGTTCCAATTCAGAGGCTTAGAAGGCTTCTTTAGTCCAAAGCTGGAGCACGTGCATCTTTCACAGCTCTTAATAATCCACAATCCATTGTGCACGAGTAAATATTGTATACCGTTTAATGGTGAAATGGACAATTCTTGCAAACTCATGAAATTTGGACATATGTGACGACTTCATAATGACCAGGTATTTGTGTTCAGATGGTCATCAGTCACTTGTAAATATTAAATGCACTAGACTGATTGCAAAAGGTATTGCAGGGTGTAAAGATTGGAAGCCAGACACAAACGTCACTGTTGTAGTCACCAAACTGGATATGTTGTTAATCTCCAAGCATTACAGAAAAATGTATATATTTAACAGTAAACTGCAACATTATCTTGCAGTTGTCCATAAGGCATTTAATGTCACAGCTGGCATCAGGTATTGTCACAAAGTATTGGCCAAGGGCCCGCTTTACCAAATTTGCAGCATGAAGGCTGTGCATCAGCACCATTGTAGTTTGGGTCTATGTGGCACTAAACTTTCTCATTTATGGAGGAAAAACAGATTCAGTCTTCAGGTCCTACATAGGACTCTTCTTTATGGGATGCATCCTTCAAAGGTTCCCATGTCTGTGTTGGGCGCTGGTAGGTTATACCTGTGGAGTAAGGTGGTCAGAGTTTTCCTCTGTGTCTCATTCTGTATAAGTAATTAAATTTTGCTTTCTGCAACAGGACGAAGACCTCCAGGAGATGCGTCATTCTGCAATTCAGATTGACCAGCAGTACGGACACCTCGTTGACCGGGTCCTGATCAAGGAGGACTCAGCCAGTGCCTGTACAGAACTGCGAGGTATCTTGGAAAGGCTGGAGCGAGAGTCTTTCTGGGTGCCTGTCAGCTGGGTGCGGACCTAAATTTACTCCCTCTGTATTATCCAGAAGCCACCCAAATCCTGTACCAGTCCTCTCCTACTGAGCTTATCCCACCCCCTCTACCCCAAAAGGCCTTCTGGCCAGCCTAGGAGTCTGCTGAACTCCCTCTGACTGATGCAGGACAAGTCAGGCAAACATAAACTGAGGCACCAAAGGGAGAGGATGATGTCAGAGGAATACCTCATTGTCTGGAGTGATGCAGCAGATAGTCAACTCTCTTGGCTCAAATCAGTTTAAATACCCAAAACTCACACTGTCACTTCCTCAAGTCATATTTATTCAGGTTTGGTTTTTATGCATTTGACTTTGGAGACAAGAGACAGATTGAAGTTTGTAGTTTAAGTAGTGTTTTATTCCTCACTCTGTCACTCTTTCTAGCTGCATCGTTTACTAGAGTGTGTCAGGTTTGGGATCCCTCTCATAGGATTGCTCAGTCAGTCAGCTTTATTGTGACTCTTGTTGGAGTACCTTTTAGTAGCATGGTTTGTTTTATTCAACTCAATGCCAATTGCAGAATGCTTCCAGTTAATTCCTCCTGCTCATGCATAGTGCACAGTACAAGAACCAATCATACATTTAACTGGGCTAATTGATATAAATAGATAAGTGAATGCCATTTGAAACTAATGTGTTCTTTTCGCTAAACTTAAATCTTATTTCCACACATGGACAGAAACAATATCAAAATAGAATGTGAGAATTTTATTTTCTACAAAACTGTTTTTAGGAAACGCATGACAACTGATCATTTAATCTCAGATGTAAATATTGTAAATGTTACTCGTGTGCCAACGAAAGGTCTCGTAGCACTTCAATGCAACCTGTTTACCCTGAGAACTCACGTGTTTGTGTGTAGAATAATGCTGTGCACAAAGTATGTGAGGATGGATGTGAGTGTATGTGCACATGCATCAACCTAAGATGCTCATTTTACGTACGGGAAAGGGTTTTTAACATATCTGTATTTATGACTACAGAAGAAGAGGTCTGTACTAGGTGTCTGTTGTCTTTGATAATCAGGGTTTTGATTCATTGATGTCTTGTCAGACTGGAGATACTTTGTTGAAATTGGACACCAAATATTCACAGATTTCAGAAACCATTTGCCGATACATTGATCAATAGAAAACAGTAACTAACTAGCGAATGTGAAAATTGATTAATATTTAAGTGTATTCCACAAGCAAAAATGCTAAACATTCCTTCTTAACACAATTTTGAAAGCTTTGGGGTGGGGGCTGTCGTCATTCTGTGTAAAATGCTTTAAAAGTTTAGCCCAAGCTAACACGCACACACAGTATAAGGCTTTGGAGTTCTACATTGGCCAAATCCAAGTGGGTATGTTCCAAAGTTACGGTCTGTTTTGTTACCATGTGATGAATCTCTGCTAGGTATGCTGTCTGGTCAAACAAAAGAGTGAGTTTAGTACTAAAAAGACAGTAACTTTGAAAGAGAATCACTTAACTCAGAATCAAGCCTCATATTAGCTTCAGCTGAAATGAAGTAGCAAGATACACAACTTTGTCCACCATCACTTACACTAAAATCATTTTAAAGAAATCTTTTCACAACCAGTCTGGAGAAAGGGAATAATTACATTAACTAAAAGCCCCTTCAAGGGTAAATATAGGCATGCAAATCTTAAGATAGACTTAAAAATGTGAACCTATACTTTAATGAAAACCCAATTATCTATATGGCTTGACAAAATTTTGGATAAACTATCTTGAGTGTGTGTGGTGATACTGAATAAAAAAACAAAACATGCAATGTTCAGATCTTTACATGTGCTGTGTGAACCAAGAAACCCTGAATATTGAGTTTGTAATGTGACATGTACAAAGTGCCATAATAAAGCTAGCTGAATCAAAAACAAGTCAGTAATTCTTAACACTTTGAAGTTTCAAATGAAATCCTGCAGTTTAATGTGTTTACCTATCAGCTGTTCGTGGCTTCAGCGCAGTTCATTTAAGTGCATCCTCGGCATGTGTCCACAAGAGCACTCCACATCACAGCCATGCTTTCTGGGTGTTGTGCACTAGGGAGAGACTGCGACAGTGATGGATGCAATGAAAACAAATTTCTTCAAAGTACTTATAGGCCACATTTTCTTGAGTGCAATGCCCCATGTTGTCTAATCAGCATCTCGATATGCCCCACCTTTGAGGTGGATGGATTCTCAGAAAAGGTGAAGTGCTCACTAACACAGAATTTGACAGATTTTTGAACAATGAGAGAAATAGGCCTTTTGAGTACAAGAGAAAGTCTTAGATCTTTGTTGAGCTCATGATGAATTTGGGCAAAAACAAGTGTTGCATTTATAAGTTTGTTCAGTGTAAAAACGTATTTCATGACTTTTCTGCAGTAAACACCTTTTTGGACTTGCACCAATTCTTCATTACCAATCCCATTCAGTTCCTATAATTGAAAAAAGATAGGAAGCTCATTATTTTGCCTGTGTAGCGAAGGTTTTTTGTAAGTTTTGTGAGGGTTGATCATCAGCTCTCTTTCTCTCTCTCATATGCAATTACCTCTGCGAACATCCTGTGACTCCTGAGACTGCTGCTGACAGAGTCAATTAAACTGGGTAACAACCATTCTAATTAGTGAAGCTGCTCCACTGAGAAAATGGAACTGTTAGTGTGAAGGTGTGCTGAGGCTGCACACAGATCAGCTGACATTCATTATGGAAGAACAAAATGTGCAGTGATTCACAGCACAGCGGTTAAAAAGGAGGCCACGTATTCTTTATACCCACAACCACACATCTGTTTTGAAGGAGATATATACACTGCTCAAAATAATTAAGGGCACACTTAAATCACACTTCAGACCTTGAACAAACTTGTTGGAAGTGAAAAAATCTTTACTGTACCTTGTAAAATTCGTTGAGAAAAAAAATGACGTAGCAACAGTCAGTGGAAACTAAAATCACAACTGACTGAGGGCTGAATTCTAAATCACTAACAAAAAAGTAGACCAACTGAAATCACAGGGTGATCTAACCGTTCTTCCCAAGATTAAGATGAGAAGATCAGCGGGGGCTGTACTACAAAGGGAGTTTAACCTACTCAGAGTTAACTCGGGCTTATGCCGGCAAACTCAGGGTTGACAAACTCTGACCGCCTACACTGGAGTTAAAAGATACTATGAAGGTGGATAAGATGTTGGTTAGTTGTGTCCCTGTTAGTTAACTTAATTGGAGTTGGTGCGCGTTCTCATCAAAAGGGGCGTGTTCGGCCGTTCAGGCAGAGTTTTTTTTGCAAGGGCGCATGCTCCGTATTTCTCCAGAGGAACGCACGTTGGTACAGTCAGGAAATCATCAATGTAAAGGCAAGTTAACGGCTAAATCTAATGTCGTCAAAGTGAGGCTTGTTGGCATCGCACTGAGTAAATCTGTAGCCTAATTATCTTCACAGTGTTCGTATTGTAGATCAAATCTCTATTAGCCTATGTATTTTATGGGCTCTTGTGTGTAATATGATTAAGCTGTAAAGGCACAACTGCACATAACGTTCATTGTAATAAAACAAAAAGGAGCCAACTGAGAGGGGGAATAATCTGAGACAGAATTTCATTTCCAAGATTAATCTACAAGTAAAAAAACTTGAATATTCTTTGATAATCACACATTTATGAGAGAAACTTACTTTGCAAGGCTGCAACATCACACACGCACACGTCTGTCGTCATTATGCATGCACTGGAAAGTTATATTAAACTTTGCAATCGGATTTACCAGTGAGGAAATACTCAGAGGTTTAGCCCGCAATCAGTATGCACCTTAGAGACTTTGCCTTGGATTGAGAGTATTCAGAAGAAAACAGTGATTTTCGATTTTTTATGACATTGATTTCAGGAAATTTCACACTTTCATCTAGGATATTTTTTCCCCCCTCGGTTAACCCCCCACCCTGGCTCCCTATTTTTTTTGCCTCGTAAAATAGTCAATCTAAATACTGTCCCTTTAATTAAGATTTCCTGTCTAAAATCACTGTTGCTGTTGTGTGCAGAACTTAACTGCAGCCACAGTGGAACAAATCAGGAAGAAATCTAATCATGTTTGTGTATTCCCGTGCAGGGTAACCTCGAGTTAACCATGAACCTGCTCGAAGCAGTTTAGAGATACAGCGTAAATAGTCATGGCAACAGACCTGGATAACACCTATCCACCTTTCGTAGTACGGTTAACCGGGAAGTTACACCCAACGTCACAAAGTTACTCCTGAAGTTACCTGGATAAGTCAGTTACCTTGCTTCGTACAGGCCACTGATGTTTTGCCTCAAGCCTAGAATCAGGATGTGTTTAGCATAAAGACTAAACAAAACAGGGGGATTTAACTACTTATCAACACCCTCTAAAGCTAACTTCTTATCATATATCTCTTATGTATTTAACATATATAAACAGACATGTAACAATGCAAAAATGCCACCATGCTAGCAGCTCTGAGATTCCCTACTAAAGCCTCTTTTACACTGGACAACAATAACACCCGCTCACATCGGCCTCTTGTTTTCAGTGGGAAAGGGTATAATTGGCATTATCTCCTGGGTGAAATGACTCTGTAGTCACGAGTATTTATCGGCTCCAGAGCCAACCAGTACTGATGTAAATATGAAATTCAAGTTGACATGGATGTCTCATCCAAATCTATAAATAATCACCTATTTTTAGCATTTAAAAAACCTAAGTCCAGATTTTGGTGTTGTGGCACTGCCCCTTTGACCTGTGCTAACATCAGCATGCTAACCATAATACTAATAATAATGCTGGCACACTGGTGAAAAACAAGTACGTTTAACATCTTTGTTAAGCATATTAGCATGATACACACACAATTTTAATGGAAATCTAATAGTTTTAGAAAATTGTTTGTACCAAAGTGGTGGATGGATGACACTTGCGTGAAAAGACAAAACAATTCGTGGTTTTGGAGGTGGATGCAAGAAACATTGTGAAAATGAGATGGCTTCAGTTTTTCGTCTGCATTTTTTTTGTCACTTTTGACCAAACCAAGCTAGACATTTCACTTGCTGATTTCAGCTTCGTTCTTACATAGACATTAATGACATAAAGTCTTATCTTCAGTGTCAGAAAGAAAGATGCAAAATGTTGAACTTTGTCTTTAAACTCTCTAGATAACTCTCTTGCCTTTCCTCTGAGCATTTATGTGATTTAGGCCTACAGTTTAATGGCCTTGCAGTTTTTTTTGCACAAAGTGAGAATAAATCTACTTGAAAACTTTATGGTTCATTATCTTTTTATATTGTAAACCTATATCTGCAATTATATTTCTATTGAGGCTTGAGCTTAAAGAGGCTGGTCTAATGCAGAAAAATTGTGTGTCAACTCAATAGGAAAAACGTCTTAACCTTTTAGTTTATTCTTAGCAAACAGAAACTCAGTGATGTCTTTGTCCTTGAGTACACTAAGAATACCTATGAAGTTACAAAAAGTTGTTCAGATGGACTTGGATTTCCCCAAGGACAAAACAGAACAAGAGGACAATCTCGTACAACCATGCAAGGAATTGTAATTAGCTGCACATTTACTTTTACCATCATGATTGAACTTTTTTTCTATTAGTTTCAGATTGGGTTTGGATTCTCTGTGTTTGCTCATAATGAGGTTCTTTCTTTTTTCTAACATTGTAAACCTAATTAACTGAGGGCACAAGGTAATCAAATTTAAGACATAAAAAATATGCAATATTTAACGGAGACTAAAGTAGTGCTAGAATGTGTTTCGAGGCACGAAAAATAAAAAAAGATGAACATGAACCTTGTCTGTCGAGAGCCTTTGAACTCATTTAGGCCTTAGAGGCGGCTATAATGATGATGATATATTGCGGTATAATTGAATCCGAATTCAATCACAGGTATATGGTGTTTGGCACAGCAGCACCTCTGTATAAGCCAGACTGGATGTAATTCAGGTTTAGGGCCCTATAGCTGAATATATAGTGGGATTAAAGAACGGCTCTCATCTAAGGGCTTCTCCTGGAGACAGATGAGGTGACCTTCAGATCAAAGAGGGAGCTTCACACTCATTTTGCAGTTTGAAGTATGGGTTAGAAATGCAAGTCATTCAGAAAAATTCATCTGTTTGCAGTATTTCAAATTTAATTATCTAAATGTAATTCCATTTCTAAAGTACAAAACAAAGCATTCTCTTACCTGTTTTGTTTTCTCAGAACAGATGTTTGATTTGTTGTCCGTGAACAGTGATATGTCATAAATGAAGCCATTGTTCATCTGCTTTTCTTGTGTGTGTGTGTGTGTGTTCTTTGTGATCAGAAGCTAATGGTGACAGGTGTTGCCAATGACTTGATTAACCAGCTGCAAAGTGAGTCACTTTAGCCCAGGGACCTGTTGTCTTTTGTAGAAACGACAAGAACTGCTGCCAAATGTTTTCATTATATTTAAAAAGTTTCTAATCAATATATTTTTTGAGATTCCATTTGGAAGTGTTACCTAGCCTAATAGTGTAACAGATAAAATAATATAAAATTACGTGCATCCACCTGACATGCTCTTTAAAGCCTTTCAAAAGGTCATGTTTGACACACCTTGACATTGAGATCAACTGTAACAAATATAAATATAGAATATACTGTATAGAGGGGCTTCAGCTTCCTGGAAGGCCTATGAGTTTAGAGCAGTAAAGAGCTTGCATATCCACAATATGGCCAAAAATGTGTGGATATCTACATCTTTGTGTATTTTTTTTCTGGTGCTGTTTTCCATGGTTTAGACTAAAGTAATTAGTTCCAATCAAGTGAAGTAACAATCCTTCAGATTTTCATCACATCAAACCAAATTTTGGATACTACTTATGGCTGACACCTTTTCTGCTATAACCATAAAATGTATTTACAATCACTGAATAATTCTCTTTATAATAGCATGTCAAGTTTTTTCCTCTGTATACATTATCATTGTCAGTGGCGGGGTCCGCCATTCCTGCACTGGATTCAAGTGGTATGCACCAACACATGGGTTATATTTCCTGTTGTACTGGATGACAACAGCTGGCACATGCTCAATTGCATATAATTGAAGAGGAAACAAGAATAGCTAGAGCGATTTATGAAGAAGACATTAAATTTTCATTATGGCCAAGAGAATAGAAAACAGCCTTCTGAAAGCCAGGAGTTACCAGCGCCTCCAACTCAAAAAGCCAAACCAGCTAGGCAATCTGAGGAAGTACACATGTATGCAAGTACACATTTGAAATACAAGTTTGCTTCTAACTTTATGGCAACAGTTTGGAGAGGACCCATAACTGTTTCAACATGTCTAAGTCCCTGTGCACAAAGTCAGATAAAGAATGAAGAAATGTTTTTCCCCACATTTTGGTGTGGAAGAACTGAAGACGAGTCTTGACCTCATCTGATCCATAAGCAATTTCAATCGAACAGTCTGTTGGTATTTGTTGCAGTTGTCACCTTTCAACTTCACTATCACTGAAAGTGTTATCCAGTACAGTTCACATTTTTACAGTTTTCTTTTGTACTCTACATATTATGATGAGTTAATTTAATTTTCCATGACATGGTTCTAAAAAAACCTAAAATAATATAGTTGTTTAAATTTAACATGTTTATGTTTGCTAACTTTGTCTGAAAAGCTTGTAAAAGAAGACAACTTGAAATATTTAACTATTATTTAGCTTCTCAGGTATTATATAGTAAATGTTTCTGCCAGTGATTTATGAATTCTACAATGATGATCTATGGTTGTGAGAGTTTTTCAATCTGGTTTTCTTTTTTTTTTTACATTACATTATTGCTTTAATATATTCAGCACTCTGGTGCTGGAATATTTGTATGTATGACATTCATTCATTTGTGCTTCTAGTAAAAACCTCAAGATCGACTTCTGTCTTCAAAGTTTATTGGATGTGCATACAGTATCTGTGGCCCTACATGAATAGCGAAGACAGAAAATTTGAGATGAACTGGAACGCTGATGGGCGGCGCGATGTTGCAGCGGTTAGCACTGTCACCTCACAGCAAGAAGGTCGTGGGTTCAAACCCCGGTTGCCCCGGCCTTTCTGTGTGGAGTTTGCATGTTCTCCCTGTATCCGCGTGGGTTCTCTCCGGGTGCTCCGGCTTCCTCCCATCATCCAAAAACATGCAGACTGGGTTAATTGGTGTCTCTAAAAGTGAGTGGTTGTTTGTCTTTGTGTGGCCCTGCGATGGACTGACGACCTGTCCAGGGTGTACCCTGCCTTTCGCCCAATGTAAACTGGGATGGGCTCCAGCGACCCTGTATGCAGGATAAGCAGTTGATGATGGAACGCTGACAGCAAGACAACATGACACTTATCAACTAATGACCTTGTAGATGAATGGGAGCAAATCCCTCCAGGTTCCATAATCTTGTGGAAAGCCTTCAAGGACAAGTGGAACATGTTACAGCAGCTTTTGGAATTAGATACTTTTAGCCATATATCATAATAGAAAATCAAACTTTAGATGAGGGACACAAATGGCATATCTCTGAGATTGAATTATGGATTATTTGTCCATAAATTAAGTAACATTTTATCACCAATATGACCCTATCATGGCATGATTATAAATGTTTATGGCCTCTTCACAATGTCATAGAAAGATATTATTGAGGTCACATATCAAATCAGCTAGTGTATCACCACTAGATGGCACAAGGAGAACATGAGGCAGCCTAGTGTGGGAGAGATATTTTTGGCAGGAGATAGTGTCAAAGATGTTTTCACCCTAAAATTGTTTTGTGATGATAATGTTAACATCCTAATTCTACCTGTCTTCAGGCACCGAGAGCCATGTCACACTCGACTTTGTTTATTCACTTGCGCTGTGAGATATGAGATGAAATAAAAAGCTGGTAAATACATATTTCTCAGGAGTGATACTGATGAAGGGCACGTGTTATTGAATCAGAACTCAACATCTGGTCATGATAACATGCAGCAGCGGTCTGCTTCTCCACTATCAGACAATCAAATCCAATATGTACTGCCTCTAAGGTACCGTACAGCACGAAGGCCACACACTAATCTCCCCAGGTGACTTTTTTCATAATGTAACTTGTACCCAAGTAGGAATCTCAGTGATGGATGAGCTGGAGAACAAATGATTGCAATAGTGGAGGCTCTTCTCTAAAGGTTTCCCTCATGTCCTTAGTTCCATTGCTTTGGCCCCCGCATCTCCCCCCGCAGGTAGCGTTATCTATCACTGTTTGGCACAAAACATTTTACTGAGGAGCACACACCCAGACATGAACACACATGCACTCTCACTCATTCCCCAACCTGTTCCACTGTTACGACTGTGATTGCTTTGGGATTTTTTCCTGTTCTTTTTTATTATTAATTTGTCCATTTTAATTTAAATCAAAATGTAAATTTCTGAAAGCTTTTATTATTTGCACTGGAAGGATTAAGAATAGATTCTTGATAAACTTTTGTGTAACCAGTAGTTATGTAGTAATATTTAATAATGTGCAAGCTCTACAACCTGTGGCGTCCTGAGATAAAGGATGTGTGAAGATTTTCTGTCAAGACGGACACCAACTTTATTCACAATCTTACTTGTGTTATTACAGGGAAATAAAATGATCCTTTCAGCTCTTTTTCTTCAGTTAAATTACATCTCAAAATATTTTCATCTATTCTCATTTTAATATTTGGTAATTTTAGCCATGCTAGCGGCACTAGGGGTGGTTCACCTCATTGGTTCAGACTGACATATCTCATAAGCTTATATGGATCTTTGTTATCAGTTATCTTGTGACCTAAACCACCTAATTGTATATAATGTAGGTACGACTAGCCCCACTTCTAACAGCTAGAACAGTAAAAGTACTTTCACATTCATTTTGCTGATACTACTTATTTAATTTAAGTAGGATTTTGAAAGCATGACTTTTACTTGTAATTGCGTATTTTAAATTAAACTTTTTTTTTTTTACATTAATGCATTGGTACTTTTACTTCTTCTTCTTCCACCACTGGTTCAGGGTACAGCCTTGAAACAAACAAAAACAAAAACTCTATGAGGTTTGAAAAATTGAATGTGTTTATGGCATAGTCGTCTCTAATACCCTGACATGTCTGTCAAGTCAGCCTTGGGAATCATGTTGACAAAGCTGATTTTAAATTCCATCTGTAGGGTTGACCACAACTGCCTCAAGTTTGTTTTTCTTAATCAGCTCAACCAGATTTTATAAAACATACTCATGAGCCAAGTTTAAGCCAAAATCTGAAGGTACGCTTCCATTGTGCACAAGAACACGGCCCAACACACACGGCGCTTTATGACTTCAGTTTCAAAGTCTTCCTGTAAATCTCTTTAAGGGAATTTATACGGGGCTTTAGCTCATCATGCCATGACATTTTCTGAGGCATGTGGGATGTTGCAGCCTTGTTTCAGTAATTATCATGGCACATAACAACTCCCTGATATATCTACAAAACTGTCCAGAAGGGTCTCAGGAACATTGACACATGACAGCCAGTCAGGTGAATGTATGTGTCGTTTCATTAGCTGAATGGATTATTAGCCAAGTTAACTATTCTGGATGCCACTGATTTCCCAGGGGCTCGTTAGAAGCACAAGAAAAAGGCTCCCTGATGAGTCTATGGCTTGTGATTAAATTAGTAATTGACTCTCTTAAGCAATAAACAGAGTCAACAGGTAATTAAACATGATTCTGCCCCAGGTAACAGCCAGTGAGTGTATACATAAAATTAATACTGGTATGTAATTTCTAATGCGCCATTATACTAGCGTTAGTGAGTATTGTGGTTCCCTGTTTTTCAAATGTGCAAAAGAACAAACATGGCAGTAAAGTATTTTCTAATTTAGTACATAGACTCTTTCAATGATCAAATTCAGTAAGATGAAGTCAACAATTCACAATCCTTGGTGTCTGTTTGGAGATGGAAATTCAATTATATTGTCAATTTCAATGGCATTAATAATGGATCTCAAAGTTAACAGGACTGCCCTCAACCTGGCCTGACTGAGCTGAAGGTTTTCAGAAATCACGTTGGAAATAGAGACTGTGGGAGTGTCAGTGGCTGGCACAACTGGGAAAGTGAAGCCCTGGTTTAAATCTTTCTCCGTGATATGTTTTGTACTTATTTCTCAGCTCTCCAGCGGCTGTTTTACTGTCAATCTACGACTGTCTCTTTGTTCAAACTCCAATTATCCCTCATTTTCTCTTTAATCTGCTCACTCGGCACTAACTGCCTTTCTCTCTCTGACATGAATGAAGAGTACAAGCATGTGATGCCTGATTAACTGCGAATGCTGAGAAGATTAAATCAAAGTGGCTCCAAATCCAGCTTGATGTTGTTTTCTGTTGCTGATGAGCACTCTGTCTGTATTTATGAAATCATTTAGATATTCTAACTGTAAAAAGAATGAGGTTAAAGCTTTTTTTAAAGATAAAAATGTAAGAACTGTGGTTAATGTAATGAACAAAATGCAATTAAAAACTCACAATCTCAATAACAACACTTAACTAGAATGCCCTTAAAGAGCAAATTACCTAAGATAAATGTATTATTAATGGTAAAACCTGTTTAGATGTTTTCCTCTGCATCTGAATCCTAAGCTGCCTTAAAATATTGTGGTGATTTCTGGAGAATCTAAATCCTGTTTCATCATGTTGCTGTAACACCACTACCACCACTAACATTTCTCAGGATAGCTTGGAGCAGATAATGTGCAGCTGTCACCTAACTTTGACTGCAGCTGCACAATCTATCCCAGAGTTATGTGAAGCAGTTTGTATGCATGCAAGAATTTGACAAACAATTATGGTGTGGAATATCAACAGATAAATACATTTTTGGGGGTGATCCAAGTATTTAAGTAACTATTTTGGTGAAGATTGGATGAAAATGTGACAACTGAAACACTGAATTAATGGAACATAAGTATATTGTCACATGTACCTTGAACCAAGAAAACAAGGGAAAAAATGGGCATCTTTGCTTAACTGCAGTGAAACTAGCACGTCCTGGGCCCTGAACTTAAATCTGAATTTAAATCATAAATAACAGACTAACTGATAATGAAAATAATTATTAATTATAATATCATTATTTGCAGCCATAGTTTTAACCAGTATTTACACGATAATTTAACATTTGAGCATGTTACACATATCGAAACATGTTGTTATAAACTAAGGCGTTATTATGGTCTCCTGGTGTAACTCCTCTGTTGTAAGGCTAGTGACTCCATGTGTATCAGACAGTGGAGGTAAATGGTAGTCTACATCCTTCACAGGTTGACAGACACTGAGAGAAACAGGGACTGCGATGTCAAGGACGACCAAGTTATGAAGCAAATAGTTAAAAAACCCCATAAACATCTAGGTTGGCCTACAGTAGCAACAGTGCTGCCAGATATCCTTGCCCAGCCAATCAGTCAGTGCTTGGCCTATCTCCAATCTAGCAGCTAAAAGCTTCCCATGAACCCTTTCTCTGCATCAGAAACATCATTTGGTCTTAGTACATGCACAGTCTCACTCACAGCCTCCTTCAAAGAAGTTCCAGTGCAGCAACCTGGATATGATCCCTGGCTGGCTTCCTACCAGAGAACATTGACAGTTTGTGTTTATTGAAACTGACTGGCCAAGCTGGATGCACTGGACACTTCTCCAACATGACTTTAGGTGTACAAATCCTTGTTTGTGTTTGTGTTCTTGCTTTAACGTACAGAAAAATAAAACACTTTTGATTATATCTTCTAGGGTTCTGGCTATGCCTTCTTCAGCATTTAGCTGCAGGGCTGAGTCTCTTTTTTGTTTGTGGCATTTTTCCACTTTATTTGATAGGACAGCAGAGAGAGACAGGAACGGCAGAAGAGAGAGGGGGCATGTGCAGCAAAGAACCCAAGCTGGATTTGAATCTGGGTCGCTGTGGTATAGACTCAGTTGTCTGTGCTCTACCAGGTGAGCTACCACAACCTCTTCATCTTCATCACACGTTGGACACACAACTTGTTAAAAGAGCAAAAAGAAGGACAAGAGGAACAGATAAACCCATCTGTCCTTTTAAAGGTCAGGCAGTACAAGATGTTACTGTGGCTACAACAACATTTTACATATCACTGTCACGAGAGAGTGTTCCCACCTGTTTCAAGGCAGCCACCATCAAGATCCCTATACCTAAAAAGTCAGCAGTCTAAACGACTACCACTGTGTGGTACTCACCCTCATTCTGATGGATTGCTTTATGAAACTGGTTCTCCCATAGGTGTCATTTACCACTGAGGACGCTGGTCCCCACCACTTTTTGAAATGCCTGTTTTTGCTGATGCTGTTTTTCCATCACTTTTTGAAAGTATTTGTTAAACTGGTTCTAATAAATTGCTTGCAACAAGAAATGAGAATGCTTTGACAAAGGCTTTTTTGTACAATAAGAATCATGCAATGCAATGTAAATATCGAAGAAACTAATGTGCATTGTCCAAGAAAGTAAGCTAAAAAACAAGTTGCTGATTACTACATTATATTACATTATATTATATTTTGTATTGATACCTTACACTGGAATTTTGTGTTTCCCTTTATATATAAAAGACATTTCAACCAATTAAAATAGTCCAGAAAATGTCTCCAGAATGCAGCAAATTAACTGTTTAATGCTCAAAATTCAATCATTAAATCATATATCACATTTCAGGATCAAGTGTATCACTGCCCTCCTAATCTGATCCCTTAAATGTCTCCACTTTTCAGCACTAAGTGAAGCCCGTGGGTTCTCCAGCACATAAAGTACAACATCCCAGTCAGCCTGGGGCCTCACCAGTTTGCTAGTAGGACCAACAGAGCCCTCCAGTGTTTGTGGATTTCAGCTCAGCATCCACACAATCTCCCCTATGAAAGTGATCAGCAAACTCAGCACTCTAGGCTTAAGTAGGACTTCCTCACAAACAGAACCCAGATACTTCGGACTGGCGGTCACACCTCCTCCACTCTAGTGCTTAACACCGGAGCCCCCCAGGGCTGTGTGCTCAGCCCCCTCCTGTTCACGCTGTACACCCATGTCTGCATCCCCTGGCATGGTGAGAACTCTGTTGTGAAGTTTGTGGTTGACACCACTATTATCATCAGGATTTCAAGCAATGATGAGACTTCATATCAGGAGGAAATCAACAATCTTGCACAACGGAGCACAGAGAAAAGCCTACTGCTCAGCATCAGCAAAACCAAGGAATTCATAGCTGATTTTATAATAATGGAGGCAAAGATGCTCATTACTGTCTACAACAGTGGAGCTGAGTTGGAGCAGGCAAATAATTTCAGTTTCCTGGGAATGAGCATCACAGAAAACCTGACATGATGATCTCACATCTTGTCTGTATGTCTGTATTTCTTAAGGAAACTTAAGGCTAAATTCCCATTCCAAGTTCTTGTTTACTTTTACAGCGGAGCAATAGAAAGCATTCTGACTGGAAACATCACAAACGGGTGCAGCGGGTGATTAAAACCGCATAGAGCAGTATTGGTGCCAATCTACAGAGCGTCAGAGATATCAGTGAGGTGAGGTGCCTGTGCAGAGCCCACAGCATACTAGGATGTTCACCGGCTGCTGTCTGGCAAACGATGCAGAAGTATCCACTGCGGTACCATCAGATTTCAGAGCAGCTTCTTTCTTCAGGCTCCAACATTCAACTGCAGTACTCCACCATGTAAAATAATTTTATTTCTATGGCTTGTTATTTATCCACCCATCTACTATTTATCATTTTTGTGTATAACATTTGGATTGTGAGTAGCATAAAGGGAACTACAACTTCATGTTGTTATATAACACCGTGTTGTTAAATGATAAATAAATCCACCTTGTATGAACAGAATTGAGCCTTTTCAGACCCATGTGGAATTCTACAATTTCTAAAGAGTGAGATGTGAAACTGAAGAGCTTCTTTTATACCTCTTTTGGTACTTTGACATTAGTGACAAATGAGCTCCCTATTTGTCTTTGGCTGAGCACAATATTTCTCTCTTCTTGCTTTAGCACATGAAATTGATTCATGAAACACTTAACTGCACTAAAGTATTTGATCTTATTGTTTCCAGAATGCTTTTTTATGTGCTTGTGCAACCTCTGCTGTATGTAGGTACCCAATCTACCAAAGCAACTTGTATGTTTACAATGAGCTGCTGATGCACTATGGCTGACCTGCAGGCAATTTCTGCTGCCTAAATATCTGCTAAATGAAGTGAGACTGAACTGAGACTGAACCCCAGCCTGCAGCAGCTCCCAGATAAGAGTCTCTGGCAATGCGTAGAATATTAATATAAGTAAACCAAATACTGGAATTATTTTTTACAATAGTTAACTCAAAAATGTAACTGCCCACATGCTCTGAAGATAAGCTCAACTGAAAGTCCCTTTGAGGACAGTTCCTCAGCCCACAGTACATCCATTAACTATTACAATCACTAATGCTTCTATTTATGACAGCATTATTTCATTCCATAAGTACTATGGTGTATAAGCTGTAGCTGAATCATTATTAGACTGGATATATGAAACAAATTTGTAGCCATGGAGAAAGGACAGATATAGCACTCTCTAGGTTCCAGCGCTCACTGCTACTGCTGGTCGATTTTCTTAAAAGTAGCGATGCTTAATAAAACCTGACTAGCAAGCTAAATCAGTTTTCAAGGGGATTTTTCCATTGCTGTGGCATGACTCCTCCAATGTCCAAGCTGCTTTAATCATTCACGGCTGATTAGGAGAACACCTCTGTCAATATTAAGAGCATGTAGCATGGACGTCAGAGGGGAATTGCACCTTGCCAAGCTACTGTACATTTGATCTAGCATTGCTTGCTGTTCATTCTCCAGTTCTTTCTGCAGGAGTTGTCAGGCGCTTTGTGCCAACTCATTCCCTGCAGTCTTTCAAACTCCCACTTTTAAAAGTTAAGAATGTCCCAGAGTCAGTTCATAGTTCACTGTCTAAACCGCCTAAGAAATGACACATTGACTAAGGACGACTGCAAGGCAAGCTCCCAGAAAAACTGCTCCATCTCTTGGTTCTTGTTAACAGGCTTAAACCTCTGCACTGTAACTTTTTACTTTTCTGTGTATTCTGTTTTGCCACGACCCTGTACTGTTTTGTTCAGTTTTAGCTTGTGTCTGTCAGTCCAAACTGATTTATTTCAACAACTACTGGGTGGATTGCCATTGCCGCTAGTATGGCTGTAGACTCTTAGTTTAGTTATATTGTCTAGTGTTTCTTTTACATCATGTGTTATTTAAAGTAATTTAAATTGCATAATTGTTGAGAGGTGCAATACAAATAACTTGCCTTGCTTAGCCTTGTTACAACAGGACGCCACCACTGCAAAACAACTGTTTAATTTAATTGTTTCACATTAAAAACACACACTGTATGCTGCATCACAAAATGAGAAAACGCTGTCCTGCGTTAACAATTGAAGCCAAAGTAGAGAGAAGAAACAGCCAGTGTCATTGCCACCAAGAGAAGCGAGACACGTTTGTCTCACACTCCTGCAGGTCAGCTGAGGATTGTGTTCGTCTGAAGCCACGACATGAGATAGTACACAGAGACAGCAGGTTGAGCCACAGATGGGAAATCATAATTCAAACAGTCTCACAAAGCACTTGAATTCATTCCTACCTGTAATGTACATTACCATGATGACAGAGATCATGCTAGGATGATCATGAACTATAGAAAACTTAGATACACTAAATCTTCCACATGGTCTCACACAAGCTTTTGGTGTAAAGCCATTTATATGTTAACTGTTTCTGAGGACACTGAAGGTTCAGCTGAACCTGCATTGGAACAGATGCCTGGTGCTCATAGCAAAGTGTGCCCTTCATTTTTAGCACGACATTCAACTATCCCAAAATGCTACTGCCTGTTATATAACATTCTTACCTACTGAGAGCTGCAGAGTAACATTATGACAAAAAAAATGTGTAGTCACGTCTGGAACTGGAGTTGATGTGTTACCAAAGATCTTCTAAATTAGATCTGCTTCAGGCATGTCTGTGTGGTACCCGTTTCTATAAGGAAAAAAAACAACACAGATATTTACACCATAACACAGCAGACCCTGTATCCTAAAAAAACAACAAACCCCCCACCCTCCTGGCTGAACCCTCTTCATGGTGCTTTTGTAGTTATTTTAATAATCACGAAAATTATTTTAAATCGTCAAGAACGGGGATTTTCTTGGTAAAGGACAAAATGATGCTATTATTGATAAAGTGGTGATAGCTGTCCGAAATATCTACCTGACATTCTCTTAATGAAACAAAAGTTTAACAACACCCAGGGCATATTCATTTTCTGCAGTGTTTTGTAAATGGCTTGCTGTCTGGCAGGCAAATAAATTCAAATTCTACCTCACTTAGCTGGGTGCTGCGGTGAGGTGCAGCAGCCAGAAGCCAGTCATTTATTCACATAAATTAACAGTACGAGTATGACATCCCTTTAAAGATGTCTGTAGAGAACAGCTTAGCACCCCGGGAGTCACATAGCAAACATGCCTTTTAGTAAACTGATTTAACTGAAAGTGACAGTGAAAAAAATATGCAAAATGTTCAGATTACACTCTGTTTTCAGTAAACAATGCAAATGTTCAGGTGTTTTTTTCCCTCTTTTTTTTTTTTCTTTCTCAGTAAAGCTCATAGATCACCAACTCCCTTCAGGATATTTAACTAAGAAATTATATATCACTCATTAGAATAGATTTTCAAAGGATTGGTCATATCTGAACTATGATTCATGAACAACCATATGTTCAATCTGTACATTCGAAGTTTGATATCTCACCTGGGCCCTTGCCACAGGCCTGTCCTGCAGATACAGAGACAAATGGCACACATGTACAGTAAAGCAACACTGCAGTCCAGCGTATGCATCAGCAAAGAGAGCAAGATAGATTGACACATGCAGTTTGGACAGTTCAAAACCAATTTTGTACAGTTCATTTGGCAGTGACCGACATATGAATGTGTTTGTTACATAGATATGTTGCACAGGGACAAGCCCCCTTTATGGGTAGTTGCCCCACCTAGTCTCTGATTTTCTGTGTGCATGTATGTGGAGACACAGACCCCCCTGCAGGTCTGGCACAGCGGAGCCTGCCCTCCAACAGTATAGGGTGACAGAGAGGGCCAATAAGTCCAGCCGACAGCGCTTTAATCCCCATTAGTGCCTCAGATAGGGCGGTGTGACAGTGCGCAGTGCCGTTTTTAGACCAACTTGTCTTCATCTCCTCCCCTCCACCGTAAAAGTCCTACAGGATGCCCTAACAGAGGATGTAGCGCCACCCAGTGGAGGCAGCCTCTGGATGTGTGTGGCTCTGAGGGGAACTGAGGAGGGCCTCAGCAGGCAATCTCCTCCAGGGTGCCCAGTGTTGTCTGCAGGGGGACTGTCACAGTGTGGCTGATGGACTCCGAGTGGTTTGCCACGGGGTCACAGGAACTCTGGGGAAAAAAAGGTTGAAAGAGTCTTAGTGCTAGGTCAGATAGGAAAAGCACATTTTCGGCATCCTTGTTAAATCTGTGTTTCTGGTGATGTGGTAACTACTTATGGAGCCGATTGCTGCTTTGGCTGTAACATGCTAAAACTACTCAGCCACGGTAGCTTGGGCAGTAACAGGACAGTAAGTTAACGCATTTTATTCAAGGACTATCTTCCCTTTCTCAAGGTCCGATTTACAAAAGATATTGCGCTAATGATATTACAGCGCAAACACAGCCCTAAGGATTTGCAGCTCAAGTGCAATTTGCCCTGTTTTGTTACTGTAAAACGTTCATCTGCAGTTTTCTGCAGCGGTCCCACTAACGTTTGTTCTTAAAGTGTACTTAAGTAGTTTATCACAAACAACATTTGAGTCAAAAAACATCATAAATGTGGCTACAGGAACAAAACCTTTTGGTCACATCTTAAAATGTTTGCTTTGAAACAGAAGATATTCAAATTCTAACTATTCTAATTATAAATTAACTCCCCCTGCCCTTTCATCAATTTCTATTTATGCGATGTCTTTCATTTTTTCTATGGTTCACTCAGTAGAGAGTGTTTTGTCAGAGTGACTATTGTTTGGGATTCTTTACATGTGCACTCTCGCTCATGGAGAGCCGTTTTCTCTCCTACTCTGCTCTGGGCTGGACTGTTACTGTGCGTAACCATCGGCTTCTCTCAGCAGTACTTTTTATGTTGTTTTACCAGTTTCATTACCTTGTGGTGAATATCAGGTATTTTACTGTCTGTGCGCATATGATGTACTGTGATGGGCTATTGCTTCACCTGGCTACAATCACCACTGCCATGATAATTGGAAAGTCTAGGTGTGACACCACTCATAAATATGCTTCAGCTATCACCAACTCTCTGAAGACACTAATAATTTCACTCTAACTGCATGTGGCTATTAGAGCTGGTGTTTGTGAATTGGACTGTTTTTTGCAGTGAGGCTTGTTTGCATAGAAAGGGGCCAATTTCATGCCAATTGTATGCATATTATCTAACTTAAATATGTGCAAATAACATCGGAGCACAGAGACACTATTTGCTTGGAAGTGCAGTTAGGGGTGCATTTCACCCTTTGTTGGTTGTTTGATAATTACATGGTTTATTTTTGTTTTATGTGAGCAGGTTTAGCGGCTGCAAAAGCTGTGCAATCCTTTTGTGAATTCGTCCCTCATGACTCTAATAAAGCAGTTAATACTCAGACACAGCATGTATATAATTGGTCAGTGCCTTGGCTTGCATTTGGTCAATAAATTAAATGTGTATGTCAAAGTTCACTAAAGTTGAGCTCAATGTGAAACATTTGTGCAAATAAATCCACTGATCTCAATGATTCAAAAATGCAGGATCGTTATCAGCGGGGTAATGCCACTGAATTGGCAGCAGCTTCATTCATGCTTCGTCATCAGTGGTTTATTCACTGCTGCTTGGCTAACAAATGACTAATAATGTGCAGTAATATTCTTTCAAGTGTGAATTGTGACCATCACAACCTGACACTTCTCACTGATGACTCTATAGGTGCTGCTAAGTCAAATGCTGTTTGCTGCAGCAGCTCACTCCACCACCCTAACCTTCTCCTTATACTGCAGGTTTTCACATTGTTGATTCAACTAAGATTTGTTGTTCATGCACGTGTTTGTTAAGGGGGGATTAGTTGCTCCCAGCAGAGTCCTTGTTGCTGCTCGGATTCTTTGAGAGCTCCTTCAAAGAGCAGAGTTTTTTCTGCCAAATTGGCATGCGACTATCGGTTTGAACACAGGCTTAGATTCGCAAGGGTGCTCTTTCTACATGCTTGCACAGAGGAATAGAGATAGGGCAAGGTTGGATGTGCATGATCAGAGTAAAATTACACTGACTCTATACACTCCATATACACAGAGCAATCTGTAAAGAAGATTGACAAATGACAGGTTAAAGGCTGCTCTTACCACATCCTCTCCATGACTCTCCTCCTCATCCTCTCTGCTCAGTAAATCCAGTAGTCTATCTTTAACCACCTGCAGATTGGAAAATAAGTAAAAGAGACTTCAAATTCAGCCTGTTATAGAAGACCTCCATTAGCTCTCTTGTAATTACTGACTGTACAGGAACATTTGACGTCAAAGTAAAAAGTAATCTGGTGGAAAATGTGGCAACACACTACACCATCACAATTGTTTCTGCATGAACCGCTTTCGTATCCTCATTACCCCATCATGAGTATTAAAATGGAAAAAAGAACTTTTACACTTTTCCTGTTTTTCCAAATCCAAACCCTGTGCAGCTGAAAGCAGCATGAGAAGCTCTAAAGAGGGTGGTGCACAGTAGAGCAAAGTTAATGGAAAAGTACCATCACACAATCCTTTATCTCAGCCAGCTAAGTAAGTCTAGCTCCTATCTGCTTTTTGTATAAGTGACATTGTTTCTGTTGTCAGCTTTCATGGTCAGTGTTCTCGCTGTTCACTGAAAGAAAACAAAAACTATCAAAGTTAATTGCACCAACAAAAACTGTGAGAGTGTAATTAGTTGTATAGTATGTAGCAAAGGCGTAGAATTAAGTAGGGACAATAGGGAAACATCCCTACCAATAGCAAGCAACTACTGAATTGTCCCTTTATTTCCAAAAAGCGATTAGCCACAGATCTAGAGAGTTATTCAGACCATCGGGGGGAGAGTGCTCAGAGTAATCTCAGTCAGTAGCTCTCCCTCTTCTCCTGCAACATGCAGGCAGGAGTGAGAGTGAGTTACTATGGTTATGGTGACGCTCTGGGTCACTGTCGCTTTGAAACTTCACAGCAACACAAGAGGGAACAAGGTCGGGTGGTAGATGAGCAGCAGGCTTTGTAGTGATGATATGAAAAATCCACCGTTGGTCCCTACCACTGTTCAGACCAAACTTGCAACCTTGTATGTGAGAATAAAAGTGTGAAAACCTTTCAAAAGCAACTTTACACTGACCTCATAAGCATAGTCAAACAGCTCTAGGATGGTGAGGATGCTGGCTCCAATGAACAGACCCATCTGACCACCAATATCACCTTCAGAAGTTACACAAAAAGACAGAAAAAACAGATCATAAGTCAGTCTGTCAAAGTTGTATGACAGGACATCTCAAACATAATTGTGGTCAGTTGTCTAACCAGTGTTCTGAAATAATGTGCAAGACATAGTAAACTGCAGGTAAATGGCTTAAACTGATAATTAGTGGGATTTTGAACATTACTTCCTAGTTGGCCTGTGGTTAGCACAGGCACAGTGAAACTCTCCATGGTGTCCTGATATATGAAAACAACAAACTCTTGAAATGACAGTTTTGTTGACAGTGGCTCCACTTCGTCCTTTACTTTCAGATATCACAACGGCTCGTTAGAGTTCTACAAAGACCCAAACCAGCCCCTACAAATATCCTGACTACAAAACCTGACTCAATTGAACCCAACTGGTGATGCCCAAACAAAAATCAAGTCTATATTACTGCTTTATTTGACCAACACAATGCCTTGGCCATACTTTTGGTTTTTCCCTCATCTTTGGGCATTTTGTAGAAAGAGAGAGATTTCTTAATTGAACACATTTGAAAATAACAAAACTAAAATCCGACCCAAGCCCTAAGCTATCAGCACTTTGTTTGCACCTGTCAAGTTTGAGTCAGCACAACTCTTTTGAGTATTATGTCTTTCTTAATCACATACAATATCTCAGTTGACCTGGATTTCAGATTCCCAAAAATCACATTTGGCTATTTTTATTTAGCTGGTATCAGATAAGTGGTCAACGTTAAAACAACTGACTGCAACGCTCTCTCAAAAAAAAAAATTAAAAAAATAGTACCTTCAATGACCTCTTCATAATCAGTTAAAGATTGTGAAGAGGGTAATTGCTGGTCTTTTCATTTACTGATCCCCAACAACTCCAAAGTTGTAAAAATTGGCTTGCTACCACTAAAATCACATTTAACACACAAACATTTTGCTGATGACTTGTCACATACCCTGTAATGGCATCATCAGTAAAGTTGTTGATCATCCAATCAGGCATTTTTTAATTATCTTATTTAAATCTGCTGCCATGAGTCAGGGTGGGAAATTTCCCATAAATCAAGTCATAAGTTCAAAAGCAGCATGGTTGTGGCTAACACAGACTGGATCCAGGTTTAGAAAAATAAGATTAACATTGACTGAAACCTACCCAGCAAGCCTGCCACCTCGTAAGCTTTCTTTTGCTCGATGGTCTCGTAGTTCAAAGCCTCAAAGAACACGTCCAACACCAAGATGTTGTCTCTGCAAAAAGCAAAACAGGGTACTTGTCTTAATGAATCCCACATCAGGCGATAACTTGGCACATAGCACAATCAGCAACAGTCCATCCATTTCTTGCAGAGCTGAGCAAACAGGGAAACACAATCACTGTGTGGGAGGAGAACACGCTGGCTGCATAACTAGACAGAGATTCCAGCTTTTTAAAACATTAATTTAAAGGACTATAGGAAATAAGCTAGGCAGCAAAAAAGCTCAGTGGTTATTGTTGACTTGAGTCTCTCTGTAGTGAGTTTTCCCCTTTCTCCTCCGCATCAGGTAAATTAAAGACTAAAATGTGCGTTGGTGTAAATGTGTCCATCTGCCTTGGTGTGTTAACAATTAATACATTTGGTAAAAATCCCTCAAAAATCATCAGCTACACTCATTGTGCCTCATTCACAAATGACCCTTTCCTACTTCTTTTCTCTTTGCAAAAACAAAATCAGAAAAATAAGTATTTGTTTTATGCTATTTATGCTATTGGAATTTTACTTCCTAAAAGTACAAATCGTACCACAGCATCTTTAGCCGGTTAACAACATTAATAAGACCTAATATATTTACAGGTCACAGTTACAAAGTTCTGTGACCTGTAAATATATACAGTATGCTTTTTTGATTTGATTTAATTTATTTGACAGAAACAATGATAAATGCATAACAAGATGCCTTCTCAATGAGATTACACATTTATCAGAACTGTCGAGGATAACACAAGAAAGTTGCAAACTTATTTCCATTGTGGTCCTCGTTGTAGTCTGATAAAGATGGCAAGGCAAGCTACAGACGAATAAGGAACCCTGTACAATCAATCCTTACAAGAAACGACCAAAATTTTAAAAACACACAAACAAGCAAACAAACAACAACCAACAAACACAAAAAAACAAAAACAAGCAATAAATACAATCCCAATACAAATAACATAAAATAAATTAAACACAAAAACATCCACTACAATAAAAACTTTTTCTTAAGATAGCATACTCAAACTAATTTGCGTTTAACAACCATACACCACATGCACGATTAAAACAGCGATCTGCCTGGCTTAACTTAATCTCAACTGGGAGTTTGTTCCATTCCAATGCTGTCGTGTACAAAAAAGTGTTTTGCCCAGAACAGCTCTTAAATCTAGATGGTACTATGTCTGTAGCACTGCCTCTAGTTGAGTAGCTGTGAGAGTTCCTAATAAGCTTAAAATAATCTTTAAAATACCTTGGCTCATTCTCATACAAAATCTTTCGTGTTAATCCCAGTTTCAACTGCCTCACCCTGTTTTCACTTTGCAGTCACTTGCATTGCCTGCTGGTGGTCAGAACAGAGCGAACGACATGATAAGAAGCTCTGGCTACTTACGTGATGTACTTCTCTGACTTGTTGAACTTCTTCTGCAGGTAGCGGGCGGAGGTTTTGCTGGGGATTTTTACCATGGACAGCTCTTTGTTGTAGCGGGTCATGTTACATGGTGTCCTGCACATGCAGTTACTGCTCTCCACAGCAGACAGTTTAGCTTCATGGAGGAGGGATGATGGAGAGGGAGGGGAGGAGCATAAAATTGGGGGTAAAATGGAACGCAATGTGGGAGGATGGGTTGTGGATGATGGACACAAGGGGAAAATAGTCTTTTAGATACAAAGTGAAACTTTCCTGATATACTACCAGACATACTGAGACATCCAGTTTGAATGCAGAAAATATGCAGAGTTTTTACCAAATATTTTCCAGTGCTTTGGGCATGAAGTTCCTGATGTGCTTATGAATACTCTTCTGACAATGTTAAAGTCTGACTAAGGCATTCAACCCTGAGAGACGTCTGATCCAACTGGCAAAAAAAGTCTTCCCTTTTATTTTGTGAACTTCTGCCCAGACTGAGCTGGATTAATAATAAAATTAGTGCTGGGCAACGATAAAAATTTTTAATCGTGATTAATCGCATGAATTTCTTGTGATTAATCGCAATTAATCACACTGTTATGAGCAAAATTGAATAATGAATTCTAAAGTAGTATACTGTGCACTGCATTTAAATGTACTGCTATATACACAAAAGTGTAATAACATGTGGTTTGCAAACACTTTTAACAAATAAGGTGCTTTGTACCGGAAGTATTCAATTTACACAGCAGCAATAAAATAAATCTCAACTTAAACATTAACGTAATCAAATCAAATATAAAACCAAAGCTATTTGCCACTGCCAAGAAATTACCTTTTATCTAGCTTGCTGAAACAAGCCATGAACATAACATTGTTACTGTTTACTATACAGGACATCAACAGGAAGGAATTCGATCATCCCCGCAAAACTAGATGAAGGCCTATCAGGTAAAGTTATGTATCCTATAATTTTAACTTAAGTTAAATAGGCTACAGCTGTGTGGCACACAGAAGCCGTTGCTTGGCTTGACTGTTTGTATATTCAGAGCCAGTGAGCAAAAGACTTTCAAAATAATAATAATAAACTGCGTTAACGGGCAATAAAATAACTGCCGGCGTTAATTAATTAATGCGTTAATGCGATGATAACGCATTAACGTGCCTAGTCCTAAAAAAAAACAATAAAAATGTCAGGAGGAAAGTCACCTGCACAGATCAAATAAGGTATTATTCTAATACCTTAAATGAGAAAACTATTGATAAAAAACATGTTAATGTTAATTAAAAGTCTAAAATGTGAAAAAAGATCAAATTTGAAAAAGTCAGCAGGTATAAAGTGAAAACATCCTGAGACTATATTTTAAAACATGAGTGGAATTAGAGAAAATCATTTACAATATGTTAAGGTCACTATAAAGTTTTCAATACATTTTAATTTCCAGTAATTTTTGTTCATTAACAGGAAATTATGAAAAATTCGTTTCAAAATCTTAAAGTTTTTCAATCAAAATGCAGAATGTACACTGATTCCAGCTTCTCAAATGTGAAGATTTGATTTTAATTTATAATGTGTCTGTACTGCTAATGGGACAAAACAAGCTTTTTGAAGACATCACCTTCAGTGCACCAAGCATTTTATACAACTTTCTGACATTTTGTAGCCTAAATAACCATTCAGCTTATTAGAAAAACTATCAAACCTTGTAGTATTTTTAACGTGGTTAAGTAATTAAAAGAGTTTATAAAACCTTACAAATCATAGCCGATTCTAGGATCATTTTTAGGGGTATTCCAGCAGAAATCTGCAATAGTTCCGATAACATGCACAGCTAATTACTTTTAATAAGCCACATCTTTAGTAGTCAGCTGTATGTCGATGCTCTTTCACTGCTGATGTACATTAAAGCTTGTGCTCAAACTAGTCTGAAGCTTCTGTAGCTTTGTTACAGAACATCTAGAAACTATTTTCTTATACTGACTGAAAACAGAGGTTGCATATAACTACAGTACCTACAAACACAGGCATACGAGTAACACACGCAATTGCACACACGTCCCCATTTATACAGCGTCTTGAGTCGTGGGGCTGTTTACTCTGTTAAAGCCCTAACGACAGTATAAGTCAATGTCATTGTCAAAGTCACGGAAGAGACAATGTATAGCACCAAACACAAACACGCCCTCAAGCAGCAACTGTTAAACAGCCTTTACCCTGGCAGAGACAAAGTTTGATGCAGAAATGCCACGCTATTCACGGCTCTGCTTTGGTGGTTTGACTTAAAGAAAAAAAAAACTAAAATGCACTGGATGATTTTATGTTAAGCCCACAGCCTCCTACATAACATCAACTCTCTCGTGGTGATGGTAATGTTAAGTGACACAAGCTTTTCAAATATAGCTCCATCAAAAGCTTCTCCGACACCGAGGCTGCTCACACTCCTCACAAATCACTTTCTTAAGCTGAAGTCTGAATTTCTAAAATTGCAAAGTTTGAATAGATCTCATTTAATTTCATCAGAGATTACAGAGTCCTCTCGATCTACCAAAAACTTCTTTCTTTGAACTTAAAACTCTTCTTCGGATCTTAAACCTCTGAATGGAAAAGGAAGGAGAAGTTAATATTATCAGGCTTACTTCTCACAGTGGCAGCCTGTGGCAGACCCGCAGATCACAGAGCACAAGGCAGCTATCCCCCATGGTGCACTAATAGCCAGCAAGGCCACACAGTCACGTAATTGCAAGAGGAAATTCAATATGGCTTCTCAGTGGTCTCTTATTTTTATTCAAATGAGACGTTATTGGATACAAGGGAGCAAGGCCTTGTGCATTCAAATGATTGATTTCTTTCTTTATGCTTCTCACCTTTGTCCACAACCCTCTCACACACATCTAAAAGACCAAATATTTTTGATAACTTCTTTATCTTTCTAAATTATAATGAATAACTATCTGTTAATACCAACTGATATAATATCTTTCTGACATCTGATACAACCACTTATTGAGGACAATTTTGGCAGGTTGAACGTTCAGTCTGGCAGCTGTAACAAAATAATTGTGTTTTCTGCCTGGGTGTGTAATTACAAGCCGTCTCCGTTTCCTCAAAAGCACACGGCTTGATGAGCAAGTTGTTCACAGACAACAGATGCAGCTTTCTCCTGTCAAAAAAATATATTTTCAGGTCCGTATCCAAAACTTGAGTGACACAGTTATAGAGAGAGAAAAACCCAATCAAACTTTGCTGTGTGAAATCTTCTCTGGTTGGTATATCAAATTGGCACTGAGTTTAAAATGAAAATTCATTTGCATTCAATGATCCAAGCTGAGTGTGTGTGTGTGTGTGTGTGTGTGTGTGTGTGTGTGTGTGTGTGTGTGTGTGTGTGTGTGTGTGTGTGTGTGTGTGTGTGTGTGTGCGTGTGTGTGCGTGTGTGTGCGTGTGTGTGTGTGTGTTGCGATTGTGAAAGCCTTACTTGTTCCAAAATGAAGCCAATTACAGGAAAGAGAGAGGAAAAGAGCTGTCTGGAATAAGCACCAAAGCCTTCCTGCTGCAACGTGTGGCTTTGAGTGCATGCTAATGACACATTGGTGATTTACAGTGAATACTCTTATGGTGTTGAATGCTGCAGTCTTGATGCTGATTGCCTGGAAGTTTTGTTGCCCATAGCTATGTTTTTTGGTACCTTTATGGCTTTCCAGAAATAATTGTCCTCGTGTGGGAGGATAGAAAGTCTTTTGTAATGTGGCTGTAACTCTGCCTCGCCAACAGTTGATACATTACCTTTAGTCTAGTTTTTCAATTAGCTTATTAATATGTATTATTTGTGTTTTTTACTGAATATGGGATTTTATTTATCAAAAATACTGATTATATTAGAATTAATATGGCTAACAGTGGCTTAAATTAATCATATCAAGTAGGCTTTAATTTTTTAATGACTATGCAAGAAGTTGCTAAATAGTCCTTCAAGGCTATGTGCGCCCAAATTACAAAAAAATCGCACCTCATATAATGTAGCAATACAGACAGTTTATAAGATTTGTGCCTGCAGCCCAATACAACAGAGGCTAATGGCATTTATTTAAGTCCAGCATTTTTGTTTTGAAATGGACTGGTAAAAAACCTACCCAGATCTAATGTGAAAAAAGCACATTTTCAAAAAAAGAGAACATGCAGAGAACATGTTCAGCCTAAGGTGAATAGAGGACAGTTAGAGCTGATAGGGTCCGCTTGACACATTGACACACAGACCCTAGATCTGTAATACAGTCCTTTTTACTCTGGATATACCACAGAACACATCGTCAACAGTTTTTCTCTACAGACTATTTTATTGGCAGAAAATTCCTCACAGCAAAAGCTTTGCTGCCTTTTTGGAAAAACACATTGTCGGTGAAAATGTTGATATGTAATTTTTAAACGCAATGCTGGGACATAGGCTTCAGCCTTTCTTGTGCTCCTTAACATAGTTTGTGAAAACATCCCTTTATAATCCTGCTGCTTTAGAAGCACTTTCCAAGGAATTTTATTTAGATCAAATCACAAAGAAACCGTAATCTGACTTTCATGAGTCTTTCTCTAGTGTGGGGCTATGGCAAATGGTAAAATATTACACTGAGACATTAGGGCCGTTTCATAAAAAGTAAAAACAAAGGAAATATGATCAATATCTTGAAACAACGGGACCAGCCGACATTTAATAAAACTGACAAAGTTAATATAAAATCTTGAACTTGAAGGGATGGATAAAGGCTGCCAAAAACCTTTTACCTGGCTGTATAATTTCACTCAATGCAGGAAATATGACCCATTATCTATCTGACTATCCGTCCATTAAATTGAACTCTAATACTGCAGTCCCTGTCTGCTCTTGATGAGCCCTTCATACACGAGGAGAAATATTGAGATGAATCTTATTCTCTTGATAAATCAAAAAGTTAAGTAGTGACACATTCACTTTCCACCATATAGAATACCCTCAGAGTGCTGTAGCCTAATTAGCACACCAGTTATCGGCCTTTAGCACCTACGTGAGTTATTCCTTGACTGTGCAATTTCTTTTTTTAATGAGGACTAAGACAGACAGTATGACTTCAGCTTTCACCAAATCATGAATTTTCTTTTCCTACCACAGTGCTTTGGCATTCATGATGATATAGTGTAGCTGCTCTACATTTCAGTTGTCTCTAGCTTAAAATTCTCTCCGGTGTTGCTTATCTTTAAAGCATGTTTAGCATTAAAGCTCTGTATCAACAGGGAAAACATTAATCCTAATCCTTGCAGAGGCAAATAATGATATGTAAACCAGAAAATACAGTATGTGTGTGTCATTTTATGTTAATGAGAGTTGTGTGTATGCAGACTTACCAAGGGCAGGCTCAGCGCAGTCTTTGTACTGCTCAGGTGTGCAGTAAGAAGCATCACCTAGGAACAGTGAATGAAACACATTAGAGGAGGGATTCATGTCATGTCTTTAAAACTCTTTAGGCACAAACACAATTAGATGAATCATGAAACAGTTTGTGAGATGCAGTGCCTTTTCTTGTGCCAGATATATAATCCCAGGGCTTTTTTTAATGCCAACCCCTAATCCATTATTGACATGTCATATCAATATAAGGCTTCTCAATACAGTTTAATCGCGCATAAAATACTGCAACCTTGCTGAAAACTTTGGGTAAACACATGGTCAATACACCACCAAAGGTGTGGTGGTGCTTACCAGGCATATGCACCATCCTGCAGTTGCAGTTCTCGACGATGTAGCGAGTTTCACAGTCAATCCTGCAGGCAGTTACACTGTAGACCTGGAAAAAGCCCGATTCCAGAGCCTTTGACTCGCACTCTCCCCACGGGGGAGGCAGATAGGTCAGCTACAGGTGAGAAAGGAGGTGTTGGGTTAGTCAGGAGATAGTATCTGTCAAACACGCACACCAGTGTTCCTGCAGTGTTCACTGAACGAAATTTAAGACCTTTGTAATCCCACAAAGAAATCAATGTAACACCTTTTCATCATACTTGTCAAAGATTGACAGAAAACCAATAGAGAACAAAAGGGCTTACAATTATCTATTAAGTACATGAATTTATTGCCATTTATATCACCTTTTTTAGTCCTTTCCAGCTTTACAGTGTATAACAATAATACCTATTAATATTATCAATAATTAACGTGATGTGGACTAGGCATGCAACAATTACAGATTTTATTGGTACCATTATTATCAGAGAAATAATCACGGTTTCATGATTATTATTATGCATTTATCAATTTCACAACACTAGTAATGACTTAAATTGATTTTTAATATTTAATTACATTAATAATTATATTTCTATAGTCTAATATGTAAGTATTATTAATATAAGAGAAATATTAACTTTTATTGCTTTTAGGAGGGGAATAAACTGTTCTGTTACTGTCATCAGCTCTCATCCATACATATGTTTTAGTGAAAGTGACAGAAAGAAATTGAGTGCAGTGTTAACTGAAATGCAGATAATTGGTAGCCTATAGTCTTGAAAGTCTACAAACTCTTGATGTATGTTGGTGTTTTACACCTTGCAACATGTTCTCAACACAGACAGGAGGAGGCAACATGGTGGAAGGGTAAAGGTTCAGTGACTGAAGGTCTTGAGAGGACTACGTTCTGTCTTCCATAAAGGCCCATTCAGAAAAGAAGCGATTTGCACTGCGTGGAAGCTGCTCAGCGCTAAAGTTCAACTACTTTGACCGCGGTGACCTCACCGTGTGGTGCATGTTGCTCGTCGCAGCAACAAACCACCCTGTCGCGGCGCAAGCCACTGAAAATAATGGGCCTCACAGCACAGCAGTGCTGACGGTGGGTGTGAAAGGTTACACCTGCTTTGTTTGTTTACGTTGCACTGAAAGCCCGACTCTCACGCTAAGGCATCGATTGTAAGTGACACGTTTAATTCCCTACCAAATTGCCAGTTATTGACTATACTGCATTAGGGCTAGCTACATTTGGGCGTGCAAAGCTGGGTGGTGATCCCGCAGGTGCTGCATCAAGTTTAATGTGATTATTTGCTCTTGAAACTTTTAATGGCAAGTTTTTGAACAGATGATCCGTCATCTTCAGTAACGTCCGATCAAACTTTGTGTAACTGAAATGCTCCCACACTGCCGACGTCAGTCGTTTCTTTGGAGGAAAGAAAGCTTCACAGTTTGGTCCCTCTGCCAGAGTTTAGCCAGTGTACAGTAGCCTCTGATAAGCATGACACTTAAGCTGGTGCACCACTCCTGTAACTTTGTTTTCATTTTGTGCAAGTTGCCACAGTTTCGTTTGTGCAACAGAAACACTCGGTGTAGCAGAGCATTTTTAATTAATTAACCGTGACGTTGATTAAAGCGTGATTAATAGTGAAATTCGGTAATCGCTGCATCCCTAATGTGGACCCAAGTAAGTGGCAAAAAATTGATGGATGGATAAAGCAATGAAACAATAATTAATTTAAGTTTTTGCTAAAACATTTACACATGCCCATGCCAACAGTTACTAAAGGTCTGATGGTGCTAACTGAAACTCCACAAAAAAGGATTAAACAGCCTGTTAAAACAAAATTCTGGACCATGTACGCAGGCATTCTCTATGGCCCATCCTTGCATCCACAGCTATTCATTCTAGTATTCTAGTATCTAGTATCCCCTATACAGGCCCTCATGTGAGGAGGGCCTGTATAGTCAGTCTCCCTTTCCACCCAGAGTCGTACGCCCCTGGCTGCATTTACAAGTCCCTGTTCCACCATTCACACCTATAGTTTATAGAAGGGCTGCACAATATGGTAAATATGGTAAAAACCGCATATTGTGATACTTTTTACAAACATTATGATATGCTAAATTATTTTGGATTAATAGAATATTCATTTTTGGATCACAATTTTCATTTTCACAGAAAAAATTGCACTACAGCGCTTCACTATAATACAGTTTCTGTGATTTGCATATTGCATTCGGCCTTATTGCAATTTCAATGATGTCCATTCATTTTGCAGCCCTAAGTTATAGACATATAACTTCTCCCAGCCTGTCATCACATGAAAAAAGTTAGAACTAATGTTACTGCATACGGCAAGCAAGACAAGGACTTTTAAACTTTCAGACTTCTCAATCATGCACACACAAATGTACAGAGAAAATCCAAGTATTAAGTCCAAAATGTGGACAGATCCTGACAGCAGCTCTCCAAAACCCGTTCCTTATTCCTTGAAACCCAGCCAGTATAGAGAAGCAGAAGAGCCTCACAACAAACCAGGCAGCGCGTAAAACAATTCAACAGATAGCCAGACTCTGTCGGAGAAATCCCACAACACCCGGCGACGGGAGCACAAAAACTCCAAATGTTCTCCTCCTGCTCCTGTGGCTCTGAAGACTGGGATAGCAGATGAGGAACGAGGGACACCGGGCCGAGCAGCGTGGAGACCCATCTGCTCCACAACACAGGCAGCGTGCTCTAGCTGTGCACTCGGTATCCATCACCCACCACCCTCCGTTCCCCAGATCCCTTCCTTGTCATCACAATGCATCCCAAGTGGGGCCGCTTTCTCTGCCAAAAGAGCATTTTTTTTGGATGAGTTGAAACACAACATCCTGCCAGGTGAAATTTGGCCACAGTTTGATTGTTAGTACTGGCAGAATTTGAAACCCTGCCCCTCCTATCAGGCGACATTGTGTTACTGCTTCTAGGGAGTTTGATGCTTTAGGTCTGCAGATACATTCACTTCACCGACACTTAGGACAATAAATTCAAATGCAATCCAAACAGCAATCTAGCATGCTGAATATTTCAACGTTCAAAAGCCTCTAGCCATTTCTGGGCAGGGCAATAATGTCTCCTGTGGTAATTAAACATGTCCTCTTTGATGCCAGCAGCAAGTGCAAGCAATGAATACCGACATCTCGCTATTAATTTTATTAAGGGGCTTATGAAAGGTGATTCCCTGCAATCCTTAACCTTTAAAATCACCTTCACACCTCAGCTAATCTTCACTTCTGGCCTAATTAGAGTCAGCTGAGGCTAATTTGAGATCTGATTATTTCTCTGTAATCAGATAATCCAAGGTGCTCAATATCACTTTTCATTGTGTTGAGACCTGCTGACCTGATTATGGTCTATCTAATAAGAGCTGAGTCCTGCGCCCCACTCAGTGTGTTATCAATCAATGTTCCACCCCCCCGTTATACCAGAGCAATGCTTTAATTAGGCTATACTTACTTTACTTTACATTAATTTGGTCAGCAAGGGACATTGTTAAAAAAGTTGGATTTGAGAACACGGTGGGTTTTAATGAGGTCACTGTTTTAGAGCTGAAAAGGAAACTGCAGCGTGCTGGTTTGAGCTGAACATCAAATCGGTGTACAGAAGTACAGAAGTCGCATTTCTCTAAAAAGCGCCCTCTGCTGTAGATTTTTTTTCTCTTTCTTTTGGCAGCAGAGAGCAAAACTGAAATACAAAGAGCCTGAGGATGAATCAAGAGGCAGCAAAGGAATAATGCTATAATGGAGAATTTTTTTTTCCTTGGAGAGAATGACTTTCTCAACCAAGGGGGTCACCATGCCCTTTCAGCTCCAGTCAAAACCCATTTCTATGTCTGAAGAGCTTACATTTAAAATTGTCTGTCTGCATGTGAGGACTCATCCAGCTCTTATTATTGGCTGTATACTTTGTGCCTTTAGCTCACTTGATTGAGCGGCTTTGATCTAGACCCAATATTATTAGCCAAAATGAGTTCATTTATACCCTTTGTCAAAGTCATTTTCACAGGCAGACTGATTGGTATCCATTATAAAAATCCACTAATCACCAGTTTTTTTTTAAACATGCCCCACAAGGCTCCATCCCAAATCTTCGCCCTAGATCCTCTACCCAATCATCATTATCGGGATTGTTTTTGGACATACTTGAAAGTGCCCTCCGGGTTTCCACAGAAGAAGAAGCTTGAAGAGACAGGTGGGAACTACTCACAACGGGAGAGTTTTTCTGATTGACTGATGCAAAGCACAGTTCTGCATTAATTAGCTGGAGCTAAATTTTTTTTGTGTTCTCACTGTGCACGTTTTTGGAGAAGGGCAGTGTTTTCACAGCGGGTAGGCAGAGGAGGGCCTGTCTTCATTCTGCCAGTCAGAACTGGGCTGATGGATGAGCAGAGACAGAAACCCTGGAGGCTCATTACCCAGGAGGGCTAACCATCTCTGGATAGATCTCCTCTTCCCCTTCCTGCCTACCACTGAGGTGACTCTGTATCGCAGCATCATGCTGAGCTGTGCTGTAGTGAGGCGAGGCTTCAACTGAAATTTTCTGAAGAAAAGTTTCTAAAATTCAAGATGAACTCCTTATTAACTGTTATTATAATGCTATTTAATTCACTCTCATTAAGTACATTAGCAGGCTCTTGAGAAACCAGGTTGAATAGAAGAAATGTGTTTACATGCGCTATGAACCTGGAAACTGTAAGTCCCTAATCTGTAAACCATTGCTTTATTATTATTATCTATATAATTGATCTATATAAGCGTTCAGTGTGCTGAGGTCTTTGTCATGCACATGCATTCTTGTAAAATTACAAACCCAATGACAGGTTTTGAGGCCAGTTTTCTGCAGGAGAAATCTATTTGGGGGAATCAGGTTTCTCTACTCCATAAACTTGATGAGCTCACATGATGTTTAAGAAATCATATTACTGGCATATTAAAGCCTGTAACCTGATTACTTTAAGTAGTTATAATTAATACTTTTATTTTACCAAACAATCATATGATTAGCTGTATGTGAATGGGTCACTCATAACCCATAGAGAACCGACTTTGCAGTTCCCCACATCTTTGCAAACCTTTATAGCGACTTTCAGCTCATTACTTTGTTTTTCTCAGCAGATATACAAAGTTAGCAACTAGCTGGTGATAAAAGCTGAGCATTTAATGGCTAAAGAGCCAGATATTTAGTGGAATATTGGACTCACTTTTGCAAAATGGCCAGACACATAACACCAAAGATGAGTAAATCAAAAGATGAAATGTTGCTAGATGAGTAAATAGGCAACTGTTTGCTAACACGTACCCCATTTCAATATAAAAGGTGTTGTTGTTTTGTTATGTTATGTTTTCTTTTCATAGCTTGTTTCTGCTGCCCCCAAGTGGCAAAAATATCGGCAATTGCAGTTTGGCAAAGTTTGGCGTGTAAACACACATGGACATACAGCAGTTACCAAAGGAAAAGAAAATGTATTCATAAGCCGGAGGCAGAACCCATTTTAAAACTGAATGGGCAATAAATTTATCTGGCCAGAAATATCTATGCTCAACTGTTGAGCCAGACAGTACATTTTCAAAAGAGGAACTTGGAGGCAGAAAAAGAGAAACGGACAAAAAGAAACCTAAATGGAGGCAAAAACATCGTCAATGAAAGACAGAACTCATGACCTTGGTAAAATGTATTCCTGATTGAAACAGTTGAGAGGAGGAATCACAATATAAAGACATTCAGCGTCGAAACACTCACTGAAGCTGTGTTCAACTCAAGCCAGCAGGATGGAAAAGAGAAGCTGGGAGTTGTGAAGTAGGAACATCTGGTGACAGAGAGGCTATTTACATGAAATAGCTTATATATATTCACATATATACAGTATATGTGAGACCTACAGTCTTTTATGGTCATATTATGCTAATTTTCAGGTTAATAATTTTATTTATGGGTTGTACAAGAATAAGCACCTCTTTTCACTCCTTTTCTTTCCTGTGTGTTGAATGCTACGTTTTAGCTTTGGCGTGATGCATCTCACTTCTACAAGATCTCTGTTGGGAGTTGCACATGCGCAGTACTTAGTAAAGGACTACTAGCCAATCAGAAGCAGAGTAGGGTGGGTCCTGAAAAGCCAGTAAAAAAAACTTTGGTTCAGCTGTATGTGTTCCCGTACCAGCTTAGTAACATAGATTTGAGCAAGAGTTTCAGAGAGGTAAGTTATTAATTAGTAACTGCACTGTCTGAACATCACAGTAACAACTTATGTCATATCATTCAAATAAAAACCATTGATAACACAATCAACTTAAATGATGTCCATGCAGAGGCAGCTGATTTAACCGTTGCTACCCTCATTTAAACTTTTCCACGCTCAGTGTCCACACTTGGGGAAACACATGCTGCACATGAAAACTGCATTCAATAACTGAGGGCACCACTGTTTGCGGGCAGAGTTTTAGACGAAACGTTCTGTGAATTTCCAGGTGGGTGAAATAAGGTGAAGTCTCTGCCCATTAAGAGAGACACTGTGCACATTTACACACAAGGCACAGCAGCGTATTTAAATCTCCCAACACGCCGACAAGATAAGTCAAAATCTAACGTTAATTTATATTTTGCGTTCTTCTCCACATCCAAAACGTCTCACACACAGTTCAAGTTCATATAGTGACACTGTTTGGAGTAAAGCAGCCCTCCTTCTGATCAATACTGAGCTCAATTGGTGCATGTAAAATTTTTTAGAAGCTAACAGTTGAGTTGTGTTTCCTCTGCAGTTTCCTCTGTCTGTCCTGTCTCCACACATCACACCAACCTAGCTCCTATAATCATGACAAAACAGTGCAAACAGCTGCTGACATCAAATTATTAGGCTGTAATCAACGAGCATCCTCTGCACTAAGCTGCTGTATTTTTATGTTGTCATATAGTAACATCCATCCATCGTCAACTGCTTATCTTGCGTACAGAATCCCAGCTGACATTGGGGCGAAAGGTGGGGTACACCCTGGACAGGTCACCAGTCCATCGCAGGGCCACCATATAGTAACAATAGTGCCCAATATATAGTCAAGTAGTCAAGTAATTTGCAAATTGTGTTCCTCCCTGTCAATAGGGGGTGATGCAGCACCAACCGCACCCCCCATCCTGCGTGCTTGCTGGTGAATCTCTAACGTTTGGAAGGGAGAGTGGGGGTGAGGGGAGGCAGCAGGCAGACGTCTTGTCACTGTGTGTGTGCTGCAGCTCAGTGCGTTTTTCCACAGATGCTTTTGAGGGCAACCTGCCTTTTACGCGTGTCCTGCATTCAGATTCAAATTCCGACAGAGATGGGGACTCGAGTTAGAGACTCGGACTTGAGTTAGAGACTCGGACTTGAGTGCGACTTAAATCACACACACAGTGACTTCAGACTTGAGACTCGTCCTCAAAAGACTTCAGACTCGACTCGGTCTCGAGGTGCGGGACTCGTGAACAATGTTTTTTTTTAGGAAACGTCTGATGAGCTTGCTGTTATTCCCTCCCTCCGTTACCTATAATCTGCTTACGTAACACATAGTATCTGCTGCGCGTGCCCGCGAGAGAGGTCTGTAAGTTAAAAACAGACAGATTTATTGTTGATTATGTAACATCACAGTTTTGTTTAGTTAACCTTACACTGGGTTTAAGAGTCTGGGGAGTGTTTTGACTTACAGTATTTAATAAGCCGTCAATAATTGCGTTGCACATTACATGGTTGTGCTCTGTAAATGAAAAACAGGTTACAGTTACAGTATTCCTTATAGCTATGCAGTTTTATAAGCAACCTGGATTGAACGCAGTAGGTGATACAACACTCATAATAACCACGAGTCACTTCAGACTTGACTTGGACTCTAGCTCAAAGACTTGAGACTTGAATTGGACTCTTGCTCAGAGACTTGAGACTTGACTTGGACTCTAGCTCAAAGACTTGTGAGCATCTCTGTATTCAGATTCCTTCTTTATTGTCCTCAGTGGAGGAAATTTGTTTTCACAGTCTGTACGTGAACACCTTCAACATGAATTTTACACAAACTATGGTAGTTGCTCTGCGAGCAGAGCCAGTATTAATGAGGGCTTGCAGATTGGGAGAGGGAAGACTTATTATTTTGGAGGAAGTGTTACTGATGTTAAGAAACTTATTCCTATTGGTTAAAGAGAGCATGATGACGTAGCACAGTAGGTGTAGTTTGACAGAGAGAGTCCTCAGTTTTCGTAAGAGGAAAAAGTCTTTGTTGACAGCGTTTGTGGATGCCTGTGATTTGGTTATCAATACTTAGTTTATTGTCCATAGTGATGCCAAAGTACCTGAAGCTGTCAACAATTTCTACTGGCTGGCTGTTTATGGAGATGGGGCAGTGAGGGGTGGAGAGTTTACGGCGTGTGTCCAGGATGAGTTCCTTTGTCTTGGTGACAGAGTAGATGACTGTCTTTACACCACCAGGTGAAGTGGGCAATGGATATGCTGTAACTTTGATTCTGTGTTAGAGAGGTGGGCGAGTATGGTTGTGTCATCAGAGTATTTGAAGTATTTTGTAATGGGAGAGGGGCTAAAGCAGTCATTTGTGTACAGTGCGTAGAGAAAGGGGCTGAGGACATAGCCTTGGGGGCTCTGTTGTTGACAGTAATGGCGGTGGATGTGGTGCTTCCCATCCTCACTGCCTGTGATCTGTCACTTAAGAAATTATGGATCCAGCGAATGAGGAGAGGTGGCACATGGAGGTGGTAGAGTTTAACTTTGCAAACCTATTACATGCACAAAAAAGATGTATAACTCAATAAAGGAGAGGGAAAAGTCAAAAAGCATAATATGACCTCTTTAATATTGATCTTGTGTGATGGATCAAAGCTTTATTATGATTGAGTGGGGCTCAGATCCAGTGAAGCACCTCTGTACCAGCAAGGTCAACGCCACTGACAGTGGGGGGAGTTATCATTTGTCAGTCAACAATCACCAAGAGACCACAGAGGCCAGTCAAGTGTCTAGAAAGTACTGGGACACACATGCTGTGTCAAATACATCAACTTATGTACATGCATGCACACAAACCCATAATGCCATAGAGTTTTTTTTATTTTTATCTCTGAACAATAAGCTGAACATGCGGATTAGAAGTGAAATACAGCAAAAGGAAGAGAAATGACAAAAGAAATGCTATTAAGTGTGTATCAGTGGAAGTCAGGGACACGTACCCTCTGCTCCTGTGTGGCTACAAAAGTCTGAAAGCCGGGGGCCACACCAAAGCCTAGCTCGTGAACGAACGGGGGCTCCGCCTGGCTGTGGATCTGCACCCGCACACCTGCCTCAAACGCTGTGTCCTCTGGAAAGGAAGACAGATGGAAAGATCCAGTGAGCTGATTTATACAGTCAATAAACAAACAGAAATGTGCAAAAAAGGAAAAGAAATTACATATCTTTGGCTTTTTGACTGGTTCAGATAAACTGCTCGGGGAATAGAGGAGCAAAATAAAGCTCTACAGATGCTGCTGCAGAGAGACAAAAACTGAATTTCCCTGCCTTTCAGTGAATGGATATGAGGCTTTCGACTCAAAGCCTCAGGCTTTTAAGATTGTCTTTATTATAACACACTCTCTGAGATGTGCCGTCCCATTTGTCTTGACATCAAACACAGGTAGTGAAGAAGGCTTGGTGCTGACTCCATAGATGAAAGGACCTTTATCCTGCCATTCAGAGTGCTCATATGTGCACACACACACTCATGGACAAGGACAAAAAGAGCCATAACATTTATGGGAAAAGAGAGAGCGGTCTTTGTAGAAATCGATAAAGTTCTCTCTTCATGTGCTCACAATCATTGCTGTGCTCCTGGACGTTCAATCAAGGCTCACACATGCCAACCCATCAGCTGGACACCTCGAGGTGCTCTGCAGCCAAGACATCGGAGCCTTACAGCATTGCAAGAATCACAAATTGACAGACATCACACACACACACACACACAGCAGTATCATACAATAATACACTCATCAATCAAACATCTGCAGAGACTGATATGGCGACAGCTTGGATGCATTTACATTTTTTTTGGCTGCAGGTTTGAGGGACCACAATTCTGAAACAGTACAGTAAGTTTGTGTGTTTGTGTAGATTTGTGTGTGTGCCAAAGAGTATGAAAGAAACTGTGGCAGTTTGAGAGAGATAATGAGAGTTTGTTTTATGTGTCTTTTAGAAATAGAGAAGTGAGTGCAGCAATGTGGATGCTGCCTTTGAGTATATGCTCATCTGAACGTGTGTCTGTGTGTGTGTGTAAAGCATGATGACAGATTGCTGACTGTGTTCTTATGTGTGTGGGGAGTTAAACCATTTTTGTGTCCTATACTGTGCAGTGTCCTTTCCGTCCTGTAAAATATAGTATCATGTCCTGTGTAATGAAGGTCTTATAAGTGTGTATGGCTGACAGGTTTTATGTCCTTTACATCTCGTCCTACACTGTCCAGCTCTGTGACCTGTCCTTTTTAAATGTGTTCGCTGTACCATTGAGAAGCTATTATCTTTCAGTGGATTTAGCACAAACAAAACTTGATTGAATTGGCATCATTTACAGTACATGCAGGGAAAAGCAACTGCAGCACACCATTTTTCCAAGGCTGTTGTACTGTGTATGGACAAAGGTATGTAGACAGCTGAACATTTTACTCATAATGTGACAGCAGCAACAGCTTCTACTTTGGACCCGGTCTGCAGAAATCTGCAAGCCACTGATGAGGCCTGGCTTGCAGTTGGTATTCCAATTCATCTCAAAGGTGTTCACATATTATTGGATATATAGTTTTATGTAGTCCTCTCGGGCCATTTCAGATTACATGTGATTGAAGGTTTCAGACAAAATGTCATAAACCACCATAAACCAACAAATTTGATCCTACATAGTCTTAACAAAGTTTAAAAACTAGACAAAACCTGGTTCAGTCCTTTCTTTATGGACCTGGCTTATGCATGGGGCCATTGTCATGTTGAAACAAAAAAGGGCCTCCCAAGACTGTTGTCGCGAATCTGACAGCACACTGTAGTCTAAAATATCTTTGTATGCAGCAGCATTACATTGTTTCTTCATTGGAAGGTCACGACCAAACAATGAAAATTTGCCTTAGACCAAAAGTATGTGAAATTATATGGATGTGGATTTGCCATTTGACTATATATTTTAAAAATATTTTAGTTGCTAGCGTTAATGAAGCATGTAAAAGAAAAAAAAACATAGCACACCTATTCCTTAAGTAATTAGCAACTGTTGTCCAAAAACCATCAAAAACACATAAGAGCCATACTGTTGCATTGGCTGACACATTGTTTCATTACAGCGAATACTAAACAGTTTAAACAAAGAACAGCGTCCCTAAGCTTGCAAAGTGACACGGGCACAAGATGAAAATATAGACACTAACTACATTAGCTGTTCATTGTGATAAAGCAATCTGTCTCCCATTGCAACCATGTGGCTCTTTAGCGTTTTCTTAATGGTATTTCTACGATAATGGAGTTTTATAGCAAAGAGGTGTAAGCTCTCAGGCTGTGGGGCATATTTGTACATTAACTTAGTTGAGTATATTCATTGTTTTGTTTGTTGTTGTCTTGTCAAGTAATGTGTTGATAATAATAGAAAGAAAAAAAATCCACAACTTTATCCTTTATCAACTGACCCTTCCTGTTCTGTTGTCAACTAAAGCGATTACTGTAACACAAACATGCTTATATATTGGATGGATACACATTTGACTTGATCTTTTTGCTGGGTATAGAACTGTTCTGCACACTTGAAACTGGGCTGAAGAGCCGGCTGTCATACAGAGGCGGCGAGACACGATCATGTTCAGACAATATTGCCCGGAATGTAGTTCTGTAAAGAACTAATAAAGACAGCTTGAGAGAGAAGTTTAAACCCTGCTTACTTTATCTCCTGAATGCAAATGCTGTGTGAAGTGGGCATGAATGAGTTACGGAAAACGTAGGACACAACACTCACCATTCTGACATCAGAAAGGTGTTGGGGTAGGGAGAGACGCTGTTTGAACATCCAACAAGCAATTCAATTGGAGCATACTGACCCTTTCAGACGTTGTACTACTGGTTTTGACTATGGCGGCTCGACCACATTTTGGATTGGGTCTAATAATCATTAAGTCTTGTTCTATAACAAATATTTATTTTAAATACTGATAAATCTGACTCTTTATTAAGAATAATCATGTAATCTTTTGGTCCAAAAAATGTCAGTAAATAGCACCAACCAACCCCAGCCATACTTCACACTCTTCAGCCTGCCTGTCTCAAGCCTCTTAGTCTGCCCTTTATCAATTCGTGTTTTGTTCATCAAACACTTTTACTTAAATTACTCTCTCTGTGTCTGTGTGCTCCTGTGTTATTCACAAACAAAACTTAACACCAACTACCCATCACACTTTTCTAAAGCCCGATGTGAGGTCAAATGTTTAGACAATATGTCCAGAACTCAGAGAAATTCAGTGTATCACATCAGAAATAGAAAAGCAGCACATCTTTACAAATGAAGCTTGACCTGTCTAATGTAATGTCTAATGACATGTCTGCTTGAAACATGACCCCATCATTCATCTACCAATCATTTCAGCTCTAATTCCCATCCAAATTTACAGCATTACACCAGCTTGTTTTACTCGAATCAGATGACCAAATAGATGCTTAAACAAACATCAAACATGTAATGTCCAGAGCAATCAAGGATGATACAAACATAGAGAATACTGAACAAACAGATCATATGGATAAATATTATGTACATGTAATAAAACAATAATCCCTTACTGTGGAAATGAGATGTTTGTATTTACACAATGCATCTGTCTGTCTGAGGAAACAATGAGAACAAGTGTTTGTGCGAGTGTGAGAGAGTTACAGATCAGAGCTAACAGGGCTCAGTGTGCTGAGCACATTTGTGCTCCAGTCACTTCAGCTCTCCATATCAAAAGATGATCAAGAGGATCATGGATAATGATGTTTGTTATATCTGGCTTCAGCAGATAGGTTTGTAGTTACTATGTATTTCATCACATCTATCACACTCATTTGACTTCAAATGACTCAAAGTAAGAGAGGCGGACTAAATTAGGGTGCCACCGGCTGCTACAATCATAACTTAGATCCTACTGCTTTGTATGACAGTGAATAAATTCATGGGGTGTTGATTTCACCTCCATTCTCCTTGAGCATTTGAAGTGATTTTCGCTGAGGGAAAACATGAGAAGAAGAGAGGATCGACATTGAATGATCCAAGTAGGCATGTGTATGCAAGCATACTGATGTAAATATGTTTAAAATAAGACATAAAATTCAATTGGCAATTTGTCCTTGTTGTTGCAGGGTGTTAGAGTTTATGTATAGGCATATTTATGAAGACACCTCTGTGCCTTCCCATTCACCTACCTGCCATATAAAGAACAACTACAGACATGTTTGTCGGTAACACCACTCCCTCTCCTCCTCCTCACAATCTTTCCAATTTCTGCCACATTCAGGACCTGGCATGTTAGACTCTGTCTATATTGTGTCTTTAATGTCATAGTGTGAGTGCTGAATGCATGCAGGTGGAGTCAGCTGTTTACAAGCTGAAGCACAAATTCATGCCTAAGTGAATGTAACAAATGTGTAATGTTCTTAATAAGTGTTAAGTGAAATTTTTAATTACGAACAAAATTAAACAAATGCAAGTTTGTTTGTCAGTCCACCACTTTGATCTGGATGGAAATATTTCTGCAACTATTGAATCGATTGCAATACAATTTTGTACAGACATTCATAGCCCCAGGATTATGAATCCAGCTGAATTTGGTGATCCCAAAGTGTCCCCCACCATGAGATTGCCATTTTTGTTTTTAGTGAAATTTACTGGAAACTACTTGGTGGATTACATTTGGTACACGGTGGCCAGAGAAGAAATCCTACCGACTTTGGTGATCTCCTTAACCCATCATCGGGTCAACGTTATAATTTGTCCATGAGTTCCACAGGTGTCACATAAATGTTCAGATTTTAATGTTTTCTAAGCCTTGTCATCCGTATGTTGATCCCTCAATACTCAAAATTTTTAGTTCATTATCCTATTTTAAATTCTGTAGTTGAGAGAGTGTCTTTAAACCTAGACGTATCTTTGATGTAAATATATAAACCAATCTCAGCTCAATTCACAAACTGAGGCGACAAAGACAAACTGCCACATCACGCAAAGCTACGATGTTGTATTTATCTTGTTTGCACAACATGTCATAATTCTAATTTTGCTGTGCACATATACTTACAATTTACAACAAGACTGGAAATGGAAGAAAACATATTCTAAACAGCAGCAAATGAGCACTGCATCTAGTCTGTCACTTGTGATAGTGTAGCTAAAGTTCACCGAAACCAGCATGAGTTAAAGATACATCATTTCTGGATATTGCTTAAATATTAAACAGTTACCTCTTGCTGCCATTTGTTCTCACCGATGTAGGAACCTGTAGGTGCACTAAAAGAAGAACAGCTCCCATGTTCCCAAGAAGCAAAAGAAATAGTTTGCCTCACACAGAATCAGGGGGACATCACAATGACCCAACAGCACAAAGGGAATTGACACGAGAAGGAAAGATAAAAGGATCAAGGACTTTCCACTTCCACTTTTCACTTGGTTTAACCTGTTGTTGAACAAACATCCTCCTGCTCCTTTCAGGCTCTTCTCAGAGTGCCTTTATCCACCGCTTTCATTTAATAACAGCAGACACAAAAAGCACAGATGCACGGCAAGATTTTAGAACTGCACTCAAATGTTTGTCGGGCTTTACCCGCCTGTTTGCCACATAAAATGGGAGCTAAGATCTGAGATGATGGATCGCACATTGACGGTAAACAGAAATAAGAAGGAGACATATAGTTCAGACATGTGCTATGGTACAAAGCAAAATGATAAAAAGAGACATGTATCTCTCTCATTTTCAGAGAGGAGATTAAACAGAGTTCAACAGCACTCTAATTATTTTAATTTCTCTCATATTCTGCATCACTCCATCAATGATGCTGTTAAAAATAGGCTTAGTAGATGAACACAATGTAACTGGTTGCTTTGGAACTCAGGTTTAGTTTTCTGTACACAAACAGATCTAAGAGAAAACTGTGACCAAAAGTCACACACTGTGATGTGTATGATTAAAAAAGAAGTTAGTCTCTGATATGAGAAGACATGAAACTTGAATGTCATCACAGTTTCATAGGCTGTGATGTGTTTAAAGGATTTTTCTCCATACTGCAAACATTTTGTAGCACTGCTGCTGAAGTGAAACATGTGGTGGGTGCTGAGTGTGTAAACAGACTACTTTGATCGAGACTGCTTGACGAATCTCACATCGGAGAGACCTGCCTGATGCTGAAACTTCAGATAACCTTTCAAAAAAAGGTCAATGTGTAGTAGGACTACGTGTAGTTGAACTAATTATTCAAACTCGCTAATAATTAAAGATTTGAAACTTTGTGTGCCAAGTTCACAGATGCAAACATTTTTATTACATAACTGTTTGTCAGTGTTAATTAATTTGAAGTTGTTATTTTAAGTATTTCTGAAATTAGGAATCACAAACAAAACAAGATTGTGTTTGGGATCACAGAGATGGCAATATTTTCACAGTGATCCAGCAGGCTTCTGTGGAACCATTGGAACCAGCACTTCTCCATCTCAGGTGTCACCAGTATAATAAAAACTGAAGGAAAAAACATAACGTGGGAAAACAAGAGTCGGATTTAGAATCCTTATCACATGATTTTGGTTTGATTACAGCCACACTGTAGATGGAAATGACAGACGGACACATCCGATCCATATATTATCTCCATCACTTGAGTAGAAAAATGGGTATCCAGGCAACAGACCATATGTTTTTTTCCATCACTCCATAACTTACATCCATCTGATTCATTTTTCACATGTTGTTTTTTTAATGTCCATCATGATAAAGTGAGGAGGAGTATCATGGCTACCCTGCAGCTCCCTGCAGGAAAAGCAGTGTGCTAATAGAACCCCAGAGACTGACTGTTGGTCTATCGATGATGGACAATAAGAAAAGGCAGGTTGAGGGGAGAAGGAGAAGGTGTGGGGATTGATGGAAAAAAGGTAATTGGTGGGAGGAGACCTGGCTCAGCTGAGGACACACTGTGCTCCCTGTTGAGGCTGACTCAGCTCATATGGGCTAATTAAACCACACAGGGATAAACAAGGGCACTGGAAACTGGAGCCTGCTGGGAGACAAAACTCTGCATGCTGTCAGGGTGGTGGCTGGAGTACAGCCTGTTCAAACGAAAATAAAACCAAGGGGAGTCCAGGACATGGGCCTGAGGGACCTGCTGTCCATAGAAGAACATGCGGAGGATTGATAGGATGCTGACTTTTTGATGATGGAGCTTCTTAAAGTTGAGCCTGGATTAAATAGTGTCCATCTGCTTGGCTGCTCGTGGCTTGGCTAGCTGCTCTGGGAACTCCCTTGTCTGCCCTTCCACTGGTTCAGACGTGAGCTGGCCAATCAATGAGCTTTGCTGTGTAACCAGGTAGCAAGCCTCCCTAAAACACTCACCACTAACAAGATCTCTAACACACTTATCAATATGGCGGATATAATAAAGATTATTAAAGAAGATCCAGTGCTCTGTGAATATGCATTACGATTACTGATAAGTCTACATTCTCTAAGGAAAAATATCATTATCACAGCCAGCCAGAATGGGATGTACAGCGACTGACAATGTGCTGAGTACTTTGTTTAGAGTCTTATCCAGAGTGAATACAACAACAGAATAAGCTTTAAGTCCACAGACATTAGTGTAACAAGAAGTGCTTCAACTAGACTAAAAAAGGTGCAAACAAATCAGCCTTTTAGTGGTTTTGTAAATCCTTGAGTATTAGGCCTGGTACAATGCACTATTTTAAAAAAACACTGCCAGTAGAAACAGTAATAAAAAAGAATACTGTTAACCATAGCAATAAAAATAAGATTAGCTGTAGCTGCTAAAGGACTATTAGATAAAATAAATTAAGCTGATAAAGTTCACCTCAGACATCTTAAAACAAATTTCAGGAGTTTTATTTGATTTAAAAATTAATAAGAGTTTCTGGGTGTGAAACGGTGCCTGGAGTGATTTTATCAGGAGGACAATTAATCATTTCTGTGTTCATAATTGCTAAATTTAATAAAGTGAACGAAAAAATAGGTGTGGCCCAAAGGCTCAATGTGGGACACAATCAAAGTCTCAAATTTACTTTAGACCAGAAATTTGCAGAAAGAAGGCAAAAGTGTGAAAGACTATTGTACTAAATAAGGTGCTGAAGCCTGTGTAAATTTTTTTTTTTCTTTTAAATGTGGCATTACATGCTAAGCGAGAGCTTAAGACTCATTTAGAACAACATAGTGTTTGTGGGAATGCCACTTTAAAAAAGTAGGCTCAATGGAGAACAAACTTTATGCTAGCCTGGAGGTAAACAGTTGTTCCAGACAGGAGGGGCCGGCTCCTTTGTGAATAACTCTTAAGTACAATGCAAGGCAATCCACCAACATCAAGTGCAGATGTTAAAGTATGTAATGTAATAAAATTCGGTGGAGAGATGGCAGAAAAAGACTACAAATAGAGAAGAAGAAAGATTCTTGATTTCATGATCAGACATTTTCTTAAAGCCTTAATCACTTTTTGTTTCTAGCCTGAAAGTACACAGTCATTAACTACTTTTGAAACGCAAAAAAGGCAACGTCAGTTTTTATTGTCAGTCACCTGGCAACGGTGATCTCATGACTTAAAACACATGTTAAAAATACGACCTCATGAGTTCCATTTGAAGGCAGACTAAGAAAAAAAGGGAAGAGACAAGAAGTGGACATTTCTTTAGATCTTGAGTAAAGGAGAAAGGCTTGGAAGACGGTAGTGGGATCTTGGATAGAAAGGAACATGTGAGGTTTCATTTTGTTAAAATCTCTGATCTGTTCAGTGTAAGCAGAACAGGTGAGCAGGTGGTCATGCCTACCTGTGTCCCCCCACACCGGCAAGTACTCATCCTGCTGGATGTCCAGCATGATCTCCAGGCCGTTTCCCGTCCCTCCTTTCATGGTGGTGCGGAGCGTCTTCCCCTCCTCTGCGGAGTTGAACATGTAGCACTTCCCATACCTGGTGAACACCTAAGAGGAGACACAGAGCAAGAGGACTGATAAGACTGATACACAGACACAGACACACACACTGCAAAGATAACATTGCAGTAGATATGCTTCAAATTGTACATCGATGGAGCCAATTTACCACCATGCAGGAAACATTTTAGAACTACTATGTGTTTTATAGCATTATTTGGTTAAAATAATTGTTTGTTACCCTTTCAAACAAAACAGCTCTCAAACAGCAAAACACTATCCATCTCTGTTTCCTTCTTTTGTCTTTAACCCTTTTAAGTTTTGGCAGGTTTTACTCCATTTGCACTCACTTCTTTTATAGACAAGCTTATGCCACTACATGTCTTATCTAGGCATGCCATATAATAGTTATTTATATGCTATGTCAGATTACTTAAAAAGCCATCATTTTGCATGTAAATGGTACTGTGCATATCATGCTTTTAAGGGAAAAAAAGTCAGAAACACAAAATTGTTTAGGATTTTTGGCTTGTATGGGTTTTCTTTTTGTCCTGGCTTGTCCGTTTATTTTCCTGTATGGATTTTGTTTATCTCATTTCCTTTTGGGATTGATATGACAGCATCCATCATCCTTTGGGTGATGTAAACCGAAAGTGAAATGTTGTCAAGCACTGTAACCATGGATGTACAGATATCAGTCAGATGGATTGCTATTGATACGGAAGAAAATGTCTTAATTTGAGCTCTCAAAAACAAGAAAAAAAGCATTAAAATGGGGGAAATCTTACTTAAAATAAGCAAAAATATCTTCCAACAGAACAAGAATATTTCACTTGCTATTTAAGGCCAAAAAACCTTGAAACAACTGATACTTTCTAACATAAAAGCCACCTGGTAAGAAGAAATATCTTGTCAGACAGAAAACAAGTATATTTTGCCTTCAATTAAGATAATTAATCTTTGCAGTGATGGTTAAGATATCTAAAGCAACAAGTGACATATTTTTTTTTCTTTACAACAGTTCTACACAGGAAATAAACATATTTCCCACAGTGGACAATGAATACCAATATCACTGAAAAGTTGCACTAATTGCCATATGTGTGGACGTCTGTGTGCTCTTGTTTGAGCTATGACTCTGAAAAGAAGGTCTGTGGCTTTTGACCCGAGTTGCATCAGTTGAGTTCAAGTGAAAGTAATGTATGTGTGATCATGTGATCACACTGGCATTGATCCATTCCTTTTATTTCAGAAAAATGGGCAATTTCTTCAATGACTTCACACTGCACACACAGCTCTGCCGGCTACAGGTCTTTCTGTGAAGTGTGTCTCTGTGAAGGACGCGTCTGGCAATAAATGGAGGCTGCCAGAGACATGCTCCTTTATTCTCACATTATCAATCTTTCTCACTGCAAAAACCTTCAACTTTTGTGCACAGCTCTTATTAGGTAAAGCATAGCAACTGTAGAGCCCACAGAAACGAGCAACAGGTAATTTCCCATGTAAGCACTTAAAAGCACTCTGCCATTACCGACGAGCACTTGGACAGGGCTTCAGCAACTATTAAAGAAACTCTCCATTCTTACCATGTTGTGTGTGTGTGTAAAAATATAATGACACACTCATTAGAGGCACAGTATTTGGAGAATGATTTCTTCCACTTTCTCCCTACCACCACCACCTCACCAAGAATCACCAAATGCCTCTGAGGCATTTATGAATAATAGATTGCAGCTTATGTGAGAAGTGTGTGCGTGTGGACGTGTGCGTGTGTAACACAAGCAAACATGTAAATGAGACTATAGTTGTATGGTCTCCACTCATGAATAGTAATCACCATAACAACTATCCATTTGAATCCTGCAATGACTGATTGAAGGGTGTGACTTAGCAATTTTTTTTGCTTTATTCTGTTCTCATAAGATCAATTGGTATGTGTCGTGACTACTGTCTACTTTACAATGGTTGTGAAGCATTGTAATCTTATTTGATCTTTACACTTTGACCCTATTAACACCTGGTATAATAATGATAAAGATAATTATATATATATATATACACACACAAATATATACATATATATAATATATATATACATACATATACATATATACATATACATATATACATATACATATACATATATACATATACATATACATATATACATATACATATATATATATATATATATATATATATATATAAGTCAAAGGTATTTTAGGTAGGAACCTTTGTACAGGTGAGAGGGTGTTGCTGGACGGAGGAGAGCACCTATAGTTTTTTTTGACCGCTTCGCTCGGGCACGCTACGCTGGGCAAGCCGTATAAGTGTTTCATGAAATGTGTAACATTTAATGGATTATTGTACCAACCTGAAAATCATCATCGGTGAACAATAAAAGCAAACAAAACGGCAAGTGCAAGCAACATTATTTCGTGTCACAGTAGTGGGCTATGGCAGCTGGGCGAACGTGTCAATTGGATGCCTGTCTACGCAACCCTCAGTGGGGGGGCAAGAAGGAGAGGGAGGGGTCAAAGATGATTCCAAGGTTGGGGACCTGGGTTGAGGGGGTGACAATTGAGCCATCAATGTTGAGTGAAAAGGTCTGGGTGGTGTGGGTGAGGGTGTTAGGGCGGATGATGAGGATTTCAGATTTGTTGCAGTTTGAGGAAGTTCTGTTGCATCCAAGACTGTTGCATTAAAGTCGGTGAGACAGGCGGTGAGGATGGTGTGGGTGGCTTTGGCGATAAATTTGGAGGAGAGATAAAGTTGAGTGTCATTGGCATAGCGGTGAAAATGGAGGCCATGATGGCGGAGGATCTGTCCAAGTGGAAGGATGTAGATGATGAAAAGGAGGGGACCAAGCACTGACCCCTGGTATCAACAAGTAATCTGTATCGGGCTATTTTATCTGCATAAGGACAAAGATCCACCTATCTAATTTTAGAAAATTAGATTGATTGAGTGGATCTCAATTTTTTTTAAAAAGTGAAATCCGCCCACAGTGCGGGCAGCATTGAGACAACGAGAATGCTTATTAATCAGCTGTAATGCAAAGGCAGGTGATCATGTGTCATTATCCACAGAATGTCTCATATCAGCCAGGTCTGTTATTAAAGGCTATTAAATGCAAATACAACAGATATAGAGTAAAATTCAGCTAGATCCTCAAGTCGCTACAACTCTACAATCATAAAACCATCACGTTGTAAATGTGGGGATTTTTCTGATCACTACCTTCCATCCCACATGATTTTAAGACTGCAGCAAACTTGTAGAAGAGAGAAATGCTGATTGTTATAATTATAATCATGCGTTAATAAAGATCAAGAGCCACTCCAGTTGACAAAAACAAGATTTGTGCTTCTACCTAAAAAATACCAATCTTATTTTTTGTGTGTCCTGCATTGTGGTCTATTAAGGCTATTGTTAGAGATTATTTTTCATCTGTGCTCTAAATGTTGTCCATTGATTGTTCAGGACTGGTTAAAAATTCTGACCACGGAATAATATCCTTTGTCTTCAGTTCTGAGGGACTGAGCCAGACCAGATGTTTACCGTTGATGTTTTATATTACTGAAAAAGACATCAAAATGACAGGCAAAGTGCAACGCCAATAGCAATTTTTCAGTGCTTTTAAGATGAACTTTTCATTTCATGCTCCTCCTCCTTTATTGATACTGGCCTCCTCATGGATGGTTTACTGACATGATTGATCTACTAGCTAATGCCAAACTGCCACAGAGGTGATGCGGATCAGAAGAATATGAAGTACCACATTACAGGTTCATTCACCTATGATAAACAGAGATATGTATCAGCACAAAATAAATGACACACTGGGTGTGGCGAAGTGCAGTGAAGAGGACAGCAGATAAATATTCATGGCATCACTCCTCATTTGCAGGTACAGAATATGGCTGAGGTTTTTAAAAACATTTTTTTATCCTGCACTCACACAGACTTCTCTGTACAGAGACACCACAGAGGTCCCATATGGTGGTGGTCCAACACCCAACATTGGCTTGTCATTGGTTGCTAAGGCCTGGCAATCTAACCACAACTTTACTGCACAGAACCCAGTTTCATAAGCAGAAATGCTGTGTTAACATGGACCACATCACCCTGACTTACCCGAAATCCTGCCTCAACTGAACTTAAAATACGCAGGTGTCCAAACCCTCCGGAGATTGAAGTGTTCCATTTAATCCTCACTCGCTTATTGGTTGAAGACTGTAGCATTAAGTTGAATCACCCAACAGTCATTTGCTATTAAATGTATGTGAAACCACAGATTAGACTGAATATTCCTCCACTGTTTTTTTTTTCCTTTCCTAAGCAATTGGCTCCAAAATGTCTACTCTCCACATCTCTCTCGCCCTTGGCTTTCTTATAAAGGGAAGAATTGCTCTCAGGGTGGCACTGCTCGCCCCGCTTTCACTTCTTTTGTCAAGACTTATGATGTTTGACAGACAGGACCAGGGCCGGGTCAGCATCCCATTAGACCACAGCCAGACACAAAGACTCCTCTTCAGCCACTAGATGACAAAGACACTAACAAAACCTTGACGTTGGAGATCTGTTATTTTGCAAATCCTCACTGCTGACCCTCTGTCTCCTCCTGTTTCTCACTTCCCTCCTGATCTGTCGCCTCAGGTAGAGCTGTCAGATAGGAGAAGGTAATGAGTTCTCAAACCTGTCCAGAAATGTAGAATAGCGCAGGAAACAGTGCTCTGCTGGAAAAATATGTAATGGTAAAAAGACGTATCAGATCTCATTTTACAAGTAAATTGCACCAGTGAAAAGGCAAATAGATAATATTGACTATCTCTGTCTGCGTTAGGAAGTTTGTCCCAGTTGTCATCTCTGTCAATGAAGGAGAAAGTTGCCTATAATAAACAAGGCCATGATAACCTGTGCTCGGGTAGCACTTGATCAATGCCAGTGAGCCAATACAGATATCCAGCTGTTATTTGATTCCACATAACCTGCTCTAATACGAGGTGCAGTCACTTGTTTTGTTGTTTCACCAGTCAATATTTTTATGTACACAACTGCTCAAATTACTAAGCGTAAAGTCAAAGATGTTCCCTATAGTGGCAAACCCACAGCATATCATCACCCAACTCAGTCAGTGCAGTCCCTCTCAGCTACGGCTCATTTTAGTATCTGTCACCAACCTTGATTCCAGCTGCAGCAGCAGCAAACTGTTTTCTAAGAGAAGCACCCACTGTATGTTTCCTGCCTGGAACATAGTGGAGCACGTAGCAGCCAGATATTTCCCTCAGAAGCTGGTAGAGACCAGAGTTAAAGAGCATATTTCATTTGTCAAGTGGAAAGAAATACTCAAATGAATGCTAACGTTGCTTCATGTCTGCTGGATATGTAAAGAGGCAACTGCTTGCTTTACCATTAGCACAAATCTACAATCTGATAATTTATCAATGTTATGTTTTCATCTTGCTCTGCTGCCTCCAAATGGCCGAAACATAAGGCTGCCTTAACTTTTCCTGCCTTATGTCAAAACAATAAAGTTTCAATTCATGTTAGGACTACTTTGTCTGTTCTTGCTGTTGCTGTTAAATGTTAGAACATGTTTAATTGAGTCAGTGTACTATTTAAAATGTCAGAAAAGTCAAACTCAGTTGCTGCCAATATCACATTAGTTCCCCCTATCCAAGCAGAGGTCTCAGAACTGACCTGCAAGTGAGAGCTGCTCTGCCGCCAATTAAAATGCCTTTTGACAAACAAAACACATCTCATTAGTATTCACAGCTGCAAGTGTGAATGTCTGGAAGCGCTGAGCTACAAACATGGCATGACCTCGCTTGTTTGCCATGTAGTGCCTCCCACAGAGAAGAATCCCCTGCCAATTGCAGTTTACATTAATGTCTGTTCAGACTCATTATACAGTATATGTAGTTAATACTTGGAAGGAATTGAATAAAAGGTATAATATTTTTGGCTATATGTATAGTCATTATATTCAAGATAGATTATGTATGATTTTAGTGAATATACATAGTTGAACTGATTAATGAAGGATTATCATAGATGTACTGGCTTAACAGATACACTTGTACTTGATTTCTATGTAAAGATAGATTCTTATAGGATTTACATGCGCAAAAGGTGGTGCTTTTGTTTTCTCCATGCATTTTTAGATGAAAAGCCTCTTCATGCTCTTTAGGCGAAACTCAGTCACTCACAGGATCATGATTAGCTGTGTGTGCTATACAGTTGTTTCAAGTCACATGATTCCGATGATGCCCAAAATTCAGAATGATGCAGGAAGTGAAAGGCAGAATGGACTAGCTGGAAGAAAGCTTGTACTGTGCTAGTTATTGTTTACACAGTCAACATGTGTGAAATCTGGAATTGCTTAATTTAAAAAAACTTGTTTTGTAAGGTCACAGTGACCTTGACCTTTGACCACCAAATCCTAATCAGTTCATCCTTGAGTCCAAGTGGATGTTTGTGCCAAATTTGAAAAACATGCCTCAAGGCGTTCCTGAGATATCACATTGGTGGGAATGGGACAGACGGATGGACAAGCCATCACGATGAAAAATGGCTTTAATTTCTGTTTTTAGAACAACAGCCACCCTCAAATCAGATTCAAAAACATGCTCCTGGGTAATAAGAATAGTAACTAGATGTGTGAAGGGATGGAGAAAACTGCTCTCACTAAAGTTTTAACCGCTGTATGTCTACCTATCTGACCATGTCTGAAGCAGTCACTAAACTCTTCATGGTGGACTCTCACAGACCCCTGCCATTCTGAATACATCTTGCTTTCTTGCAATCCTATTTCGTTATCACTGCTGTGCAAATGGCTTCCTGACATGATGCCAAAAAAACTGGCAGCTTATCGGTCCAGAAAGGGGATGCTATCTTTTCTTTACTTTGTGCTTCTATTCCCACTCGCCCCTTATTTATATTCTTATACCCATGTAACGTCCAAGGCATCAAAATACACTGAAGTGCACCGCCATATTTAGAAATACCACTTTTAATGTTATAAACACAGCAAAGCTGTATCTACCACAAAAAAAATTACATTGCCATATCTGCCACATTGGCCCCTATTCAAACATCTTTTTCATTATTTGCACTGATTCAGTGATGCAAGTCGGCCATTTTCTGTTCTGTAAAAATCAATAAACAGAATGCCCAGATGATGAGTCCTTTGGATTTCTAATATTACGGACTGTAGCTTTCTGAAGAGCTTGTTCATCGGGTACTGCATGCTGACTTTGCTAAAATTTTCTGTCAGTTGTGTGTTTCTAATGCACCACTATAAAACACAGACTTTCCTTTCCGCAAAACTAGAGAATAAGCCGCTGAGATCTGTATTCATTATTTGCTGGATGACATTCCACTGGCACCCCTCTTTTCCTTTACAGAATAAGTAGATAATAAGACAATTCTTTTGCTCATCTCATTTGCTTTGCTGGCAGGCGGGGCATAAAGTGAAAAGCAGTGAAGAGTAAATTGAAATGTTAAACATAACAGCCAGCCAATGAGTTTAACAGTTCCCATGAAGTGCCTCCAAGTTTCAAGGTTACATCGCTTTCACATGAGCTATCTATTGTAATCTGGTGTTATTGTTTGACAAATCAATATCCATTATGTGAGACTCTAGCAGGCGTTTTACAATAAAACCAAAGCAGAAAGGGAGCTTGACGGTTAGGAGAGAAAGCGAAAAGGGAGGCCTCTTATCCGCAAGGCTTACTGAGAGAAGAAGAGAGGAGTAAAGTTTATGAAAAAGGTCTTTGAGTTGCAAGGTGTGCACTTTCTCCACTGCCAAGAAGTGGTTGTACTGCTATAGGGATAAATAATGCAGAGGGCTGCTGCGTTAGCGACAGGGTTGGCACTAAGTATTAGAAAGGAGGGGTTCAAGGTTTACGCACACACACACACACACATATATATACAGCTGCCTCACTCATCATTATGACTTTATGCACGCCACTCCACTACTTGCACGCCAAGCTAGATTCCCGTGCAACTCAACATATTTCATGTCACATTAAACATATTCTGCTGTTTATGTGACGTGTTTGGAGTTTTATGGAATGCATTTATCTTTGCACCCTTATGTAAGTTTACCATGCCAGTCAATAATATTTTATTTTACAAGACAGCACATGCTGCCATAGGACACAAGGGATTGCAGTCACTGCTGCCAGCATGGTATTTCTTCTCTCGGAGAGGAGGGATAAGGGAGTGTTAGAGATGAGAATAAAAACTACAAAGAGAGAAAACTGAAAGGGAGGAAAAAGAGAAAGTGAGAAACTAATCGGCAATCCGAAAACAAAAAGTGAATTAAATCCCTGTGGCTGAACTCATACCAGGGTTACTGTCTTCAGTGTGGATTCTGTGTTAAAAAATTATTTGATTTAACATAGATTTGATGAGTGTGGTCGCAGAGACACAGAGGCTTTCACCTCTGCTGATAGATCGATCAGTGGGCAGCTGTTCCCTTCAGCTATGTCTTGTCATCTGAGACTGCTCATCACGAAACTACTTTCATATTTTGCAATTCAAATATAATTTATAAGAAGAGCAGCCTACACTGAATATCCATAAAGTTTGCCTGCTTTCAAGGATAAGCTTCTCTTGTGTTTCTTGTCAGATCCATTATAAGGCTTTAGGTAGAGGATCCTGTTAACAAGAGAACATGCAGCAGAAGCTGGGAGTATCTGGACAGACAGGATCTGATGAGAGTGTTGCAGTGCAATAAATCATCATACAAGACCATACTATCAGCTTCAATGGTGCCTTAAAGGAACAGTTCAACATTTTTGGTGATTATTTGCACTCTTTGTTTAGTCTGACTTAGCTTCACTGGAGGCAGGAAGAAACATCTAGCCTGGCTCAGTGAGTGAAAACACCTCTACCAACACCTCTAAAACTGATATTATTAACATGTCTTTCAGCGTAGATCGGGTTGTGTGTAGGAAATAACTGGACGGGAGGAAGGGTATGACTTGTTAACAGTAGGGATCCATCAATTCAACTTTTTCTCTCCCAGTACTGATTCTAATACCTCAAACTCGGGGTACCTCAGGGATATTGGATCAATGCATCCATAGCTATTAGCATTACACCAGGGAAGCAGTAGAGATGCTGAATTGTATCACACTGGATTCATCCCAAAATTGTAAATTCTTTGATTTGTTATACTGGACTCTGTAACAATTTGTTGTTTTCTATCTAATCCACTCTTTTCACCATTTTGAATGAAATCTGAACTGCCTATATTAAGGGAAGCCAGAAAATGGCCTACCAGCTAGCTAAATAGCTACAAGCACCTCCAGCATGCACATCCCTAGATAACACAGAGTCCAGTCCTGCAGCTACGGGTGAGTCAAACCTGTTCCCCAAGGCCAGGAGTCACTCATTTGGGACTAACAGAAACATCTTCACATCAAACTTGCCACACGCATGGCTAAGCTCTCAGGTTGCCCCTTAGGTGGAAGGTAAGCACCGTGTTCAAATTTCTTACATCACCCTATGTACATGTTTATCAAACCAAATATGTACAGAAATAAAAAAATAAAAAAATAAACAGTTTAGAGTTACATGTTGGATTTCTTTCTTGACAGTTCATCCTTCTGCCCAAAACTTCTGTGCAGCCTCTTCAGATATAGCCCAGGTTATCAGATACATGATTTGGTCAATGGAACCAAAACTGGCAACCTCACTGTGATGACAAGGCTTCAGGACGCTTTGAGGTCATTCTTTTGGATTGCTGTTCACCTAGAAATAGTTCTATTAAAAAAAAGGTCACATCTTCTCACTATTCAGTATTCTACAGCAGATATTAAAAGCTTGCTCAGTAATCTCCATAGCTTCCAAGACAGTATATGTCTCTATTGAAAACAGAAATGGTGCATTAAAATGTATTTGTCTTGCGAGTCTGCACTGTGCCACTACATTCCTTTCCTTATTATAGTGTGGTCCTCAGGTTCAGATGGTGTCTCAGCAATAGATCAAATAAAATAAAAGAAGTTACTTTGGATAGGACGTCTTGTACTCCCTGAATAATAGTCGTATTGCTGTCCTTGACTTTGACCACCCTTTCTTTTTGCAGGTGCAGAAAAATTAATATTAAAATGACACATTCTCTCTCACTCGCCCATCTCCCCCAGCATGTCATGTCCAGATATAGCTATGGACTACAGCTGTCACCCCAAACTCATCAATCACATCACACAACCAGTCATTATTTTTAATAAGTCACATGGCACTGATGGCCGATGGGGCTGTATCTCACCTGTCACAGTCTGCGTGTCTCTGCTGGGTTGATGCAAGGCCCAGTAATGGGCAAAGGGTGGGGGACTAGTGGCAGCTCCTAATCACCGACAGGAAACCAGCTCATCTGACTGGATGACATGTCTTGTCTTGCTCACAATGGTATGTGGAGAGAATGTCAGCTCTGTGAGGCTGCTTAGATTGTGCTTAATGCACTGCCAAGATTACAGCCATTGTCACCCGTGGCCTTCATTCCAATAGGCCTTCTTGATGAGTGCAGAGACCTTCTGACATTTCAGGTATTTCAAGAATCTTCATCTAAGCAGAGTTTGTTGAGTACTTCAGAGCGACCTGTTCTCCTGACTTCTCTTCACTTCAGTTCTTATTTTCGATGAACACTATTAATATATAAGACCTGGCTGCACAGGGGAGCTTCCGCAACCCCTGACATAATCAATACCAGCAGCAAAGCCTTATTATCCCTTAATATACAATTTGCAGTTTCCAATTGGAGAAAAAAGATCAAAAACAAAAAACCCATTAACTCATTTAATGAGGGAAACAAGAGCAGCTCCAGTCACATGTATTTTACAACATGTTGTTGTATGGCTACACAATTTACATCCAGCGCCATCATCAGGAAAAAACCTACATTAGTCCAAAACCTTGGTTTATGACTAAATACCCGCAAAATTAATAACATTCCAGTTGTGCTTACTGCGAATTAGTAAATATTATCATGCTTACATGCTAAAATAAGATGATAAACACCATAATTATTAACATTATTAACAGCATGATAGCATTGTCATTGTGAGCATGTTAGTATACAACACAGTATCACAGTACAGCCTCACAGACCGGCTAGCAGCTAGTGACTGTACACTCTATAAACCGTATCCACAATCTTTCCAAAACTTAATAAAGTTCTAACTAGAAAAAAGATACCAAGCTGTCATGACTGTACAAAATAATTTGTTGTGTGTGTATATGTTCCTATCTTTCTGGGTATACCTGAAAATTAATAGTTATGTCCGTGACAGCCACAATCCAAGCAGAATGAAATAAATTTAAACTAGAATCATGCATTGATTTATTAGCTGATTGCATTTCCTGTGAAAATTCATGTGATTGAATTTTTTTTTTTCCCCAACGCTCCTTCTGGGAAAATATTTGGATCTTATTCATGGTGAGACAGAGATACAACCAAGGGCATACCGTTGTGTTAGCTACGAGACATCACGATATGCGATATTAGGTTCACAAGAACAAGACCATAATATTCTTAAAGGGGCTGTATATAGTGTTTCTACTAAAATGAATCCTTTTTTATTGCCTGTGTGTGAAGGGGTTGTAATCTGACTTTAAAATGATCCACCTGCCGGGTTTGGCTATTAACTCTAAAGGCAGGTATTCCTATTCCTAGTCGAAGGCTCCGGGTCGTTTTTTCCGCAAAATCCAGTGACTGACACCTGCATGCGCGCTTGCGAGCCTCTCGCTATGTCTACTTTGCACTTAGCAGCGACGACACTGCAACTTATGAGATGGAGTCTGCTAATACTAAGCAAGACCTGCTCCCAGCACAACACAGACTCCAACACAAACTCCACATAAGGATAAAAAACAAAAAAACAGTTTTATCTGCTGAAGCTCGTCGGGCCAAATGTGAATCGGATCGACCTTGGACGAAAACTCGGAACAACATCGGCAGGGCTTTTGAATCATAGAGAAACCTGCGCTTTGTTTTGGGTAGAAAAACAGACCCGGAGTTGGCTTTCATCCTATTGGATAGATAAGCTAACATTACTACAAAGCATGTAAAATATAATTTGAATTTGTGCTTCAGTTGGCTCAAGTTAGATAGCGTAGCGTAGTTGCTAATGTTGTCCGGTGCAAAGTTCACTTTCACATTACTTCACCAACCAATGCGACCCATGATACTTTCCTCTGTACCACAATGTCAAACTGTCAAGAACTGAAGAAGTTCCTAGGATGAGGGACAAAACATCTTCCAGTATCTTTCAACCAAGTCCAGTTGCCCTTGACTTTAATCTTCGATGGTCAAACTGTCAAAGCCTGCAAGAAATGATGTAATGGTAAAAAGCTAATGTGGAGCGATGTGTTTACTATCCCATAGTGATGTAGCCACGAGCAGCTAGCTAACGCTACATTAGCTTGAGCCTGCCGCTGTTTGCTGTAACGTTCAATTTGGATTTATTGCCTTTTAATGACAGATACACAGCTTCTCCACCTCTCAGTCGCTGTAACTACCATGACCCACATAATATACAACACAGAGGAAGAGCCATCCACTAACACTAGTTACTGTAAATTTACTTACTGTGGTCTAACTGTTATAAAGTGTGACACAGTCTTATAATATTCAGTCCAGCTCACTAACAGTTTCATTATCATCCAGTACATGTAGCTGTGCTGACATTGCTGAGACTCCGGTGACAGATTCACAGATAGTAAAGATAGTTACTGAAAGCAGCAGGCGAGCTAACGATGTAGCACGTCGGTTAAATGCAGTGTATCTTTATCATGTGATGAGCATGGATTAGTTCCACATCAAGCTGATAAAAACATTACTGTAACGTTGCAGTGGGAGTTTAACTGAGTTTCCACCATGTTGTGTGAAGCTGGCTCCCCACCTGCCTATAGCCGCTCTCACTTTGCAGTAACTTTGAGGTAACGTTACGGCACCGGTGTCGATCCTCCTCTGAAACGGGAACGTTGAAGTAACAGAGGCTGAACATGTCTGAATGAAAATCCACAGCCTGCATGCTGGTGTTCCTGCGTTTATTGCAGGATTTCTGTATGAAAGGGGTTGTGTTTCGGATTCTGCTCGCTCATGAGTTCAAGCGAGCACGCGTACGAGCACACGCCTGGTTGCACACCACTAGTGGCCGCTGGAAACTACATAATGTCCCTTTAAACAGTGTTTAAAGATATGTTCAATGCCATTAAAAATGCCATTTCATTTTGTGCATTATGGTGAATGTTTTTGCACCATGTTATGGTGGAAACGTTTTTATTTATGTAAAAGGAAACAAAATTCAGGTGGCAGGTGACATTTCAAATATAGAAATATCAAATGTAATACAGTGCAGCTTTCAGGCATTCTGTGTTGCTTTCAGATCTGTTTCTCTTGTAGATCAACTTTTCTCATGTAATATCATCCCTGCTGAGGCAACACATATGAAGGCATGATTTAGTCTTCCCTCATCTTATGTTAAGTGGGAGAGAACAGAAAACAGGGCCAAAAATAAACTGTTACTGATTGTTGCATGCATGGTTTTGAATCATTTTCAGTATCAGTATTTTTTTTTAGCTTAGATTTTTAGCTTATGTTTTTCAGACAATGCAATACATTTGTTTCTTCTATATTTTAATTGCATTGCATATTTTCTTAATATGCAACTAAACCTTTCTAAAGGCATTTTATTTGTTATTTAACAGTAAGCCATATTTCAGAATGTTTTTTTCAAAACAAATTATGCTTCAAAAAAGTGGTGGGGACAAAATGAGCCATTTCAAAAAGAAGCGGTGGGGACATGTCCCTAGTGTCCCCAGTGTAAAAGACACCTACAGAAACAGCAGACACATCCATGCAAACGCGCCATTGTATGAAATCTTTCTCCAGTCAGTATCCATACTATTTCCTCCTTGTGTAAGTGAGCCCTCATAAATTCACAATTTCAGCGCAGTTTTCCTGAAAATGAGGACGACTAACCCTGAGATAACAACACAATGTAATATACTGACCTGACAGCAGCTTGCAGCCATGCTGGAGCAGCATTTCATATCTGCTGTACAGCAGAACCACTGGTCCATGAAATAACACAGACAGAAATGAAATAACCACTGATCACCAAGATTGCTAATAATATTGGAGCTACAATTTAAAAGATTATGTATGTTCATAATCAAGAGATAGAAGGCAAGAGTCAGTGGGTGGGTATAACCAAATTTGTGTTTGGCTTTTGTTTATTGCCAGTCAAGAAAAGACTGCAGGAAAATAACAAATCAGACAAATAAGTTGGAAAAAAGGAATACCAAATCAGTATTCAACAAGTTTGCTTCTCTGGTAATTATTGGCCTTTTTGTTTCAGTAATATTAAATAATCAGGAAGAAGAAGGAAAAAATTATGAAGGAGTGAAATGATCAGAACAGCAGGAGTGGGAGGATTCCCTGGTGCACCGAAGATCATGTTTAATGTCTGCTATTGTGTGACGCTATAATTACCACAACATTAGCAAAAATAATCATCAACTGCATGCCAACACCATCCATTTGCGAGTTAGCAACCGAGCAATTGAGTGTTTCCTTACAAATACTTAATCATTGTGTGGATTAACATAAATATAAAGCTGTCTCGAGCCAAGAGGGATACTTACAGTGGGGCTTGAAAAATTAGGTGGTTTTCTGCCAGATACAACACGATAAAAATCCACTGAACCATATGAAGAGTATGATGAGTTCTGTTTGATTTCATTTATAATGTCCAATGTTTTACAGTGTTTTGACTCTAGGACTACCACGTAAAGGCTGCCAAGGTTGTAATCCACCATCAGAAAATTTAAAATGGTATCTCTTGTACTGCAGAGTTCTTCACAACTTTGGGTTTATTTTGTGATAAATATAAACAGCTGATTTTTGCCACAACAGTACAGCCTGAATCCCAACCACATACCCCTGGAAATGAGCTCACTGAATATATAGCACACCCACACATGATCCAACACCATGGAGACAGTCCATACCTGCTTTGAAAGCACATAATCTGACTGTGAATCTCTGATTCTCTTATGTCCCACTCTTCAAGATGAACCACTGAACTCTTGTATTGTTCTTTAATTCACAGCCATTCCTCAGAAACAACATATCAAAGATGGGATACTGGGTACTGAGCTACTGAGCTTCATAGGATTGTGGAAGAGGACTGAGTAAGAAAAAATGTACTTTGACATGTTTTGGTGAAAGAAATATTACTGTTACTATAAAATATTAATGGATATTGAAGAAGTGATTATGATGCAGGAATAGTTTAAGAAGTTGCTATGTATCCAAGCGGACTTTTTTTTTTAAATGTTAGTTTTAAAAAGTTTTCTACTCAGGTTTCATACATCTGAATCATCTCAATCAAAAAAAAACATTTAGAGTTTTTTTCAGTGATTCAAACAGGTCTGGTGTTGTGTTCAAAGACAGTTCTTTCCCCCAGCTGCGAGCATTGAGGGCGGTGAGATTATGTACAAAGTCACTGCAAAGACTAGGACAGACGTGATATCCTGTGTCAGTCAGTGCGGCAGACACACTGGCAGCGATGTGAATGCATTGGCATGAGTTCAAATTTATTACTGGAGGGTCAACGTTGCTGAGACTGGCCGGACGTCACCAATGTTTGGAGCAGTCAGAGCGCAGGGGCAGAATCTCTGGATTCTGCTCCGACAACTGCGCCATTTACCAGCGAGAAGAGCTAATTGCAGATTTAATTACTTTTATTAAATTAACTTTTTACTTGTATTTTTTGGGATTAAAACATTTATTAGCAGCGAGCTATTGTGTGTTTCTAACTTACACAGTTGCTGTTAGCGTCAGTGGGCACCAAGAGCTCTGTGATACTACTTTATATTTATTTAAAAAATCTGACAAAACTGGACATTGCTCGGAAGCGAGGATGTTGAACCGGGCATTTCAGAAATGTGTGCATAGGCCTGATCGCTGCAAACTCCATGGTGTTTGCAGGCCTCTTAAAGCGGACCTCTTTAAGAGGTCTCTTTTTCCACCTTTGTGGAAAACCCACAAAGGTGCAAACTGAAAACTAATAATGGTTGAGAGTGACTATGACCTGGATGACTGACAACTTTCACAGAGATATCAAAAGAAAAGATATTTTATGTACAGTTTCCTTTTTAGGCAAGGCTACTGTGTGTTGGGTAAGCGCTGGATAATTACAAGTCATATCGTGCTTTCACTGTCACAGATAACTGTTTGATATTCACATAGAAGATCAAAGGAGGATACTCACAAGCTATGTTTCTGTCTGTGAGGTTGCTGCTCTTGCTAATCCCTGCATTCATAAAAGTGTGGATCTGGGCATGTGGAGCATAAACCAGCCCATGTTGTCAAGAACTGGCAGGGTTGTGCAAGAGGAGCATATGATTTGCATAGTAGTGAAACGAAATAACAATATGGCAATGGGTCCCCTCTGCTGTACAGATAATATTACAACAGCGGTGAGATGACAAGTGACACGGACAGCTAAATGTAACTAGGGAGCCATCTGCAAAATGGAATATAGCTGAGCGTGCATTTCCAACATGTCAAAACTGTGCGATGTCTCCCTCTATTATGATCCATCGTACAGGAGTTCTCACAATGGAAGCCTTGGCTCCCCGTGAATTCATGGACAGAGCAGGGGGAAAAAAATCTGATAATGTCTGCATTGTCTCGTTCAGCTGCATGAAATTGGATAAAGTGATGGGAAATAGATGAACAGTAATGCTGGGAATCACTAGGAACAGATATGCCAAATATATAAAAAGACATTTCCCTTAGTTTGTCATATTCATACGAGGGGACAGAGTGGGTGGAGGGACACAGTGATGTGAAATCTGATTAAATTATTGGCAGCAGTCTCAATGTACTGTGTGTGTACATGTGTTTTCTGCATTCAGCAACAGAGAAGTAAGCAGAATGTACTGGCAGTTAAGATCCTCAAATTCCCTAAAAAACATCCAATGAACAGATGATCAGTCATCTCGTGTAGCATAGTTAAAAATGTATTTGGGAGCAGTAATTCTTGTGTGTGTATGTGCATGTGTGTTTATTGGCAGCCTCAGAGAAAATTGTTTCAAAGAAATCTAATGAGTAGATTAAGACTGATCTTGTTCTGAGCCACAACTGAACAGCACTTTAAGAGCCTTTTACCTGCTGAAGCGACAGAAGCATGATACTCAGACTGAATGGACATTTCCTTACCACTCCATTAATCAGCCTGACGTTGCCTTCTTGTTAGCCATCGTTTCTGTGAAATTTTTCCATATTAATCCAGACCACCATCTTAACCTAACCTTAACCATGTGCTGCTGGTGCCAGTGCCTAAATGTAACAATAAAAGTTTAATAATGCTAAAATCACTACAAGTGGATATTGTATTGCAAAATCTAAATTAATTTTGACAGTGTACATAATACACATTTAGTACCAACATATTTGCACATTCCCAAAAACTTTAGACACTATTTCCTCAATATGTTAATAGAACAGATATTCCAGTGGCCATTATTTTTCCTTCAAAAAGTATCTGTTATTGCAAGTCAGTCATATATAAACATATTTTCTAGGAGACAGGGTAGCATATAATGTTTGCAAGCTAAGTTAGATAACAAATTAATAGCAGTGGGAGAAATAGGTTGAGCCAGAGTGAGTGCTTTCAGGCTTAGCCAAGCCTCAAAAGACTTGCACACTTAAATGTAATCTGTAGGGCTGCAACGATTAGTCGTCGTAATCGACGTCGATTATAAAAATTTGTCAACATGAAATTTCTTTGTCAACGCGTAGTGACAGAGATGCCATTTAAGGGAGAGATAGCAATCTTCTTATCAAAACAGTTCTGGATGTTCATTTCTAACTGCAGTACACCACATGGAATGCTAGGGGCAGTATTGGTTCCACTGTCTGCCATGAGTGCTTGACTGTAAGATTACTCACTAAGAAGTAGCTTTCATGCAAGAAGCGGAACGCAACAGAGAAAAAGCAGAATGTTTATTTGTTTTTAGAAGTTTTGTACGCTATTTCATCACTAAATACAGTTTTGAGAGCTTTTGAGGCAAGAAATCACCTTGGTAAAACTTGAATTTTGGAAGTTTTACGAAAGATTTTGACGTTTTTGGGGGTTGAGAAGCTCCACAAGCGAGGTTAGTGGTGCCAGTGGCCAGCCAGTCACGGCCACACTGCCCTCTCTGGTCATGGCTACATCACAGTCATTTGACTATGTAGTCTACTTAATCATAGTAGAAGCACACAAAGCAAACAAATATTACCAAATCAACAAAATCTAAACATGTTAGCAAAATCAGGCAGGCAAAACGCTCTGATTTTGAAATGCTCGTTGTGGGAAATCCATCCTGAAGTTTACGGAACGAAACGGGGTCACATGTGCAGAAGGCAGGAGAAGCACGAAAATGACAAATTAATAACAAGTGAGTAACATGGGGCAAGATGCACGCTCCGCTGCTGAAACGCTTCTGAGACGCTTCCAGTGGACTGCGCAGCTATGACGTCCCATAGCTGGAGTCAGTGGATTCCTGGCGTAACGCGAGCTGCAGGCGACTGCAGGGGCGGGGTATGAAAATGGTGCCGTCGGACACATTCTACCTACATGACCGTACTGTGAGCTGAGATCAATGATTGATCTCCAGGCAAAAGTGTGGCTCCAACTTTGTGCAGCTGGAGAAAAGCAACTGAGGCCACAGGACACAATTTATAACCAGCATGCCCTATTTTTTAAGTCCAGCATGCATCACGTTAAGTCAGCACTGTGCAGCGCCGCATGAAGTCAAACACACCTATTCTGTCTTTACAATCTGAGTAATGTTTTAACATTTTAAAGTAAATCAAGAAACATGAGGCTGGTTATGTAGCCTACAGAACCTTCTCAGCTCATAAAACTTTGGAAAATTATACGACTAAAGTATTATGAAAGGGAATTGTTGCTTTATTATTGTAATAGACATTACATAGTTAATGTACAGTTGCGATTATAATACTTGCTTTCAATGTGTTTTTAATTTATAGCAAAAAATTTAAGTTAAAACCTACTTGCCAATAAATCAGTTTGTAAGCTTATTGTTTTGGGTGGTAAATACCTAGACCTGCTTTTGGAGTTTTGTCTACAGTCTTTTACAGGTTTCTGTCAAGGAATTCCACACATTTAACTAAAGAATGGTGTGAGGAACACTGCATCTGTCTTTAACGAGTTGCTACTCCCAGGTAAAAAATCCTGCTTTGTACATATCTGTCTGGACCATGTACTATAAAGCACGTAATTTATGAAGTGGTGTTTTGAAGGTCTGGAACCAGGAGAAACTCTACCCATGTCAGGAAACAAATACTGAGGGAGCTATCCAGCAAGATAATTAACCACTGCAACGTGAAGCGACTACATCTGGCGCAATCTGTTCACGTTCAGTATGAAATCTATTTGTTCAGTCCACTTCAGTGTGATTCATTAGACTCCGCTGCAACATTAAAGGCTGAAAAACAAGTTCAAACAACAGTTAAAACCACGTAGATCATGATGGATATTTTCTAATGCCTGCCTGTACCTTCACTGGCTCACCCTGGAACAAGGTTTGGTCTTTAGAGCATTTGGTAACACTGATCCGTCATGTAGTTACATCAGGAATGCAACAATATATCCTACCCTGTCCGCTGACATTATCAGCTGTTTGACAGAAAAGGACAAGCTCTCCCCATTTTATAAAAAAAATAAAAAATCCTATCAGTCCAAGAAAATGTCAATAACAGGGTAAGTACTCCCTTGGCTTCCACCTCCTACACAGAGAAAACTGACAAATGTCAGGCTTTCAATCACAAGCTGCTGGCCAAAACTGAAGGAGCCAAAAACACACATTTCACCTCCAAAAAGAGGATGAAAAGGGGGGAAATTGAGAGAATCACAGTGACAAACCGTCTGTCACCTTCAGTACATCACCTTTACTAAATGAAGCAGTCATCACGCAACATTACCTCACACAAAACAAGGACAAACACTGAATTTGAATTAAATCTATCTGATTACCTGCCCACACCACTCCCACACTCTTGTACACACACACAAAAAAAATATAGATTATGTTCTTCTTTTCCTGATGGCTGAACTTGAGTCAATGGCCAAGTCCACGCCGCAGCAGCAGAATGTCATAAGGCTTCTACCCAAAAGACATGTGAATGCTCAGAGGTGGAGAGCAAGTCCATCTGTTCATCTACAAGTCCATCTGTTCCACAGATTCATCCGTTCCATCTACATTATCATCTACACTGGCCTGTTCCTATGACTGGGTAACTAGGTTTTATATTATACACTATAACACAGCTCTAATTAACTAACTGAAGCAGTCTGCTGACAAATTCTTCGTCCTTGCTCATGTGGATTTGAGCATGGTTTTGCTATTTTATTTTGATGAGAAATATTTTGGTCTTGGGTTTAAACTCTGCATTTGTTAGTTATACTTGGAGCCTTCCCAGCAGACACTTTGGATGTATGCCAATGTTGTACACTGACTTGTATTGGCAGGATAAAACTTTAAATAACCTGCTACAGTGAAAGTGTGAGAAATGATATAGGTAGGTCTGTCTGCATCTGGCAATTTATTGAGCCCAGAGTTGTTCCATTATATTTTTTTTTACGAGAGTAACAAAACTGGGTGCTTGAGTATATATTACTAAATAAAAAAAATGTTTACAGTTTGGATTCAACTATTAATTATTTTTATTATCAAACATAAGTGAATATTATTTGTAGGGCTATTCAATTAATTGCTGAGTCTATAAATTGTCAAATAATAGTGACAAATATTTTCAAATTATTTCTTTGTCTAACCATCACAAAAACTCAACAATCACCAGTTGTTGGAAACAAAACAAAGCACAAAATCTGCAAATGCTTATATTTGAGAAGCTGGACCAGCAAATGTTTGGTATTTTTATTTATTTACTTTAGTTACTTACATTTATTTTAGAGGTGGGCATAGATACATTTTTTTTAATCTAGATTAATCTAGATTAATCTTGAAATTAATCTAGATTAATCTAGATTAAAATGGCTCATTTGAATTCTGCCAAAGGCATTTAAAATATGTGTGCGAACGGGTTTCAAGCCAGGTGGCGCATTAGACCAGAGGCTCATCTCCTGTTTCCAAAATGCATCACAAACTGCTTGAGAAAGCTGTTCTACTATGATAATTGGTGATGAAAATAAATCATGTTCACTAAGATGTACTTGTGTGTAGCGTGTGATGTGCTTTGCATTTAGGTGGTAGCCTACTTGAGACTGGAAGAACTCCTACAGTAAACTAATTCCGCATTGCACAAGGTGCAAACCCGGCGGCTTCAGAAATGTTCGTACACAAAGTGCTGTCCAACAGCTGTCTGTGGACGTGTTGCTACAGTTAGTGTGAGTAAATACCGCACAATGCGTTTTTAATCAACCGGCGTATCAATAACTAACCTGGCTGGTTGTAAACAAACAGCTGGCCGAGCGAGGTTGTAACGCCGTCAACTTGGGTGTGACGTCACTCCCAGCTCCGCCGTCCGAGGTAAATGTAACGCAGCAACAGCTGCATCCATGTTAGCACGTCACGTTTGATGTGGTAATTTCACAATAGGCAGACACACAGGTTCAAAGACTTGTTCTTGCCGCCTACAGTGCAATTCGGCGCTAAAATATCAAGGTGAAAGTCATCATAGCTTGCGAAGTATAGACCCAGCTCCCAACCCAACTTTGGGAATTGATTAACGGCGATATTTTTTTTGTCGCCCGATAAGAGTCTCACGTTAACGCCGATAACGGCCCACCACTAATTAATTTTATTAACTTAAAGTAAGTAACCATCTATTAAAATTGTAAGTGGTTAGCTTTCAATAAATCACCTAATCGATGAATTAATTGACCAATCAGTTACTTCACTGACTGGCATGAATTTAAAATTGTAAGAGGCTCAAAATTACTCTATATTATCAATCTAAACTATGTTATAATATGTTCTTAAATTATATACTATACTGTTTTGCATTATTACTATTTTAATACATCATTATTGTCTCATATTTTTAGCTGCTTTAGTAGCTAATCATATGCTTACACTCACATTTAAATACAATATTACAGTATATTATATATAATGTAGTACATATAAGATATTATCTCATGTGATCCTTTATCATACTACACTACATCAGGTGCCTAGTATCAACTGTATTTTCTTGACTTCTTGCTACTGATCACACTGCTTTGTCACTTTGCTTTAAGTTTAGTTTAAGGTGCAGCAACACTGATCACGGATGCACAGTATGTGCACTGCTTTCTGTGTAACTTGTACTTTTAATTTCTATTCTAATTTTTTGTTATTTTTATTTTGTTTTACTTATTTATTTATGTCTTCTCTATCGGTACTGACATCTCATTGCAAGTCATTGTGCTGCGGCAACACCTGCATTCAACCCCTGGGGATCAATAGAGGTTTGTCTTCTTTTATCTTAATTGTAAAGCTAGAAGAATTAATCTACTGAAAGGGAACAATGAAAATAGTGCATCTCAGATGAAGGTCTATAAATGACGTAAGACCACTGTGTGGTAACAACAAAAGAGAAGAGAAAAGATTTCAAATCAATACATAAATCCCATTATGTTTGTTGAAACTCCAGGCGACTGGAGTCGTTAGTCGTCTTGATATCTACAGCAGCAACATTTTTAAATGTTATATCATGAGTAAATATGGAGTCCATTTTATTTAGCCCAGAGATTGTGAATCGGTGTCATTGGTTCATTGCAGCATTTGTCATTAGAATGGGGTAACACTCAACATATCTGCCCTCCAATGAGCCTTTATCATCATCAGCAGGTGTGCCGGTGGGATTCCTCAAACATTCATTATGCCTCTGCAAAGCTCAAGCAAAGCAAGAAAAATGGTCGCCTGGAGCAAATAATAGGATGCATTCCCACAGGGGGAATGATAACAATAAATAAATAAATAACCCGACAGCTACAGGCTGACATTGACATATATATTGTTGCCCCATGCATGTGGGCAGGGCATTGCCTCTGTGTGATGAATAATGATCTTTATTGGAATAGAGAGTGATTAATGAGCTTCCCACTACTGACACAGACTGAATGCAGCACCGCTGTACTTGGTTGCTGACATTAGGGGTGAAATGTAAGGGGTATATGCTGCGGTGTGGGATGAGTGTGCTGTATGAATATTTGGCACTGGATGTCAGTGTCGAAGATGACAAATGGAAAACAAGTGTCCTAGCCTTCGAAGTGAAAATGCAAACACTATAAAAGACATTAAAAGAGCAGCCTGTCATTTGTAATAAAAACACTTAAATAAGTTAATAACAATATATTATTCTTACAGTCTCACAAGTGAATACCATTCAAACTGTTTATTTGCCACAATGCATAAATATGACCCACATCTATTGCAGGTTTTAGAGATAATGTTAACTCATTATTCTTTTTTTTTTTTTTGTATTTGTATGCTGTCTCTGTATTTTTTCAATTCGTTTCCCTCCGTCTGTTTTACGGTCTTATCATTATTCATTAAAATGGCCCTCATTTATGGAGCAAGCCTGTGTTGTAACACCACACACACACCCATTTTTGGGGGAATTTGTTGAAATAAGTTGTACTGCCAATGGTATCAAATATGTTTAAACTGTGAGTTCAGAGCAATAATGAAATGTAAAAGGCAAAATTATAGACAGCACAAACATGAAAGTTCCTTCTTGAAACATGAAAATACAAAACAACCCTCAAAAAAAATTACAACTTAAAGTAACCCTGATATCTCAAGGTAATCATCAACAGGTGGAATTTGCTCAGCTGCTATGTTTGTTGTTGTCAACAAGACGAACACGGATGAATTTTCAAGCCCACACAGTTTAAAAGGCGTAAATGCTAAATAAGCAAACTCCATGCACTGATGAAGACCATGTGGTATGGCTGAAAGCTTCATAGAGCTAGTAAGTAGAACTTATGTTGCAATTGTCTACAATATACAACATATTTAAAGGTTCAGTGTTTGGTCTTTAGTGGCATCTAGTGGTGAGGGTTGTGAATTACAACCAATGGCTCAGTCACTGCTCCCAAGCGCGTCCGAGAAGCTCTGGTGGCTGACACAGTCTTTCAACCAACATATTTAACTTCTCTTCTTACTTCTAATAAACAAGACGACTACTACAACTTCTACTACTAATTCTTCTTCGTACACATTCAATGTAGTGATGAAACGCGCTCTGAGTAGTTTGTCTGTTTGCACTACTGTAGAAACATGGCGGCGTAAGTGGACCAGCTGGGTGTGGTTATACAACACTGAAAACATAGTTTCATTTCTGGGTGTACCTTTGGTATGTGCAAAATTTGCAACAATAATGGAACACAAATCTGTATCTTTAGTCATCTTTAACTGAACTCCACCAATTTTACATGTCAAAGTATGTCTCCAGGTCTTGGGAAATATTACTACTGTACATATGGGTAAGGCCTGCAGCTCAACGCTATATTCGCCACTACGAACACAACTGAATCAAGTTGCATTGTGGGTAATCAATGTGCCAGGTTGCAAGAGGGAAGAAGAGGGGAATAAAAGAAAATACGTCTGGATCTGTTGCATCGATTTTGATCACCCCCCCCTCTCCAGTCATTTCATTGCAGTCATTTCAAGTAAATAAGCTAATGTTCAATATTCAGAAAATAACAGGTGTTCCTGGAAACAGAAAAATAATGAATATTACAGCAAGTATTATTAATGTATGTCTCCTTGAAAACACCTTGTACATTGCCAGCACCATCTTCAGCCTCCTGGGTGGAGCCTCATTAATAATGATAAAGTCAGGTGCTGGTGTTTGCCTCCTTCTGTGTTGTCTTTCTCAGCCCTCAGTCACTTTCACACTCTGCTGAGAGAGTGCTTGATGAGGCATTTCAGACTGAGCAAGAGCCGGCATGTCCCATGGTTCTGAGTCAAGATGGAAGTTACACTGAAAGCCTTTTCACAACCTTTTCAGAGGCTCTCCTCTTGTAGGTTTTATGCGTAAGAAAAGCACTCCTTGCTAAATGTTAATTTTTTTCTAATGCAGCCCTGTGGGAAGTCGTGCCGAAGTGAAATCCTGAACTGATAAAAAAAAACGCTTATCCACTTCTCACTTCCTCTGCCTGTAACCCATCGGGATAGTGTCCTTTAATTCGTCCAGTTATCACTGTGGGGAACCGCAGCTCTCAACCGCTGCGAGAGGTAAAAGGGAACTCGTAAGCCTGCTTGGATGCTTTGCCTAATTGGAACAAGGATCTTACAAGCAGGTGCTAATCCTCCCTCTGGTCTCAGTATGAAGACACAACGTACAATAAAATATTGTTCTGCAGTTCACATTAACATATTGAATTTGTTGCACATGTGGAAGCACTTCAGATTTCCATCCTGTCAAATCCCAAACGTTTTGGGACCTGATTTGCATATTTCTCATTCGATAATTCATCCTTCAAAATACATTTTAGAAGGCTCCCTTAAATACATGATATAAACCAATCACTGCACATCAGCGATATCCTGTTGTGTGTGTTAAAGGTCAAACCAAGACATGTACATGCTTATACAACCTGTGTTAAGCGTAGCGTGATGTATTGACAAGAAAATAAATTGAAGCCTATACCTTATAAAATGCAAGGTGGATTAATTATTTATTTTTGTCCTTGATGGAAATGTAAATTTTAAATTGACTTAACCTCACCTTATGTCAGTTTTATCTTTACATTCATTTTCGCCATCTGAATTTCAAAAACTGTATCACTAATATCTAGGTAATACAAGGTAATATCACTAATATTACCTTCAGGGTGCACTTTTGAAAGATGTATTCAGGATGTGTTTGTACTGAAAGTGAACAATAAAGTACACACTGACATTGCTATGTGAAAAAAAGGACATAGCTTCTAAAATAACTGGATGTTTATATTACTTTTACAGCCACTTAGAGCATAGAATTAGGTAAGGATGTAGTGACATTTCCCCACTAATATGCAGCGACTACTGAATGAAAAATTTGATAAAAAAGTTTTAATATAAAAACGGTTTTCCTTTAGTGTCTAGTCAATGTATTTGGTACACAAACGGTTAATAGTGAGCCACAAATTAGCAAGATAACAACATAAACCAAAGGCAGCAACTATGATGGAGTATTAGGGCCACTGAGCTCTCCAGAATAACATTATCATAAAAACGTTGTAATATTTGGAGAATAATATAATATATTGCCCAGAGTCACATGTGCATGTTCTAGTATTTTCTGGCATTCTACAGTTATTTAAACTGACCAGTACCTCTGTTTCCCTCACTCAGAGTCACGTTTGCTGTGTTTGGGACTGTCTCTCCAGGATGCTTCCCACAGAAATACCACATACTACCATACCACATAATACACACAATAACATAGGCTGATAGAGTATAGGGCAGGTGTGTGCATATACTGTATATATTATTTTTATATATATATAACTACTTAATTTTTGAAATGTCAGAGAACGCAGATATGTAGGATACGTGCAGACAGTTATGAAAATTTGCAAAAAATGCAGTCCAGAAGTTTTTTTTAATTAATTCACATTATCGTTGATGTGAAAAGGTGCCACATGCGCATTGAAAAAGTTTACTTCTCCCCAAAAAAGACTAAATTATGGTTACATTTGTATATTGACTCAGCAGGGAAAATTGTATCCACTTGAAAGCAATACAGAATGCCTGACAGACTTAGTGCATTTTATTTCATTATATTTTGAATTGTCACCTGCCACCTGAATACCTTTACATAAATTAACCAATTTCCACCATAAATTGATATGGAAAGGCAGACATTTGTTACAGAAAAATTCACCAGAATGCAGGAAAAAAATGGTTAAAATGTGTCCCCAGCAATGTTGAAACGAAACCTACGCTCTTGACTTAGTGACAATGTTGTGAGAGGTATGTGGTAAACATGTCTCTCTCATGTCAGGAAATATCTGATATAGAGTAATGAACCTAGTAACAGGTGGTAAATCTAATTGTACATGCTGTAATATGACAGCCTCATTTCAACATAGCAGGCAAATATTTTTCCTGATGAAAGTGATACAGATGTGTGAAGAGGTGTGAAAAATCACCAATCAAGAGTGTAGCTGCTGAGCAGAGAAGCAATCTGTCCCGACTAATTGATTCATTTTATTTTTCCAAAAATGAAAACCCAGTGTCACCTCGGTGACCTTTCTCCTCACAGTACGTGACTGGGAAACTTTTCAAACTGAAATCTAAGCTGTCTCCTAGAGAGAAGTGAGTGCCCCAGTTTAATCTTTCATTGATCTCTTTGTTATCTTTTAATATAAGGCATCACAGACCACACCGTTTGGTAAACACCAGCGTGCTCTGTGTTGTTAAATTTGAGGGAGTTAAAGATATTGAAATTTCCCCCAAAACTTGAAGCCCCTGGTGAGGTGATCTTTTATGTGATTCTTTTAACTTTTAACTCAGACAGCATACAGATATTTCTGTCAGGAGTTGGTGGAGACCAAAAGTGTTGCCCACCGTCTGATGAAACAATTCTGCTGAAAATTTGTGTTGTGTCTCTTTGCTCTGTGCATTTTATTGACTGTGTACAGGATCTTTTTCAAGACTACCATCTCTACATATTAAGTGCGTTTACATGTGTTTGGAGTTTTATCCTGGTTTTGATCAAATTTGGAATATTGTATTTACATGGAACATGAGAAACCTGATTATTCATTGTTTACATGATCATTACATTATCCAGGTTTCTGATCATCTGGACAAGGTGTTTACATGCCACAGTTTCCTGGTTTGTATCTCCAGGTAGCATATCCAGGTTTCTCAAAACCACTAGGCCCTATTAGATGTTGACATGCACAAAACATAACCAGGATACTCCAAAAACCAGATCATAATCAGGATACTAGTCCACATGTACTGATGTTATTACTTCTACATTGATCCTCTTGATGCATTTGCTGCAAATTAAATTCGGTCATAACATCCTCGACTCATTGCATTTTCTCCTCTGTCCTCATCATGAATTCTTAAGCTTCGTCGGGTCTCACTTTATTTATTACATCCTTTATTTACCTGAAGTTCAAGTTTATTGCCCTCTCTCAAACTTCTTTTATTTCCATGAGCATGGTCCTCAAGCTGACATGAATCTTCTTTTGCTATCTTAGGTTTAGCCAGGGAGCAGGGGTATTATTGAGGAAAGTGTTGTGAGGTCATTAAGCCTGTCTTCAGTCATGGCCAAACTTGTCCTTGTACATTCTGAACTAGTTTCTGTCATATTTTATCAACTTCAAAGGCCTTTTCATCTGGTTGCAAGGACAATATTTAACCTATACTGCCGTACATGTTGATGCGTAGGTGGAAGTGAACAATGGTGGTTGTGAGCAATCTTACATTTATCTCACATTTGCACCCCAAATTCAACTTATTGAGGAGTATAAATAGGATAGATGGTCCGCTTGTAAAGCTTTTGGTCCTCCAGCAGAATTTAGCAACACCTTCTGGACAACCTTCAATGCACCAGCCAATAATTACTTACATTGGAAAATAAATGTGGTTAGGGTGTTGATTGAGTGTTTTATACCCATCCAGCGATTTCAGCAAATCTACAACCACTAAACCCACACAGGGAGTCATCAATCAATCCATCACTGATTTCTTACCCAAAGTAAGTACACTGTATTTTGAGGGCTAGGAGAAAAACAACCAACTTGAGTTTAATGCACAAACATGAATAGAACAGATACCAAAACTTAACTTTTTGGCCTACCTGCCAATTTCACTATTTTCAAATTTTTTTCAAACCAAACAATCAATCAAAAAATGGAAAAAATATTCAGCAGGTTTTATCCATAATGAAAGCCAGAAAAATACAGTATTTTTACAGTGTAGTATTAGTATTTTTACTAAAGTAAATGATAGTAGTACTTCCTCTAGTAGTACTAGTACTTCCTCCACCACTGCCCCTGTCTGTTTAAGAAGATAAACAGACACTTAATAATTATATTACATAGTTACTATCTTTTTTACCAAGGTAGGTTAGCACACCCACAGCAACTCCCCTGTGTTTCCAGCTTAGCCTCCACCTTTAAAGAGGTCATATTATGCTCATTTTCATGTTCAAAATCTTATTTAGGGGTTGTACCAGAACAGGGTTACATGGTTTAATTTTTAAAAAAACACCACATCTTTTTTTCATACTGCATATTGCTGCAGCTCCTTTTTTCAACCTGTGTTGAAGGCTTCATTTAGCTGTGGAGTAATACATCTTGCCTCTACATGATCTTTGTTGGGAATTGCACATGCGCAGTTCCTAGTTAAGGACTACTAGCCAATCAGAAGCAGAGAAGGGCGGGTCAGTGAGAAGCAGGAAAACACGGCTTCGGTTCAGGTGTATATCCCCTTAACAATTTAGCAACATGAACTGGAGCAAGAGTTTCAGAGTGGTGAGTTATTAATCTGTAACAAGTGTATCTTTCATCGATAAAGTTTTAACTGAGCTCTGTCTCTACATCACAGTAACAACTCTGTGTCCATCGACTGCCTGGAGGGTAGCTAATGTTTGGAAGGGAGAGGAGAGGTGTGTGCTGTATCTCAGTGTTTTTCCACCGGTGTTTTGAGGGTACGCTTGGCGAGCGGAAAAGTGTCATCTTATATAATTTGGCTATTTAAGCTAAATAGCTACTGAAAGTATTGTGTTAGCTGTCACAGAAAGAAAAAGTCCTTGTTCATGCAGCGTCCTCCGGCATTCTTGACAGCAAAGTTGTGTGCAACTTACCACTCATAAATTACCAGCATAACACTGAGCTAACTACATAACCTTAGCATTGGGGACGGTGAAGGTCCATCAAAGAATTGCACTAATTACTAATGGCCATACGTTACATGCCTCCACCAGTATGCAGCAAAACAAAACATTGTCAACTTATGTGTCTGTAGCAAGCAGCAACTTCTGGGTCTGAAAAGTGAAGCCAATATTGAACTGCCTTAAACCTGCATTCTTCTCACTTGATTTATTACTTCAGTAAATCGTTTGTTTCAAGTCTTCTTAAATACACCATGACGTTCATTTTGAAAGTTATGAAACAGACAATTCAATGAGGATATAGGTGAATCGTATCACTGTGCTGTGTACATTTAACTGAACTTGTTTTGAGTGCTGTCTGTGTTTTTGTCTAGGAACTTTCAAGCTTTTTTTTAGTTCACAAAAGTTAATTACAACATTTTGTTCATCTACGGGATGTCTTATTGAGCATTCAGTTCTACTAAAAGAAACTCAAAGAGTTTTATGGCTTTTTTCACTAGCCAAAATTAAGATCTCAAGCAGTATCACAATCTACGTGGAACAGAAAAATGAGGAAAGGAAGTCAAGAGAGATGCCTACTAGCACTTTATATGCATTATTTAGAGGCTATCAGAGTGCAGAGTATCCATGTGGTGATGGTCAGTAGCTTCAGATTAGATCTTTCCCCTTGTGTGTGGTTCTGCTGTGACGATGGTCAGGTGTTTAACATATAGAGTAATGAAGCACACAGAGAGACAGATGCAGACAGGAGGACAGAAAGTGGGAGCTTGTGGTAAATAGAGGGAGAAGGACAGTGTCACAGTAAATAACGAGCTTGGGGAGCTTTTCCCATCCCCAATCCTTCTTGTGTTTAGAGGGGTCAGTCACCCACTGGGCTGCAGGTTAATTGACTTTTAATTAGCGTCTGATCGAACACACATGCAGCCATGCCGATGCACACACATACACAGCTGCTTCAATGCTGGGGAGGGGGGTTGTTATTACAGGTTTTCACAAACTGTCCTTCACCGTCAAGTATGTGGCTTACTGGACTGCATGCCCACAGCAATCTACTGTATTATTTATCTGAAGAGGTTTTTGTTTAAAACATTAGCATCCAGATTTACACTCACAACATAGCCTCTTCAGTTCTTCTTACTTTGAACAATGTTACTTGCAGCTATGCATTGTGTTCTGGGGATCACTCATGTATGAACTTAGCACCTGTTAGCTCAGTAACGGCATCATTTCACCTTCCATCACGAGTAAATGTTTGATACTGAGTACAATAATTAATTTATTGTATATTACTGTTAAAATAGAGCTGACCTCTCCAATTATAATTCATTTTTAGGTATTTTAAAGTCTCTAAAGTACAAAGATTGTATGAACACCTGAATGTCAGTCCCTTTAACCTCACTAAAGAGCACGATGAGAATCCTTGAAACTCTTGTTATGTCAGTGCTGAGAGGTCAGCTATGCGGCCTTCTTTTTTCCCTTGGAGGTTTGCTTTTATGAGAAGCACCCGATTCAGCTACATACTGCTAAAATACACATGCAGAACTCTATAGAAGCCCCGAGATGCAAGTTAGGAAAAAAAGAAAAACAATTCTGGTTTCCTTTTCTGCGTTTGATCTAAATAGTTTTCTCTCCTGTGTTTATGACTGAAGAAAGGGATAGAAGAAGTAGTGTGTTTGCAAGTTATGCAACAGTAATGTATGTCTTTCTTTTCCTAGAATTGTATTTGGCGAGTCTGCTGGAAGAAATGAATGCTTTTTAACTTGCTGCACCCAAAGATCGATCTAAATCGTCAGTCGAGGAGCGCCCAAGTGGAACTTGATTGTTAATCGACCTTTCTTTGTACACAGGACGTAGAATAACAGCATGGCACGTTTTGCAAACCAAGTTTTGTCTCAGAACTATGGTGGAAACAAGTTGTATGGATATTGTGTAGAAATGACTGCAGAGCAGTGTGAAATGCACCCCGATTCATCACTTCCTTCCTTCCTTCCTTCCTTCCTTAATTTGGAGAACTTGTTTGAAAATATATAAAAACAACTACATAAAAGTAAATAGAAAAAAAGAGGAGAAAGAGACAATGTCATACATCTTTGCCAAGCTGCAATCCTGTAGGATGCCCAGCTAAGTACATGTAATATGTGTAGAAAACATTTTATGAACAGATCTCACTTTACTTTCTGCTTCCCTCTTATCCTGTCTCTATTTCTCCTTCATGTCACTCTGCCATTTCTTTCTTTTAACCTTCTGTCCCTCCCGTCCCATTTCTACCGGAGGAGGTGTGAGCAGCAGTGGGTCTGTTTAATGACTTTAAATGTTCACCAGTGGATCACCCGCACCTACAGCCTGAGCTCAATTTCCTGTCACGCCTACTGAGGCCTAAGTGGGTACTTCAGTCAGTCAACAAGAGAGAGGGAGGATGAATGGAAAAGAGAACAAGAGTGAAATACAGCGGAGAGGATAAGATAAACATCTTTGGAAATTAGGGACACAACTGGCCCTTTAGACGACCCACACACTAAAATCAGCCATGTGTGAAAATACTCCCATATCTTCTATTCCCTGTCACTGCCATGTATCTGTGTGGGCGTAGATGAATCGCCTGAGACTGATGCGATTTGATTGTAGTCTCCCTATGAGCTGAATGTCAATAGGCATAGTTTTCTCTGAGCATGAGCGATGCACCTTGGGCAGCAGTGTCATTGACATTTAATACTGACAAGGATAAAAAATTCCACTATGCGACGACTGATGCTACTGGCCAGGCGTGTTGGTGACTCAGGCGGTCTACTTCGCTGTGTAGACAGTTGAGGCCGGTCTCCTCCCTGATTGGGCTAATTGTGCAGCAGGCACATCCAGTGACAGGACAGTGAGGAGGCCCAGCAGCAAATGTAAGGCAACATGCAGCTCCAGATTAATATCTGCACCACCAAGTCACTTTGACCTCAATGAATTAATGTGCCGTGCACAGTCTGCAGCTCCACAGAACTGTGGCCTCCATAAATTATCTGAGTGAATATCTTTTACTGTGAAAACCAATGTGAAACACTTTTCACTTTAACAGAGGTCATCCAAGGCTTCATTTCCACTGGAGACATCTCTCACCTGGATTGTCATTAACAGTTGTTGTGTGTTAACAAGCAATAGAGTGGGATCAAAAGTGGTATGAGTTATTTTGGGTATCTAGGGCTCCAGAAGTTAAAGTCCAGTCCATGTTCTGCATACACAATGTTATGTGACTGACAGCTGGAACATGAAACAAGCTGAATAATCTGTCCAGAATGAAAAACAACCGCTTTAGAAAATATCTAGATCATTGATAAAAAGAAAAATAATACTATATACATAAAAATGTAAGAACAGAGGTCAGCCATGACTGCCCAGGAACATTTGGATCAGAAATGTTTTTATTGGGCTTCAATTTGGCTGCATAGATCATTAACTGCGAGTGGAAGATTACGTTTACGATTTGTGGATGCTCTGTACAATTCAGCCTGCCTTACTGCATAGCGAATAAGTCACAACTTGTTCTTCAAATTGTGGGTGAGTGGGCTGAGTAGCAATGTGGCATTTTGAACCATCCTACATACCAAAATGGAAAACACCAAACTTCTTAAAAACAAAGTTGAAATTATGGTTATAATGAACCTATTATACTCTTATGTTTCTATGTTGAAGGATATTGAGGATGCAGCTAAAGGTTATGTGATTTTGAATATATTATTATGAAGCAGCTAACCAGTATTTACTGTGTAAAGACTTAGCAGAGTAATGGCGTCCTGAACAGAGAATGACGTCCCTCTCCCTCTTTATGTGTTTGTCACCTGTTCTTTGTTTTGGTAGTCAATCTGGCCACGCAAATTAAATTTGATTCTCGTGATCTGCAAGGTAAGGTTACTGTTTTTCTCAATGAGTGAGTCTGGTGGGACTTTGTGCCCATATGTTTTGGCCTGAAATGCGCATGCTCTAGTGCTGTATATAGTGGCAATGAATGTTGCATACAGCTCCTTTAAAGAAAACTTTAAAATTGGTACAGGGCAGAGTGGAAGACTAGAAACAAATAGGAAAAATAATCTTCCAGAACCAGTTCCTCCTACAAATATGCAAATGTACAAGCTTTATGTGCAGCAGTTAATGGTTAATTAGTTAGTGATTATAATTAAGTTATAAAGTTATAATTATAATTAAAACTCTTACTTCTGAACTCCACACCCTGGGAGCTTGCTGATGCTTGTATGGACTTTAGTCAATGCTAATTCCGTCACATTCTGTAGACAAAAACCTAATGTAAATGCTTTAATTACATGTATTTTCTTTTAAGGTAATACTGATCTAAAAACACCACAAGTATGAATACTAGTATTACTTATACAATTACTTTTTCACAGTTTAGTTTGTAAAATATCATTATTAAGAATTATCAAAAAAACGTATACTTGACATACCTGCACAGGTACTCGAGTGATTGCAGGATTCAGCAGTGAAACACTATTTCTCAACCTCCACATTTACGTGCAAAAGCGATTTTCTGGTCTCAAAACGTCTGCTATTCCACAATGTGAGCTGGAGATTCAGGTGGAGTACAAGACAAACTCAGTGGATGAAGTGAGACAGAAATCTAACAGCCATTTTTTTCCTTGAGGAAAAGAGGTATCTAGGTGTGGGGTCTTTTAAAGATTTAAAAATCCTCTGGGGAAGTTGTCAAATTGTGCAACAAAACTCAAGCAAACTCTGCTGAGCTATTCCGGACTGGAAATGTGCAATATTCAGTGTATAACATATAAAAAAGCCCAACATGGGCAAATGCAGGGTAAACACAGGTACAGCCTGGTGTGAGGAAAGAGGTCTCTTTGAAACCCCGCCAGCTATAAAATGGCAGCATCACATCTTTTAGATAGCCACCATGGATCCCAGTAGAATGAATCCTTTGAATGGCCCATTAAATCATTAAAACAACCACCCATTCAAAGACCCCTGCTGCATAAGTTATTAACTACACGCACTCTCGCACAACACTAAACCTCTCTCACAGGAACACTCGAAATCCATAACAAAAAAAAAAAAGAAAAGATAAAAGGGGAAGCGCTCCAAAGTTACCAAACACACTAAAAATTTTAAATGAAATTCCAAATTCACATTAAATGATATTGCCTCTTTCTTGCAGCATTTCTTTGAACAACCAATAATGAAGCCATGTTTTGATTTCACAGAAAAAGAAGTCAGACTGCAGGCAGCTCTGACAGAAAAGCACCCCAGTCATGACATATTCGCATTTTTACGGCTGTTGTTTTTTTAAGTTATTAAACACATGAGCTCTGGTGGTATTGGATGTGTCATTTCCTTTCATATGTGACACTTTTTCTCTTCCCCCCTCTGGGATAGGAAAAATGCAGAGTTTTTGTGTATGGATCAACGTGACGCTTGTGCCATGCTTTCCTGTGTGCCTTTTCTAAAAGCTGACGGATGGCCAAGGCCAAAGCCAAAGATACTGTATTTTGCTGTCTTGGTTTGTCCTCTAGCCTCACATCTGTCCATTTTATGCCTGGGCTTATTGCATTTCTGTTAAGATTGAATGCTAATGCTTCACAGTGGCAATGGGGCTTGTATATACTTTTAGTTACAACTACACTAGCCTCAATAAATGTGCTAATGTGCTTGTATATCATCCAAAGAGGCCTCTCAATGGCGTTATATATGTACAGAACTAAAGTGCTACAATACTGCATAACTTGTGGTTTTATGCATTTGCAAGTCATAAGGTGTACAGTAGTTTAGTCGTGCAGTTTCTATATTTTAATATTTAATTTAATATATATTTAGAACACAGGAAAATGTAACCTAATGCCTGATTCTTATTCTCCACATTGCTTTTCTGTGTTTCTCCTCTGCCCACACTTCCCTTCTCATGCTTCCTGTCACTCGTGCTCTGTACAAACCACACAGAAATAAAATATAAATAAAATATATCCCTTTTCTCCTCAAACATCTCTGGATGTGTGTGCCTCTTTCCCCAGTGTCTGGGCCTATTCTGTACCTACAATTCAGCCTGCCTTATTGCATAGCCAAGCAGTCACAAATTGTTCTTCAAATTGTGGTTGACAGCAGACTGCTGGCTGGAGGCGACTAGCAACAGTCTGGAGCAAGCTTGAGTTTTACATCCTTCTAACATTAGGATACATGAGGGCTAAACATATACTGGGCACAGAGAGAGAGCGAAATCATTCAAAAATTTAAATTGGGTATGAGAACAAAAATGAAGCTTGCATGGAGTCCTCACAGCCTATTTCACAGTGTAAGAGACCTGGAAACAGAGTAGTATTTATATTCAAGGACATGATAACTGAAAAAACTGAAATTAAAAGACAAGACAAGACATGTTTTGTTTTTATGTTAACTGACTAAAATGTGTTTTACAGTGGTTACATAAATATTGTGGAGAAAATATGTCGCGCACATCAGCAGTATTGACAGGAGTTGATCAAAACACCAATTTACCTCTTTAAAGTGATATGAAGCATTTATTACTCCAAGTGTTTCTGCACTAAACCCGGAGAGTTCGACTGACAGCTTGAACTGCAGCACTGAGGACACGGTGTCAGGCAGCTTAGTCCTTCTTGTAACGACAAAACTCTTAGTTTGATACCCCTGCTGCTCGGGGCTACTGTCAATGCTGTCATCCACTCTTCCACTGTCCCTTTTCACTACCTGCTGCATCTCTCCTCTTCCCTTTGTTTTGAAGGATTTAAGTAAGAATCAGAAACAACAAATGACAAAAAGTTGTCAAAGCTGAGAGGAGCTCTGTATCTGAGTTTACTAAGCAAGCATGTTTACATGCTGTGTATACATTTGCATATTTCATCCAGGGCTTTCGGTGTAAAAGGGGATTTGATAAGGTTGCCAAGAGAGCACAACTTAAGAAAATACATACAAGAATCTGACAACACATGATGGCGTGTTATGTAGTAGGCATATCCTGTAGTACTGAGAAAGTGTTGAAGCATCCGACCAGTCCTGGAAAATATCTGCAAGTGAACGATGATCACAAGGCTCTGCCACTCCATGAGTTCCAACACCCAAGTCAAACACAGCATTTTGAAAAAATCAACATGAACCAATTAATTTTTTGGGACTGTGAACTTAGTTCAAAATTCACTTTATCATCTGTGTGCACTGAACTTTGAGCTAGCTGTTGTGAAGAATGAACATGCACAACATACCTATAGAGAATTAGTGTCTGGACCTGCTCCCCTCGGCTTTACGGAGCTTTGTAGTGAGTTTCAGCTCACTGTTTAGTTGACTGGCCCGCAGCTTTACTATTTTGGTTCACTGTTTTCAGCTGTTTTCAGTGAACAAATTCTAAAAATCCACTGATCCACTAACTGGTGAACATAGTAGAAAATTTAGCAGCTCAGGTACAGAGCAAAACCAGAGCCTCCTCAAAGTGTCTTGAATTTGGATTATTTTTATATATTTTATTATTTAAAATTCGTAAAAAACAAGTAAGTAAGTAATAAGCAATGTTGGGCAGTAGCGTCGCTACAAGTAGCGTCGTTACTACATTTCTCAGTAGCTTGGTGGTAGCGTAGCTATTTTCTGAATCAAATATCTTTTCAGTAACAAAGCTCTTTTATTGACCGAGTAGCTTCCATACACGTTACATTTTCCCAAGAACTTCTTAAGGATCGGTGAGTGACGCCATCACACGGGCCTGTATGTGCAGCCAGCAGAAGCGCTTCCGTGTGACGGTGACATCACGTACCGATCCATGGGCTGAAGTCTGCGACTTTGCTGCAGGGGAATAAAGACGCGAGCGATTGAGTTTACTTTCTATTGTGTAATTGTAACACCTCTTGTGAGAAGGATCAGGGTCCAGCCTGGACACCTCTTCCTCAAGTGAGGAGGAAACTTTGATATGTAATGGCAGACACTTGTTTCCATGAGATGAGCGATCTCTCTCTCTTTCTCGCCCATTGCCATGATTGTTTAGGGTTGCAATGTTGCCAGAACAACAACAAAGAACAATGGTTCTCCATTTGTTGCATGAGGAAATACATTTAACTGCAATGATATGGCAGTAAGTAGGAGAGTTTCTGTGTCTGATTTCGCGCTCTCTCGTGTGCACACACACTGTTTGGAGCAGTTGCAGTTTGGCACCAGCGGCAAGGTAAAGTATGGCATGGAAATTATTGAATTTTTCCTGTCTCAACTGCAGCGCTGCTTTATGTAACACAGACAAAGAACATCTTACAGCAGTCTAACATTGGTTACACTGTCATGTAGGGTGCATAAGTTCACCTGCGCTCACTTTAATGTTGATTTTGCTCTTCCTCCATTTTATCTGTTCCCGCTCTCCTCGTTCCCCTCAGACTTACTTGTGCCTTATCTCGCCATTTTCCTCCCACATCTGTCTGTACCCGGGCCCCTCCATCCCATCTCAATATTTGCTCCAGAAACTGGAAAACACTCTCAGCGTGAGAGATAGGGTTTTGACACAAGTTTGTATCATTTAAATGAAAGGAAAAATGTGGATGAAAAAAGCGTGACGATGTCTCAGTGGCGAGGGAATAGCGCATGAAGACTGAGGTGAGTGGCTGATGGAAAAGTCACATTAATACCTGAGTGAATTCTGAATCAGAGAGATGAAGGAAAGTAGAGCTAAATATAGACCCAAGACAGAGAAATCCTGTAAGAATTAGTGAAATGAATATTATGGGAGGGAGGATGACAGAGGAAAGACAGAAGAAGGGAGATCAAGAGGGAGAAAGGCGACAGTCACTTTTTAAATAAATATGTGACTCTCAGCATGAATCAATGTTGTGGCCATTTAATCCAGTCCTCATTAATTAGGCTACATCATTTATTTTCTCTGAAGCAAAATATAATGGGCTGGCCTGTTCATTTACTCCATAGAACCACTTTAACCTCAGCAATGTGCATGTGGTTTAAACATTAAAGGTGATGGCGAGTCCATCGTTCTGCGGTAAAGATACAGTGATTCAAACTCTGGAGGGTGATGGGTTTATACCAGCTCAGTTTCTATCCTCACTCGGCCCTGAGGAAGATGTGTGTAGCTGTCACCGCACTCCCAAATCTCAGACCAATCCCCCTCGTATCTGGGTGAAAGCTGGTGAAAATGAAGAAATACAGGTAGGCTACTGAGGAGGAAAGGGACAAAACCTTTTTCCTGCAATTTTCTACATGACAGCCTCTCCGTGTTCCACATCATCAGAAAAAATAAATAAGGCTTGCAGTGAGTTTAACAATTGGGATGATTGCTCATTACTTTCATGCTGGCTGAGGGCCGACTGAAACTGAATGCACAATGTTTTGCTACAATAAAAGGAAAAATAAAAAAAATCATATTTTTAGGTGTTATGAAAGGCTGGTTATCATTTTTGAACATTTTTTAATACAAGATCTGATTTTTGGAAGTGATACAGAAACTATGCTTTTTTGAAACCTTGGTTTCAGAAATTTAAAAATGTCCTTCAACAAAGCAAGAACCACGCCAAGTAAAATACTATGGAATGATTATGGCTTAGATCAGGAGCCATTAGTAGATAAACACAGCCCTGGTCTCATGAAGACTTCACCTGTCTATGCTACTGGGTATGTATTTTAAAGCTGCAAGTAACAATTAGTTTGATTATCAAGTAAGTCTATAAAATGTCTATGAAAGAGTGAAACAAGGCTTACCATGATTTCTCAGAGCCCAATGTGACATCTTGAAATAGCTTGTTTTGACCAACCAACTGTCCAAAACCCCAAACTACTCATATTTCTATTATAAATAACTAAGGAAAGCATCACATCCCCAATTTTTGGCAAGTCATAAAAAGAATTATTTTTCACTTTTAATGATTTTGGATGATACTCAACTGTTGAGAAGAGCACGTTCATATGGGTTGTTTTTCAAGACATACTGTATTTTGAAGTTTAGTTTGAAAATTTAGCTTCAGAAAAACAATTACGTGCACTTTCTTTTTCCATTTAAATTTAAAAAAAATATGAATACATTTTAAAATCACAATTTCATTGTAATTTCAACTGGGCATGTTTTGCTATAAACTGAAACTCATGATTTGTTGTGGGGCTTGTCTGTTGGCACACTTTTCCAAATATCCAAGTCGCTCAGGAGTCCTCCCTCTTTCCTTCCTTACATATCCAATATGAAAATGCAGCTACATTCAAACAGTCCCAGCTTCATCCTTGGACTATACACTCATTCTCTCAGAGCCTTTCATCTTCCCTTTATCTGTCCAATTTAATTAGAACTCTGTCATTTCTCGTGCTCCTTTCTGCCTCGCTTCTTTCATCACCTGTCCAACACAGATCAATTCGTCATGCCGCACATCCCAGGTCCCTGTTGATGCTGTCAGCCTTTCTGAGAAGAACAGAGAACCAGTGAGCCACCACAAAGTTCACACATCTCAAAACACCACAAGACCTTGTAACAACTCAAGAATTCATTCAGTCTCTCCGGGATTTTTTCTTTTAAAACTCTCTGATATTGTTTTTTGTTTTTTACCTTTAATGTTGTTTTAGTTCAGTTGTACCTAAGAAGAGAATAAACAAAACAAAAAAAGAATGTGCTCAAAGTTACCATGTTGCCTTTGGCATGATGCTTCACTGATGAATAATTTCTAAATCATATGGAGTAGTTTTCTGCAGAGGAAGTATAATGCTCTAATCATCTAGCACAGAGGTGGGGGATCAGCAGGAGGGTGAGCGAGCTGATCAGCGTTGCAACTGGCGAGGGTGACAGGTGTGTATAGTAAGTTTGGAGATAGAAATGAATATAAGACAGAGAGAAAAAAGGGGATTAATTGGAAAGAGGAAAATTCAAGTCAAATCAATGTGAAAGTGGCTCACATACTGTTCCTCATGAATCCATTTATTAGATTTGTATGGTTAAATATGATTTAATACATGTGATTCATAACAGTGGAATCCCACAGGTCATTAACAAGTATGAGCCCTTGCAGGTGAAACCATTAGATGAAGGGCCGGCTTGTAGCGTTGGCAACATAGGCGCAAAATGTCAGGGGGCGCGTGAGATAAAATTTTTGACTCAGCGTGAAGCCTATCAGCTCCACCCAGCTAATGCAATTTTAATCATGTGCACCTTGCACTGTGAGTCTAGACAGTAACGTAACTGGTAGGGTTTTGCAATATAAACATCTTAAAACTAAAGTGCTGCCTTGTTTGTTTGGGACTGTGAACTGCACTTTATCGGAGCTGCTGAAGTTAAGGTGTGGATTTGTGGTGATATTTCTGCCTGATCAGTGTTTTCGGTTGGGTTTGGTTTCACATGCAGCATACAGTCCCTAATTGTGTCAGTCAAACGGCAGGTAGAATTAAAACTGTTATGAATTATTATTAAATGATGACGTTAGTCCCGTAATATTTTTTTTTCTGGACATGGCAGAGAACACAGATATGTGGGAGAGATCCTGAATGTGCAGAAAGTTTTGAACATGAGCAGAAATCCTGCTGAAACACAGGAAATATTAAAGTCCAGGAGTTTCTAACTGAATTAAAATGAAGTCATTTCTCATTGAGGTGAAAAGGTGCCACGTATTTAAAGAGGTTATTTCCCTGAGACTCAAAAGAGGAGGCAAGACTAGGCATGTGTACTGACTAAGCAGGGGTTTTATTAAATTAGAAAAGTTGATCTACAGGAGAAACACATTTAAAAGCAATATCTACAGAATGCCTGAGAGCCTTACTTAATATTTTAGATTTTGAGTTGTCACCTGCCGCCTGAATATTGTGTTTCCCTTTATATAGATAGAGGGGAGTGCGCCAAATTTCAAATCTCGCCTACTGCTCCAACACTGTCAGGGCTGGCCCTGGTTAGATGGATAATTAATCAAGGCACATTCATGGTATCAAAGCAGTCAGCATTATAGCACAGGGTCCAACCACTTAGCTACAAGAGGAAAACAGTATATTTGCAGTAATCCTTACGTCGTTTCCCTGAATTACTGTAATGTGATTTGATGCAAACCACTGTGTTTCGTCATACTCTGCTTTAGAAATCAGCATGCAGATGGGACGCTCAAAGTAGAGAGCTTTGTACATGCAGTCGTGCTCGCAATTAAATGCCTCCTTCCCTGGTGAGATTACATTTTAAACAGCCCACTCTGTTTCGTCCGGCACCCACAGCGAGGAAAGCAAAGCGTAGCTATCTATCCATCGATTGTATCTATCTGTGTTGGAGCCAGCCGCTGAGCCAGGGCTCCAGCTGGAGGGGACGTTGCTAAGGCTTAACAGCAGGAGCAGAAAGCACAGGCAGCAGCAGCAGCAACCAAGAGAGTGAGTGACCCTGAGAGGGGGGGGCTGTACTTGTGTGTGTGTGTGTGTGTGTGTGTGTGTGTGTGTGTGTGTGTGTGTGTGTGTGTGTGTGTGTGTGTGTGTGTGTGTGTGTGTGTGTGTGTGTGTGTGTGTGTGTGTGTGTGTGTGTGTCAGGGAAGAGAGCTGGCTGCTATTAGTCCTGCTGGATTAGCATCTGACACCCAGCACCTTCAGATCCTCCGTCAAAAAAAGGAAGCCTCCAGCCAAAGCAAAAATGGCCATGACATAAGGTCCAGCCGTCATCGACATCAACACGCGCACACACACACGCACACACACACATACAAACACACAGAGGAATGGAAAGGGATGACAGGACAACCCATGGGCCCAGAGAGCCATTCACTACCCTCCACACTGTGACAGCAGTGTGTGTGTGTGTGTGTGTGTGTGTGTGTACTTTAGGTTGTGCTTTTGTCAGCCGGAGAACAGAGCTCAGCTGCCCAGAACACAGGATGAAAAACTAATGATGTCTCAGTCAGACTAAGCCCTAATCCCCAATGACATTTTTGAGTGGAATTGTTTTTGCAGTCCAGCTTTAATGAAAGTGTTGAAGGGGAGGGGTTTTTTTGTTCTGGTGGGGTCCAATTACAACCACAAGGACACAAACAACCAGGACTAATGTAAAGGTCAGACCTCATCTGTGACATTGTGGAGGTTCACTGAAAAGGATGACTAAAGCAGCAGGTCAGTTGGTGAAACCTCTTTGAACCTTCTCGTACATCAAACACAGCTGGGTTGCCGGTAAATAGCAAAATTATTTGAATAGTTCTGATAGTTAAAATGAAAAATAAGGACTGTCTACAGTAAACTACAGTCTCATAAACTGACATAGGCCTCCATGAAATATTATGAACAAATTGTATTTTCTTAACGACTGCCTTGTTATTTCTATTTAAGTGACACATTTTGTGTATTCAAATACTTAAGAGTAAAACAAACACTATTTAACCATATCTGCATTGTCTGTAAAATGTATTTTTAAAAGAAGCCATGCCAAAAACTTTACATCAAATTGTATTAATATACTGTATATACTGTACACATACTGTTATTAAGGTATTTGATAAAATACTACATTACAGCATTTAATTCTGTCAGTATTACCCAGTCTTATGGGTAATGTATTATTTATTTTATTTTTTACTCTATTTTGTTAATGTCAATTCTTGTGTGTCTACTTCTGTGTACTACGCAGTCAATTATGAATGTAAATACTGTAGTTTTTTGTCAACAATTTTGGAGATGTTAAAATCAACAATGATCAGCTCAGACATATCTGACTGATGAATTCTTGTAGATTGTCCACATCGTCGCTGGCTGACTTTGGAAAAGAGTATGAGTTTTTATTTTATTTTTAGGATCAGTAGGCAAAAACTGCTGCGATGAAAGAAGGGCAACCAGCCCGACCAGTGTTCAATGTGAACATCAACAACACTTAAAATGTTACATGACAGTGAATAATCAGTCCATGAACTACATTTAGTGTTCTCTGCAGTTTGTCAACGTCAGACCCTCTAGTTAAAAATACTGAGTGTGATTCAGTAAAAAAAAATAAACCCACCATTTCAGAAAAATAACATCTAGTTTGATAAAAATGAATGCTGGCAGGAAAGCAAAGTACATTTTGGGTTGCTAATGAATTATGAGTCTTCTTAAGACCTTTTCACATTTAAAAACGCTCTGTTTTTGAGGACATAACCATCTGTGTTTTTAAATATTGATTGATGAATTTGAAGAAGCCAGATTTCGTGCTGCGTGGTTATGAAGAAATTTGGAACGAAACTCCTCTTATTTTAAGAGTTGTTCATCCCCCGCAGCTTCAAACCAACAGAAGCTTCTTTGAACCTCAGAGACTAGAGATTGTGGCTTCTGGGCTATTTCTTTCCTTCCTCTCTTAACTTCACTCTGTAACTGTGACTACTGAACTTCTCTATTATGCATTAAAAACTCCCAGTATCCAAATTTCCAGGTTTGCACCACACAGTTTCAAGCATAAGCACGATTATAATTACACACTAACACGGGAGCCCTAGTCAGTAATGGCATCCATAATTTCTATCCCTTTGCTTTACTACAAATACAAAACAAAAACATAAACTAAACAAGAAGTAAACATAAGTGGAGAAGCCAAAACCTACTGGCAAAGCCGAAGATAAAAAACACATAATGTAAGCAACAACTCATTCCTCAACAATGAGAGGCCATCAGATCCAGACAGCAGGATCTCTGAAAGGGGTTCGACTTTGTGCACAAATCTCTTCCAGAATGCGCTACTTCTCCCAGAAAATTGTTGCAATCACAAATGCTTTGGTATTCTCATGTTTATTTCTTTTGTTTGAATTGAAACAACACAAAAAAGCAGAGAAAAAAATTCTAAAACATTCCATACAGAACTCCAAAAATGGACTGGACAAAATTATTGGCACCCTTGTTTTAATATTTGGTAGCACACCCTTTGGAAAAAAATAACTGAAATCAATTGCCCCCTGTAACCAGCAATGTTTTTTTTACACCTCTGTGCTGGGATTTTGGACTACTCTTCATTTGCCTACTGCTCCAGGTCTTTTGAGATTTAATGGGTTCCTTCTCCCTGCTGATGTTTTGAGATCTCTCCACAGTCTTCAGAACTGCCCAGTGCTTTGTCTTACACCATCTTTGGGTGCTTTCTGAATTATGCTCGGCGTCATTGTCCTGCTGTAAGACCCAGGTTTCTGACACTCAACCCTACATACGCCCAAGAATTCTTCGGCAGAAAAAAACTAGTCTCATTATCATTAAAGAAAAATACCTGTCTGGCAAAATGACAGACAACGAGGAAATGGTTTGAACTGTCATATTTACTTTCAGTTTACAGCTTTTAACCCTAATACCACAGTAAGCTAGAGTTCAAGTCACAGTTGATTTCCCATAGTCGGTTTTCTTTTCCTTGGAGCAAAAAAAAATCTTCTAACCAATCTTTTTCCCTCTAAAACAGTGGTTTTCAGACTGTGAGGCAAGTGAAAGTGAGAGTTGAAGGGAGGTCAGGGAGGAAGAGATCAGGTGAAAGGAACACACGTATGCTGGTGTTCTGAAAAATAAGAGAAAGTTAGTTATTGTACCTTGGCCTGCTGATTTGGTCCATTTATCAACACGGTCAGCAGTTTTAGCAGCGGTTGTGACACGCAGCCCATGGAGGCAATTATGGTACTTTAAAAAACCCATATAGCCCTGCAATTTGCATCAAAAATTGTACTCTTTCATAACTCGGTCAAATCTGAATATACATATTTCAGTGTTTCAGTGTAACTTCCAATTTCTAAGGATATAATCCTTGCCATCGTGAATAAACATCCATATATCTGCTCTGAAAAAAGATGGTCCTTATAACTCCAGAACTTGGCTAAGAATCATCACATCAAAAGTTTTCTTCAAAGTCAAAGTAATCCAGTGATAGTTGTCGGTACATCCATGGATACAATGCAAACAGGAACTAAAAATATTGGCGTTGTTTAAATGTTTGAGGTGGGGTTGGGTTAGGGTTAGGAGTTACTAAGGGTTCCTAAGTAAGCTAGACTTTTCAAAATGCCATAAGGTGCCATTGGTTTCATTTTTATGTTAAAAATCTTGCTGATCAATATTTACATATCTTCTGTCCATGTTATGCAACATCTGAGTAGTGGGTTATTTTAAAATGAGTGGCAGGTATAGACCTGGAAAATCACCTCTTTGCAGAGGAGGTTAAAGATGTAGAGAACCCTGTGATATACATCAGAAGAGTAAGAGAGCTACATGATTCTAACTGGCAGGCAGCAGAAAAGAGAAAAAGAAAGGAGTCCCTGCTTCATTCACTGAGCGCAGGAGGTCTGTTCACAGGTTTCACGTATTTTTCTGCTGTGAAAATCCTTTCTAAATAAATTCACACGGGACTTGCATATGTGAGATTGGTGAGAAAATGTCTTCACTCAATAATTTCTAAACTCATTATTGATTTCAACAGCAGGTTCCAGGCTAAGGTGGATGAATGTAACAATCCAACCTGTAATATAGAATCAATGGAATAGCAAACATGCTAAATAACAAGTTCTTCTCTACCCAGATACTCTTCAGAAACACAGCCCTGTCCTGATATGACCTGCTACTAAAAACTGAATTTTTACAGAGCAGCCTGCAGCAACACAGCGGCTCAACATTTGTTGCTGTTTTGTCATGTCCTTGTTTTTTCTTCTTTTGTGTTCCACTTCAGCCTTTTTTTGGAAGCTGTCAATAGTTCAGTGCTTGTCCCAAATCACGTCTCAAATGCAGCGATTACTGACGCACAAAGACACACTCAGAAATGCACTTTCACTCAGACTGATGCACAGACACACTTAACACACAATCAATATTTGAGCACTACTTTTGGATTTTCACATCTAGTCTTAAATCGTGTTCTTATCTCTCTCTTCTCTCTACACAACTTTGTTAGGCACACCTAGCTAAAAATAATAATAACTACAACTAATTATAACCTTCACGAAGGTTTCAATGTTCGGTTTTGTTTTAAAGCAGTGTCGATTCAACTTTACAGTCCTATTGGAGGCTGCAGTTTGTTATGTTGTTGAACTATACTGCCTTCGACAGAGAGGCATTTCTGTTATTTCGCCTACCCTCACTAATACAAACAGGGTGGACAAAATAACAGAAACACCTATAAGTACAATGTGATACAATTCAGTGGCACTACAAACTGCAGCCTCCAAAATGATCACAAAATTTAATCAACACCTCTCTAAAACTGAACATTAAGACCATAGATAGGATTTATTGTGTCATTTTCTCATAAGCACCATAGTTCACAATCTATGTGTTTCTCTTGTAACGATTATGATGCACCACGTGATCAGAGCTGATAGAGAGTAGATCAGCTGAAGTATTAGGCTATGTTCAGACTGCAGGCCTTAATGCTCAATTGCAATTTTTCTGTCTGTTCTGTTTTCTGCCTATTTCTTTTGTTTGACAGTTCATATTATTGTTTAAAAGTGGCCCATATAAGAGTCCAGTGTGAATTGTCCTCAGCCTGAAAATGACCAGCATGCGCACGAAAATAACACGTCACACACAGCACGCTGTTGCAGGCTCCAGAAGTAAACAAGGAGCGACAGAGGTTGTACAACAACAGAGGCGCTGTACAACGCAACTGCCCCACAACTCACTCTCTCTCCCCACTTTGTCCGTGTACAGAAAAGAACTTGCGGCCTGGTGGATTTCAGATGTAAGAAAGGGAATTTGTGAGCAGATGATAGCGAGGTAGAGGAGGAAGAGAGCCACATGTTTAATAATGGCTTTTGTGGAGCTTTTTCGTTCACTGTGGCTCCGTCTACAGCAGACCAGGTGCTCTACAGTGACGTCAAAGTCAAAAAGATCCGATCTGTATTGGATATCTGAACTGGAAAAGTTCACACTGTCAAAAAATATCAGATCGAAGTCACATATGGGCAAAAAAATTCGGATTTGGGTCACTTTGGCCTGCAGTCTGTAGCCTTAGACATATTAAAACAAAGACCCGAACCCTGCAACAACTATACAACTTGACTTTGACTGAATATTGATTTCTGGGAACCAAGGACCCCAGAACTATTCCAGAAGAACATAAAACAGCAAAAATAAACTAATCAGTCAAGCACTGCATGATAGGAAACAAGGACTGTATCAACAATAGTTACAAAATTAAAATGAGAGCCTATCTGTTGTATGATACATGCTAGTAAAAGACACATCTGATACACTTGCAGTCTGGACGGGATTGACAGAAACATCTTTTTACCGTTAATGTTACAATATTGGGACATGGAGATACAGTGATTCAGGACTTAAAAAGGATGTGGGACAGAGGAGTATAGTGGAGGGGCCTTGCTGAGAATCCAAAGGACCCATTAAGTCCCCAACTCGGAGTTAATTTTATTGGGAAGAAGGTCTTTTTCTTACTCTTACCCTCTCACTTAAACATTAGCGTTTGGATGCCAGAGCCTGTTGGGGCAGTGTCTGTGTAATTGCTGCCTGAAAGGTTCAGTTCAAAACTCCTTAACCTAAATGTGTGACTAGGCCTGGACTTTGAACCAGCTGCATTTCAGGCAGATATTTATATTTAGACCAGCTGCCGTCATCTTGTAAAATTCATTGTTTCAGCCCGGAGTGAGGCAGTGATACCCTTCTTTTGATCTCTTAACATTTCTCTCTTATTGTTGAGAAGCCATTTGGGAAATGTGCTGGCTAATATTCATTGCTGCAGCTTTTAACTTGGCCTTCTCATAACATTACAAAAAATTTCAATTCACTCTCCCTCTGTAGTAATGACACAACAAATAATTTCACAGATTTCTTTGCTACACAGTAACTACTACAGCTGTTACTTTCGTACTTGATTTAATTTCTTTGCACAAACAGAGTAACAAAGTAAGATATCTAACAATATCTTTATTCTTCCCTAGACAACATCATTGCAGTTTCACATTTTACCTTTTCTTTTATTACTGTTGCAAAGCTGTCTCAATTCAATTAGGGCACTATGGAGCTCATCTCACCATTAAAATGCATAAGAAGCCCTGCATGTCCCTACATGCAGTTCATTAAGCATAAAAAATTCTATGTGTTACTGTTAGAAACTACAACCAGAGACCTTGATTTCCCCCAACCTGGATTTAACATTCCTGTGCTCGTATGCAAAGATGAAATGGGTGAGGGAATATGACTAGCCAGGAGCATGCCATGGATTTGGTTTGTAGAAATGGGGAGGTGTGGAGGAGGAGGAGCTGAGGAGAATCTCCTGATACGGATGAGGCCGTGTGAAATTTGTGAAGCCTTGATTAGGAGGGATTGTCTCTTCCTCTAAGTGGAGATTAAAAAGGAGACTTTTCTAAAATGGTACAAAAAATATGTGCATTTGAGACAAAGGGAAAGTTTCAGGGAAAAAGAAAGAAAACTTTGCTAAATCAGAGCTAAGGGAGGGATAAAAGAGAAAGCTGGCATAAGGAAATAAGGCTAGCAGCTGGAACAGTGGCATAAACAGGGTCTATTCTTTACTTTTACAAAATTCAGCACTTTTTCTTATCTCACCTAACTGTGTTCAGATCTATATTTTGTTGTGACTCGTCATTATATTGCTATGTTTTCTCTAAAGTTATAGTGCTGGAGAGACTATTATGCCGTTGCAGCGTTGCGTGATGTTATACTTTTGTATTCCTGGGATGGTGTCAAAAAGTGAGACACCGCTGAGCGTTAGCTTGTAACATTTTAATGAAGCCAGTGAAGACAGCAAGCTCTGAGAGGAGTTCAGTGGCTTGTCGCTGATGTGAGAACCGTGTCAATCTTTAATTCAATTATCTCATACGGTTTTAAACATGACAGATCTTTCAGAGTGATCGCTGATTTCTGGAGGCCGGGTGAGGTTAAGTAATAATGTAAGAACAGTTCAACATTCTGTTTTTAAATAAAAGGCTGCTGTCTGTGTCTCAAATGTAATAAACGCCCCAAGGATTTAACTTGTTCTTTGTTTATTAGGTGCTTGTATTCTATTAGTTTCATTTCTATTGTTTGACCCCATTTTTGTATGTGCACAGCTGGTCTGAGAAACCACAAGGAAAACCACAAGCAACATAGTGCGCAGCAACAATTAATTGCTCACAATAAGATGGGTTATAATGCTACATCACAGCAGACAAATACATTTTAAAGGATATAAAAAAGAACATGGGTATAAAAATCAGGCTTACATTGTTAGATATACTGAGATTACAATCCAAATATCCTCCTGCACAACTCGTTCCCACATAGCTCAACACATCACCGCAGCATTATTGTTGGACACCACACACTGTTTAACGATTCACCAGAATGACTTTCTAATTATATTTATTAATCTGTTGAATTATATTTTCTGTACATTGGATTTCCCTTAGATGATGATTGATGGTCTAAAAGCTGTCAAAAATTGCTGGCATTGCCAGGATTATATTTCACTTGGAGAAAAACTAAAACTCTTACTTGATTTTTTTGTTTTACTAAAAACTGTCAAATTTTAAAGCTAATTAACACAACAGCTATCTTGTTGTTGTATTGTAGAATTTTAACTCCTCCCTGGTTGTTAAAACATTAAAATTTCCAGAAATAAATATCTAAGACAAAGGTGGCTACGGACCTGATAAAAATTAATTCTCTCTGACACTGGAGAGAGAAAAAGGTGAGAAGAAGGACCGAGGCAGGATTGAGGAAAAGAGTAAAGTTGATCCCCTATTGCTGAATTGAGGTATTGGGGAATCATGGAAATTGTGATTAATAACCACACTTGAATTCTAATGTCAGATGCCTCATGTGAAACACAGAAGTCCCTTAAAACTGCAGGCCTGTTTGATGCTTCACCTGAGTCTCTGATTTGCATAATCCCTGCCTGAAGAGTGAGGACGATAAGCTTTTAGGTTGAAGTTGTGAGCTTGTGTCAGTCAGCAGTTTTGTCCCAAAGGCATGCCGGTCGTGTTCTGTGGGCAAACATAAAAGCCGAGACAGGACCGATAATGGCTTAACAGACCTGCTGGGGGACAGCCTTTGCAGGCACACTCATTTAAACAAGAGAGGAAGAAAAACAACAACGGCAAACTGAGCCAAAGTGTATAAAAAGTAAAGCTTACCCTGCCTAGTTTCAGAGTGCTGATTCGTCAGTCTGGGAGTATACGGGCTTATCGGCCCTGCCGAGCGTTTTGCCGACACAAACAACTCGCTTCAAACAGGAAGCAAGCTTCAAACTTTTAAGGAGATGAGATTGTGAAGCTAATAGCTTCAAGTCTCAAACAGACGGGTGAAATCAGAAGCAGGCCAGATTCTTAAGTTGGTTCCTGTATTAAATATCTGTGTGTCTTCGATTCCCTCCTGCTGTTCCTCTGACCGATAACGTGATGAGAAGAAGGGGATTGCCGTTTCTCTCTTTCTGGTCTCAGCCTGACTTGCCAGCTTATCCTCCTCTGGCTCGTCCAGGAGCAGCAGCCCCTGACCTCCACTGTCAACCAAGGAGACGGGTAATAAAGCCGACAGAGTACAGAGACTCTCATACATACTGAAACGCGCCAGGAGTGTCCAATGAACACCAAGTACACTCAAGCCAGGACAAACACCAACAAAACCAACAGGCAAACACAAGTTTAGTCTTGTTGGCATGTATGTTCTGTCTGTCAGTTTATTGCTTTTGAATGTGAAGATGCCCAATTACAACTAGATACAAGTTAGCTAGTGAACTTCATCAATTATGACACTGCAAAAGAACCCCAATTAATTACGTGAAAAATTAAAAAAAATAATTCTAATTACTGGGCTCAGCTGCCTCTGTCACACCCATTGCTAACGTATACATAAAAAGCAAGCGCTGACGAACTCAAAATGACACACATTTGCTTTGGAATCAGTCATTCTGAAGAGGTCAGTGTGGACTGTCATAAGAAATCTTTCCAAAAAGTCAATTTGTCAAATTTCTACCCTGCTAGATTTGTCCCTGTCAACTGTAAGGGCTGTTATTATGATGTGGAAATACCCAGGAGCAACAACAGCTCAGCCATGAAGCCACAGACCACACAAGCTCACAGAATGGGAATGCCGAGTCCTGAGGCACATAGCGTGTAAAAATAATTTGTCCTTGGTTGCAACACTCACTACCAAGTTCCAAACTCTCTGAAGAAGCAACATCAGCACAAGAACAGCTCCTTGGGAGTTTCGTAACATGGGTTTCCATGACTAAGCAGCAGCCTGAAAAGCCTAGGATCACCATAACCAATGCCAAGTGTCACCATAGAACTCAGGGGCAGTTAAAATGTGTTTTCTGGAGTAAATCTGTAGTTCTGTATTTGGCTACCTGACGGACAAACCCGGGTTTGGACGGATGCGTGGACAACACTACCTTCAGTGGAGGAGAATAGATGCCCTGGTGCCATTTGTCCTGGTTTGGACAAAACCCAGATTCCCTTGGAACAGAGAAAGGTCCACAGAGAAATAATTCTCTAACTTTGGTGTGGAAGAACTTGACTGGCCTGCACAGAGTTCTGACCTCAACCCCCTTCCAACAACTTTGGAACACAGACCGCAAGCCAGGCCTCATTGCCCAACATCAATGCTGGACCTCACTAATGCTCTTGTGGCTGAAACGAGCGAATCTCTGCTTCCAAAATCTTGTGTAAAGCTTTCAAAGAGAGGAGGCTGTTATAGCAGCAGATTCATGCCTTCGGTATAAAAATGAGCTATTCAACAATCACATATGGGTATAATGTTCATGTGTCCATATACTTTTGTCCATATATTATTATTCAAATTAAGGTATTGACTTCAATACCATTACCCAGCCCTGACATACACTATGACTGTACATTTCCTTTGCCACTGAAGCCCTCAAGAGTTTACCTTCAGAAACACAGCAGCAGCAGATGGAGAGAGGAATAAGTTACTGACATGGAAAAAAGGAGATAAGGAGGTCCTCTGAGAAAATGGATGGTTCAAATTACACAGACAGGCAGGTCTATTAATATGGAGGAAGGGTTTTTTGTTTGACGCTGTGTTGCCACCTAACATGCTCCATCTATCTGACGCAGCCAGTCAAATTCACACACACACACACACAGAATACACAGCCGTCCCTTGAGATCAGCGGTCTGCCATGCTGCTATGTGCATACATGTCGTGGTGTACTGTAAACACACAGCACGTCACTGCATGATGCCAGGAGGGCTTTTGATGTTTCTGCTGCAGTGGTGTTCAGTGTGACCTCAATTCACATCATTCAACGTAACTGAGGGGAACAGTGGAGCGTTCATTATGCCCCGGCCTCCTCCTTTCTATCCAAAACTATCCACACAACCTAAGTGTAAAAGTGTGAGCAGCACAAATGTATGTCTCATCACCTGTGCACACGTGAAACACGCACTGCCATCACACGCACACGCACAGGGATATAAAAAAGTTGAGCTGCACCCGAGAGTCTTCAAAGTAAGCCCATGGCTCAGCGTCTAGCCAGGAGTTATTTTTTCTACCATTCTGTTTTTTCACATCAAAAGCTTTCAATCGGATGACAAGTCGTGTCAAGGCAGTTCCAACTCACTTGACTATCAACTCTTTTAGTCAAAGGATCTCTTTCTGATTCATTCGCCCCTTTTCGCTTCTTTACTTTGTAATATAGACTGCACTCTGAAACCATGACAGCTGCAAAAATGGAGAGAAAAAAAAAATCACGCCCTCTCACATATTTGTAGCTGCAGCGCTCATGATAAGGTGAACCGGACTGTGATTCATTTCATATTTGCTAGCTGTCATCGCTGTCATTGACATGCACATCCTTCTTTCCCCATCACCTGGTTTAATACACAGAAAAGTCACACTCAAACAGATGCACACTACACAGGCTCATGGTGTCTTTACTCCACCCGCTGATGGATTGACTTATCTTGTCTTTTTTTTTTTACTAACATCTGGTTCGATCTGCTTCAATAATAAAAGGCTAAAATGAAAACATTGTACTGCAGAGTATGAATAAATGACACGCCAAGAAAACGGAGGAGGAAAATATAGCCAGAGTGAGTGAATGGGGTGGTGGGAGGGGGACAGACGGCGAGAGGGAAGCAGCTCAGAGAGTCAGTGAGGGAAGAGATGATAATGATGAGCCATGAGACTGTCGACTATTTTAAGACTTCCTAAAAGTGAAACGACAGCTTCAGCAGACCGGAATATGACTGGTTTTACGTCACATTCAGAGTTCAATTCATTGGTCTGCTAAACACTGGACGATCTCAGTTTGCGACCATAGATAGTGTTCGGGCTAATGAATATGCCGATTAATTCTATAAATTATAAATTTCCTAAAAATCCAAGGTGGCATCTTCAAATTGCTTGTTTTTTTTTTTCCAACCAACAGTCCTAAATCCTTAGATATTCACATAAAAATCCCAAACGTCAATTAAAAGTCTCGATTAGTATACTCCAATCAGTATATTGGTTATTGAAGGTCAGTAAACACTTTATATTAAGGTCTACATTTTTATTTTTTTGCCAAAAAATTGTAGTCCTCTTCAAGTACGCAGCTTTTTTTCCCCAATGGAATTTCAGTTTTAATTCAGGTTTAATTCAAATGCATGTCCAAAAGTATGTTGACAGTCAAACGGCACCCATTTGTGATAATTTTTCATACCATGCTGCCGTAACAGTTCCTCCACTGTTCTGGTTTCAGCATTTATATGTTGGAACCAGGTCCATCGCTGATGTCTGGTGATAAGGCCTGACTCGCAGTCCAGTTCATCCCCAAGGTGTTGGATTATTATTTTAAATCTCTGTGTAAAATTTGCATTGTGCTACTGTATGTTCTTTTTCCTCCTGCTACCCCATCTCTCTTTCCCCATCTGTCTCTCTCTCTCTCAACTCAACCTGTCGAGGCAGCCGGCAGCCCACCCTGAGTCAAGGTTCTGCTCGAGGGATTTTTTTCCTGCTGCTGTTGCCCAGTGCTTGCTCATGGTGAAGTGGTCAGGATTTTATGTAACGTCGACATAGTTTTGGCCATACAGTGCAAAGAAATAGATGGACAGACAGATACAGTATTTGAATCTCTGACAGTAGGGTTTCTTCTCTCATAAAGGTCATGTCTAAAATCTTTAGCCTGGTTCCTCCAGTGGACGTTACGCTTAATGTAATGCCTTCTGACAGGAGCGCCACACCCCCTGGATTTACACACTGTATACAGCTGAGAGGCACACCAAGCTCCCTTTGCACAGACACACACACACTCTCACCAACAGCAGCATATCCGGCAATCAAAACGTCACAGCCCACCAGGGAGGTGGGCAAATAGGCTATAAAACAGCATTATGAAAACTAAAAACAGAGAGGAGATTTGTTCCAGATCTTTCACCACCAGATTCAACAGAAGCCATTGAGGATTTTGTAGCAATGCAAAATGTTTAGGGGGGTTGTTTGGTCGAGATGTTTAAACCCAGAAACAAACAGTGTGACACAACAGTTTGCTTACTCACGTCTCTCGAAGCAAAGAAGTCTGCCAATAACAAAGCAATGCAAAAGATTGGCAGTATAGCTCCCACTGAGCCATGTATTCATATAGCCCTCAATAGTAACGACTTCCTGAGCTTCTTTAATGATTCAATTATACTTATTAGAGACAAAATGTATCACCTTCTGCCCTAAACCAGTACAGACTTACCTTCAAACTCAGGAGCCTTAGAAAAAGCTGTAAAACATGACATATATTGACATATATTGCTTTTCTCCCATCAATATTCACCAACTAACTTCAATGTTTTCCTCATCAAAGTCATTAACCTCCCTTTTAGATCCCATCCCAACTAGACTGCTTAAAGAAGCTTTACCCTTAGTCAGCACTTCTTTTACTAGATATGATCAATCTGTCTTTACTAACAGGCTATGAATCACATTCTTTTAAAGTAGCTGTAATTAAACCTCTTCTTAAAAAGCCCACTCTTAATCCAGGGGTTTTAGCCAACTATACGCCTATATCTAACCTTCCCTTTCTATCTATATCCTTGAGAAAGCAGTTGCCAATCGGATGTATGACTTTCTATATTGTCATAGTTTATAAACATAAATCCTCTAATTTAGTTATGTTTATTTGAGGATTTTCAGTCAGGATTCAGAGTGCATCAATCATAGCACAGAGACAGCACTGGTTAAAAAAAACTACAAATTGCTTTCGAACTGCATGAGACAAAGGACTTTGTACTTGTCTTGTTTGATCTTAGTGTTGCATTTGACAATCACTGACAATCACATCCTATTACAGAGACACAAACATTTACTGGCATTTAAGGAACTGCACTAGGCTAAGTCCTATTTTTTAGATCAATCTCAGTTTGTACATGTTAACCATGAATCCTCAGTGCACAGCAAAGTTAGTTCAACAAGGTTCTGTGCTTGGACTAATACTATTCACCCTCCTTTAGGCAAAATTAAACAGATGAAACAAATCAGTCAGCTACATTTCAAGGATGCCTTAAGGATGTAAAACCATGCATTTTTCTGATGTTAAACTCAGGCAAAACTAAAGTTTTAAACTTTAGTGCCAAACATATAGTTACTCTAGATGGCATTGCCCCGGCCTCCAGCACCACTGGTATCTGTGATCAGGATATGTGCTTTAACTCCCACCTAAAACAAACTTCAAGGACCACTTTCTTCACCTACGTAACATTGCAAAAATCAGGCACATCCTGTCTCCAAATGATGCTGAACAACTAGTCCACGCATGTGTTACTTCTAGGCTGGATTACTGGAATTATTTATCATCCAGCTGTTCAAATAAGTCCTTTAAGACTCTCCAGCTCATCCAGAATGCTGTGTCCAGACACCATTTCCACATTTAAGAGTAGGCTTAAGACTCTTTGATAAAGATTATATTGTAGTTAGCTGGTCATCCCTTTAGGCCAAGACTGCCGGGAGTCCTCCCATAATGCACTGAGCTCGTCTCTCACCCTCTCCATCTGTATGCATTCTTATCCCATGAATGCATGTGATACTAACTCGACTTCTTCCCTCTCTCGTACTTTTGTTTTCTCGTCTCACTCCTCTCTGGAGTCTGGATCTGTGATTACAAGTAAAACATGACATAGTTCTACACTTTGTCCCCATGTTCCTACTCGGCACGCGGTTATAATTATTATTATTAGTCCTATAATTATTATTATTATTGCTAATATTACTTATATTGATTTTTGTATTGTTACCACTACCATTTTTAGTGTTGTACATCTCGATGTGGAAATGGCTTTGTGCTGTGTGTGTTCTATTTACACTGCATGTTCATGTATGTCGACATGTATGCGCTTGTACCAAGAAATCAAGGTCCCTGGAAAACACTTATATATAGTAGGGGATGCTGTCACTGCAGAAAAATAGAGGCTTAAAGACATACTGACATCTATGGAGAGTGCAGGGAGAGTTTGTCAATGAGACTTGCGAACATTAAACTCAATAGTTTAAAACAACCCATACAGAGTAAAATCCATCTGATTTTAATGTCACATAAACAAAGCAACTCTCTCTCTATTTTAATAGCCAGGTGCAGAATAAAAATCCCATAAATCTGCCTGTGTAGCTGTGTTCTGGGCTGTTACCTAAAACACTGATAAATCACCAATATAGCAGCATGAGTAATATGTCAGCATTGGGAGTTTTTTTTCTCCCATAATTAAATTTTTATTTGTGGGTGTGTGTGCATGCGTGGCAGTAGCAGTGAGCCGCATGGTCTCAGTAAACATTAAGAGCCTAGTTGAGTACAAAGGTCTTCTTTGGGCGTAAAACCGATACAGTTTTATGCTCAAATCAACATTATAGGAGCTGTACTGAGGCACAGTAAGTCCACACTGATCAACACTTGAACATGCCAGAGACTGATGTGAGTTTGTCGGTGCATCATCTGTACAGTTCTTTTTCAGTCCATGACGTCCATCTCAACTTGGCTTTTCTTCCCTGTTAGTGTAGTGCAGGCCTGACTGAGTCAGATGATATTTGCGTACGGGTGTGTGCCAGTGCCAAACACAACAGAAGGAGGTGTTTTTTTTAGTGCAGTGGACAAGCTAAGTGGAGATATCTGAGTCACCGGGGTTTTGGTGAGCTCTGGCCTGTGGCCTGAGAAGCAGCCAGACGTCCCGGTCTCAACCCTCCGATGGCGAGGATAGACCATCCGTCCAGGCTGCCACCGACACACACACAGATACACACAGCGCGGCCCATTTGGCTGCCACACTGGATCCAACCCTCTCAGTGGATGTTACTGACAGCTGAGGCTGATCTGCAACTGAAAACAAATGATTAGCCTTCTTATAAGCTAAATGGCTTGCTTCTGTAGTTGTGTCTCAGACTGAAAATTCAGGAAGATGATGGAGCATTTTTCACCTTGTTTATTAACCATCAAATGTTAAGGTTGCTGAAAGGTGATTCAAAAATCCGAGGAGGAACTGCAAAGGTATCCTGCTGCAGAGGAAATCACCTTGGGAAGGTTTCTGGAATGGACTTTGCTGTGAGCTGTGAACTATAAAATGCTCTGGCAATTTTTACTTTAAACCAAAACTCAGCAGCTGTGGATGCCAGAACTATGCCACACTGAGCTCAGATACCCAGCAGATAAGAGCTGCATTTACAAGTCTCTCTCTCCCTCGTACTCACTCTATTCACTTCCACTCTTCTCAAGATTACTTTGCAATTCATTTTTCTTCTTCGTACTACTCCCCTGTTTTTCACTGGTGACCTTTTATTACACTTTTTCAACCGCAGCACTTGTTTTATCATCTTTGATGTAGAGATTTGTTAATAATTAATCCATTATACCAAGGACAATAAGCTTGTTCAGCATTTGAGATGCGACCAGCACTATTTCAGATGATTTAAGAAATGCAAATAGAAGGAACAAGAGGCAACATGCTTTTTAGACTTTTCAGAGGACTGAAAAATATATTGGAATGACTCAACCACTCTGGCTTCTCACTTGTCTGGAAGCGAGCCCTACAAGCTCAGCTGTGAAGGGGACAAAGGTCAGGGCTCTGCAGGTCAGGACTGGGTGGCTCGTCCAGAAAGGAAGGGGCAAATTGGGAGAAACACTCATTTTACTGCAACTCTTTATGCAGTACCTGTAGCTGGAGCTGCAGCTTTATCACACACTAAACAGATTATCAAAAATGAAAAAGGTATTTGATTTGAATGGGTTTATAATGCGTATGATTCAAAATTACCAGTGTGTGAAGGTCTTTGGGGTTTCCCAGATAATCCGGGAAAATCCGGAAATAATAAACAAGACTGACAGCCAAAACACAAATATCATGCCTGATTTGAAGCAGCCGAGTAAAAATAACAGCAGCATAAAAGTGATAAAAATGCTCTGAAGTTTTTCAAATGAGCTTTAGATATTGCAAAAGAAATTCTCAGCTGCAGAGATAACGTGGAAAACTTCTAAAGCCTCTTAACTTCCTAGAGGCAGAGAAATAAATCAGACATTGCACCTTGTTCCTGACGATCTGCACTAAAGGAAGAAGAACTCTATGTGCCATTAATATAATCACATCAGTTGAAAGACAAATGGTCTGTGATTACAACCTCAATTGCTTATAAACAAATATTGCTGCTATATTCATATGTAGATTTACATTTATTATTGTGTTTATAAGAATTGTGTTCCTTTTAATTTGAAAATGATTGTGAACAGTTTCTTGGTAAATAATGAGGTCTCAACAGGTTTTCCTTTATTGAATAAAAGTTAATGAATATTTCCTCAATGACTTAATGTTGCTCGTTTCATCCAATCAATGCAATTTAACAGGCTTTGCATGCCCCAGACAATTTGATCATTGCAGCATGGATGCAAGTCATGACCGTTACTGGGAAACAAGGGCAGAAGCCAATCATTATAACATTGTTGAAGACCTGTGGGGTGTGTTTACAAAATCTGCAAAACAGCATGCATGGTATTAAAATGAGCCACGCTCCCTTATGCACTGGCCTAGTGTTGATCCTGTTGTTTATTAGCATTCAAAGCTGGCCATGATACACGCTGCAAATAACCACAGGAGCACTGATAAATCCTAAAGATAGGATATCACATAGTACTCACTGCTGTATGCAATAACAAAGATTGTTGCTGTATAGGTGCAGTCTATTGACTCAACCTTGAAGCAGCTCATCTGTTTCTGTACATAAGGCTAAAAATGTGTGTCTGTGATATTCTGAGTATGTGCTGCCGAATGGCCAAAACAAAAATTGGTCTGCCAATTTATTCAAGGAACCTCCCTCAGGGGTCCCTTTATTTGTGTTCCCCAGTGGACTGCCAGTTGTGATACACAGCGCATGATATTATGATGCTTCAAATAGACAATTATTATAAAAGCCTGCAAGAATTGCTAGTCAACAAATGCTGTGCTGTGTGGTTAAAGATGTATTTAATCTCTGGTGAGATTTATGCATTTTATTTGCATGCTTTTCAACAAGATTAATGGTCCCCGCTGTGTTCAAGCCAATCTAACGTTTGGCTAATTAGAAGTGTGTTTGGGGAATGGCAGGTGGCTGAATAGGAAGTTTGCTGCTGGTTTTCTCGTCACCTCCCAGGATGATACACTGGGAATCGGTCATAAAGAGACAACTGCCATTTCCAGGCTGAATAAAACAAGTCATCTGGGCCATTCAGCTTCACACTGCTTCCTTACAGCTGAGAGGGTAGCACAAGTCTGTTGAATAGTTTTAACAGTTAAAGCTCGGAATCTGCAACAGAGGATATAAGTTACAGCAGGAATCCACGTGGAGATGGAGAGGGGGTTGTTTATGGTGATGAATGTCTCAACACATGTCACAGAGTCAGTATGACGTCCATGTGTCTTATTAATGAGGGCGGCTGGACAAGAAGTTGGGCCTTTGCTAAGAGTTACTGAGATGGATTCCCGAGCTCATCTACATTAATGGCGATAAAAAAAATAACACTCTCCAAAAAGTGTTAGCTTCCTACGCATGTCACCATGGCCAATAGATACTGCAAGTACAGATATAGAGATTATTTTGAGCCCATTCAACATCTACTTCTGTGTCAAGCTCTTTACATCATTTTGAAATTGTTTAAATTATCAGTCATAAAATGCAATATGTAAAATGTGGTCTCAGCCAAGACTGAAATCAGTGCTCTTACCCTCTTATAGTTATGCAACACATGTCTGTCGCTAGAAGGAGTTAGTGATGACATTAGATTAAATTTTTAATTATTGATATCTGCGGGCAATTGTGTACACGCCCCCACTGCTGCATCAACTAGACGGTGTGCCACTGCCAAATACACATGCATGTGCACACATTCTCAGTAAGGCGGTGCATTAATCATATTATAATCATGGTCTCATTTTTCAAACTGATTACATTTATAAACAACACTGATTAATGTTCATTTGCATAAAAACAACCTCCTCCTCACTTGCAGACACTTGTATAACTATGACATATAAATGCCACCACACAACGTACAGCACATAGGCAGCAACAAGCAGACCAGACATCACTCAGTGTAATGTGAACCAAAAGAGGAAGGAGGAAGAAAAACTTTGGAGAAGCAAACACTAACGTTATGTTAAGAAAAAATATCGTATATATTTTGGGGGGTTTAAAGACAATTAAGACAGCAGCAAAAAAACCAAATATGAGCACACTCAACGCATATTGTGGAAGCATTTTTTGATCAACACTGCAATTTTCTGATAACGCTTTGGTTAAAGGTTCTCTGTGGAGTTTTAGACCCTTACTAGCGTTATGGAGCTGTTTTTTCAAATTTTAGTCAGAAAAACCAGTTACAGGAAAGTTGGCTTACTTTATGTTAAGGTTAGGGGACCTTTGTCATCACGGTTACAATAATAAACAACATGGTTATAATTATAAAGTTTGTGGCTTGATAATAATGTCACACTACTTTCTCGACGGAAAAGAGTCATAATTCCTTCAGCAGCTAGAAGTCTTTGTTACTTTGTTACTAAATGTCTTGGTGAGCAAATGTTATTCTGTCTGCTGAAGTCACTCTGACAGTTACCCACCAGCATTTTTGTAAAACATAACTTTGAATTGAAAAGCATGCCTTATTTATGCATAAAAGTATTTGTATGTGTAAATATACATTTACACATACTATAGTATTATATGTAGGACACCACACATGCAATCAGGCAGACCAGCAAAGACAGAATCACCTGTAACATCAACAATAGTCTAATTAATGAGCTTGGGGTTGGGATTTGTTCTCATATTCTTTATCATTATTTTTCTTACTAAGTACTAAACTAAGAAATTATGACAATTGTGCAGCTAAAACTCAGTTAACGACACACAGTATATGCAGAGAACTGTATTATTCCACATGTGCAAAAGATTTCCTTTTCCATTTCCCATAGAGTCTGATTCAACCCAGGATTAATTATTTACAACAGTCACATCACAAAGCATACCTAATAAATGGGCTAGGTCCTTAGGCATTTATGCACTGTTCAACTAGTGTAAGTATTAAAGTGGAGAGCACCTTGTTAACTACTGACAAGTGACTACTGACTACTGAAAAACCTATGCTATGCTTATATCCTTAGAGGGGCAAACATTGTTGGGTTTTGCCTAAGGGTGGACTCCTAAAACTGTCTTGTTAGCTGAGTCAAAAAGGTAATTATCATCTTTGCAGTAGCCACTTTAGGACTCAGCTTGTCAAGCTCACCTACACTGAGCTGGTTCAACTTTAGTCTACAGGCTTGATCAGACAAAACTAACAGAATAAACTAACAGAAACAATGTTGTCTTGAGTCTTTGAGTCAGTCTTTGGTCTGACAACAGAGGACTCACTGATATTTTTAAGTGTCCCACCACCCATGTTTGGTACAATACTACACTACCAGACTATGAGTGGGATTTCTCGGCTCATTATTTAATGATTACATATTTTAGTGATATCACATCCTGTTTCGGAGCAGTCAGGGCAACATTAGTCTGTAAAATCAGCTGTAGAGTAAACAGCACTTAGTCAGCCACAGGGGTACTTAAGGTGAATGCTAATGTTACACTGTTTACATGCAAACATTACCATGTCATTGTACAATGCTTATATCTAGGACTTCAACCAAGGAAGGTTAAATCAAGAGCAAGTGGACTTGTTTTAAGATACTTGAAGATATTTTGCCTCTGAAGAAGCCTCTTGGATGAGAGGTGAAACATCTTCAGTTATCTTCAACCAAGTCCAGTTGCACTTGAGTTAATCTTCCTTGAATAACTATGACCTAGATGACTGAGAATCTTCATGGACATTTAGGACATTAGCATGCTATCTTCACTACAGGAGACACAAATTTGTTTTAGAGGTGAAAGGTAGAGCATGCAGTGTTGAAAAAGTAAAAATTCAAAATGCTACATGAAACTCTGAAGATCAAGACCTATCCTATGTGTTACCATATACTGACAGGTGTTTCTATTATTTTGTCCACCCCATTTATATCAACAAGAGTAGAAACACCACAGAAACACCTCTACGCATAATGCAAAACAGCAGCACCATAGAAACACATCCTCCAAATGATCACACAGTTAAATCAGCATCTCTCTAAAACAACAAAAACTGAAGATTATAAAGGATTTAAAAAGCAGGACTTACAAGCTGCTGGCTGTAGCATTATAATTAATAGATAGATACTAGAGTGGTATGAAAATATTTCCCAAAATGTTAAACTATTCCGTTAAGGTTACAGACAGATCACGCTTACGGTTAATAAAGGGGCAAACATTAATTGCAGGTCTGTGATCTGAATGAAAACCAAACATGCCCACCAACCCGACACCATTAATTTGTTCCTAGCTACATAAGGGCAAACAGCTTCCTGTATTTGTGATGAACGTTGGCATTGGGCATAAATTGTGAGGTGCAGAATCATCCAATATGAACTGGTTCTTGGGGATAGTGGGCTGATAAAAAGATATACAGCATTGTACAAAAATGTGAAAACACATGAATGCATCCGGGCATCCACCCACACACACATACAGTATCTCTCTGTATCTCCCTCCTTCCCACACCCACACAAGTTGGATCAGCTCAGCCACAACGGGAGGAAGAGAGATTTGACAGCAGAGCTTCTCTCTGATCACGCTGATGTGGTCCTGAGAGGCTTGAGAGAGGACAGCGGCTTAACACACCAATACTGCCCCGCATTACAGCTCCGCAGGCCTGCAGGGAGGCTGAAGAGACGCCCTGCCCCGCATCTCCACGGGCATGACAGGAAGGCCGGGGGGATACTGTGATGTTTGGACGCGAGTCACACGACTGACAAAATACCACCTGTCCTACATTCACAGCTCAGAAGCACACTGACCATTTGTGATGCTAATGCCAGCTGACAAGACTGTCAGAAAGGGACAGAGGTGGCATATGAGAAATAAAATCAGCACACAGAAATGAAACCAAAGAGGGCAAAGTTGTGAGAAGTAAGAAAATGTCTTTCTTACTGAAGAAAAAAAGGATTTATTTATGAAAGCAGTGACTTCCAGAAAAATATGACAGATAACGCGTGACACCTTTAATTAGAAAGAGCCTGCTTTGATCGTGTCATTAAGGATGGGAGGGGGCGCAACGAGACCTAATAATTAGCTCAGCTTTCTGACATCCCCTTTAATTGTTTGCTCATTTAAGGTATTTTCCTCTGCTTCATTACCGACGGGAAGTAAGTGTCATTTATTCTCTGCTAATTATCAGGGAGGAAATAACTTCTAAAACAGCCCATCTCACCAGTGATGCAATGAAACACAAACTGAATCAAATTTCATTTGTCAGCAGCTGATAAACACACATGGTAAAAAAAATAAATTAGTGATTTGAAGTTGCCAGCCACAAAAAAAGAGTCGCCATCAAATTCCAGGAAAAATAAAATTATAATCATGCAAACGTTTCATTCATAATTAGCATTCTTCTTGTCTTTTGAAGGATTTTTTCCATCTCAAATTTGAAATGTGGATGTGCTTCATAATAATAGCTTGCTGCCAAACATTGTCAAAATCATCTAAAAATTAAGTAGGTTTGATTCTAGTCATTTTTTTAAAATTAATTTTGCATTTTTTCCCCCTCAATGTTAAATGGGGGAAAAAACAGAGGTTATTCTAAAGATGAACGTCACATGTCAGATGGTTTAATCAAATATTCCTACCATGTGCACAAAAAAAAAAAAACTGGGGAGGAAAAACTTTTACTTATCTCTACTTTTCAGGTGTGAAACAAGTCAGGCAAACGACAGGGTTTAAACTTTGATAGCATTATTTAAAGTTAATCATTTACATAGTCTTTCCTTAAATTATCTTTTGTTTTAAAGTCAGACAATATCAGCTCTCACTGCAAAAGTGTGTAAGTGTAAAATGCAATCAGGACCGCGGCAAATGATGAAATGTCAAAGCCGCTTTTAGCTGTCGCCTGCTAAAGGAGCTGTGAAATCAAGCCAACGTGTAATCATTCTGTGTTTTATAAGCTCTGGTTTAGAATTTATGCAGAAGACCCTTTTAATCCTTGGACCAGGGAAATGTATTTCTATGACAGGAAGAAAAATGTGAATGAGAAGGTGAAATCTGGAATAAACTGCACCATCCTTGCATTGCATTTATTTATTAACACATAGTGTATATATTAAAATTGTCTTATCATTTACCATTGACCCCCCACAAAGTCAAACCCCAGCCCTTTACAGAGAAAAAACAGGGGCTGATAACCCTTCACTTCTTAGCAACTAACAGAAGGGTAACATGCAGCAGAATATCTTGAGAGGATGAAAGGCGGAGACAATGGCCGTTGTCTGTAGGAGAGTACTCATACACGAACAGCCTGAACCACCATGGGCAGGTGCTCATGACACAGTGTTTCCACTGGCAACATCACGGAGTTCAGCAAAGTGTTGTAGACAAAACGTGAATCCAGTGAGGTTTTCATGGTGCCTATTGGCAACGGTAGCATGACAAAGGGAGGATTTCATTTTGCATGCCTGACTTTGAAAAGGTGAATGTTTCCGCTGGTCATCAATGATTACAGAGAAACTTTTGATATGGATGGGTTACGCCAGTAGAGGCTTTGGGTAGCCTTCCCTCCAGGACTCATCTCGGAGCAGTCAGCTCCAGGGCGTTCTACTCTTTCTGTCTCTTAGTGAGTTTGGTTGAAGCGTTTAAAAAGCTGTCATCATCAGTGAGGATGGCTCCAGCATGTCCTCTCCCTGTCCTCTGTCCGGGCAAGCCCCTTAGGGACCAGAAGCACCTGTCCTTCAGAAGAACAGCTAGGCCTCTGCTTAAAACTGCTGTCAGGACTGCCATACTATCTGCAAATCACTATGCCTCAAGGGAAGTGAAGAGGTGACGAGGACGAAGGTTGAAATGCTGAGTGAAGGAAGGGGATAGTGGTGCATACGATACTTATGCCAAAGGAACCAAGGCATGCTAGTGATTACTAATCACTCCTACAACGCCCACACTGGCCTTTGAAAATGTCCCACACTGGGGAATTTAGTCGATTTATTAGTTAAGTGAAGCTTTGGAAACAGCAGGTGAGCATTCATGATTTTCTGTGCCAAATGGCAGCTTGCAACATAACCCAAACAAAATACAGTATATTATGAGAAATACTTTCTATACAGTAAAGCGAACATTTTTTATCCATTACCTGTACATTACACAGAATGCAGTGTAATTGAGCAACAAACAGGATCTCTATTCTCTTTGCCAATTTCAAAGCCAATGACAATGTGAAAGGTTTCGCTCATAGTGATGAGCCTGACAAGAATTATCACCTGACCCTGATTCCCAGCAGCTGTTCGGCCACAACTTTACTGTTTTTAGTTTAAAAAAAAACAACAAAAAAAACTATAATAACCTCCTGTACAGTATCTGCTCAACACTGTACGGCAGACAGTTAGTGGCTCACTGGTGAACATAGCGAAGGACCAGAAACAGAGCTAAAAGAGAGTGAAAATTGGACTTACATTAATCACGTGGACATCAACACATCTCTAAATGAATCATGATGCTGCTCCATAGCTGCTGAATTTGTAAATAAGAAACTGTAGCCAAATCAACTTAATATGTCAATGTGTCAGTTTCTTTCAGCTGCCCCCCAAAACTTAGTTTTTGTACAAAAAATGTAAATGTACAACAGTCAAAGTCAAAGTTTGGTTAAAAAAAGTTATGTATTGTTTATGGGAAGTCAAAATCTCTGCTAATCTGCTTAATCAGGTGTGTGTGTGTGTTTTTTGCTGTGTATGTTTGTTTTTTTGCTCAGATTTGATTGACATTTGCTTCGCAACATAAGCAAACAGCCCATGAACTGTCATCAGATTTTGAATCAAATGTTGACAGACCCTGACTGTTGCACAAACCCACTTCAAACCAGTGAGAACAGCAATGACAAAAATAAAAAACAGAAAGCACTCAGAAAAAAACAAATAAACAGAACTGCTCAGATTCCTAGTAAGGAGCAGATTGAGTGAAGGTGCAGCCCAGACCAGCCACATCATGTTGTGTTGTACCATTTGATGCCCAGCGTGTACAATGGGATGTGCCAGTCCCGGGAGAAATATGATATTTGTAAAGCTTTGACCCTTGTCAACACTGGTAAATAGTACAGTTGTGAATCCTGATGTGTCAATGGGCAACAATCCACAATTCAAGACGCCTCGAATGATTCAGAGACAAAAAAACATTTTACTCAAAATGCATAAACTGTTTGTAGATTGGTTCTGTGCCGAGTTGCTGGGCTCAATCAAGTATCCATGTATGTCTTACATGCTTTCTTTAAAGAGAAATGGACATCTGTGCAGCTACCTGTCAGTGGGTGAAAGGAGGGAAAAGAAAACATTTAAATTTAAAATGATGTGTCCACCAGCCCAGTTAAATTCAAATTTTATGTTTTCATGCTGATGTGGATTTGTCCAACAGCCCTGTGTTACCAGTTAACAAGCTGGTTCTGTTACAAAATAACTGAATCTATGGTATGCTTTGGTTCTGCTGCTGATGAAGATTTAATGTTTTACAAGGGGAAAAAAATTCCTCAATGCCATGTTTTGAGGACAGTATGAATTCTGCATTCACTGCTGCAGTCAGTACAGCTCATATAAAAAGTGCTGCTAACATATGGACCTTTACCGTGCAGGAGGGAATGATTACAGTCCAACATGAATGTCAGCAACAGACTGCCTCTGCCTGTGAATCTGTTACATGTTCAGATGCATCTCTGGATTTAGCATTGTGTTTGTGTATGTGTGCACTCTGTGGGCTCCTACGTTATATTGTGTATAGGCTGCACTAATGGTGGCCTTGACTGTATCGTATGTATGTGTCTGCAAAAGCCAGACAGAGAGTGAGAACTACACAAACACTCATCCTGCCAAGTCTGACACCAATCTCTGCCAGTCTAGCAAGCTTCGCTGCCTTATTTCGGTGCATACAGTATCTGCTTTTACCTGCTTGTTTGTTTTTCTCCCACACTGTACCCATCTATATTTACACTGTCTGCATAAATCTTCCCCAGGAATGTGTGTGGATAGATGGAGTGCACAATGAATGTTTAATTTATTTAGCCTGTGTTACTTTCACCATTTATAATGAGATGTCTCCATTCTAACAAGAAAACCTCAATTAACTGTTAAATACGTTATTTTCTTTGAAATACTTGAGAATTTTTGAAAAGTTTTATATTTTGTGGAGCAGCCTCCCACTCATGTCCTGACCCACACAAATACTGCATGGCGCAGCAGGAGACATGCTAATAGGAGTCCATATTTCCCTATGCCCGTGAAAGATAGCCCATAGGAGTTTGAGTAATGAGCCAGTGCCACCTGTGCCCATGATGCCAGGGGGATGTGGACTATAATGCTGATGAGCTTCTGAGGGCCAATGTGCCTCTGTGTTCCGGCATTCAACCTCTTCACATCTCCATCCATTTTGGAAATGTTATTTGCTAGAACTGTATCTCCCATTTCACTCGTTTGAATCAAAAGGTTTGGATGGACACTGTAAAGAAAACAGCAGTTTTGTGAAAGAGAGTCCTGGGTCTCATTTACTGAGGGCTGTGTGGGAGCACATTTACAGTACTGGAATGGTAATGTGGGCTTTCTCAGAAAGTATGTGGCTGGGAACACACAACACTGTGAGGAAGAAATGAAATAAAAGCATTGTAATTACTACGCTAAGGGAGCAGCAATTATCTTCCAAAGACTGCTGCAACTGCAAATTTCAGCATTAACCACCAAACAACCCCATGCACCATATTATTATTCATACAGATGGATGTCAATGTAAATGAATCAAGAGGTACAGTATACTTCATGTGGCTGAACACAGTCATACACGTAAGAATGCAAACCAAGCTACGATCAAAACATGGGTCTTATTTTCATACTTTTGGCCATGATAGAATGGACCAAAATTACTTACAGTGTCGTAGTTGTGCGTCCATCACAATGTTGAATGAAGTTCCTTGTTGGTAAGAAGGGGTAACCATGACACATATTCATATATAAAGCTCTACTGTTAAAGGATAACGGTAGCAATATATATATTTTTTAATATTTGTGCTAACTAGTATTACATAGCCTTATGCCATTGAGCTCCACTGTTGTCTAAAACCTATTCAGAACACATCAGTGCGCTGAGTTGCACTCAGTGACATGTCCGTTCATGAACATGAACTCACACACACTAGTTTATTTGGGGATCAATCGTTTTTCACCGGGCTACCGTAAAAACTCAATCGAGCACCAAATGTGGATTAACCTGCCACCGGAAAAAGCCCATAACAAATGCAATATTTTCTCCAGTTTCAGCAAGTTTGCTTAAAACTAAAGTGCTCAGCTGGTTTAGGTGGTTTAAGGAGGTCATGTTGTGGTATTTGGCTTTTTCACTCTCCTTTATTAAGTAATCTTTTTTGTGCATGAAATAGTTTTGCAAAGTGAAAAAGCCCAAAGTCCAGCCCAAAGGTAGTTCCCATCTCCTACATAAAACACTGCTCTTAACTGCCTGCTCATTTGTAGTCCATCCCTTTCTTTCCTGTGACGTCACAGCAAAATATGCGTCATAATGCTCGCCAAGTGCCTAGCCCGACACGCCCTCAAAAGCACCGGTGGAAAAACACACTTTATGGAAAAAAGATACATTGTTACAAATTGATAACTCGGGGTTAGGTCCATGTTGCTAAGCTGGTAATGGGAACATGCAGCTGAACCGAAGCCATTTTTCTGCCTTCTCATGACCCGCCCCACTCTGCTTCTGATTGGCTAGTAGTCCTTAACTAGGAACTGTGCAACTCCCAACAAAGATCTTGTAGAGGTCAGATGTATCACTCTATAGCTAAAACGAAGCCTCCAACACACGTGGTGAAAAGAGGAGCTGCAGCAATGTGCAGTATGACAAAAAAAAGATGTTTTTAAAAAAAAATAAACCATGTAAACCTGTTCTGGTACAGCCCCTAAATAAGATTTTGAACATGAAAATGAGCATAATATGACCTCTTTAAATAAAACTATAAATTTGTGAAAATGTGCATCCTCTGTGGAAACCAATGAGTGTGGGAGAGGGACGGAGTAGAGGAGTCAACAAGTATTGAGAGATGGAGAAACTGATTGTTGGTTTTGATGTTTTTATGCAACAAGCTTTCAAATTAAACACAATTCAATAATCAATATGTTGTTAATACTTTCAAATAGAATGGAACTCTTAAGCTAAATTCTGCAATTTATCAGGTCTTTCTTGAAAATAAGACTGATGTAGTGAGACTCTGTATGTGATTAAATAAAGTTATTCAGGAACAGAATTACTGCAGGTGCACTTTATTTTCATTATTAAATAACTGTAGTTCTGATGATATGATAAAAATGGGCTTAATCTCCACAACATTGCGTTATTAAAAATAAGGTGCACTTTTCAAACAAAATCTTGGGTTGCTGAAAAAACTTTAATTGTCAATGGCTGAAAAACGTATGTTAGAGAAGACACTGATAAACATGTTTTGGTTTGCTTTACTTAAAAAGTAATTTTATTTAAAAACTATATAGTCTGTAATTTTATATTGTGCATTGTTATATCTCTGGTCTGCTCCTTTGCAAATCAAGACACCAGCTGCACATCCACAGACTGACTAAGCCCAAATAATACTTCAGAGGCTTGGACAAGAAATACAAGGCGGTTTCTCAGTAATTCAGTCTGTTTGGCATTTTAGGGAAATCTATTGAATATTCTATTTGCCATCCACTGTAGATATAAGTAATGTAAATTATTCACATATTTATATATTTACACTGAACAAAATTATAAACTCAACACTTTTGTTTTGCCCCCATTCATCATGAGCTGATCTCAAAGATCTAAGGCTTTCTCTATGTACACAAAAGGCCTATTTCTCTCGAGTATTGTTCACAAATCTGTCAAAATCTGTGTTAGTGAGCACGTCACCTTGCGATAATCCATCCACCTCACAGGTGTGGCAAATCGAGATCCTGATCAGACAGCATGGGTACTGCACAGCTGTGCCTTAGGCTGGCCACAATAAAAGGCCATTTGAAAATGTGCAGTTCCATCACACAGCACAATGCCAGAGATGTCGCAAGTTTTGAGGGAGCGTGCAATTGGCATGCTGACTGCAGGAAAGTCCACCAGAGCTGTTGCCCCTGATTTGGATGTTCAATTCTCTACCGTCTCCAAAGAAGAATTTGGCAGTATATCCACGCCAGCCTCACAACCACTGACCACATGTAACCACACCAGCCCAGGACCTCCACATCCAGCATCTTCACCTTCAAGATCATTTGAGACCAGCCACCCGGACAGTTACAGCAACAATCAGTTTGCATTACCAAAGAATTTCAGCACAAACTGGCTCATCTGCATGCATGTCATCCTCATCAGGGTCTCGACCTGACTGCAACTTCGCACAGCCAATGAAGAGGAGTGGACAAACATTCCACAGGCCACAATCAACAACCTGATTAACTCTATGCGAAGGAGAGGTGTTGCACTGCATGAGGCAAATGTTGGTCACACTAGATACTGACGGACCCCGGACCCACCCAATACAGTGAAACTTCACATTTTCGCGGGGCCCTTTACTGTGGCCAGCCTAAGGCACACCTGTCAGCATCTTGATATGCCACACCTGTGAGGTGGATGGATTATCTCGGCAAAGGAGAAGTGCTTACTAACACAGATTTTGAGAGATTTGTGAACAATACTTGAGAGAAATAGGCCTTTTGCTTACATAGAGAAAGCCTTAGATCTTTGAGTCCAGCTCATGACGAATGGGGGGTTTATAATTTTGTTCAGTGTATATATACAACGGCATATGATGAGAATGTAAGGCTGAAGTGTGCTGTCAAGTAGACAGGATGAATTGCATCAAATTGCTGCTTGTGTTTCCATTATTCATTGAGGTATTCACGTCTGAACGAGAGGCACAAACAACATCGAGACATTCAGTGTATTAAATTATTGACAGAATCTCAAGAACTCAGAGAGGTTTTTCTCTTTGATATTGTTCAGGTTAAATCTGGCAAGCCACTGTGTTCTTTACCTCTTGATACCCACTCCTTTTCCTGGTTGTTTACCTTTTTTCCTTTTGACTTACAAAACCACCTCCATCTCCTCTCAGCCTTTCCCAAGAGCAAGATGGACTCCATTCAGTCTCGCAGCAAGGAATAAAATATTTAAGGTTTACTGAAATCCCAAGATGATAAAGAGGAAATGGAAACACATTCTGATTCATTTAGGTGACTAATCTAATGTGTGTAAGATGATTAAATGAACGCTTATAGCTATCTTCACTCCACAAAACATACTGTATTATACTTCCTTTCTCAAGCTGCTACACAGCTGACAGATCCAAATGGCGAGGTGAGAATCCAATTCAAGGCTACTGACATGGAAAAAGCTATAAAATATGGATTAAGTCAGACATCAATAGCATCCACACCCGACTTGCCAACAGGTCAGGTAGGGTCACTGGGAATGCACTAAGAGTTCTTGATTCAAGAATCAATGTTTATGTGGGAAATATGGACGTGTATGTGAAGCGTGTACAGTCCGCGGGTGTGAGTGTATGGGCACTATCAGTGAAACCAAGTTTCATCAAAGATGCACTTCCTTAAAACTGTTGACTGTTTTGTCGGGAGAATATGCTTTTATCCTTCTGTTTATTCCTGCTTCAAAGCACAGTCTTGTGAGATTCAAGCAGGAACAAACATCTACTTGGTCGGAAAAGTCTGACAGCAACTGGGCTGGAGGAAGTTGTATACATGCTCACACCTGATCAACTTGACTGAAGCAGCTTGGGATTAAGTGCTTGCTGAAAGACACAAAGGAAGCAGTAATTAAAAGGGGAGAGTGGGTTGTGGCTGCAATCTTGTTTCTTCCACCTAGAGACTCTTTCCTGATTTGGAGTTGGAAAAGAAAGCTAGTGCGTAAAGGAACAGCTATCTGTTTTCGACAGATAGCACCAGAAACCATAAAAATTCTGCCAGCAGGCACATTTCCTGGGTGAAATAGTTGCAGCATTGCATGCAAGAATCTGATAAAAACAAGATGAATAAGATGAAATGGCTGTTTTGCTTTGCTGCACATTGCTGAGGTGGCTCTCACCAGCCCCATTATGATCCACAAGTCTTTGATCAAATCAGATGCTGTTGTAATGCATGCCAGTAATGCATATTAGGGAACAAAGTGTAATAAGGTGGATTCAGCTAGGTGAAATTCAAACAGCATGTTTAATATCTATATCTTCTATGGCTGAATCTGCAGTTTTTGCGCTGGGCCGGGTAAATTGTGCCATCTGATGTCGAGCTGCAGTTTGACCTGAACATCCTCAAACCTCTGCTAATCCCTGCAAACTCACATACCTACGCAACACCACCACATAATGCCTGACACATACAACGATGCAAACCCAGAAAGGTCGAAGGCATGCAAACTAAAATGGTCATATGCCATGGGAGCTCTAATAACTGCAGGGCACTGCAACACCCTGACAATCTCATGAGTGTGAAAACACAAGTCTAGAAAGTGTGTGGGATGTGATGAAGTGGAAAGATGTTCTTGGCCTGTTTCCAACGTGTTAGAAAACGGAATATAAGTTTTGCCAATGCAAAATGAAGTCCTGTATACGTGTTTCTAGATTCAGTGCAAAAAGTCAAAAGAAGAAGTGTGAAGTTTGCCATTGGGGCTCCTGTGAGTAAGAGATCACGTGCTGCAGAAGTTAGGTACACCATTTTCTTTACACTCTATGAGTTAGTTTGTGCCTGTGGGCTGATCGCTGCCCTGTCACATGATAAGGGACACCTAAGAGGAGAGCTAGACAAAGCCAGCATCACATGCTGGGAAGACCATATTAGTGCCAGCGCCGTGCCTGCTGGTGATTGATCCGCCAAACAAGTCCTGTGGATGGAACCAGCTCTGTTTCCTGTCGCTGCACTTTTCTTTAAACACTCACAGGTTGTTTACGTGAAGGTGCAGTGATTTTCACACACAGGCCATTCAAGTGCATTTCAACACATTTTAACAGAAGCACAGGTTCACAAAGATGGTTGGACTTCATCGAGCCCGATTCAAATCCCCACAAAACAGTTCAAGAATGCGTGATTTACACTTTTGTTCAAACTGAATGGCAGCACTGGTGTTTCTTCACAAGACTCAAATACACATGGCTAACTACATTGTGAAAAAACGTTACTTCAACATATAAACAAGTGACTTAATGAGTTTGACTAATTAAATAAATTCAGCCAACAGGTGTTAGGTTTTATTTACAGTTTTTTCACATTATTTGCACATAAATAGTGGTTTCAAGTCTGTTCTTGTATGTAATCATTACACCTTTTGTTAGCAGCTGCCTGTGGCTTGAAGTGCCTTGGAATGAAAGACTAAGTCACTGTTGTTGAAATGCAAAGAAGAATCTTTTGCTGCATTCTTGTCATGCATATTCATGTCAACTTCTAAAGTCAGTGCTCGAAAGACATTAACATGTGAATCTTTCCTATCCTCCGACCTATCTCATCCATATGACATGAACCCATCATTAACTTAAACACAAGGAACGCTGGGAAGTGTGCTAATAAGCTACCAATTTTTCTAAACTACTTAATTTCATGAGCTAAGTAAACAATTATTTGGATATGTAATCAACTCATCTTTTTTTAATCACAAATCAAGTCATGATGATAAGTTCTGAATTGGTTCTGTACAGATTCAAAGTTCACCTTACTTGAAACTGACACACTCAGCTAATTACACCAACAGAATGTCATTAAAGTTCTTTTGAAAATTTTAATTGTAGGAGGTGAGCAGGTTGGCAGAAGCTGGCATGCTGAATTATTTTAAGTAAAGGGAATTACCATTTGTAACGTACGTTTATAGTAAAGGGGTTACAGTCCACAATGCTTGTGATATGGAGGTGACTGCAGTGTGTTTCACAGTGGGGAGAGCTCAGAGTCTGACAAACCCAAATAGTCTCTATTAACCTATTGACTGCATTTTACTGAGAAAAACATTAGCTGCACTGTTTATCAGGTCGAGTAGTGCAATGTAATGCAATCAAAAACAACAGCCCTGCAATAAATCTTACTTTTCTAAAGTATATAACATTTTGTTTGTTGACTGTGTGTTTTTGATGCAACTCAAGGGTAATTTTTGAAACCGTTTTATTGTTGTTGTGTTGTTGCACCAAAGGTTGTTTCTTTTATTGTATCCATTGCCATTTACATACTTGCCATCTCTTATTCACACACACAAACACACAGAGAACGCAGAGACAATACTGTAGGTGGGTGTTTGTTGCCCAAAGGTCCTGAGAATGAATATAGATTTGAATCGTGGGCGCGGTAGTATGCATATCTTTAGTACAAAATGTGCTTATGTTTGTGTGTGTGTCTGAGGGAGATGAGCCAGGAGGGAAAACAGTGAATGGTGAGACTCAAACAAGCCATACATACGGCAATCACTGTCTCTGTCATTTTTCATCACTCGTGTATTACATTAACACTTGACAACTTACAAATGTTTTTTTTTTGTACAATATGGCATACGGCTGTCACTTAGGCATGTCCCTCATAAGGTGTGATGGAGATTTGATCCAGCTTCAGCTAATAGTATTCATGGTAGAGTACAGCATCCATTAGCTTTCTATTTCAAACACTAAACTTACACAAATCCTGTGTGGTTTATGCATAAAAGTGACCTCATGAATACTAACCATGTATAATCTTTTCATCTGCATTCATGTCTTGCATTACACCGGTAGATTAAGGTGACTATTTGCTATGCCCTATGGTTTGCCGTTGGATGCTGGCTGCATCCAGTGGCTGTGGCATAACAATGACTAGTGTCGTGGCCATTTATATTAAGACACAGCACTGTTATGGTTTTTAATATAAGCTGGACGTTGGAGCTCATGAAACCAGTCGAGCCATTTGTTCTGAAGAGGGAAAATTGGATTGGGGGTGCGGAGCATGGTAAGCACAGGGCCACCTGTGTTAATGAGATTGCTCTAGCTGCAGCTTCCACCTGACTCTTGTTTATTTCAAGCCAGATCAATAGCGTATGGTCTTGCTTTAAAGAATCATACTGAAAAGGTCAATCACAAAAGAGAGTAGGAGAGACCTGCATTATTACCTGGATGTGGTTAAAACTCAATCAGTAGGCTCCAGGCTCAGGGTGATTGACCAGGCTTTATGGACAGCTTCATGGGACCCTCTGCAAAAAAGCCTTTGTCAGTCTCCTCGCTGCGCTTATATGGTTGATGTGGAAAGTAAAAGGGAGGGAGTCAACAGGTGGGGCATATTTTTCAGTTTTCTCAAAGCACTGATAATAAAACAAATAAGGTGCAAATAATTAGAGCTGCAGTATGTAAATAGAAGGTGTAGCCAAAAAGAAGTCAATAATATGTCTGCTGACTGAACAATGCAGGGATCTGTGATGTACATGCATCTTTTTTAGCTCTGAAACATTTTCCATAAACACATACTATAGAGCAGACAATTACAAAGATACCCTCTCATAAAGCAGGGTTTTTCTGTCTTAGGTAATGTGAGATGTGAGAATGAAATCTGACACCAGGGAGCAGTTAAAAGCCAACATCCATGCTCAGGCCTACACCTGTTAACCCATAGTAGTAATTAAATGCAAGAGCAGAACTCAACAGGCTATTGCTAAAACACAAAAAAAGAAAGGAAAACATTATTGGTTTCTTAATCTGCACCATCTCCTGTGAGCAACCTGGGTTTACTTTGCATTTATTAACCTTTTTCAGTTGAATGTCAAACTATTACTGTAAAACATACCTGCCTGCACAGATTAATAAAGTTAAGACTGCATGAACTGTTTCTTTGGAAACATTCAGGCAGCAAAAATAAAAAAGTGGCATATTATCACCCTTCAAGTTGATATGACAAGCACACCCCCAGATGTATGTAAGTACAATATGCACTTTCCTTTTTATTTTTAATGCCAATGGAAATGTCTGTGTCTTCAGCTGCTAAGTGCTGCACTTTTTTCAACAGCTACTCACTAACTTCGTTTACCAAATGGTACTGGGTTGACAACATACAGTGAGTTTTTAGAGCATTGAGGTTGGTGAGAGTGAACCAAATAGTAAAGTTACATGCCATAAAACAAAAAAAAATCAGCTGAAAGACACTTAAATGCCTAATAGAGCTCTGGGGAACTGTGGAGTTGGGTGAGAATTCTCTGTGGATTCATCACTATAAGCAACTCCTTTCACATGTGATCAATTGTTATTGTAAAGAAAATGATTACAGCAACTTTAATAAAAGGCCCAAACATTAGTTACACTGAATCTGACACACAGTATTGTCCCCATATAATTCAGAATTCACAAACACGCGAGCAAACCTGCTCAAGCACAAACACTTTAAGAGTGTAGTGGAGCATTACTGTGGCTCTGCAGTTATGAGATTTCTCTGGAGATATGGTTGATCCATTACGGCGGCCAGGAAAAGAGGCTCACCATTTTTCCATACCTGCCTAGAGTGTGATTAGGTGCTGCTCTCCAACATCTGAGTACTATTTAATTTGTCATTGCAGACGGAGTTATCTAGTTCTCGACGGAGCTTGGAAAAGGTGGAGATGTGTATCTGCACCAGAAAGAGAGGCTTAGCTATGTGTGGTTTGATAAGGTATCACTTACATTTTATTGTGGATGGCTGGAACAGTTTGCCTGGCCTTTGGCGAGGTACTCCAGCTTTGTTACCCCCCACTGTGAAGTTGGGACTTGCTGCTGGGTGCCTCAGAGTATATCAGTATTGGAGATGTGGCAGCAAAATAGACCACCATAAACTACAGCACGGAGCTAATAGATTTATTGATTAGCCAGCCTTCTACTCGTTCCCATTCACTGTGATACAGTAGATTCAGCACATGAAATCCTGCTGCTGCAAGGGGTTGTCCAGAATTATGGGGCACATTTGTATTCCCAACCAGATTCTTTTTTATCTATACCATCTCTCACTCCCAACCCCTAGCAGTACCTTTGTCCTCCTTTCCCCACAAACCACCCTCTGCTTGGCAGTTCAAAGCATCCTCTGTACTCATAAGCCAGTAGTACCAAACCTCTATCAAGACTGGATTTCTCATTTATTCTCCAAGACAATCATGCATGCAGTTATACAGATTTGTTCACACTCACACACAATAAAATATCTTTTGTTTATTTACTCACAAGTCTATGTGTGCGTTGTCTCTATCCCCTGTTTAATCTGATTGCTGCATCCTTTTTGGTCTTAGAATGACAGTTCTCTAAATGCAGTGATAATGAATAGGCCTCGGGGAGTCTTTGCTGACTTGCAGCAGCAGGCTAATGAGATTAACAAAACCACGGAGGGCCTGTTAAAGGCAGGAGGCCCCCTATGAGGTAGAACAAGATGAGGAAGTGGGCAGGACTACGACTTCAATGTGGCTCTGAACTGCAAAGTAAAGCTGATAATATCCCACACAGTGTCCATTTGACAACCAAAATATTTAGAATATACCTCTACAGAAACACACTTTAGGTTTATGTTTTACTATCATTATACTGGTCTTAGTGAGTTTGGAATATTGTACTGCTGCAGCAAGCTTGTCCTTCATGGTATCACCCGCTTTGGGTTTACTGATATTTCAGAGTGACTGTTTAAAGCCTGCACTGTAGCTGGTCTCAGGAGACAATTTTCTCTCCAACATCAGCAGCTTGATTCATTCTTGCACAATGTTCAGACATATTAAATGCCAGAAAATCCTTTATCTTGAGCAAACTGCTACTACATTCAAATTGCACACCAACAGCTCAGGTGCTCAACTCTTTTCACATTACAAGCGTCACATGGGTAGAACTCAATGTGATAGTGTATCCACACCCTTGAATTCATTACCTTGACATAAAAACTGAACTGTGAACATTGAGTTAACAAAGTAGGCACATCAACAAACCTACACCTTTCCAATGATGACGTGACATGATGAATTGTTGGGCGTCAGTAAATAACTTCAGAGTATGGTCTAGACCTGCTCTTTTTGAAAAGCGCTGTGAGATAACTGTTGTTGTGATTTGACGCTATATAAATAAAATTGAATTGAATTGACATCTAAATTCAACAAATAACAAATATTTTTCTCTGCATTAAAATGAATGTCTTGGCTTTAAAACATTGTTAATGGATACCTGCTTGAGGACGTGGTTCTGATTAAGCACTTAATTTGCATGGCAGTGGTCTGATGAACCTTAACCCTTTTCTAACAAAGGGAAAAGTGACAAAACAAATAAAACACCACCAGAGCTGGAAAAACTGATCAGTTTTCATCCAGAATTATCCAGTTTGATCAACTCATGTTTGCACCCCAGCAACTGCTGACCATGAGCTTGTAAAGGACTAATAAAAAACACAAGTATGTCATTTTATATACTTCATTTTAGTAAAAGGGAGAGAGTATGCTCTTATACTTGGTTGAGTGCTGTATTGTCAGCATTCAAATGGCAATCATAAGTTTGTGTTTTCAACAGTGGGGAGCAAACTGCATGATATGCTCGACTTTCAGGAGGTTGAATGCATTAGAAAACTTTCATTTGACAAAACACAACACAAACAGCTCCTTCTGCAGCTCCTCTTTTCACCCCGTGTTGAAGGTTTCGTTTTAGCTAAGGAGTGATACATCTCGTCTTTAAATGATTTTTGTTGGGAATTGCACATGTGCAGTTCCTGGTTAAGGACTTCTAGCCAATCAGAAACAGAGAAGGGCGGGTCAGTGAGAAGCAAAGGCGGCTTCGGTTAAGCTGTACATGTTGGGGACCAGCTTGGCTGGAGCAAGAGTTTCAGAGTGGTGAGTTATTAATCTGTAAGAAATTTATCTTTCATCCATTTAACTGAACTCTGTCCCTACATTAAAGTAACAACTTTATGTTCATTGAGTGTCTGGAGGGTAGCTAATGTTTGGAAGGGAGAGAAGAGGTGTGTGCTGCAGCTCAGTGTTTTCCACCAGTGTTTTTGAGGGTGTGTCGGAGTAGCCTCTTGGCGAGCGTTATATGAGGCTTATTAAGCTTTCTTCCATGTGTCGTCCCAAGGATGAAAGGGAAGTGGCTGGACTATAATTGAGCCTTTCTGTGGGAGATGGGAACTCCCTTTTGGGTGACCTTTTCACTTTGCAAACCTAGTACATGCACAAAAAAATGTATGTAACTCAATAAAGGAGAGGGAAAAAGCCAAAAAGCATAATACCACCTCTTAATATTTTCTGTTGTGTAGAATTCAGCGTCTTGAAGCAAACAAGAGAGTGAGCAAAATGGAATAGTAGATGACACAAGGAACAGCAGGGTCTGCTGTTTTCAATGTCACAACATTTGAACTTACCATACAAAGACCCTGTCAATCAGACATTATGTACGTAAGTATTTAAGTTATAAGTAAAGTTATAACTCTTTAGATTTCAGTTCTGGTTGATGAGGCAACCTCAGTGATTACTTGTTGTAATGGTAGGTGTGTTTATTAATACAATACGGAGTTCGATTTAAATGACATAGAGTTTGTATTGACTAATAGAGTAGTAAACTGGTGTTGAGCAGCTATTTTATCAGAAGTACAAAAGAAAAGGACAACTTATATCTATTTAAAGCACATCCAAACATTGCATCACGCTAAATAAAAGTAGTGTAGTGTAGTCGTCAGCCCCAACTGCCATTTTATGAAAACATTCAATAAATGAATACATTGTTTTGTCTAAATCTCTAGTGCATGTGTCAGCAATTTGAATCAATTGCAAGAAAGGTGGCCACTAACAATGAAGACGATTCAAATATAATGAAAGGCAAAGGCTGAAAGAGATCATAATTTTAAAGTGTGATAAGACAAACTCCACAGCAGCAAAACAGACCAAACAAATAAGTGACAGATCAACCACCAAGCACAACCTTTGCGCACAGGTATTTATCTGCCATTTCTCATTCAATCAGAGGTCGCTGTATATACAAGCAAAAACAACATAATTGAAATGACAAAAAGAAAGAAAGTTTCAGTCAGTCTGAGCTTCTGCATTGCCGCAGAGAAAACATCTGTCATGGTTCAGGCGAGCCAAGGGATCATATAAGGAAGCGCGGACTCGCAGATCTCCAAAACCACAACCACCCACACAGAAAAGAAGACAGAAATGAGAACAATCAGACACAGAGGCAATATACTCCTCTGGGGTGGCTGCACAGAACTATTAAAGGAACCTTTTGATTTGCTGGGGTAATAGCTATACATAGCCATAAAGTTGTAACCTTTGTAACCCATTTCATCCATGTTATTATATTGCCATGGCTACTGTTCAAGCTGTTTTCACACAAGTTCTTATTTAAAAAAATGAATTAGTAATTGCTCTGTTAGTAATCTTTTTGTGTGATGACCAAGAAAGCTTTAACAGACAGCTATAACAGGATGTTACAACAGCTTGTATATTTTGCTTTTACAGTTGATTTTACGGCCGTATAACTTCACCAATAAAGCAGGTAAGCCACGAACCACAACAGAATACCCACCTAAACTATAATGAAATGAATGTTGTTTCAGCGTGACGCAATGAATTTGCAACTTTTACACTGCAGTTGATGTTTACACTGGGATAACTGACAGTAAAGACAATATGTAGGGAGATGAAAGTACAAGAGGAGCTACTGATGCAGACAGAGTTGGCATAAAGTTTCCAGACAACACAAAAGAAGTTGGACTTACAGAAGAGAAGTTGTGAGCACCACACGGTTCTCCTCTGTATTTGCATGAGAGGAGCATGTCATCCAGTTGGTGGCTCAGTCTGTCCATAAACTCCAGGTTGGTTCCCTCAAAGTTTCTGGGTGGCAGAAAGAGCCTGAAGTCTGACAACTTCCTGAACCAGGCCTGACGGTCCTCTTGCAGCAAGTCCAGAACCATGGGTCTCACTGTTCGGTTGGCCAGCAGCAGGCCCAGCCAGTGGCCAGCAAAGTACAGGTCGCTTTTGGTGAGCTTGTAGAGGCGGATAGGGTTGTTGTTGCAGATAGTTACTGCAGGGAAGGACAGTTCTTTGGCCCACTCTGTGTGGACCCGTGTGTATGTGGGAAAGGAAAGCCAGTGGAGTAGGCGGTTGGAGGACCAGGATAAAAGCAGCCCCAGGGAGGTGCAGAGGGCAAGTAGCCAAAAGGCCCTGCGGCCAACAGAGCCACCAGGGACGCAAACATGCCTTAGGCCGTGCAGGCGTGTCCTTGACAGCAAAGTGGAAGTGACCAGAGCCAGAGTTGGCTTCGTAGGACGCCGCTGACGACCTTTTCTGATCATGGCCGGGGATCCCCGCCGGAGACAGCGCCCCTCCAGGGCCATAGCTGCCCACAGCACTCCTACAGCCGCGGGAAAGGCTTCATTTCCCAGCCAGGCCTCAGGGGCTGGGACCCACATGTAGCTCCAGGATAAATCCACTACTGTAATCCACACCTGGACATGTGTTGGGCCTTACGAATACTAATGACCCATGCAGACTTAACTGTAAATATACTGCATGCACACGTGGAAGTACCCTCAAGGATATCTGTGTGTTTTGAAATAGTCTTCCCCTGGTGGTGCAGGAGCTCTGATGAACTCAGTAGCAGCTACTTGTTGGTCATCTCTCTTGGTCTCTTGATCTGAGAGTGCTCCAGTCATCCAACTCAGCAGGGGGAGAAAAAAATCAGCTAGGCAAATGTGCTCCTAGCAAGGTGGCTTCTACATGAGTGATTCCAGCATCCACCGCAGTTAGTGTGACAGTGAACAAGAGAGGATGAGACAGAGAGAGCGAAGGCAAGAGGAAGAGGGAGGGGAAGAGAGAGGGAAAGAGGAGGATAGAATACAAAATACCAAGGGCTAAGCAGAGAGGACAAAAAACTAATGGAAGAAGGGAATTAAAATAATGAGACGACAGCGAGGGGAATTGGTTGGTGTGGTGCTGTTTGTTAGAGCAGAGCTTGCCTTGTTCCAGCGCTGTGGTTTCTCTTCTTCTGAGTTAGGTGAGTGTGTTTTTTGGCGTCACTGGTTTGCAGAGGCGTTCAGCAGCCAGAGGCGGCAATCAATTCCTTGTCACTATTAAGTACAAGCTTTAATTGAATTCACGAAAGTCTCCCATGCTCATTTGTTTTCTGTCCCACTTTGCGGTCTCACTTTTGATGCCTTTACTTCCTCGTGATGTCACTGGTCTGTTCCTCGTCTCTCCCTCCACTTGGCTTTAACCAGTGTTATTAAGTCCTGCGGGTAACCACGGGGTAGCTTCATCTTGTAGCAGAACTGTTTCTCGGCACCACAGCCACAATGAGAAACATGCTACAACACACTGTCACATGGAGAAGTAGGCACTGCATACACGGACATAGACTCACAGCGGTTTCTTGCGAGAAACCAGACAACGAGACCACCAGAGATAATCTGTTCTGTCACACTCTGATCTCAACATCCTCTTCCTTTCTCTCGGTCTCCTGTCATTTTCTCTACTTCTTCTTCCCACCTAGATTTTTCTCCTCCTCTCAAAGACAGCATCTCTAATCTCAATATTCATCTCATGTCTCCGCTCCTCCTTCTAAAAATACTCTCCCCAAATCAAATCCATCAACTTGCCCTCACCCTCCTCCTCCTCTTCGCTCTTGTGTCAGTCAAGCCCCGTAAGCTCGACCTCTTGTCAGGCGCCCCTCTGCTCCTCCTCCTCCTCTTCTTCTTTTCCACTTTGTGAATGCACTCCCTCACTTCTCTCCCCCGTCAGGGAAGGCTTCTCTGTTCGCTGTCTTCCCTCTGTGTCCTTGTCAGCTTCATCCAGCTTTCTCGTTCTCCCAGCTCCGAATGACTTCTCTCCCCTCAGTGATCTCTCTCCGTTTCCCCCCCTCCCTTTCACGTGGTCTCTCCCGTTTGCGCTTCTGTTTTGCTCCGGTTTTCAGGCAGATTGTCCTCCCGTTGCACCTCTTCCACTCCTCCTGCGCCACAGCTCTGTCCACGCAGCCGGTGAGCCTGTTACTGATGAGAGCGCCTGTCTCTCTCTCTGTGCTAACTCGTGCTGTCCTTCGCCCCCCTCTGTTTGTCTGCTGCTGCTGCCGAGCCACACGGCTACTGTGCAATGAGAGACTGCTGTGTGCATGAATGTGAAAGTTTGTGTGTAGCAGAGGAGAACAGCTAAACATGGGCTTTCCATTATACAGAGCCCAAATTGTAATCAGCTTTTATCACCGTAATGGAAATTTTAAACTTGTTTCTAATGGTTGGTAACACAATATATGTGAATACAATGGGGTGGAGAGAGGGGTATACATTAGGAGACAATATTTAGGTGCAGATGGTAGTAGAGTAGATCATTTATCATAAAGTTTTACCTCAATGCTCATCTTTGTTTTTAAGAAAAATGTTTTTTTAGGTTTGAACATCAGATATAATTTAAATCTTGATCCTTCGGTAAATCTTGATCCTTCCTTTTTGTCAAATTTCACTGATTTTTGCTAGTTTTAGTCAACGGACATTTTAGTACAGACGTTTTTTACCGAAGTCTATTCATGTTTTTCTAATCGTAAATGCCAATGTGTTTTAAGCATTCTGGGTTTTGTCTTCGATGTGTAGAGTTACCATCGTTACATGTGTTTTATTTTTGAAATTTCAATATATTTTGTTGTAGTTCTCGTTTTCCAAAATCTTCTCTGTTAATTTTTTATCAAATTTTTGTTGCTAAGAAAGGGTTCTCAACAAATCATTCATCATAGTTTTCACTGACTAAATGTTTGTGAATGTGAAAATGTTTGGTACATAATTGCTTTGTAAGAAGTCCAGAGATTTTGAAAAATTATTATCTTGTGTACAAATTAGAAAACTACCTCACTTCTAATTTATGGATGCAGATACATTAATATGTTTTATAATTTAGCCTGTTTGCTGGTATCATCTTTGAATAGAGCCCAATCCATAAACAAGGCAGATTAGCAGTTTATTTGTGTTGCCATTACATACTTTGCCCACTAGGGAGCACTGACAAGTCTGATTCTTGGTAAATAACTTTGGTCTAAATCTTTAATAAGCAAATAACTGTACTTTTTCCAAGTTTATGTCATTTATATTTATGTAAAAAATTATGTAGGCTAAATAATGGTTGGGTTCTGTTTTTGACATCCCTTAGACATATTTCAGTTATTAACAATAATTTTTAATGTTTTGTTGTCTTAAATTGTCCACACTAATTACATAAAATTATTTTTCTCCCATGACACCTGCTGGTCTCAGTAGTTTTATCACCTTACCTATAACATACATTGTAAAGAAACATTTTTCAAAAGAAAGCAAAAAAAGAGCAAAAGAAAAACTGAAAGTGGTGATTAGGGATGCACTGAAATGAAAATTCTTGGCCAAGCCCGAACCTGAATATAATGAAAAAAATTGCAGCATACCAATCACGGAACAAGTAGGCTACATTCACATTTTTTCCACTTATTTTTTCTTTACGATTGCATAAATTAAACAGTCAAAAGGTGCGTTTTATTGAGTGTTCCCCACAGGATTTGGAGAGACTATGGAAGGTGGGTCCGAGGCCAAGGGGGTCCGGTAAAGTAAATTACATTTGTCCATTTACTTTCAATGTACACATGCAATATGTTTTATATTTTCTGTGAATATAATCCAATTAATCTTATTGTCCAACTGTATAGACACCTTTTTTGAAAACCTTCACATGTGTATCGTCGTGCTAAATTCCACCTGACTTCACAGCCTCTCTTGACAATGACAAGATAACTTTGCTAATGTGCCTGTCAGCTCATACTGGTCAGTTTCAGAGAATTTACCATAAAGGCTTTAATACGTGTGCACTCCAAATTTAAATGCAGCTAGCTTAATCCCCTTCTCAGAAAAGAGTAACAAAAACACTCAAAGCAGGACAGACCGTTTGTTGCCTTTTCTAAGAAGCCAGCCAGAGATGGTGTGGATGTGCTAGGACAGAGGTCACTAATAGGCGGACCGTGGTCCTGATCCGGACCCAGCCACTGTCCTCTCCGGACCGCCAACCTACAGCCGATTTATTATTGGGACTTATACTCTTGACGGACCGTTTCTATTTTAACCCGCGCAGCTTTTCTAGTATTTACTGTACTGGTTTAGCGCCCGGAAACTCACAGACCAATCGTCATCGTCTCATGTGATACTGCTCAGCCAATCAAATCTCGGCATTCGAGTCAAGTCCGCATCCGCGAGTGAGATACACCAGAGATGTTTATGTTTCGGAAACGCACACCAGTGTTTCCCACAGAATGACAATGTAAGTGTGTGTTTCCATCATGTTCCATGATGGTGAGAGAGTGAGAGAGGTGAGAGAGTGAGAGAGAGAGAGAGAGAGAGAGAGGGGGACAAGCTAGAGGACGTGCGAATGCGCTACAGCTCTCTGCAATCAAATACGAGTTTAAATAGGCTTATTAAAACAATTTGAAAATCAGTCTGGAGGCAAAGAGAAAAGACATTTCACTAGAATGTAGAGATTTTTACATGTACATTCCTCCCACACGGGCAGTTCAGAACCAGAATATCTCATAGATCTCCAATGCTAGCTGGCAGGAAGTTAGAGCTCACATTTCTCACTGAACAAGAGAAAGTAGGAAAGTGGTTTATAAGGGGGAATGAAAGAGAAGAGGAGGCGTTACAGCTGTTCGTTTGATGTGTTGAGTGTTTATTATAAAATTGGTTAAGACTTTCTCTAAAAAAAAAAAAATTAGGCACTTTATTTTAGTTTGCTTAAATTTCGAATTTATTATTAGAGTAGGCTATTTATTATTTATCCCTCCAGTTTGATGTGAAAACTGAATATTGTTGAAATATTGTCAGTTGTTTGGTATCTGTACTTGAGTATTTTTAGTTTTTGTAACTTTTTACTTTCACTTTGCTACATTTCAAAGCTAAATATCCGACTTTTTACTCCCTTCCATTCTGCACGAGACCTTGTTACATTGTTATTAGTCGCCTATGCAGCACGCTTGAGTGAAGCAGTAGTATAAAACTGATAAAGCCGACTCGCCGCGAATCAACTTCGCCCAGCTGAAGCGACACCAGCATACGCAGTGATAGAAATCAGGTCACAGCCCCAACCACCACATTGCCTTGCTGAGTCCCTCCTCACAGATCCTGGGTTGCATGGAACGTGAGAAGGTGCTCGACATATCCAAGAGATAGAAATGCACAAATGTGCATGGTGACGACCATGACACTGTTGTGCAGATCTCTTCGACTGACACACTTAGGGTGGAGTGTGCACGAATTGCTGTGGGTGGGTCTGTTCCTGCCCCCACACAGACTTGGGAGATGCACTCACAAAGCCAACCAGCCAGGCGTTTCTTGGACAAGGCTTTACCGAACGCTGAAAGCAGTCCTAAAGCTTATCAGTGCAACGGATAGGGGCTGTGCGTTCCACATAGGATGTTAGAGCGTGAACCGGACACAACAGATGCAGTCTCTCCTCCCTCTCTCCCGCATGGGGCGGGGGGTAGAAGTCATCCAGATGTATTGCCCCAGACCTGAACAAGCTCCTAATGTTCTCGGGAACAAAGGAGGGGTTCGGTCGTAACACAGCTGCATCATGGTCACCACAAAACAGCATACAGCTGGGGTGAACCAACAGGGCTCACAGCTCACTCACCCTCTCAGCAGCAAGGTAGTCTTGAAAGATGGCAATTTCAGAGAGGACTGTTCAAGGGGCTCATAAGGTGCGCACCTTAGAGCCTCCAACAAAAGCAGCAGATCCTATTGAGATGTTGAGACATGTGACATCGGTCACTTTCTCCTCAAACCCTGCAGAAAACGCTTCACAAGGAGATGGGAGAAGACTCATCTTTCACCAAACCCCTCATGACTGGAAGAGTTGGCTGCCGTGTACAACTTGACGGTCAAATACGACTACCTCTTCTCCGGTCAGACCTTGCAGGAAGGAGAAAATGGATTTCACTGAATCAGACTCCTGTGAGCCCCCCAGACCAAAGGCACAGGCTAAGGCTCAGTTGCATCACTTCTGCGTACCATCCGCCAACTGGCGGTTGGGGGCCACCAGAATGGCAACTATCTTTCCCGCCTCACCCTCTCTAACAGAGGAGGGATGAGATGGGGTGGGTGGAATGCATACAGCAGCCCTTCTGGCCATGGTGGGTATGTGAACACGTCCATTCCCAGGGTTGAGCTTTTCTGTGGCTGAATTGAGAACCACAGTGGGTAGTGGGTGTTGTGTCGGTTGGCAAACAGGTCCACTTCTGCTTTCCTAAAGCGACCCCAGATCTGCTGAACCACCTCGGGGTGCAGACTCCACTCGCTCGTTTGAAACAATATTGTAGCCATCGCATGTCCAGCAAGTCAAGAGGGACCACTGGGTGGGCTGCTGCCATGAGCCCAAACAGCTGCATCACAGACAGTGCAGTAACTGCTGTCCCTTGTTGCAGTCTGCTGACTGCCTGGAGAAGCGTCGTCTGTATGTGTTCCGACAGATATGCTCTCAGGATTGCAGCGTCAAGCGCAATCCCCAGGTACTCCGCTCTCTGTAGCGGCTGGGGGGAGCTCTTATCCCAGTTGATTGCAAATCCCAAGCTGTTGAGGTGTAGGATCAACTGAGCTGTGTGAAAAATTGCCCAGGGCTTCGATCTCGCCATGACAATAAGGTCGTCTAAGTAGAAAAAGTCCCTCAAGCCCTGCTCACGCCTGCTGGTCACTGGCTTCACTTTTCAGATCTGGATGATGCCGCTTGAGGACGATGATAACACAGAGATTTTATATTGTGTTCTACCGTGCTGAACAAAATTTTCAGTCTCCTTGCAGGTTGTTCCTAATGCTTGTCATTAACAGGCAGCTCGCTTTGTGGCCCTTGTAAAACGTATATTATTACGGTTTTGTACTTCTCTGTAATATAGCACAGTGTTAACAATGCTACTATATCATTCTTTCTTAGCCCCAAACAGATATAGTTCAATAATTAAATTAATATCATAAATGTGTAATGGCTAATCAACTAGGAAAATCTTTAGTCAGTGGCAATTCTAGCAAGGATGGTATCATTTGTTTCTCATTAATACCAACTTTTTGTACTGTTTTTGTATTTTTCTCTGCTTTAATGATGAAGCTTTAGTTCATACTTTGTCTGCATATCACATCTGCCAACAAACAATCTCCGTCCAACACAGTGAAGTTAAATAGGCTTCATCAATACAAGTAAAATGAAAGCCTGGGAGCCAACTCAGCATTAAGTGCTCTTGTTAACTTAATGCTGTAATGCATGGTTTTATAAATTTCTAAGTTTTACTCAGGTTTTATTCATCAGCATTCTTCTGCCAATTATAGAGGAGAGCATTTTCTCCTTGTGTGATGAAGTAGGGTATTTTTCATTTCATTTTTTAATTTCGTAATTGAAAACCAAACCTAGAATACAAATCCTTCATTATATTTTGTCACAGCAAGCATTGTGTGGCAGCTTTGAATCATTATCACAACATCAGATCATTTTGCAGTTGTATGGCAGTAGTCACAGAGGCTAAACAAACTATTATAAAACATTTTTAACAACACAGAAGAAGATGAAAATCTAATTTGTCGCAAGATCAGTTAAGTGTGCCGGCTTGACATTGTTTTGACTTGAACACACGTGGCTTTTCATAGTTTGGCTGGATGTTCGGCAACAGTGCCTTAACAGCTCCCTGTGATCTCATCTTTGAATACACGATGAAAGTACATTTTAACTCAGGAGCGATAAAGCCACACGAGTCTAAATAAATCTTTCACACTGTCAAAACAAATTAATGTGGAAACCCCAAATTGCATGGGCACACACGAGTGTGCAAATTATACGTCATTCCCACACAGCAGAACTAGGCCTGTGAAAATGTTGAAAGAGTAAAACACATCCATGTTTAATGCATAACCGGTAAAAATACAAAGAACAGGAATGCAGTATTGAAATGTCAAATGCATACACGTACACTTATTTCCTCCAACACCTACTATATGCTACAGTGGCACACACAGCCTACAGCTAGAGTCAGAGGCAGCCTTCCAGAGCCCGGATCCACGGGCTGAATAATTAGCTTGGAGCCATAAAGAGGGTTTCTCAGTCCAACTATGCAGTCAGTGTAAAGAACAGCTCAAGGCTCAACATATCCAATTTGCAATTCTAAAACATAAGGGATATCACTGATTAATTAGGGATATAGCCAACCCAAGCGTCAAATACAATTATACAGCATTCTATGGCTACAATGCCAATAAAATATTCCTGTACACTTTCATCAACAACACCTCAGATCAAAGGACACATAGTGGCATACTGGTCATGAGAGAGCAGCCTATAAATATAAACCACAATTAAACATTCATAGGTTCATGTTAATGAGACCTAGAATGTTTCGGGTAATGCTGGATGAAAATCACCTAATATCACAACAAAGCTACTACGACAAAGGTCCGCGAGGCTCAAGTTTGTCATGGAGAAGGCAAGAGTTGGAGATGATTCACAAGGTTGCAAGCTTCATGTTGGCCTTGTCTGTGTATCTCATGTCGTTGTTAGATTTCAAAGTTTTTTTCAGGGTTTGTAGAATAATCTAGAAATGGCTTCCTTTGTGATGAAGCAGTCGGGGTTTTCTAGGGCCTGCCTGTCATCTTTGAGTCGCTGTCACTGTTAACACCGGCTCCACTGCAGTTATTAACACCTTACCCATGCGTGGGTTTATCAAAGCACATATACAGACACAGAATGATGCAGTGCTGATCGGCATTGTTTCATTTTGTGCTAAGGATCTAAACTTAAACCTATCTAAAACTTAAATCTATTTGATGTAGCTGTCCTGCTACCTTTTTACATGTAGGTATAATATTTAGTATATCTCTGTAGTATGTAAATCAAATGAGTTGTTTCCATAAACATGAGCTATCAGTCTGCTGATCACGGACTGTCAACCACATTTCTCAGTCACCCCTCTCAGTTTGGAGCCACCAATCAGTTTTAAAAGGGAGAAAACATGATGAACTCAGAGAAAAGAAGTTCTATAGCACATCAGATATCACAGCAGCTGCCCTTTGTACTCGTTTTAATTGTGAAGTTTTCAATTCTCACAGAACGAGAAGAAACACAGAGTTGTTTATTCTACCTGTAGACGGCAGCACTTTCTGTCGGGGCAGGAGGTGACAACAAAGGAAATTACAAGAAAAGCCTGTGCAGGGGAAACTAAAGACTTAATTGTAATGGAGTTGCTCTGCACAGCTATAATTCAGCCTCAGGCAGGTGAGGAACAATCTTTCCCTGAGATAAGAAGAAACCACAGGGGGGACGGTCTGAGAAGATTCTCAGTGATGCCGGTCATAGTTATCAAGTTATCAAGGAAGGTTAAATCAAGGGTAGCTCAACTTGGTTGAAGACCCATGAAGACATTTTGCCTTTCATTCAAGAGGCTTCTTCAGTTCTTACTGACTGGTAGGTCGCAGGTATTTAACCTTTGTGGGGTCGCAAGGTGATAGATATCACACGGGTGGCTATCAGGGTGATGGATACCACTGTGTTTGTTAGTGCTCCTTGCTGTTGTAAGGACTTTCGTAATGTTCGCTGGAGTCACATGAGGACAAGTCAGAAAGACTGTCATTGGCACTGAAACATGAGGCCAAGAGTGAGTGTTTCTTCAATCTCCTAGGATCCCTTCCCAGTCAGTTAGAAGTGAAGAAGCTTTATGTGTTAGAGGCGGAACGTCTTCCACTATTCTTCACCAAAGTCCAGTTCCCCTATATTTAATCTTCCTTGGACACAGAAGGATTGGTATATGTAGTTGTAATGAGCCCTTTCATTTCATGACTAAAATTAATACTTAACTTAGTTTGCACTACATTTGCAGTGTAGGGTCAAGTTTAAATTAAATCACATGAAGGTTTAATGATCTCTGTAGGGGTTTGGGGTCGACAGAGGGTTATAACTCAGCACATGAACATGTGCAGTCTAGAGGGTAATGCAAAATGCATGATTAAAGAAAACATTTTGAAAATACAAATAAAAATGAATGTGGCGATCAGCATTTCTATCCTATCTGCCCTAAATTATCATGTTTTTCATCATCAATCAAAGTGAAATATTTGAGGATTAGTAGCTTATAACTAATACTACCATCATATCAGCTGCTGATACTGCAATACTACCACAATAAACGGTGTTAAGTCAGATATTGACATGTCTTTAATTCTATGTGATCAACATCCATAAGTGGTCAAAGAACAGGACAGCTCAATAAAAGTTGGCTCACTGATGTTGAGAAAAAATGCAGCATTGTGCAGAAGGCTATGGTCTTTACAATACTTACTTCATATGTTGTATTGTTTTAACTTGGGTTACAGTGGAATTTAGCTATATTTGTTTTGTCGCTCATTTTGAATTAAAATAAAAAAATAAAAAAATGTTTCAATCCTATCCAATCATATAACGTTGTATGACTCACAATGTATAGCAAAAAATAAATAAAATCAATGCAGGAGAACCAGAGGTTTTGAGTAAAAGTAAGAGTAAAAGAGGCACAAAAGGACTAGAAAAAGTGTTGTGTTCTGTGTAATCAGGAAAAATCTAACTGTGTTCTAATATTTTCATCTTGTGCTTTTGATACTGCTATTTTATGTTTGACTAAGCATATGTTCATGCTGCACCACTCTCTCAAATTGCCACCACCTTTTTGATTTAAAGACAATAGGAAGCAGGTGCTCTGGACCAGGCCCCACACCTGGCTCACATTTAGACAGAGCAGGAGGCCTGTTAAAGCAGAAAGAGCAACTAATCACTACAAAAAGGTGCATCTGTGTGGATGACATCCTGGTGGTATACTCGCAGGGCAGAATGACTTAAATAAGTGTGAGTCTTTGTTATGATAAACAAAAAATTGGTAGGTTGTTTATCCTGCTGGGTTCCCCATCCCTATGATTATAACATCAGCTCTGGTTAAACTAATAATCTCCCCCAGCTGACACTACCTAAACACTCTCTGACAGTTTGGCAGCATCCCAGCCGCACTCAACACACACACTCCTGCCCTTTACAGCTCCCCTCGGCCATCCGCACACTTTGCAAACCCTGGTCACGATTCAGTCAGCAGACCAACCTTTGAAAACCAGTGCCACACAATCTAAGTTTTATACAGGAAATAGAAGCGCTTGAGAGCAACACATCAGTAGCTTTAACACTACATATAATACTGTCCAACTATATTTAATGTGGTAGCTTTTCATTGATGCATAAGCAGGAAGGCAGAAGTGGTGATGTATGATATGAAGTACAGGAAGGTGTACATCCTTTGAATTAATCAAGAGAATTGGGGAGTGGTTTTGGAGGTGTAATGTCTGCTGGGTAATATGCAACAAAAGCTGGATTAATTGCTACATTTGTGCAAAATCAATATGCTCTCAGCTTTATTTTGCTTCAAAAGAGGACTAAAATGTTGATTTTTATGTGAGTAAAATATTAACCAAAAAGGCATCTTTTGGAAGGATGTGTGTTAGTTGGGTGGAAATATTTTGAAATCTAATAAAAAAGACAAAATAAAACCAATTAAACAACAAACTAAGCTGAATGAGAGTCGTGACAACAGAATAAACAAGGTCAGCAAATCCTTCTCGGTCATTCATTTGTGCATCAATATACGTCATTATGTGCGATTTGTTTTTCTCAGCTGCTTAAATGAAGCTTAGAAATATGTTGTCACTCTTTTGCTCTTCTGTTCTGGATGGGTTCTTCTGGAAAAACAGTGCCATGTCCCTGTTTTATGCCATGAAGAAAAATCTAACCAGGCACAAAATATCTGTAACAGAATCAATGACACAGTCCTGTGATGCTATCAGATTATCAAGTTGTAAAGACTACATGTTGAGAAAACCCATTTTGTGCCAAGGCAGGTAGTATACACAATGTACCAGAATTTCCAGCTTGCTTGCTGGAAAAGCCTTTTTTAGGTGATCTCTGCAGTGACAGTCTGCAAAACCAAAGCAATGAGCTAAAATAGGCTACAAGTGGCATATAGCTGCAGAGCTGTGTTATGACACTACTAATACTAATATTGCACACAGAGGTGTTTGACTTCATGTTAATGTTGCTGCAGCACCTTTGTGTTACCTGGTACATTCTTTTCATTTATCTATTTGTTTATTTTATAGCTTAAATGATTAGTAGATGAATCAATTGATGGTCAGAAAATAAATGTGCAACTATTCTGTCATCTTTTTTTGTTTTTTCAAAAATGTACTAATTTACAGCTTTTCAACAGTGATGATTTACTCGTCTTAGGTGATAGTAAAGTGAATATACTAGGGGTTTGGGATTTTGTTCAGACAAAAGAAACAACCTTAACATGTGATTTAGATAAATAGGATAAACATTTTTCCCCATTTTGTGACATTTCATAGACCAAGCTATTATTAGAGAAAATAAATGGCAGATAAATAGCTAGTGAAAATAATTGCAAGTTGCAGCCGTAATATATTTAAATAAACTTCCATGCAGCAATCTTCTACCCTGGTGCTGAATCCATTGTAGAGGCTAGTAGTACTAGTTAAAAGCTACGGAGGAAATTCTAAATTCTCTGCAGACATTAAAAGAGACGTGAAGACTCCAGTCCTCTTTACCGTCAAATAAATAACATCCATTTACACAAAATACAATTATAACCAATGACGTGATTGTGGAGCCAGGTATGAGAAACCTTCATTGCTTATTTCTTCCTAACTGGATTGACAAACGTACAGCGGCAGCATGTCAGCTTAAACAAGCATCACCACTCCCACCATGTTCAAAGCTCATTGTGTGTGTTAGACTGTGACTCAGGACTTATCAGCTAAATTCCTGTTGCACAAGTTTAACAGTTGGTAAGGGGCCGCACGTCGATCCCTGTTGGCTCACACTGCTCATGTGAGACATTGCCCTACTGTCGACTACACCTTGAAGATTCACCGCTTGCTGCATCTGAAGATTATAAGGGAGCCCTATTTTTGTGCCACTTCAGTACTTAACGGAACACAAATTTGTAGCTTAATTAATTTCCAGCTGGTATGAAATCAAACTACATCACAACCAACAATGTTCTACTTCTGATTGCAGGCTGTAAAGGCATTTCATGGCAAGATTTTCTGAAAATATGTCTTTTTGGGGTTAATCACAGTCAACATCTATGTGATAATGTGTCACCATCTCTCTAATGATGCATAGAATAGAGGCTTGGCATCTTATTATTGTCATTTCTCTTATTAAATTATTTGTCCCGAGGTTTCCAAGGTAACAGCAGCGAAAGCTAGACATAGTTATGCATGGGTGTGGCAGCAGTGGGACTAATGAGAAACCTTTACCGTTCTGTGATTTATGTTTTACTTTGTCTTCACAGAGAATCAAAGCCAATTAGATTTAAAATGAACTTGTCCCGATCTACTTTCTAAATAATAAAAGAAAGGATAAAGGAAATCTCTGCGACGGAATAGAAAGCTCAGAGACGAGGCTGCCACAACAGTTCCAGCTAATGATGCTATTAGTGCTTAGGAGCAGCACAATCAATCAGAGAAGTGATTAGCATGAGCATGTACAGAGAGTCGGGCCATTAGTCAGATGTGCTGTGTATAACCTTCAAGACTCCACTCAACCACCATGCTCACGCCTGCGCACAAAACAGTGTACCACAGATTATAGTGAGTAAAAAAACATACAAATAGGCTTTATAATGATATGTGAGCGTATGTCAGACACAGCTATACGATGAAATCAACGATGATTTGTGTGTGGTATCGTGCGTCAATGGCAGTCTTCAGGCAGGGGGGAAACAACATCCACGTTCAGTCAAAGAGTGGATAAAGTAAGCCATGTAGGTAAATGTGCTGCAAAAATGTCTGTCACTGTCTGGCATTTTGCTGTATAATAAAGACAGTTAATAATAGTTCAGTGAGAGAAACAGAGGAACAGCAAGACACTGAGCTGAAGCTGAACCAGGCCAGACGAGGGTGCTGAGGTGAAGCAAGTGAGAGAGCACAGAGGGCAGTCATGAAGCTGTTGTTAAAATGTAATCATGGAAATTCATCCGCAATTATTTCCATGCCCTATTTCTAAGTCATTACGTGGGGTTTAGCGTCCAAAATAACACATTTTGTCAAAAACATTATCTGGATTTGAAGTGAAGGCTCCAAGGGAACAGTATCAGGCAGATATAGCAGAGGTGTCTGACATTTTAGAATCTGAGGGTAAATGTCATTGAACAGACGTAGTTAATTTTGATCAAACGGGAAATGAATGCATTTCAGAATATGCAAAGGGATCATAAAACATTGATCACTTCATTATTAATACAATTTTAATGATGCAGGAATTATGAGACTCAGAGAGATGAAATATGCCAAAGCCATTTGGCCATTTTGATGAATTCATGTGAATCCCAAGTTGATCCTTTAAACATTCACGTTTCTAGCTGCAGTGTACTTGCAGAGCCAACTGTGGATCCAGTGTGAGACAAAACACAGACAGAGAGAAGGAGAGAATGTGAAACTGGCATTGTATTTTATTTCCACTTAAGAGTGCAAAAATCAAGAGCAGCAAGTGGCAAAAACCTTGTCTAAGAAATCATCCTTGACTGAGAAAAAAAATCATGTGGAGGATACTTGACAATAAAATACAAGTGTTGCTTAGTTTCTAATTTCTGTCATTTTCCCTGTCATTCTGCACCTTGATCAATATTTAATGCTGTCACTCGATAGTATTTCATTATAAAGATCAATTTTCACAGGGCGTATTAGACAGCACATGTAATCACTGAATTAGCACCATTCACACCACATAACCATATTCAGTGTCATTAGTTGCCGTATAAGAGTTTGATTTTCAATTTGATTCCCACTTATTTATGTGAAAAACTTGAAGTTGCTGAGACTTGCTGAAAATGCATGAACATCATTGCTCTGCAGACTCCAAATCCATTCAGTTATTCATGACTGAATGCTAACAACGTCACACCTGAAGAAGAAAAAACAAATGACTTCTGAAATTACAGTTTCAAAGGAAAGATTTATTCAGTTTTGTAATTTCTGTAATCTCCCATAGATGATTTACATAAGATTAAAAAGTAACATTGCAGTTAACACAAATCTGTGAATTTTCCCAGCTATTTCCCTTTGGCCGAGAGTTGTGCCCTTAAACAGGGGGGAGAAGTAACGGGAGAAGGATGAAGAAACTCTCATGCAGCTCTCGCCTTCTCTCATCTGTTTTATATTACTTTTTAAACAATGTATTACAACTGACCCCGAACAGTCGAAGATTCGACGCTTCGATGTGCAGAGCCTGATTCGACTGTCAATTTCACAGTCGAAGCTTCGCAACGAAACAAGGATCATGCCAATTTGGAGATATGGGGGTGCTCAACGTCTGATTTTACATAGAAATACTAGTTTTCTCCCAATAAGTTATTACACAGCCTATTACAACATACATTTAAATGGTTAATGCTGTAAAAAAACATGTAAAAATAAAAAAAATCTTTCAATAAATGTTTTTAAACTGCGTGAATAAATCCAAAATTGTAACCCTAACCCTTGGTCATCAGTGTGCATGTTTAGGCGTAGCATGTATGTGTGCAGTGGCAGAAGAGGAACTCTTGCTGAAGAGACGGAGTACTAGCTTCATCGGTGTTGTGCCGAGTTGTCCCCACCTTGCGGGACTTTCAGTAATTTATCACCGTTGATGAACCACACAAAGAATATTATATTGTTTTTAAATAGCTGGGTACTTGAAATAGACCCACGAAGAACCGCAATGTGCTGCTGTCGGCAACACGGCGTGCACACAAAACATGCACAAGACCGCTAAATGGCAGGCGAGAGAGAGAGAGAGAGAGAGAGAGAGAAGGGTCCACAAAAAGTCCCAGTTTAGCTGGAAATTTACAGAGTAAGTTGAATGAATAGAGACTGCAGCTCTACAGCTTCTCAAGATTACAGCGGAGCTACCGTGTGTTTTCACATCGTGCTTATTTATTGTCTCTGCCATGAACTAGGCCGTTATAGTGATAAATATGCACTTAAATGTTACATGGCACAAATATGTGGATGTTACAGTAGCTAGTTTAAACACTGATATAGCGGGACTCAGACATGAGCTGCTAGCATACACATCGCCTCAGTTAGCAAGAAACTCTTAAAACAACATACACGTGCACAAACGTCTCTATCACTAAAATAAAACCACAGTAATATAACAAAATGATGTACTATCAACAAGTGTTCATTTTACAATGATTTGTGCATGGCCATGACCTTAAACAAGGGGGGGAAAAATGGGAGAACGATTAAGAAACACACTCGCAGCTCTCGCCTTCACTCGTCTGTATTGAATGAGGAAGACGCACAATCTCTCCGGGAGTCCCGAGACATTACCAACACATCAACGAACAATTAACCAACACAGACAAGGATCTGTATAATCCACCTCTTAGTATTACTCACTGTAAAGTTTTAAACAGTGACAAACTTAATATACACTCTATTATAAGCATTAGCTTTTATGAATGAAATAACAACTGAAAATGGAATATTGTAGTATTGTAATAAACTTCAAAATAAAATTAACTTTTCAAATGAATTCTTTGCTATCAAAATGAATTGTAAATTATTCTGTCACATACTACTTGTCACATTTCAGAGTTAGTCCCATGTGATTGGGGCTACACATAAGTCACCCTAAAAGTAGTTATGATGATCGTTCGCCACTCTCCAATGCTGTGAATATCACTGTACCAGTTCCAATTTTCAGCAAAGAAATTACTTCCCTTCTCTTTTCAAGCCATAACTTATTAACCAGCAGGAAACTGCCACACAAGAATGTTTGAATCCAAGTGCACAGCAGCAGCAGTGTAGCTAGAGTTGGAAATCATTGCTGTACACTGTCAGCCATATTGCCCTCAGTGAGCCTGCACTCATGATTTCTATGACTTTGAAAAGTGAAAATGAATTTTTAAACTTGAAAAAAAAGTCAGTATAATATTAAGCAGGCAAGCAAGTCAAAGAGCTCAATTTATATCAATTTCAAGTAACTAACATAAATAGCATTTTATTAACACTACGTAAGATTGTAATAACTGTTACATTAGCGACTTCTGTAACATTGTATTACCCATCAGTGACTGTGGGACACATTAGCCCCTGACATTAACATTTTAGCACTGTAAAATCCATTTTATTAATGATTTTTGTTACACTGTATGTTCTTTTCACTGTTTATTGATGCCTTCATGTTGCTATTGGTAATAAATAAACACCTGGAGCACGTGGACATTGTATTTTAACTTCATCATATTGATGTCATATTTATTGTTAGAACTGTCATAGTCTTAATTATATAATAATTATCCTAATATTGGTTATAAGTTAAATTTATATATTATTTCTTCTTAATTATAATAACTAAAACATAACATTTAGTTAATGTTAGTAAAATATATATAATTTTAGTAACAGCTTATAGATACAAATCAATACCTGTTAGAAACAGCTCATTTCATCACTTTCCTGTGTCGTACGTTTTATTAAATAATTTCTGTGCTGCACTAACCAGTGACCAGATGCCAACATGGGCAGGAAGGAACTGTAACATGCTTTCTTATGGACTATTTGTTGATTAAATTTATGGTTGATTAAATTTTTAATCAAATTTTTTAATCAAAAATTTAATCACCCATCAATCAATCAAACAAGTTTTTCTAGGTGACACTTTTTACATTAAACATGATGCTAATGTTTAGATGAATAGCTCAGCCATGAGCAGCCCAAGTAACAAAAATTAGCTGCAGCACTCTTTTCAACACTTGAGGTAGTTTTATCGACCAGCTACACTGGGATTTACCAACTTTCACTGAATACTTTGAACAGCTTAAGGACAGGTTTTAATGTGGAGACAAACAAAGCTGTATCTGATAAACCGATAGATCAGAGTTTTCAACTTAAGAAACAGACTGTTAATGAAGTGATCAATGTTTTATGATTCCTTTGCATATTCTGATTTTAGGGATAAAAATTTCACTGGCGTCAGATTAGAAGATGGACATCAGTTGCATCTCCGTGTGAAATAAAAATAGGTTCCCCTGAAAACCTAGCTTTGCACAAAGACGTGAAACAGGAGGAAACTGTTAGCGAAGCTCCATCAAAAAACAAACAAAAATTCCAAAGGCAAACAAGATTAGGCAACATGTTCCTTTCAAACCAACTAATAAACAAAACTTTCTCTTTAAACCTCAACTAGCTTTCATCTTTAAAGTAAAAATGTATGGTATTAGTGTTTTAATCTGTATTTATCCCCCCAGAACATCTGTCTGATGATCCTCACCACAAAAGAAGAGTCTTCCAACTTCCTAATCTCTAAAGTGGGCTGCAGTGATCCAACATTAAATCCTCCTCACACTCATGATGAGTGGGTGCTTCTGAGGGAGAAGGAGGAAACAACTGTAAGACATTCACCAGGAGGCATGTGTCCAGCTGTTTCCCAAAGGAAATGTTGACTCTTCTGGGAATTAGGAAAAAGATTGCCATGGCACAGCACTGTAAGTGCTCCCATGAATTAAAGATGAGCTCAAGTTATTCTTCTGGCTTGAACAGACGGGAACAAATTTTCAATTAGCATTTTATTTGAACGCCCATAACCATCATATCCTTTCATTTACACGATCATACATGGCACATCTATGGTCAGATTTCAGGGTTACTCTGGAACTGAAAGAGTGCTTTTTTAGTACCGCCAATTAACTGTGCCTCTCTGTAAAACAGGCATATTATTTATATTATGGGCAATGTTCACTAAGGAAAATAACTGTCAATTACTGTCAATTTCCCCGGGGTGAGACTTTCCTTCCAATCCTTGAAAGCGAATCAAAGGGAGATGTCACCGCTTTCCTTATAACAAGTGTGTTACCAACACTGTACCAGTGGGTGTATTTTAAGTAAAATTGTCATATTTAAAGGCCACCATCATCTCTCCCTAATGCAGCTGTCACTCGTAAAAGCAAGATGTGCGTGGCCGTAGAAGTTTTGAAGGCGGATATAACAGGTGCTTAGGAAATAAATGCCCCTGACATTCCTCAAAGACAGGCAATGAAATAAACTGTTGAATGGCACCAAAATTGGAGATCATGTCAACTTCATGATGGCGCTAGGAGAAAAGTCAGGGGATCACTAAGTCATTAGGAGATTCATCCCCTGGGGACCATGAACGTGTGTACAAAACTTTGTAGCAATCCTTCCAACAGTTGCTGAGATATTTCAGTCTAGACCAAAGTGGTGGACAGTCCGACCGACTTACAATGCCATTCCTAGAACCATTCCACTAGCATGGCTAAAATCTGACTTATTGGCTGACTTATTACCAAGGCAAGCAGGTGAATTAATAATGCACAAACAATCAGTATGCTTACGTAAATGTTGGAATACCTGGGGGATACTCTGATAGCAGTAGGCTACTAAAAGGGAAAGTACTACCCTAAGATGGAGATTGTCCTTTACCTACAAAGAAACATCAAGAGTTCTTTTACGTCCAGGGCTGCTCTGCTGAATGCTTTGTATCCTCATCCAACAGGCAGAAAAGAAAATAAAACCTGCAAGAAAAACGTGGCTATGCATTCCATGTGGTGCCCAGCTAGATTCTTTGTTATGCTGACAGCGATATGCACCTTGCAAACCTATGAGCCGACACGCGCTCTCAGCACACTCCATTCAGAGTGTGGCACTGGCAACAGTCTTGTTTTGCATGGGCCAAGAGAAGCAGCCTGTTCCTGTGTGAGCATTTATTTGGGGACTTAATGTAGGTCATCATGTCAGTGTCACACCATGAGCTTATATGCTATATTCATAGTTTTCACGTGATGTCACATTGCAAGGAAAACGCTCTCTTGGAGGGCAAAAAAGACATTATTTTCCGCGGCCTGCCAACCAACAAGCAAGTGATACACTGTTACTTTGAGTTTGTTACTTTTGCATTGCCAAAATGCTAGATGGTTGTTGTGCTTTCGGATGCACTAATCGAGGAGGAGAAAAGCCTGAGCTGTGTTAGGTGAGGGATTCCCCAGAAGGTGAAAGTAAACATTACTGCAGTGGAGCGGTGGCAGCGACCTGGCGGTTTTAAATACGAGGGAGTCGCAGTGTGAGCCGCTGTGTTGACATGACTGAAAACTACAAATAGCCACTTTTCATGGGAGTGAATGGGTTTGTCTTGATGGCCGGAGCATAAATTGTGTATGTGAAGTTTGGTGCCTGGTCAGGTGATAAACTGTATTAAAGTCTGGAGAATTCTGCTTGCAATCATCACATTGATCTAGGGATTAGGTCTCTGTTCACTCACTGTAATTCACACTTTTCCCTTGCTCCCTTACACACAAGGATTATCAAAGCTCAGTGGTGAAAAAACTTTCAACCAGCCGTAGTTGCATCTTCAGAGACAAGGTCACGCTGTGACTCACAATTAGGGACAGAGGATTTATATCAAACACCACCAGCTGACACACATACAAGTACTGTATACACAAGTGCTTTTGTGCGCTGTTTGGATGAGTGGCAGTGTGTAAACATTGGTCATTATGTCCTCAGAGTGTATAAAGAGATAAAACAGGCAGCTAATGAAAACAGCACCGAGTCCTCAGGCAACACTCAAGTATCACATCCCTCAGTGTACAGACAAAGAGTAGCCGCTGTCAGAGACATGTTAGAAATATATTAAAAACTGTTTTTCTCAGTGATTTTCTCCTGAACATGCTCTGCCAGTCTTTTTTCTGTTGTCCCTCAGATGTTGCTTGGTGTCTTACACATACGGTATAAGGAGTTCAACCTGTAAAGGTCAGACACGTCGGCATAGGCCAAAGCCCGTAATGAGATTTGTTGAAGGTTACCTGCATTAGATCTACACCACCGCATGGCCTTTTTAAGTTGAAAATAGAAACAACAAATCTGTGGCTGTGAAAGCAAAAAATGTCAACTGTCTGTTGTTTACCATCCGCTTCAAGTGACTAAATCTAAAGTATTTGTGATCTGCAGTATCATTACAACATGGCTTGGCCAATTACAATACAATTGATCATCATTTTGCTGCAAAGTTGATTTATGTCAGATACATATACAGCTGTGACATGTTGGATATGAATTAGGCAGTCAAGATGTAGGTGTCTGATGAGCTCAACATCAAATACCACATTTAAGTAGAGGCTGGAGTTACGTTCCTGCATGTGCATGAGCTGCAGCAAGAATGCATTAAAGGAAGAGGCAAGTGCCAAGTAACTGTCAACAAAGCTTAACAAAGTCAACAAAAATCAGCAAAAATTATTAACTTGAGCACAGAAAGAATTCCAGCTCCCATGAAAATTTACAAGAATGGAAGTGGGGGTACTTAGGTAGGGTTAGGGTTAGGTGACCCCTAACCCTAGCCAGAGGTAATGCACTTTTGTGTTTGCAAACATGGGAAATGTGGAGTTTGGAGGTGTTTTTCACTTTCTGTGGACTCTGGATGTACATCACAGGACCGTGCACCAGTCTGGCATCAGCCAGGTCTTTTTCCCCTCACCTAACCCTATCGGCAGGATAAAATCTGTGTGTGGAAAGTAAACCAAGCAGTGCCATTTACCACCACTGAGGTGCCCTTAAGCAAGGCCCATAACCCCAACAGCTCCAGTGGAGCTGCTTAGTGGCCTGCAGACCAGGCTGTGGTTGTACTGGGCAGCTTCCAGGTGTGAATGTGATCAGGGCCTTCCTGCAAATGAGAGGTTTCTCTCAGTGAAGCTCCCTGTATAAATAAAGGTAAAATATAAAATAACTATCGTCTGTATATCCAAAAATGCAGCTGTGTACGAATGTAACTTCCCTGTCCAGCGTTATCACAGATATGTTTGAGATAGTGGCTTTTGTTATTGATGTTTAGGCCCGGTCCAGGACTTATGGGAAAAGAAGAAGGTGTTTGGTACACAAAGACAGTGTTCAAAAAACTGTTATCAAGTGACCCAGACGACATACTGCTTCAGAAGGGATCTGATTCATGGCTGGATTTTTTGTTATTAGCTTTATTTCAAATGTCAGTGGGATTTTGTTTGATGCTTTTTACTTCTGGAGCAGAACCCAGAAATTCCACTGTCATTTCTATTTGTCTAAGGCAGCAATAAAAAATATGAGGGATTTCCAAAAACTATGAAGAACACTATAAAAAGTCACTGCATTCATGTGAACAAAAACATCATTTTAACATCCTCCTTCCAACAATTGTACAGTAGTGAATGTTAATGAAATAATGATCTCTGAAGAAAAAATGTACCTCAGGGTTTCATATAAATAATAACATATTGAGATAGTGCTCTCGCCTACAGAGCACTCCAGGACATCCAACAGATTTTAGGTTTTACAATTCTTTAGAATGATTTTCAACAGTCGAGCAACCGGCCATGATCTGGAAACATTACTGTTACTCAACATGCCTCAAAAAGCAAATACATCACATCAGCATCTAAACAACAGAAACTAGGCATGGGGTTTAGAGAAAGGGGTTTCAACGGCTGTTCATTCTGCATGATTGTCTTTGCAGCAGAATACTGATGGAGAGTTTAAACTATTTTAGAAATTTCTGCATGACTTGTATGCAAGTAGACAATATAACAAATATATGTGGACTGTTAATGTTAAATTACTGAGTTAATTTTTATATGTTGAAAAATATAAAGCTAATTGCCACAAATATCTCAGCTGCAGTAAAAATTCAGTTGAGAAATGCATAAAACACCTCCATGAATCAAATGGGCGTTTGGAGAATTGATTCGTGATTAGTAATGATTGCTATTATTTGCTATCAGCTAATGGTGTGTATATTTCATTATGTGTGAAGGTAAAAATCAGGGAATGCACTCTTTATGTGCCATTCCATGAGTCAACAGAGGCAAACAATTGCCTGGAACATTTCTCACAAACATATTTTAAAAATCACTTGGCTCCAGGAATGTTTTTCTTACAAAATGGTGAGTGCCTAGAAAAAAAATTCACCTTACCCAACTTTCATGATGACTTTCTATTTATCTATAATAATAAAATATAACAATATTGATTTGTTAGTTTGTTCTCTCTTTCTTCCAGGTAATAACATTATTGCCCAGGCCCTCCCAGCAAAGTAGCATCTGGACTAAGAAATGCTGCACAAACATAATAGATGCGCTAAGAAGTAATTGCTGTAATCATTTAATCCACACTTATTGTTTACAGTGGAGACACTGCCAGGCTTGGCTACAGTTGATGCTGACTTATCCAGTAAGCAACCTCATCAATAAATGACCTTGATGCTGCCTGCACATTAAAAATGTACTCAATGGACTATAAACTCTTAAGATAAGAAATGACCCCCAAGTTACTGGACAGGCAAGCTGTTAATGTTAACCAGATGCACAGCCGAGAATCCTAAAGCTGTGTTCACACTGAAAGCGATTACATGCTTTGGGCGGTTTGATTACATACAAAGTCAATGCAAAGATGTGAAATCCAGCAAATTCGCTCTGGGTGGTGCGAAAGAGGCGTTTGCCGCAACATTTGCTGGATCGCACGAGTTCAGATTTTGAGCGAGAAATTGACTTGATGGGATGTTGTGAAAGCCCTTCAGCGGTGGGATTTTCCAAACGTCACAGGCGGCTTCAGAGTTGTTCGAAGAGGACCAGGGAGAGCAGGGGAGTGACGGCGCTGGCCTATGGAAAGCCGGTAAAGTACGTGGAGAAAGAGTTGGGTGCAGTGCAGCAGCTTTTGGACAACAACCAGAGTCGGTCTGGATTATGCTGTGACAACTACGCCGTTTACTCATGGGAGAAGCTCAGAGTAAAATGCTTTGATTAAATCAGCTTTTTACTTTAGTTTTTTGGGATTACAACGTTGATTTGTCTTCACTCGAGCTTCTCAGCAGCTAGCTTCTGTGCACATTCGGTTCCACTGTTGTTGTTAGCGTCGGCTGGCGCACTACTTCATATTTATTTAATTTCTGGAAAAGTATTCTACATGTGCAGCCACTACTGCTCTGTATTTGCATCAATTAAAGATGTTAGAAGACATGTTTTTAATAAGTATTTCATAATCAAGTTTTTAAAAGAATAAGCTTGTTAAAACAAGTTACCATCAGAGTCCATTTTTATTGGGATATTTTGGGATTTTTTCTGAGCAGGTCTCAGCAGAAACATTTTTCGTTTATCAGGGAGCAGCAGAAACAGTCTATGTTCAGCAGCAAGTGCCCCTGTTACAGTGAGGTGAAGTGGTTGAGCACAAGGTGTACTGGGTGCGTTCCCGTGAAACTGTCACGGTCGTGCTCGCCTCACGCACACGCCCGCCTGTTGCACAAATCATTGGAAGAGAGACTGATCCTTACTGTTTGTGAGTGTCCAGAATCTAAATAGTTATCAGGACATCAACAGGAGGGAATTCACATGGCAGGGCATCCCCGCAAAACTAAATGCAGGCCTATCAGGTAAAGTTAGCCTATGTATAATTTTAATATAAGTTAAAAAGGCTACGGCTGTGTAGCGCACAGAAACCGTTGCCATGGTTACTATCCATAGAGCGCTGTCTCCCTTTCTGTTCACCTGCGAGAACCTGCCGAAGCCTCTCCGCTGCTTGTTTGGGAGGGTTATTTGCAGGCTGATCAACATCCCACCTCTCCTGTAGTTTGACTGCAGGCCTATGTGTATCCAGAGCCATCAACATTACACTGTCAATTAACATTTAAATAATCAATTTGTTAGTTGTTAATTTGTTAACATTTGTTAATCCACTCAGAATCATCCACATCTGCATCGTGATGCATCTCAGAAATGTTTATTTTGGCCCGCCCCCATTTTTATATGTGCTGATTTCTACAAATACTCTTTATCTCGTTTTTTTAAACACTTCTCCTTTATAATCTACTTGTTCATATTAATAACTCTGGTAAAACTGTGTCCTCCCCTTTCTATAGTAAAGGCAGAGACAGTAACATTGAGCATGTTTTCAAGTAGCCCTTTTAAACAGGTATTAAAACCTGTATCAACAGGCTCCAAAGTTTCTTTGACAAGAACACCAATTATGGCCTTCTCATCTGCCATAGGGTGTCCAGCACAATATAATTTCTGTGTAAATAAACCATTTGCTACGTTTTGTAGTGGCTGAACGCAGGCCTGGCAATGGCATAACATTAAACGAAATGACCAAAGCACTGGAAGCTCCACTCAGGCACTTTCATCACTATCCAACAGACCACATGTTAAAAAATAAATAAATAAAGTCCCCTCAAAGTCAATTTAAACTCACACAATGGGATTTTAAACATTCAAGTATGAACACTGCCTAAGAAGGATTTTCTTTTGCATGCAACTTTAGCATTAATGTATTTTCGGCTGGTGTACTTACAGACCAAAAATTCATTGAACAAAAACAAAACACAAAACAACACCCAGATGATACAGTATACTCTATGTGGAACTACACACACAGCCTGTGTGAGGAAAAAAATTAACCGGTTTTAAGTTAATAAGTCTCCCTCATGGTCTCATGCTGGGGCCTTGCAGAGCTCAAGTGTGGGTGTATTTGTTCATACCCTAAGGGGTCCTCACCAAACTTATCAACACACAGAGCATAAAAACATCCCCCAAAATCTACAGCAATGGTAATCAAAGCAAAGCCTGCAAACAAAACACCACTTTAGTGCTTTTACTACTTCATAAATTCTTTCTTATGGGCTCCTCTGTTCTCTTGTTTAGAACGCAGTGACCCTCAGATTGGCTGCACTTTTCTCAGTTCACCCTGAATCACGTAGCAACAAAACAAAAGGACGTTGAGTGCAAACCAAGCAAGAAGCCTGCACATAAAGCATGTCATAAGCAAAAAGAAGAAAAACTGAAAAAACTAACAAATAATCTCACTTACGAAAATGTAAATATCTGTAAATAGCAAACAGATAATACACCGATGTATTCTAAAGATATTCTACTAAATATACACACAAATACAAATCGAATTACTTTCTTTTAGTAATTCAGACCACAAGACTACTATTCAAATTAATGTAAAAAACTAGGAGTAGTTTAAACAGATTAGTTATTAGATTAAGGGTTGGTTGAACTGTAAAACCAAATGCAAGTGCATTAATGCATGAATAAAACATTATTTAACAAGCGGCAAAGGCTCCTTTAGATTAAAATGAGGTTAGCTATACACAACCAATGTACTTTTTACTACTTTCCTTTGAAAGCACAACATTACTAAATATAATCTTAAATTATTTTTTAATTAAAACCATTATTTTGCAGATGCAGAGAGTTTAGGGGGAACAAAGTGAGCTCGGCAAGAAAGAACAATTGACTGATTTGAAAAGTGACAAATGATTGGGATTTTTTTCCTGTTTTTTCTAATATACCCACCTAACTTGACTTGCACTAATTTTATTTTATTATTTTCCCAAAGATGGTCTCTGTCCTCTAAAACTTTCAGACTGACTATCTTCTTAAATCAGCTGGCATACACTCTTGCAACTGTGTGCCAGAAATAACAACGAAAATATGTGTTAAAAAGCATCTCGGTTGCCAAGTCTGACAAAATGGAAATGTAGAGTACTCCCATTGACTAAATTTGAATTGAGTGCTGGGAGAAAAGCTTTCAATAACCACCTGTGGAGACGAACAGTTTAAAACCTGCCGCATCTTCTTTTGTTCACACTCTGTCCTCACATTTTTAATGATCTCTAAAGGCCACATATTCAAATGCATGATCTGACTGCCATGACCTTTTCTAATGGCCACAATGCATTAAAAATAGTCATAAAAATGTCCCCTTCATATGAAGTTCACATATTACTTCAGAAGTCTCTGTCCTGTGAGGATGGAGGAGGCAATCTACCCCTTGATCTTCTAAAAGCTGTTTTCTTTAATGCGTCGTCATTGTCTCACCCAGACCTTCACTTCCCTTGGAGGAAACACGTCCATCTTAGATCACATGTTTTCGCTTTCAGATCTGATGTCGCCTTTCATCTCCTGAGATGGCACACACTGAGATGTCTTCGGTGTACTTTTGGCAGAGAGGGCACCTGCTAATGACGGCCAGCCAGTGGCTAAAAGGGAGCCTTAATGAGTGGACCTAAAAGCCACACACTGGTCCTCATTAACTCTATTGTTAGCCTCCGCTTCTCATTAGCGCCCTTCATTTTGGTAGAATAGGCTTGGAGGAAGATCAAGTATTTGATGTAGTGACCCTATATGCATACAGCCCTGGATCATTTTATAAGTACAATGTAGGCTTACTGGATGTGGACACATTAAACCTCACAACACAGCCTCATTTGATATTATGTGTCTCTAAACAGGGGGTCTCTTATCAATACTGGACACTGACAGTTGGTGAGCAATAACAGCAGTGGCCAGTTTCATAGGCACGGTGATTCATTTGAATGCTAACAACAAAATATGGTCCACCTGTTGCCCTGGTATTCAGGACGATGTCTATGTTTTAAATGGTAATGTCACCTCATTTGCCGATTTCAAAAGGATGCATCTATTTTGATGACATTGACACCTGTTAGATGAAAAGATGAAAGCAACACAGGCTGTTGGACTGACAGAAGCAGATTTGGTACTTATGTAGGTGTAGATTTAGGTTTGATTGTTAATTTTTATGGCCAGTATTGACATAAAGGTGCCCTGTAGAGTTATCTCGTAAAGAAACAAGAGTTAACCAAAAGCATTGTGTTAATCCTCAGCCTCCTTAAGAAACATTAGCAAATCCGATATTTTATGTATTTAATCCATCCAATTCCATCTATCCATCTTATTCTGTTTATGCAGGGCCAGATCTCGGTGGCAGCAGGCTAAACTCCTCATCACTCTGGACAGGAATTTAACCATCAGGAAATTACAGTATGTAGTCTGTAGTAGACAAGGAAGTTTTGTGAGTTTCCTGTAACAGTAGGTAATTGCGGCTAAAATGATTACAGAGTTAGGGGTGAAAAATTGCCTGCCTGCAATCATTAACTTAACAATTAACACTTAGTTATTATGTACACCAAACTAAAAGTAATGCAGTCTATTACAGCAGTCCTGTGACAAAGCCTGCCTTCATAAAGGTTATGTTCAGTTTTTGTTGAAACTGTTCAAAAGAGGTGTTGATTCATCTTTCTTGACATTTTGGAGAATGTACCTTGTGGTGCTAGTTAAATGTTTCACACTATACTGAGAGCTGTTCTAAAAAAAATCTACCCATACTAATATGAATGGGATGTCTTTCTTTGAATTGTGTACATTGTATTGTATTGCAAAGACGGCATCACTAAATTCCAGCAAATGCCCCAAAAGGACATGTGAAGACAGTGGACTTGTCGGGTGTGTGAAAACATAGTCAACACAATGATTGTTTTTAACTTAAGCTACCTAACGTACGTAACTTAACTAACATACTGTAACTAAAGTACTTATTTAAACCACGATATCTTAAACCTAACAAAACTGCAGCCTACTTTTAAATTAAAACTTTAACCACACGTTTTATTTTAAAAGTCGAACTGGATGTTGCATATTTATTTTTGCTAACATGACTACAGAGCTCTGAACCTGCAAAAACAAAGTCATACGGGTATAGAACATCTTGCCGTTTATGTTCAAGTGACAAAGTCCACTAGTAGGCTTAGTAATTATGACAGGAACAGGGTACTATTACTATATCAGAAATAACTCAGGCTATCACAAAAATGAAACCTGGAAAGGCACCTGGCCCAGATGGGTTTCCCATAGAGTTTTTTAAAAAATTCGCACCAAAATTAGTCCCTTTACTGCTAAGAGTCTTTAGGGAGATATTAGATAAAAAGGCCCTACCTGTGACTATGACGCATGCAATTATTTCACTGATACTTAAAAAATCTAAAGACCCCTTGCACTGTGAGTCATATCGCCCAATTAGTTTGCTATGTTGTGACTATAAGATTTTGGCAAAGGTCCTTGCTGGCAGGCTCGAAGATGTTCTTCCCAAACTTATCCACCCCGGACCAGACGGGCTTTGTTAGGGGCAGACAGATATCCAGTAATTTACGACGTCTCTTTAATGTAATCTATCAGCGCCATGATGTTGAACCTGAAGTAGTGATATCCCTTGACGCCCAAAAGGCATTCGACAGAATTGAATATGATTTTCTGCTTACTACACTCAAAAAATTTGGATTCGGCCCAGTTTTCTGTACTTGGATCACCATTTTGTACACAGCACCACATGCATCAGTGCGAACAAATAAGGTCACTTCTAGTTTCTTCCCTCTCTCACGTGGCACCCGACAAGGATGTCCCCTTAGCCCCCTTTTGTTTGATATCGCTATTGAACCTCTGGCAATCTTGATAAGGGACTCCGCTAATTTAACTGGTGTGCAGAGAGGTGGGCGCGTAAACAAATTGTCCCTGTATGCTGATGACCTCCTCCTTTTCCTGTCTAAACCCGATATTACAATACCTATTGCTCTAAACCTAATTGGAAAATTTGGGCAGGTCTCTGGTTATAGATTGAATCTACCCAAGAGTGTTTTATTCCCAATCAACGACAAGGCACGTCAAATTGCCTTCCATAGTCTCCCCTTTACAGTCAGTAAAGATAGTTTCGATTATTTGGGCGTCCGTGTAACATATGATTACAGTTGCCTGTTTAACAAAAATTTCGCTAAGGCACTGAATAAGGCTAAATTAGACATGGAGAAGTGGTCAAAACTCCCTCTGTCTCTTGTAGGAAGAATAAACTCAGTCAAGATGACAATCATGCCAAGGTTCTTATATTTGTTCCAAACCATACCAGTCTTTATTCCTAAGAAATTCTTCAAAGAATTAAACAAACATATATCTGTGTTTATCTGGAATAAAAACATTCCGAGAATAAGAAAGGAATATCTAGAGAGACAGAAAGAGGACGGTGGACTGTCCCTACCTAATTTTCTTTACTATTACTGGGCAACCAATATCCATAAGTTTTTGTACTGGTTTATGGATCAGACGGGTCCTGAATCCCCAGAGTGGGTCCACCTGGAACAACATTCTAGCAGTCCAGTGTTGCTTAGCTCATTAATATGTAGCCCTTTACCTTTGAGTAAATGCCACTGGACGAATAATCCAGTTGTTGCGGGCGTTCTAAAGATATGGTTCCAATTTAGGACTCATTTTCAAATTAGAAATGCATTAACTGCATCTCCTGTGCGATGCAATGTCCAGTTCACCCCATCCTTGATAGATCCATCCTTCCAGAAGTGGCATGAGAGAGGCATAACTTGCGTTAAGGACCTTTTTGAAGGAGGTCAATTCGTTTCTTTTGAACAACTTAAAAGGCGCTTTGGTGTCCCTCAGGCTGACTTCTTCAGATATCTCCAGGTACGTAGTTACGTGAAAACTAGTTTTTCACTAACACTGCCTCGAATAATGTGGATTGATGAATGTTTGGATATGAATCCGACTGATAAGGGCTTAATATCAGTTATATACGGCAAAATTCAGAACGCTGCATCCCCATCACTTATACATCTAAAAGAATCATGGGAAGAAGAGTTAGGGGAACTATTTACTGATACAGCCTGGCAGGCTGCAATCTCAAGAATCCATTCTTCTTCAATTTGCATTAGACATAGCCTGCTGCAATTTAAGGTTCTGCACAGATTGCACTTGTCCCCTAATAAATTAGCTAGAATGTATCCTGGTGTAGATTCATCTTGTGTTAGGTGTGGACACAACCCTGCTGATCTCAGTCATATGTTCTGGCTTTGCCCCAGGCTCCTCCCCTTTGGGAGTCAGTCTTTAGGACGATTACATTTATATGCAAGAGGAATATTGATCACAGTGCTCTAACTGCCTTATTTGGGGCTGTCCCTCCGACTACACCAATAACAATGCAGCAGGCCAATGCTATAGCATTTGTTACACTACTGGCAAGACGCCTAATATTATTCAATTGGAAGAGAGCTGCTCCTCCATCTCATAAGCAGTGGATGGCAGATGTTATGCTCCATCTGAAGCTTGAACATCTGAAACATACAATAAACGACTCAATCCAACAATACAATATCACCTGGCAGCCATTTCTTTTGCATTTTGAGACAGACCTCTCCTGAGCATATAGCCCTCCCCCTTCTCCTTCCCCCTTCTCCCCCTCCTTCTTCCCTCCCCCCCCCCCCTTACTAAATATGTGATGTTAGCACCTGTTGTTATTTTGTTTTTGTTTGTTGTATTGTTGTTCTTACATGTATAAAACAATAAAAAGATTTGAATAATAATAATGACAGGAACAGAGATGGAAGTCAGGTAACTTTACAGAGTTACAAAGTCTGCTTAGGGAAAATGTCAGAGGATAGATAAACATCTTTTTTTTTTACATGACATTTACGTGATCTTTCCATAACCTTAACTATTCCATCCATCCACCGCTTATCCTGTGTACAGGGTGCCAGCTTACATCGGGCAGACACCCTGGACAGATCGCCAGTCCATCACAGGGGCACACATAGACAAACAACCACTCACACTCACATCCACACCTAAGGACAATTTTGGAGACACCAATTAACCTACAGACGTCTTTGGATGGTGGAAACATACAAAATCCACACAGTAAGGCTGGGGCAACCCGGGGTTTGAACCCACAACTTTCTTGCTGTGAGGCAACAGTGCTAAACACTGCACCACCACGCTGCCCTTACCTTAACTGCTCATTATTTTAAATCCAACAGCAATGGTCCCCTAACCTGCAATTTTCTCCCAAACTAGAATGACTCCCTAAACAGCCATTTTTGACAAACGTTAACCACGGCACTGTCACACAATCACAGTATCGGGTAAGTTTTTCAAGTTTCAAACATAGCATAATGTGCCGAACCCCGTGGGAGTACAAGGGCAGCATCTCTGCAATGGACTAATAAAGCACATTGAGTCAGTAAGGAGGTAAAGGCTAGTACACCTTGTTTGGTTTGATGCTTGCAGCTAACACTGATAGGATCCACCTAAGGGTTTATTCTAGCTAGCTAGTTTTCTGTTTCCATGCAGTGCTAATCCCAAACATGTGGGAGCAGCTTAACTTACAGAACTGGCAATGTTCCTTTCGGGGTATGGATATAAAGACAGAAATATATCTATAGGGTTATAAGGAGGTTTCTCTGGGAACTGGGGAATAAGGCGTTGCACACAATTTCTGACTTATCTTGTAGATTAAATGAGTCCTGGGTATGCCACATGCATCAGTTGTGAGAAAGACGCAAAACAATGAATGATAAAAAGATTTTCTAAACATTTCAAGCCCTTATTATGCCAAAACTGAAATGAACAATCAGGAGTGGATGAAACAAAGTGATTGTTGGCTGCAATGGACTACAAAGAGAGGGAGCCTGAAAACCGTAGCTTTCCAAAACTGAGTCAAAAGTTGCTGCATGTAACTAATAATTGGTGGGCCTTTTGGTAGCCCCCATAGAGAGTAGACTAAAATGTCTAGATCAAAATGCACCCTGTTGGACAAGCAATGGATGTTTGCAAGCCAATTGTAAAATCTGAAGTTAGGTATAGCCATACCCCCTACCAATTTTGGTTGCTGAAGGAAGATTTTCTGTAATAGAGGATGTTTACCAGATGAAGGATTTACTTTTCAACAGTGATTTGTAATGGTTTTGGAAGGCACTCACAAACATCGTGCTGATAGAGGGGAAAATGTGTATATGTATCATTCCAAAGGGCAGCTACACACAGCATATTTTGCCATGTAATTTGGGGGATGTGTTTGGTTACAATGGTTAAAGAAAGCCTTAAATTGAGTGCAGCGTCTTTCTGTTTCACACTGACTAATCAGTCTATTGGTTCAGTTTATCATACCTACATACTTACACCTACATACTCCCACATAAATCTGTGTTGTGATGTAAATCATGTCTAGTCTTTGTCAACGTGATATACTACCCAAGGACTAATTCACTGTGTCCTTCAGAGCTTAATGAATCCAATGCCTTGTGTAGTTTCATCTTTTTAACTGAACATATATTGCACCTCAGTTTAGTGCGATGTATCTCTCTGTGTAAATGCAACGTGTTCTGTGAAATTGGACACCGCTGATATTCATTCGTGTCCATGTTACTTTGCATATCAAATGGGACAGGTGCTGGATGTTAAACTCTAATTATAAGCAGTAATTACCCTCATATTATGGGAAAGCCATGTGGAAGTTCACATATACAGTAGCAGTGTCAAAGCTAATCATTGCTCTACTTATGGTTCCTCACAGAGCACACTAATCCCTCTATTCCTGGGAGGATTCATGTGTCTGCACTAAAGATTATAGCTTCCATGGTAATAGAGAACCATTGAAAGAGAAAAGCACAAAGAGATTTTTTTTTTCATTTTGTGGCCAGGGTAATGACTTCATTAAAAGGAGTAAAAGTAAAGCCAATGTGAAGTGCCAGAGCCCACCTGGACTGACTTCCAGCTCTGACCTGGCAAAGTACAAATTCCTCTCAGAATGTTTTTGTGCAAGACCAGGAGCTTCTCAGGAGTTTAAAGTAGAAACTGATGTAAGGTGAAGAAATACAGATGCCTGTTAAGTGCCCTGCAAAACATATTTTATCATCAAACTTCCCTGGGGGAAAACAAGGTTCTCAGAAGCAGAGACTCCATCAGTGGAAAAGTGACAATGGTGCAGAATTGATGTTGCAAAAGAAGAGAATATAGCACGGCCTCTTTGTACTGACATTTGCACGTACACACTTGCATGCTGGAAGAGCCTATGTAGCCATACCTTTCTTGCTTTTAAGTCAATACTGTGAGATTAATAGTGGAAGAAAAATGGTTTAGTCATCAAAGTAAGGTGGCCTCGTTTTCAACAGTGCAGTGCGCAGAATGCTGAATTACTTTCACAAGCAGCGGTTCAGCCGCTTTGATCTCATCGTAACATGCAGAAGAACTGAGACTTTGCATTTAATCTTTTTTTTTTAATGAAAAAGGAAGCAATTTGATAGGGTGTGCCAGTCACACCCAAGGGGAGCTCAACTGATTGAGAGAATGTAATCCGTGGATTCACATATGAGTGTGAAACGAGAGTGGGTGGCAGTGTAAGTTTTATTAAGGATTCACAAGGAGAAGGGAAAATAGTAATATCATCAAAGGGGAAAAATATAGTTGTTGGTTTGGTTACTGGTTTAAAATAGACATATTTCTGTCTTTTTAAAGACATGCTTAAACTCTTCAGGATGTCTAAAACAGAGTATTTACACCACACTAATACATGTGCCCAACATGGGACTAAAGGCTCATTATTTATTTAAACGCACTAAGGCTTGCAAGGAGGGTTCAGCAATTAAACTAGAAATTTGTTGAGAGGATCTCAGAGGGCATGGTGCACGATGCCTCGTACAGACTGCTTGACAAAAGCGAGTGTAACATTTACGTAAAAACTGACTAAAATTCTAGACTAAATAAAGACTACATTTCATTTTAACATAGGCATGACATCATTCTCCATAACTGCCATTTTGTTAGGCATTTTATTGCATTTACAAGTTAAAAATGTTTCTGATATGGTTTATTTAAAAAGCAAAAAATATTAGTAGAATAAAATGGAAATACCAGTACCAAGTACAATACTAACAGCAGTAATTAAAAAGTGCACTTAAGTACAGCAGTTGGGTAAATATGCTGATAAACTTTGCACAACCATATAGAAAATGGCAAAAAAAAATACATTTGACCATTACGTGATCATTTTTAATGTTTTTATTTGTAAATAAGCTTTAAAATGTGACAGAAACATCACTGAGCAGAATCAGAGCGGATGCAGCAGAGAGATTCACATGTGCAGCCAGTGTAGACTTTACATTATACAACAAGATTGAACCATATGCTCGTGCAATATGTTATTGCTGGCCTACACCAAACAGTACACCAAGTTCTGGAAAACCTGCTCGACCGCAAACTTTTTCTCGTAAATATAACATTAAAATCTGTCAATTATACAAGGAGGCACAGGTGTTGTTCACAATCTAGTACAAAAGTTCTTTTTGTTGAGCAATCAGAAGTTTTACAGATTCAAATCAGTGAATAGCCGCAATGACAACATTTGCATTGGAAGAATTACCTTGCTCGGGGTCTTTAACACCTGAGGCAATAGTATTGGGCTTATTTTTTAAAGCTCCAAGTCAAAATCAGGACATTCTGAGGTATTCTGTATGTGTCAATCAAAGACAAAGGAAGAAACAATGAATGACAGTAGGTGGGAGACAGAGAGGGAGAATGGGTTTACCTAACAAAAGCTCCCAAATGTCAGTTTTTCAGCCTGACACTTTGAAATGAGACACGGCTGTAAATAAAAAATAAAAAAAAATATAAAAAGTCTGTGTATTGCTGTGTGCGCTTTTTGGACTGATTTTGCCCTACATATGAATGCACTGCAGTTGTGAACTCCCAAACTTCCCCTTGAGCTCTTTGTAAAAGGAGAGAATACTGATTACAGAGGTTGTACAATATTTCATAACCGTAACAGTGAGAAAATAATCATTTTTATATCTGAAAAAAAAGCAATGCACGAACAAAAAGAAAAATGGCAAACATTGTTTCAGATAATCCACAATGGATGCAGCAAGAGGAAGACCAAGCTTGAGACGTGTTGCAGTTCTGAGTTGTTCACCTGCACAAGCCTCCCTTTGACTTTTGAGTATATTAAACAATTTTCACTTCTTTGTGTCAAATGCCTCCTCTTCTTTTTTCTATGTGGACCATTGTTTAAGAATTACACTGTGGTCTATGGTTGTAATAGTGTCACGTCATAGTGACAATACAAATGCCTGAACTGCACATGAATGGGTGTTTTGCCTCTGACAGAAATGAAATACGGGATTCTCACAAAGAAAAAGACAGCTGGCTGACAGCCACAGGACCTGCTGCTGGGATGGGCAAACAGCTTACCTAAGACTTAAGTCCAAATTGATTCAAAGGAAACAGGCAGCAAGATGAAGGTCAGTTTTTGAAAATGGAGAGACTCACATTAACTCATTTTTACATGCTGAATATCCTGTCTTTCTCTGGAGATACAGGAGCATAATGATGATGAAGATGGACCATTTCTTTAGCTCACAGTTCATACAAGAGGAGTCGCCGCGAGATATTTAATGGGGCAGGAAACAAATAAAATAACATTCTACATTCTACAAATGTTTATTTTTTCCCTGACATTCCTGACAAATCTTTATTGTGAAATACTGTTTGGTTTCTTCTCTTCAGGCAACAGTCATGTAAATGAAAGAATCTCAGAGGTTCTGCGGAGAAATATCACTTTCTGGTTGAACTGCTCACAACTAGCATGCAACCTGTGATGAGGGGTCACAAGCAGAAACAGTTTAATTTTTAAACATAAGCCTGAAGATATTTTTCTTTTTGCCAACACCAAAAATGATCAGATTTTACCAAAAATAATTGTCTATGTAGCCAAAGCCTGATTTATTCCTTTTTCCTCTGTGCCGTAGAGCTCCATTATTGTCCAAAAACTATTAAAAACGCATCACTGAGCCCCACTGTTACACTGGGTGACATGTTCCTTCATTACCACGAACATGTACACCATGGTTTCTTATGTGTTAATCCCGCAAACACCGTCAAGCTGCTATAAATACTCACTAGAGACATGCACATTTACTGCTGTTTAAGCAATGTTCCATAAAAAGCTACACTAAGTAAGGAAACTTTATTTATATAGCACCTTTCACAAACAAGAGGGGTCACAATGTGCGCTTCACAGTAAAAAATTGAATAAAATAAAACAAATAAAAAATAACAACACAATAAAATACAAAAGTGACCAGCTAAGCCAGGAAAGCTAGGAGTCTTTAAAAAAACATAACAACTATAGGTTTTTTTTGTGACTCATTTTGTGATCAAAAAATGGGAAAATGAGTGCCAATGACAGGGTTAGGAAACCAGTATCACGTATGACCACCTTGTTGGTTGATTAGCCTGATCTTTCAAGGAATCTCAGACAAAAAAGGTTAGGAAGCACTGTCCTACAGAGCCTTGAGGTAAACCAGGTAGAATAAGACAGCGAGAAATGGAAGAAGAAGAAGATTCATACAGCCATGATTTGGTATTTGAGGTTTTAATCTTCTCTGGATGGTTATCCACTCTAGAAATGAAGAAAGCAGCAGCTCACAGGGGAGCGGTTCCTCCGCCTGCCTGCCTCACCACTAACTCATGAGCCTATGAAGTCTGATTGAGCAACACGAGCACGTCATTCCCTATCACCCCTTAACTCAGATTTTGAAGACTTTCTCCATTAAAGGTCTGTAAGTGTCGGACTAACCAACTGCAGCGCTGATTACGTTACACTCGTGGCTGAAGGCGTGACCGTGTGGTGGGAGGCACACTGGGAGGCTGTGGTGCGCCGCTCTGGAAGACAAATAACACCGAGACGCTTGGGTAACTCTGTTCCCATACGGTCAGCTCTGCATGCTTGTGCCTCAGTTCATTTAACTGCAACAGATGGCGAGGTCAGCACAGAGTGACACACTTCTCCTTATTACAGACTTTCTCTTGCTATTGAAGCTTTAGTATTACCGACTGCTCACATCTGATCACTTAGATGTAGAGTAGCTATAGGAGTCTAAACTAAAAATATTTGTGCTGCATTTATAAAATCCATTTTATATGTCATTTTCAAAAAGCATGCCAGACTGTGCTCTTTTGAGAGAGTCTGCTCTTAGAAAAGACAAGGAATGGAACAAAATAACCTACAAATGGAAAATATAATTCACTGTATCAGATCCAGACAAATCTCATATTGATTCCATCAACATTACCCTTTTTTCAGGCCATTCCCCCTCCATTAAGTTGTTTTACTGTCCTATGTGTATGGTGCAAAGTCTCTTTTCTTCCCCCTTGAGCTGGAGCTTTAGCAACCTCTCCTGCTGAAAGTATAATCTTATGGGTCTGATGTAAGGCATTACTGAAAATAATTGCTTGTTGTTTGTGTGCCGGTTTGCATTTTTGTGCTTTTACTACAGCCAAAAATAAGCCCCTCATTTCATCTGGCATTCTCTCCACCTGAGAGATTTAGAAGCCTGGAGGGAAAGTCATAGATGTTGAACATGCATAGCGGTGAGCAGGAAAGAGCAAAAGAGCTAATTACTGTAACAACTGTTGGGACTGCCAGTCAGAGTGACACTTTTCTGCTCAGTTGGATCCATTTTCAAGTGAAGGCGCTCAGGGCGCTAGGCATTAAAAAGCCCACACTTGCTGCGCCTGGAGATGATAATGAAGCCACATATGCATACGTTTAAAGTGTTTTAGAGAAATCAACGCCATTACGCAACAATAGATGAAGCGATGATTTCCAAATCAGGCATGGCTTTGAGCAAAGTCACAAATTACAATGATAACTTGACAATGCAAAAAGTAAGAAGGTATTTCACTTGGGTTTGACTTAGCAGCTACAGAGATAACCCTTTGCTTTTCTTGTCCAGTCTGCCACTGCCCACCTTAAAACAACTCGCACACTGCTAACACTACTAAGAGTCTACTTTCTGCTATAATTTAAATGATTTACATTACTTATTACCACTTAATATCAACTTTTCTACATTCCTACTTAGAGATGTGTCATTCCCTACCTGAGCAAAGGGTTGGTCATGCACAGTAATTGAGGTATTATGATTTTCAAATGTTCCTAAGATACAAAGAAAACAAGTGGGCGGGTGTCATAAGGAGCTGCTGTAAATAAACTAAGTAAGAGAAAAAAGGGAAAAAAAGAGGATTGAGAAAGAAAAATGGTCTGTAGATTATCATTATTAGCATGAGCACAACTAATAACAAACAACAGAGGTTTTAATAAACAATATTTGAGTCATAACTCTAAGGAAAGCAAATAGGCTTGTGGACCAGAATATGATTTGATAATTTGACTCTTAACTGACAATTTGAAAGCATTTTTTTACATTTGATTTGTTGAAAATGTTATTCTCAGAGTGCTGGGGTGACAAGAAATATTTCTGCCTCATTCGGCTGCTTTGGGATTTCTGGTTCCTGAGTAAGAAGAAGAAGAAGAATAGCAAAAATGATAATGGAGTTGCCAACGCAAAACATAGAAACACCTACACACACGGACACTGCACATGTACAGTAACATTTTCACTGAAGGTGGTCCAGCTGGCACAACAGTTCCTGTTTTACTCCCCTGGAGTCCTTGGTGCTCTGCAGTAATATGACATTTGTCTGAAGCTGACGGATGAGTCTCTCTGTTCTCTTCATTAAGAGGCTTGGCTCCTCCAGCGGCTACTTAAATCACTGGGGTTACTCCACTTCAGCATTTCTCTGCTAACGGCTCTAAGGTGAAAATGATGGTTTCATTATTTTGACACATCTGCTGCAGTTATGCTTCTGTCAATATTGTCTTTACTGTGTTTGACCAGGATCAGCATGCCTTCGGGCTAGAGTGTTTTGAGGTTGAATCCTCTTAAAATTAACATTTGCAAAACTTATTATGACTGAGTACTGTTTTGATTATTTTAAGTCTGGGATTTGCAACATGAATGTGAAAACCTTACGATGGCCAACTAGGTCTGAAGTTGTCCTGACTTAACTCTCTGTTTTCGCACCAAATGAGATGCCTCTTATCACAGTTTAGCACAAAGATCACCCCAAATGTAGAGAACCATACAGCAGAGGAAATTACACATTACACAGCCCCAAATAGAAGGCTTAATTCAGTCAGTAACAGGCAGCTGTGACTCAGGAGGTAGAGCAGGTCATCCACTGATCACAAGGTTGGCAGGTCGATCCCCAGCTCCTCCTGTTCACATGTCAAAGTGTCTTTTGGCAAGAGCCCCAAATAGCCCCAGATGGTCGGGCCAGCACTTTGGATAAAAACGCTATATAAATGCATTCACTGTTTTGAAAGATGAAAGACAAATATAGTCCATTTCATCATAGACATAAAACTATCAGGAAAAATGTGCAGAACATATTCTCAGCCAAGATTAACATTCTGACTAGAATCAGATCCCTGTCATGAAATGTGGACATTTCTCCTAACAGCTACACACAGGGACATCTTCATGCATTTGAGAAGCACCTATCATTGGACAAAAGTTCATGACCTTCTGACCTTCATGGTCAGATGTTGCAAGTACAGTGCAACATCTGACCAGTTCGATACAAACTGCAGGATACCAAACTGCTATTGTTACAGTGGACACACAATAAACACAGGGGAACAAGAGATGAGCTTATTGACTGTCACTGTGTCTGATCTGAAGGACAGATCACACTTACAAAACCCTGAGATTACTACTGCCACCGAGAGGGAGATAAGAGTCCTCCACCTCTATCAATCTAACCAGCCCTGTCCAACTGTGCCTGTCAGGTTTAGGTCCTTTCCCTTGGCACCCCGAGACCCCTCAGACAGGGAACGGTGTTAGAAATTAACTTTCTGGCTCACCTGCCAAAGGCTGCCACACTGAAAGAAAAACAGCTGTCAAGAAAGAATCATTTTCATGGGCAAATAAGTGATGTGCTTTTTCATCCACATATATTTCTGTCTCAGGGTTTTTAGTGCCATTTTCTGAATAGAACCAGATACTTGTAACAAAGAAACACCACTACTCAATGTTCAGCTGCGGTGATTATGCTCGATATTAGGTGAGCTTATCACCTTCACAAGAACCCTGTGTCATTAGTGGTCCATATCAATCAGTATTTCATTAAGGGATAATGATACTTTTCTGCAGAGAGAACAGATTATTACAGTGTACTGTATGTGGTTTATGTTTGTTTACCCCACAATCAATTTCTTTACCTGGCATGGGGAAAATACTAACTGAGAAAGGCTTAGGAAGGTTTGGAGATTGCTTGACCTTATCTCTAAACAGATAAAAACAATATCAGCCAAATAATGGTTTGACAGAGGTGCATGGTAATTTGTTGTTTATATTGTGTAGTGTGTCATAATGGAAAACAAACGATTCTGGGGACAGTAGACCTCCCTATGCCTCAGTGAGTTTTTGTCTTCTCCCTCCCTGTTTAACAAAGTCTATGACGTGCTCTGTGATGCTTTGGACACTGATGTTACTAGGTTAACGCCGCTGATCCTGAAATCTCTCCCAGGCCCCTCTTACTTTATCACCGTTGCATGTCATGGAGGTGACGAAAGACTGTAAGATATGACTAGTTGAGGTTTGCCTTGTAGTCTGCCAGGTGTATAAAGATTAACTGATGGTATCTAAAAATACAGTCAGAGATTTGGCTACACTGATACACAACCACAGATCCAACCCAAATTCCGCATGAAATTGAGGGAAAGAAAATGTGCACGGCTGTCTAAAAACTTATCTTTTTCAACTTGTCTCTCTCTCTGCACTCTGTGTGACCCGCCCCCTCTCCTGCTGACTCACCTCGTTCCCCAATCAAATACAAGCTTCAAGCCATGCATTCCCAACATCCCCACACTGTTAGACTACCGTGCACAACAGATTTTCATTCTATCCACAGACATGTGTCCATACAGAATTACTGAACACATAATAAATTCAGAGGGATGACACTGACCCAGAGACTAAGGTAAACAGTCAGTAGTGTTTGAGTGAAAAACGTATTCTCCTTGGGGCCTGGCTAAAAAGTTTTCCAGTGTTTCACTGCCTGTGTTTACTAGTGTTAGTGTAGTAGATGACATGCTTTTCTGGGGTGTTTCTGATTCAGTACTAGAAATAAAAACTGAGAAGATAATTGATTTATTTTAGATTTATATTTAAAGTGAAAATATGAAATCCTAATTTTACCTTATTAATTTTACCTTATATCCAGCCTATAATCTTCCATTAGTTCCATTCACATATTCCTGTTTATTTGCATTTGTAACACGTACAAGAATCTTGGTTGGAAAAAAAATCAAGGTCATTCAACATTTTGCATCTTGCCAATGCGTTTGACCTTCCCATCTTGTTTGCCTCTGTGGGATTGTAATCACATCATTCCAATTGACCCTGCAATCTTCCTTGTGTATTTTCAGCCTCTAAGAAGAATTCAATGCTGTGTAATTTAGCTTATCTGCTTAACACACAACACACACACACACACACACACAGCAGATAATATCTTGATTTTTAATCACACACCAAAGTGAGCATTAAGCACTGAATGGTGATGGATGATAAAACTACACATTCATCGTGCAGCAAATGGTCATAGTCAAACCCAATTAATTTCCGGAATGTGCTGTATAGTTTGCATTGCCGCTCATTCACTGGGTGGGAAGCAACTGAGACAAGTGAGGCAAGCAGGAGTAATATTGTCTTCGTGGGGTGGTCTGAAATCTGTGTCACAGAGAGCTCCAGCTGACTGACACAGTGGCAACAGAAGAAAGCTAATGACTGGAGATCATGGTGTAATTAAAATCAACTATTATAAACATGCCTCTACAAGTAATACACTAAACTTCACGGAAATTATTCCAAAGAAGGTCTTGTGGTTAACAACCTTGTTTTTAAGAACCGTATCATAAAATGAAAACAACCCATGAAAATATGTCTATGACTTCCAAAGCAATCAAACAATAAATAATGTTTACAGAAGCAACTGAAACAAATGAAAGGAACATAGTGAACGATGGATGGATCTAGACAGCGAGTAAACCGATCAAAAACAGAGACAAACACACTGGCCAACTGTTATTTGGTTTCCATATATTCTCAACATTTTATGACTGGGAGTATAAAATGCCAGACCAACAACTGAAGAACAGGTCACAGAAAACAGAGGCAGTACAGAGTAGAGGGCATGCAGCAGAATAGAAAATGTTGAATGGAAACCTGGCAGTCTAAACAAAACAGAGGCCAGAGTGCTGTCCAAGGTCCTGATTCAAAGGCAGCTAAAAACAAACAAACAAAAAAAGTGTAAAGTCAGCACAGTAACCACTCAACAATAACTTATCTAAGTGAACTCTAATCAGAATACTGTCATAGTGAGTGTTACCTCATTAATTCAACTATTCAGTAAACTAGCAAATGGTGGCCGGAGCAGCTGCAGAAGGTTGTGGGCTTTTATCAGAGATAGTGCTTTATTTCTAATTCCCTCTGTTTGTATATTTGGCCATAATTTAGTATGAAGTGTTATTAATGCTGTGTTTTTATTGCTGTAGGTAAAAGTGATGTGAGATGCACATTTTGAATAAGCACTGCGCAATATAAAAAGTGCAGGGGGGCGTCACATCAACCCTGTCAATAGGCAATGCATTAGTGTTGCTAATAAAAAAACTCCCTGCATCTGTTTCAAATTAAAAACCCTCTAGCGTTTCAGTCAAAAAAATCCTTTTATTTCCTAACAAGAATTTAGTTGAGTAATCCAAATGATGAAAATAGCATGATTATGTAGTTGAATTAATTAAAGCAATGAAAATATCCATTATGCTTAGTTGGCGAGCACATTATATAACAGACACCAGCATATCCACTACCCCAGCCTGAATTTTGGTCCGGCCTTTATTTGTTTGTGGCCATTATTGAAGACCAGTCTTTTATTTTACTACTGTAATTCAATTCAAACAGAGCATTTTTCCTAATTCAAACTAAAGTAAGGATTGCTGTAGTACACATAAATAACTTCATGACAAAATGTATCTGGAAAGCTTCCATGTTAGCGTAAAAGATTCTGCCGAAGCAGACACCTGAAGAGTTACAAGTTTCTGTTACAAACAAGTGGTGCCAGCAGCAATCCAGTCTCAAGTGAATGTAGCATAGAACCACATATAAAAAAGGGATATAGTCAGTCTGTCACAGGAAATGTGCTCCCAGTGTAAATATTGAAAGAAAAATGAAATAAAACACTCTGTCTCTGCCTCTTTTGTCATTGGTCTCTGTCAACTTTCAAATATTTCTGCCATTACAACTAAACTATGTTTAAAAGTACAGTTAGCTTGTGTAACAGCCTGCAGAGTGCTGTCTAAGGTGCTGATTAGCGGTGAATAAGCAGACCGGAGAGGTGTCCGTGGTTCTTTTACTAAGACAGCAGAAAGCCGGAGCCCTGTCCAAGGTGCTGATTCTGACACAGCTGGTACAGTGGGTACCACAATAGCTATCCAAAGTAAGATGGGGTTTCACAAACATGTCCAGCCTGTGACAGACAATCACACTGGCAACCTGTCCAGGATGCACCCTGCTTTTGATGCTCTGTTGATACTTGTAAGTTGTTCCTCAAATGTAAGTCGCTTTGGATAAAAGCCTCTGCCAAATGAGTAAATGTAAATGTAAATGTTTTCACCCACTGTGTGCTGGATAGGCTCCAGACACCTGTGACCCTTCACAAGATAAGCAGGTATAGGAAATGTGCAGCTTGACCTGATAAACTGATGTACAAAAAGAGACAGCTTTTAAAGAGTTCACCAATTGAAACGTAAGACTTTTTAAGACCGTTTTAATACCACACAATTTAATTCCTGTCCAGTAGAGATGACAGGGCCCAGAATGTTTTAATCTTAATTTATACATAATCTTAACAGTACTTCCCAGCAGTATATATCAGTAATTCTTGATGATATCATTAATTAAATAAACATGACATTGGCCAGGATAAGTGGCAGGAAATAGGATAGAAGGTAATTAATAACTAATTAAAACTTATTCATGAATTTTTGTTGATTTAAGCTTTTGCTTAAATTAACACTTGTCCTTAATAAGATGATAAGGTTTCTTGCTGCCGTAGCTGCAAGTAAATTCAGCATGATTTAAGCCTTTTAAAGACCTGAAGATGCACTGTACTGTAACAACCAATGGCACCTGCTGACAACCGACAGACAAGCATATCAGACACCACAATCGCTTTGAAAAAGCAAATCACATTACTTTCTGATAATGCTTCAGTCATCTCTGAAGTTTGCAGGAAAATAAACCTTGAAACGTCTTTCATCAACACAGCTGCATTATTTTAAATCCAAACTTCGCCTCAATCTACAGAGAACACATAGGGAATCAGTCCTACATAAGATAGACCAAAACTAGACAGCTTTGGGAACTGATAAAATAAGAAATATTTGTTGTATCTAAGCCATGATAAAAGTGTATTTATGTAAACCAAGCCCCTGATGAGATGCCGGCAGGGCTGCCAGTTAATAGTTAATTCTATCCCTGTTGTGGACTGATTGTTTACTGCTGTTGTGTTACCTTTAAAACAGTGTGTAGAAAGAGCATAAACATGTTCCACTGTCTGTTTAGACCCTCCTATCTGTTGTAGTGCAATCCACTCTGTTATTGTCACATTTTATTGCTGGATCCTATTATAAACAGACTAAAACAAAACTAACCCTTTGAGTCTCAACAGAGAAAATACTTAAAGCTAGGGTAGGTAATTTACTTCAGAGGTATTTTTTGTTTGTTGAAATTATTTACATCCCAACAGCAATCAATAAATCAAATGCTCTGCTACAAAAGCAAAAATAAATCCAGTATCTGTGGCTGTCGCAGGACTGTAATCACTGAATTTGGTCTGAATGAAATGAGGTTTTGGGATTTGTTTAGATGGATATTTTATTTTAAATCCAGCTGTCTCTTGCCAATTTCTCCAATGTTGCACATTGAGTAGGGATTTCTTTCCATCAAGGCTTATTTTTAGTCTATAATACAGAACCAACTGCCAACTAACTCACCACACCAATTAGCAGTGAAATAACATAAGCAAACACTTGTTGACACTAAAGAGGGGTCAGAGACATACTTAGGTTCAAGATTTGATACCAAAGACAAGTGCAAATCTATATTGGAGAGCACAGCGATGTAGCATTTAAAGACTAAACCAAACAGTCTGTATTTAAATGTTGTGGCAGGATCTGGAGCCTGTAGATAATGTCCAAGAGCCGACTAAATTGAACAGAACCAGCAGAGCTGCCGGGAACATGAGCTATAATTACTTCATAACACTCAGGGAGCAAAATTAATTACTTCATAACTCTCTTAATTACTTCAGAACACATTTAGTTGCCCCTACTGATAAAGTGATGTAACTGTGTGTTTTTTGTAAAAAATTATAAACAGGGTCAATATTCATAGCAAACTAATCTAATTTTTCTGATCAGGAGTAAGTGGGTCTTTTTTTAAATTTTCTTTTTTCTACTTTTCTATTATTTCATACGTGTTGAAACAGTGCCCACTGTCTGTTACATTTCCTGTAATTATTCTATCAAATAATTTCTGAAATGCATTAGTCTCACTTTTTTAATTATGATTTTTTCATTCTGTCTGTGATGAGACAGATGGCCTCTAGACTGACAATGCCCCCTACATTGTACACAATTTAATTGACACAAGTGGTTCGAAGAGCAAGGCGGTGATGGAGGCAGGCCAAAGCTTGCTTGACAGATGTCCTGGTGCCAGTAGCGTTTATGAGAGGCTCTGAGTCAGTGTCAGAGATTGTGTTTTTAACCACACCATGACTGTCACCAAGTCACCATGACTGGGTGGCCAGCTGATCACTGTGTTGGTAGCAATTAACAGTGAACTGGGAAATCAAGTGAATAAAAGAACTGTGACACTCTGCCACAGATCCAGCATTACTGAGGAAAGTCACTGTGCCACGGTGTTTTATATTCGGATCACAGTCCATGCATATTCACAAAAAAGTGGAGGTTTAATGACATACTCGAAAGCACTGCGCTGACTACCATTCTGTCCCCAAGCAGCTGAGAATGATACAGCTCTGGTGCTTCTTTCTTCTTTGAGTGAGTCGCCTGTGATCCGAGATTTGTCAGCTGTCATCGGTACTTGTCGGGAACAACATGTTCACATCCGGCTTGGGATGAGTCAAGGTGACGGCGAAATTCACATTCAATTAATGTTTAACTGCGTGCATGGTGTAACAGTAGCCCTGGTCACGCCGTTTTAGCCACATCAGATGCACATTAGCTACTTTTCAACACACTTGCTGCCTCTCAAAACTTCTACTGCTGTGGTTTGTTAGTTTAGATGCCTCCAAACTGTTTATCTGTGGAGCTGTATTAAAACAGGGTTTAAACAAGGAGCACAGGGCAGATGGATATAAAATCCTTTCTCACCTTTATGGCCTGAAATGTGTTTGTCAACTCAGTGCTACTCAGTTGCTTCCTCGCCATCCTAGCTTGTGATCCCTGGGGTTGACTGCTTGTGTGTCTACCTACATGATTCAGTAATTGCCTCTCTGCCAACCAGACTAACAGCCTGTCGATTGGATTTAATTACTTCTTCCTTTGTCAATATCTGCCAACAATCTGCTTCACTTCATAATGTTTTCATACAATTAAACTGACTTCTCATCAACATAGGCAGCATGCCTCTCTAGAAGCAATGCTCTTTGTGCGAGTGTGTGGCCACATATAATCCTCCACTTCCTCACCTATCTGATGGCATGATGTACTGACTGCTTGCAAAAAAAAAAGATCTCATCTTAATATTACATTTTCACAGATTCACCAGGCAGCACCAACAAAGTGGCTGTACGGCTGCAGCTTCTATTGACTACATTCAATCCATAAAAGACAAGGGCAAAGCAGTAGCAGAACCAGGCCAGGTTTCATTTCACACTTCACTGACCAATTCACAGGGACACTAAACAAAAGGTAACCACGACAAATACAGTAGAGGTTGGGGAGGCTTCATAGATTCGGTCCGTGGTCTTAAAATATAGAACTGCTTCTCGAAACAGCAACAGTAATACTCACACAGCAGAGGGGGGCCAGAGCGAATAAAGCGATGGATGTCTACATCGCTGTTCTAAAAGAGCATGAAATGTTCACCAGAGCGTACCTAGGCAAACCATTTAGGCTATAAGTGTTGTGAAATTGCCAAAAATACTAGAAATGGGAGAGCATCTTCTTTTAAACATTTAAACTGCGTCTTCAGTTTCTAATACACTCCACACAAAAGGTTCCATTTAAGTCAAAAACACACGAACAAGGAGAACTATACGCTTCTTCCCATTGTGCATATTTTCAATATACTATCCAATAAACATACATATAATGGGATATGACAGATCTGTCATTTTAATTCAGGGGTTTTCAAGCAGTGCTGGCACAATTTGGTAAATTCACCAGAGACAGGAAATGTGTCTTATTTTCTCTGAGGGGTTTAATCATTTTTTTTTTTTACATTTTTTAGTCTGCGTGATAATTATAACTTTTATATTTTGATAAGATTAAAAACTTTTAGCGACATACTGTTTCACACTATTTTTACTGTAAAAGGAATAACTACATGTGACTTCAGTTTCTTTGATAATAAAATGTATTTCTACAATTTTCTGTTGTGGATCTATTCTGTACACAAAACAATCTATTGAATTTCTTTCTGTCCCAGAAGAGGGATCACTCCTCGGTTGCTCTTCCTGAGGCTTCTTGCTTTTATTATCCTTGAGGGGGGAGTTTACAGAATTTGAATGGAAGGTCTAAGGAGGAGGAGGAGTGTCATATGCTGTACAGATTGTAATACTCAAAAACAAAACGGAAACTAAAACAATGAAATTATCTATTTCAGAGTAACCAAGTTCAGTCAAAACTAATGTGGACATCACAACAGAATATAATATTGATAGGCTTGATACTGATATTGCGGGACCATGATAAATAGATATTTACTTTGTGCAGTTACTAAAACTGCAAACAAAATAGTTTGTGTGTGTTGATTTGTTGATAAATGTCAGGTTAAGGTCCATACAGTAGCCGTTTCCAATGATGATCTTCATCAACAGATTGTCATGGAATTCTAGAAATTTCCATTTTTTTTTCCTTTTGAGAAAAGACAAAAATGGACATTTAAACTCAGCAAACTCCATCTGGCAAATCAATCCCCATCTAAATGATTTTCTTTGTGATATGATCGACAGCTCTAGAAAAAAAAAAGAGTGTGAGTAAAGTATTGCAAATATAATACAACAGTTAAATTATTGTAGCTTGATGTGTAGCATCAGAGGACTGATGTAGTATAAATCAGACCGACTTACACACATCAGATCACACCCGACAGCTGCCTCAGAGATGGAGGACAGATCACGAATGCGAAATGATGAGGTCTGTAAATCAAAGAGGCTGGCCTGAATGAGACGGAGACATGTCTATTGAAACTACCTTCTGCAAGACTAAAAATGAATCCTGATGATTTAAATATTCTATATTCATTTTCGAGACGAATCTCATTCGCGTCTCGCAAACACAGATGCACAAATGTGATGGACACACACACCTGGATGTGAGCAGTGGAGGAACATGAGGGAGGCAGTGACAGAGCTGCAGATCGTGGAGCTCCTCAGGGACTCTGATACTGTTCAAACACAAAGACAGATGGGGAGGGATGTGAGGAGAGGTCGTCATTACCATGCTGCGCTCACAGAGCACTCAAACAACATTTTAACTCCCATTCGAGATGGAGAAATGACGCATGTGTTGTGTTAGCTACAAATGCACTCCTACATAAGTGCTGTCCTTCGGGAATGCATTCAAGACATATAGAGAACATCAGGAGTTGGGAGTGCTCGTGGATGACTGCAAGAAAGTGAAAGACAAGATAAACCACTCGAGTCAAAGTCATTAACAGCAGGCCCGATTTTCAAAGCTTTTGCCGGCAGACGCTTACCCTCATCTTCAGACGAGCATCTAGTCACCGCTGATCTATCTGACACAAGCTAAATAACTAGGCTGAAATCCAGTCTAATCCTCAAAGCACTTCAAAGCTGAGGATGAGCGTGTGGTCTGCACTTCACTCTGTTGTACTCTGTTAGAGGAAAATATGCTTTCTACACATCTCATTTGCAATGGTTTTGAAGCAAATGGTTTTGAAGCACTCCATTTTAACATTTGTCTCATGTGATTTGGTTTCAAAGAGCTGTTGTTACTTTGCTTTGATGTTTGATGAACTGGGGAAAAAAACTACAAAAGTGGAAGACATCTGTTAAAAGGATAACACAAATATCCAACTGAACCAAAGTTATGATGGCTTCTACTGTGTTGGACTAAATATAAAAATGATTATTCCTGGAAATTACAGCGTTATCATATTCGTTGACTATACACATTAAAAACAGCAGATCCGGATCTAGTGTTACAGACTGAGCATTTTACATTAAAGGCCATGAAAACACCTTTTCTTTAGCTTCTTGCTATGGATGAAGGGATCTGACTTGAACACAGCATTTTCTGGCAAAGGTTTGGTTGTTTCACAGGAGAGATTTCTGTAGTTGTATCTTGTCTAAAGTTTTCTCATTGGTTTTATTTTTAGGTTAGACCTATTTAAGTAAATTAAGTTGTTTGCTGATGTTGTCAGGCCACTGTTGGTCAAGTTTCAAATCAAACTACACCCACACCTTGAAGAAGCTCATAAAACCCTCCATAACACCTCAAATTATTTTTTCTTTTTATTTCCATGTTTTTTTAGTGTGTGTGTTGTGTCATGGCAGTGCTCAGCATAGCTATGCAGGCGTGTGCCCAGGTCAAAGCTTTTTCTGGCTATAAATGAAGTAAGCCGTGTCAACTGTATTTCTGCACTCAATTATTTCATATATATTTTCATTTACTGATTAGTTTTCACACTCATTAGCCTCTTCTATCTTGTCACCCCTTCCATAACCAACGATATAACAAGGACAGAGAAAGAGGGCAAAAATAGGAAAAACAATCAAATTACAACAAAACAAAACAAAAAATAGACAGATGAAATAGACGGCTACACAAAAGTGTATTTCTGCAAGTTTTTCTTGTGAGAAAAACACTATCCAACAGCAGTTTTTGGTTCAATAACTAATTTTTATTTTGTCAGAGCATTGCTGAACTCTGACGCTATCTTGGGGAGGCGATGGTGCAGTGGATAAGACATGTCCCTTTGGTGTTAGAGACCCGGGTTTAGTGTGATTCCCACTGTGATACATCCACCAGTGTGTCCCTAAGCAAGAAACTTAAACCCTAGTTGCTCCAGAGCTTTGTGACTTCTGACATATATAGCAATTCTAAGTTGTTTCAGCTTTCATCTTTAGTTTTTAGACATTTAATCACGGTCATCTGATATCCAGGCCAAGAACTGTGGCTGTAGTTATTCACGTTCCTACAGTTTTAACTATAGTGTAGCTGTTTTGTAACATAAACATGTCATCTACTTATTCAGTGCTCGTGGGCTGATTAAAAGAAGCATATGGAAGTGTGACAGCAGCAGGGCCACTCCTGTAAAAGTAAACAGCCTGTATGTAAAAAACAATTAGATTTTTTAATGCCTACTTATATAATATTGCACATATGTCTGTGTTTAACTGTTTAACAAATCCTCTGCATATGTATTTTTTCTAATGGAACATTTTAAACAGGTTCCTTGGTGCAAATCTTACTAGCAATCATTTCACTGAATTACACATCACCATCTGTTGCCTGGATCAAACACATGTGTGATCAGCCATTCAACGCACACACAATCCTATCAGGATAAAAAAAATCTTCGAATGAACACATTTTAAAGAGGACAACACACAAAGAGCTTCTGTCTATGTAGCATGTGAGAAATGGATGCAAGCCAGTTAATCGATCATTTATGCGAGCTCCTGTTCATTCCAGTGGGCCGTTAAGCCTTTTTGAATAATATAACCTTCAGTGGTATGTTTTTCAGAAAACTGGCAGGAAAATGTCCACTGTCTCCCTGACTCAAACCAGAAGAAACTGTCAACTTGGCAGACCTCCAGAACTCTTCCATAGAAATGTAAGGGCGGTGAATTGGGAGAGAAGAGGAGGATACAGGACAAAAAGACTGAGCTCTCTGCTCTGGTTGTGTCTCACTGAATCAACAAAACAGCCCTAAATCATGAATAAATTACACAAAATATATTGAGATTTTCTCTTCTTTTATTTCGGTTAGATTCTGCATCTCTTCACAATTAATTCTCTGTCCATTCTGTTTACTGTCTGTACTAACCTAACTATACTATATTCAGCGCTACGGCCTCGCCCCAGCTGCATAGTATGATTGATACCAAGCTCTGCAGCAGCTAATGAATCCATGTAAATAACAGCCGTGTTTCAGCTGTGCATACATGTCTGCCATGCAGTAGCTTTGACATCTGGCAAGAAAAAAAAAGAATCCAGCTAACACAACACAGCATGGTTTGGGCATTCACGCTGGCTAACATGATGGCCACTGACCTGACAGTGGATGAAAGCCTTGGGGCTGGAGTCAAGTAAACACCCCCGCTCGCCCTCATTATGTAAAGCTGTCAGTGTAGACTTCAGCTCACTAATACAGTACTGCAGAGGGAAAAAAGGGAGTAAACTATTTGTCCTCGGACCTGACCCCAGAATCTTCTAGCCTTCTCATCTTCTCCTCAGACAGTCTAATAAATATAGAGTTAAGTATTAATTAAAAATGTTCACCCATCTGTGTAAGCAACTGTTACATACTGCACTGGCAATGTTCAAATGAAAGCTTTCAGCAAAATGTCAAACCCTGTTCTTCAAGAGGTTGACGTTCTTCTGAAAGATTTAAAGATACAAGTGCTGATGCAGCTTTGACTGGGGAGCTAATTAACTCTTTACAATGCCAAAATTATAACATTTCCACCAGAGAATGAGAAAATAGACCTAATTAAACTTTAAATAAAATTATTCTCTTGGTTGTATTCAATATATTTTATTGTTCTGACTCGAGGCAGGAAAATAATGAATATAATCTAACAAATGTTCAAAGCAAAAGTGTAATTAATTTACCTTCCAGAACAGGTAAAATAATAGAAATGGATATTAATGAGAAATTAACAATGAAAATGTTTTCAACACTAGGTGATGTTTTATTGTTACTTCTTTTTAGATCTCCAATATTCTGTCAGACCTAAAAACGTTATGCAGTCAAATTTTTTGGCATATCATTTTCATTTTTCATCATCCTGAACACTGAACTAAAACCACCCCAATGCCTAATTCTAAAAACACCACCGCAGGGGTTGGGGTCATCACTCCATAATCCTCAATAATTGTTTAAAAGCTCAGCAGCCAAACTCAAATTTAGCATTATAGATGAACAGCCAAGTAAATATTCAATATGGTCAATAATGTGTGATCATCCTCAACATAGCTAACCGCCACATCATAGCGTCAACTGGGAGACCAAACCTATCCTGTTATCTGGGAATGTGTCCCCCCATAAACTACCAGATACTGTTTTATTGCATTGTAGTAAATTTATGGGGTAATTTTCCTGAGATGCAGGCTGACTGGCTTAGTTCAAATGGGGGAAGGGACAAATGAAGAGGAGGGTTTGGGGTTCCTCCCCCAGAAAATTTCTGCATTAATTTATGGTGGAAATGTCTTTATCTATATACTGTAAAAGAAAAAATTCAGGCGCAGGTGACAATTCAAAATACACAAAATTAATAGAACATAATGCATTCAGGCTTTCAGGCATTCTGTAGCTATTGCTTTAAAATAGCCAATATTTCTCCTATAGATCAACTTTTCTAATCTAATAAAATTCCTACTGCGTCAGTACACACACTTAATCTTCCCTCCTCTTTTGAGTTTCTGTTCAAGGAAGTAACCTCTTAAGATACATGGCACCTTTTCACCTCAATGATAAATTAATTCATTTTAATTTAGTTATAAACTCCTATATCTCCTGTGTTTCAGCAGGTTTTCTCCTCATGTTCAAAATGTTCTGCACATTCAGAATCTCTCCCACATATGTGTTCTCTGACATGTTCAGGAAAAAGTACCAATATTACAAGACTAACATTTAATCTACATTTAATGAAAATTCTGAATATTTTTAAGTCTACCTGCCCTACACTCTGCTGTGCATTTCGTTATCGCTCCGCTGGTAGTAGGCTATCACCCTTAGACCGTTTGACCAACACAGTTTGGGACTGCATGTGGCTTGTGAAACTGAGACCAATCGAAAACACTTGCGATCAGGCAGAAATCTCACCGCAAACCACGCACACGTTAACTTCAGCAGCTCCGATAAAGTGCAGCTCACAGTCCCAAAAGAGGTTGTATGTCAGGATGCTTACATTGCAACCAGTTACGTTACCACTCATCACAACTGTCTGGACTCACAGCTCTAGGTGCACTCGATTATTGTAACGGCCGGTGTGGCTTCAGCAGGGCTGAGCTGATTCGCGACGATTCAAAAAACCTTCTCTAGAGGCGCCGCCCCCCTGACATTTTGCACCCTAGGCAACCACCTATGTTGCCTATGCCATGGGTCAGTCCTGACTGAATCATCAAAAATAGTTGGCGATTAGTTTAATAACTGACAACTAATCAATTATTGGACAAATCGTTGCAGCTGACACACCTTTTTCCATCTGCTGAAAAAAAACTGAGATGTGGTTGAAAGCTCCAGGAAAAGCTAATAAGTGGACCTTGAGTAAACCTGATCACCATATTCCTACTAATACCAAAAGTTCAGACTACAGGGACACTTTGCCCCATAATAACTTCTCGTATTGTCCTCTCTTGCTATTTTGTTGGTTAAAGGTCATCATGTATTATTTCCGGTTAGTTGCTAAGCATCGAGGGATTGGGTCATGTCTTGTATATGTGAGAGGGCAGACTAAAGAAACAAAGAGTAAAGACAGAAATGCATGAAGAGGAGGAGGAGGAGGTGCATGCTGTTGAGGAACTGCTTTGTTTGGAGTGACCACGGAAAGATATTCGAGTTCACCAAGGTTCAGGTGCGGCTTGGTGGCTTAGAGGTAATTAAATCCCCTACTTCCAACCGCAACTGCCTCCTCTGAATAAATAAAGGTACATATACGGCAACTAACTATATTTTTTTCACTTTCATCTTCTAGAGCCCAAGTTGACATCTTGAAGTGCTTTTATCCCCGTTAAAAACAGCCGAAAACCAAAACGTATTCAGTTTTCCATCATAAAAGGTAAAGAAAAGCAGATTATCATAACTGTTATGTCAAAGTGATTAATCAACTAATCATTTCAGCTCTACATAAAAAATGAACAACATGGTTGTTAACATGTATAACTTGCTCACATTTCCATGCAGGGAATAGCTCAGTCACAATCAAGACCATATTTGGACAAACATTTTAGGCAGACTTTTGTAATTTCAAAATTTAGACAAACAAAATTAAATCTAATTTTCATCCAGAAAATCCCCTCTCAAGTCTCAAGTGTATATCTGCATGGCATGCTTTCTTCAAGGTGTCAGGCACTAAAAAAGGAACTAAATTGTGTCTAAATCGCAATGTCTCTCTGTGTGAAATAATTGTATGGTTGACACACACCGAGAAGAAACTTGATGATAATTCCGAAACACTCAATACTTTCCAGTTGCCACTGGCAGGACACTGTGGTACAGCGGAATACCTGCTGATTCTCAAAATGGTTACATTTTCTGCGCAAAGATCTTGGCAGAAACTGTAACTAAGCAATTAAATATGTCTTTATACACTTCTGTTTTTAGGAGATAGAAATATCATAGAGTAGACTTTTCATTTCCAAGTAGAATGAGTTTAGACTTTGAGGTTAGTATCTAAGGATAGGATTTGTTTGCTTACTACATTAACAGACAGACTATCAGTCTCAACAATCCCTAATAGCTCTTTTTTTGTGATTTGAAAGATGCACCATCCAACAAAGAGTGTCATTTTATGAGCAGATCATAGGTTGCAGCGAGTATCCAGATTTGCTCACATGGTTGTATTTCGCTGCACTTTCATTTAGTGAGAATTCGATTTCATTTCCAGTGTATTACTATGTTTGAGTTCCCCTCATGGACTTTCTTTTCATTAGATCTATGGAGCTTTATGCTGATTGGTAGATAGACCATAAAGAGGATTAACCATGGATCATCTCTCTGCTTCAGATTTATGGGGTCTTGGAGTGGGGGCAGGGCAGATATATAACGTACAGTATTACTGGTGGGCTTTATCTTTGGCGGTAAATTACTGGGTGACATAAATAGGCAGAGGGGGTTGAACAGACTAAAACAGGGGTTGACTAAAACTGTACATGTGTGGGTGGGTTTGTCACGGCACAAGAAAGGCTTTTGTCAAAGTAATCAATGGTCTAGTCTTGCCCTTTAAGCACAGCTCTGTGCCATACTGTTCGTTCTAAGTGTTTAATATCTGGACACCACTGTGATTCAGGGGTTTGAGAGTCACATGTTCAAAGTTTTGTCTCTCTTTTGTTCTTTCACTTTGACTTTCTGCATTTTGAGTACCTTTCCTATTCACTTTCTACATTTATGTGTATCAAATAGGACTTTCATCTTTGAAATAAGCCTCAATGTGTCTTTTGTCTGATTTTTTTTCCATCCACAAAATATTAGTCATTTTCTTTTGAACAGTGCTTCTTTGTAGGCTTGGTAGCAGCTCTGGCTTTTTCACTGTACAGCTTATTTCTAACCAATAACATGTGACTGTGTGGCATGTTGGGACAGAAAGATTATCTTCACAAGGCACATTATTAAATTCTAGGGTTAAAATTGAGACATAAGACATAGACATAGTCACCCATAGTTTCTGAAGAGCATCTGACCTGCAGAAATAATTTTCAGTTCTTTACTGATTCTATGAAATCTTCTTATCACTGTGTAATTCTGTGTTCCACTCAGTGCATGCTGGGAAAGGCTCCTGTTCTCCCCTGACCCTGAGTATAAATAAGTAGGTATAAAAAATAAATATTTACATACTGTAGAAACTCCTGCAGTGCATTCATGTGCTGCGTCTCTGTGACAGATTTACTCGTTCCATATCAACCCACAGGTACTTAGTGTTCACAGGATTACAAGTTGTAAACACAAAATCAGCTTGGGAGTTATTTATAGAGGCTTGTATCCAGACTCGAGATAAATGGGAGCGGTGGGATTTATCAGCCAAACTGTGCAGGTTGACATTAAGACTTTGGCTGTGGTGAGCTAAGCAGCCCCACATAAAAGGAGTTTGAGTTTCCCTCAGAAGTGCTCGTAATGTAAAGAACCTTCAGCTGCAATTCTTACATGAAATGCCTTATTATCAGTTATTTTGGAAGAGTTAATTTCAGAGCTTATTTAACCTACTTGAACTGATGTGAACTGGATCTACATATAGACATCCTAGGCCGCCTCAACTCATGTCCAAACAACAGTGAAGCAGTGTATCAGCTTACAATGAAGATGATACAGGTGTCTTTTTTTTATTCTCAAAAAATAATCTGATACAGTAGGCTCTGGCTACACAGTTAGTGCTCATTAGTGAGGTAAATTGATTGCTGTTTTTGGACTCTCTATGGGATTTACTGACAATAAGCTAAACAAGGAATCTCCAGCCTTATCCTGTAGTTGTGAAACAAAATTAATCACACATATAGGCCAACTAAGGACCTAATGAACAGATGCTCCAAGTCCATCATATCTTTGGAATTATGAAAAAGGTTGCTAAAAAGCAGTTATGTCACTATAGTACCTCAGCACTCTTACCACACACTGCCTACCAGTGTACAAGAATCACACTGAATACAGAGAAACCAACATGTTTCACTGTGATGCTCTTCCTTCAAAAGTTTAACAAAAAATACTATATTCTCATCTAGCACTTTTCATTTAACAAGAAGTTCTGCAGTTCCATTCAAGCCTATTCTAAGTTGTGAATGTAAAGTGCAAACTGAAGACTCTGAGAAATATAAAAACATAACCCATAAACCCCGAGGAAATAATGGGATGGTACCTTCAATGGACCACAGATAAATCTTTCACACAAACAATACAAAATGACCCAACACATATACACATGAACACATGAAGTACATCCCCAGGGCTTCATAAATTAGATCGATTATATCGGAGTGGCAGCATGTGTGTTCCACACTGATGTTTAGAGTGGCCATACTTCAAATGGAAGGCTAATATGAAAGCCCCTCAATGAAACAGTCATCACTTCTGGCCGGCACTTCATCGGTTCTAGAGCACAAAGTGTTCTGGACGTTTTGAGGCGAAAACAAACATGAGGGGAAAATAAATCCTCCAAAATAGCACACTAACGCACAATGAGTAACAACAATTTCAAAGAGCCATCAAACCTGATCAGCATCAAGCCTATGCATGACTGGCCTCCCCCTACTGGTGTTGTAGAGCTTCTAGTCTAAAGGGCTAACAGTGACTGACAACACCCCCTGATTATTTCATCACTGAGTAAGGTGTGCTGAATATAGCACTGCCTTCAAAAGCAGCAGCCTTTCAGCAAGTCAATAGACTAGTTCCCCACTTGTAACCAAAAATCTGTTAAATGCTGTCTATAGTGCTTCGAGATAAAATGAAGAAGTTTTGAAACAAAGGCAACGTCATGAAATGTTTCTACAGTGCGTCTCTCTCTTTGTTGGTTTGCTTAGGCTTCACATGTTCACACAATGTAAAATTAGGTCATTATGACGGAACCAAAACAAAAAAACAAACAAAAAAACCTTATTAATCATTCGTTTCACTGTTGAATAAACAAAGTGAAATTACCATGCCCAAACTATCAAGCTGCGCTGCTGTCTGCAGAGCTGCACATTCGTATTAATGAATTAACAAGCCACGAAAGAAGATGTTCCATTCAGACAGCACAAAAGTGGCTCATGTATAATTGATGAGTGACTCAGTGTTGGGAGTTTGATGTTGGGGACTGGTGGGTGTTATCAGTTGAAGTGCCAATGCAAATGCACAGCATGTGTCATACACAATCAGGAAGTTTGCTCTCACGGGGGAAGGCAAAAGGAACCACGCAGGGATTGTGGGTATTTTGGCTTAATTTATGTTGTGACATGCATGGCATTGTTGTGTTTCCTCATAATATCACTTTCTGGCATTTAAAAGAAAGTAGTGCCCTGATGTAATACTGACTCTTTCCATTGTCATCTTCCCAGTTGCCTAACAAGCTTTCACACCTTGTCAAACCCACTTTCACACCTTCTAGGTGTAAAATACCACATGCACTGTCCACCTTGGCAAATCAGCTTAAAATAAGTAAGGCTGTTGGTGCACTATTTTCAAATCTATTCTCACAAGATTTTCAATGCAGCGATGAATATAAATGCCTGTACACCCACTACAAATGGAGATCTGTCGTTTTACAGCAGAAGGTGGAGTTTGCAATAATTGAAATCATTTAGACAGTGAAATATAACAGAGAAAATACAGAAGAAGACAAAATGATATGTCAAACATCTTGATCTTCGAAACTGAGTGACATATTTTAAATGCTATAATTTGCAGGAGTCGGTATTTTTAAAAACATGATGTCATGTAATTGTTAAGGTAATACCCAGTACTTCTTCTATGCCTAGACAACATGAAAGATGATAAATACAGATGTTGTACATAATAATAATAATAATAATAATAATAATAATAATAATAATAATAATAATAATAATAATAATACATAAAAAGGTAAATAATACAGGTACTTGTTTTTCAGATACAGAAAACTGCAATTACCATATAGATTAATGTCTTTTCATGGTGAAAGTGAAACTGTAAAATGTGGAACAAAGCAACAACAGTTCTGGCAGATCTCTGTGGAATCAGAGAGCTGGTTCGGAGAACAGGCTGACATTTTTTGAAAATTTTGAAAAAAAAGTCAACGGAAGTGGGATGGATCGGAATCATAGTCCATTTTTATATATAGATATGCATTTCTGATAATACTAAAAGCTATTATTGTGAACTAGAGGTTTGGAATACATTCTTTGTACTCTGTTGGGACGGGATAGGACAGGAGTATTTTTGTGGGAGCAGGATGGGACAGGAGTGAAAGTCCACCCTCTAATTCGGACAATGGATTTCTTTCAAAGTCACCAGAAAATTAATCATCTCAGTGTCCTATCTCACAATGCAGCATGGTTTGGAAAGAAAACAAAGGAAACATGTGCCACAAGCCCACGTGTATATCAGCTAATCAGGTGATGTTGTTAACCAGGTGTAGGAGATGGAGCATTGCTGGGCAGTGAATGACACTAATCAAAGCCCAGCATAGAGCTTCTGTTGGGTCACAGCCCTGCCATATTCCTCTGTGAGAACACACCTCCCATCTCCCATTATTGGCAACTCTGCAATATCTTAATTATCAAGTTTCACATTCTCTCGAAGGCACCTTTATCTCATTTCTTTGTTGTCATTTCGCTATGGCAAAGCTGTGCTTGCAGGGTCGGTAACTAGGCTTCATCTCTGCCTAGTGTCTCTGACAGCACTGAGATATTCTGCCAAAGTGTATTCTCATTCAAAATAACATTCTAATTGACTTTGCTTTTTGATTTCATTTCACCAAATTAGCAAATTACATTTTGTTGCTCTGGATGCTGGTTGGACTTATTATATAAATTTACTCAGACAAACAGCCAGTTGTACAAAAAATAATATTTTCAGAAAAAAATACCCTGGCCATAGAAAACATGCACTGCCTGCCAACTCGGTAACTTGCTGGGGGCTGTTTCAGGCTCCTGTGAGCCTCTGTTCACTTTTCCCAGTCAAGCCAAACGCTACTTCATTCATTTTAAATAACAAATTGTCTCTGCTGCATAATTCCATGAAATACGCAATATAATTTGATGCAGGTGTTTTTATGAAGACTTACGCCATCAGACTATTAACTGATGACTAATAACCTAATATGTTTTTAGAGATCCACAGCATACGTTTGAACATAACACCACAATGACAGACTCTAATTTAACGGTAACAAGGAAGCCCAGAGTCTGCAGAGGTCTGATGATCTCTCTAGTTAACGTCAACACTTTCACAGTCAACACTGCACTACTGTAGGTAATAGACTAGTAGAACAGATATTACTTTCAGTCAATACCATACAGGTTAAATAACACAACAGGAAAATGTGGGTGTCAAGGTTGACTGGGTGTTGCGCTTGCACTGTGCATTGATACTCTCCCTGTTTTAATGTCTGTAGCTGGTGCAGATGGTTGCACTAAGTTGCACTAATTCCTCTTAAGTATTGTTATGCTTGTTTCACTTCTGTAACCAGTGCATGCATTTATATGCACATTAAACAGCAGTTTAAGGGGATTAAGGCAACAATGACAGTCAATTTAGATTTGCTCAAGATTCATGGTTTATATGAAAATATGTGATTCCCAGCTACATTTAGGCTAAATGATGATTTTCTTTAATCAACTGGCTGTAGAGCTGATTAAATCGGCAAAGTCATAAAAGGCAGATGGACAACTGCAGCATCTGATTTGAGAGACGTGCTGCTCGTTTTAAAAGTGCCTTGTGATCATACAATGTGATTGCTAGGATTATATCCTGTGCAGAGAGCAGCAGGCTGTAGCAACGTAAGAAAACAAACATCTGTGATTTTGTTAACCTAATAAGGAAGCTAGGATTTCATATTTTTCACAGTCTGCGACACAAAGCAAATGCACTCCTCATTTCATATCTTCATCCAGAAACTAATGCTTGTTAAGGTGTAACAACTCTGTGCATTGTCTGAGGTTGCATGTTAATATAGACGCAGTGTGTTTCTGTAAAATGAATGCATGTCTTAACTAAGAAATTGAATGTGTCTTTTGTATGTTTGGTTATACATCATTTATTATTAATAATATCTTGAAAGTCAAGAATGAGCTTCACAGAAAAAGTGTTATTATTATAAGTTTATTATAGTATAGCAGAAAACACCCTAACCTTTCTACCAATGGGGGCCCTGCAGAAAAAACACTGGCAACAATCTCGTCTCTTACTGCTATAGGGGAAAATATCTGACGTAAAGTGTTAACAATAAGACTGCTTCAGGTTTCCCAGAAGCTCTCACTTTCTGCTGGGTCCGTCCGAAAAGCAAGCACGCATAGTGAGTCAGTGCGGCCCTGGTTCATTTGGAGAAGAGTTGTGTGATCCTCTGGTCTCGCATTTCCATGTCTGGATGCTGACGGGAAAGTCGATGAAAAATGTCACAGCTGTCAACCGGGATGATGGAGAGGCCAGAGGGAGCACGGAAAACTGCAGCCATTGCTGTTGGTGTTTGTGAGTCTCGGGGTTAATAGTGCGCCATGTTCCCTGAGTATAAGCAGCACAGCGAGTCTCTCCCTGTATTGGGGTGCCAGGCAGAATTTTTAACAGTAGACTTTCATTTTAAGTTGAGATAAGTCAATGAGCCCACAACAACAGTGACTTTCTTCTCACAATGAAAAGTAATGATATAAAGTATACATGTTAAAAGATTGCATGGCAGTAAGATGCTTACTGCTTTTCCTGCCACACGCCTGGCTAGAGGTGCATCATGTGCAACGATGTGCACTGGAAAAATAACTTACTGGATGGCCTGGAGCATGCAGCAGCACCAGCCTGTACATACCAAAACAAAACAAAACCCTCCAAAAAATACGTTGCCATATAAAAATATTGTTATCTGTGGAATTTGTTATTTTTATTTCAGGCACTATTGTTCATGGAGACAGCATTACTGTGTTTCTGGGAAACTGGGAAAACAGCTTTGTTAATATTTAATAAGATTCTTTGTACATTCCCACAGCTGTCATTTAGGCAGAAACTAAGGAACATAGGAAAGGAAATAGTGTTTTTGACGCTCCCCAGCCCAGTAAAATGAAGATTGGTATAGTTTGTTTCAACAGATTATGTCCAATGAGGCACAGGCGGGGAGATGGGCGGGGAAGCTCAGGTGAGGGGAATGAGGACAGGATCTTGAATGAAAGTAGAAAGGTCTGAGGGCATCTGTCGGATGGAAGGAGAACTGCAATGAAATGTGTGGCATGGGGGAAGTGAGAGGTGAGTGAATGGAGGGACAGAGAGGAAGTTTCAGGCTGTGTGCAGATATAAATATGCTCAAAATCCAGCCATACAGATGCTGGAGAGTTACCCACCACTATATGGGTGGTGTGAGTAAGACTAGCTTTACAAAGGGATACATTCCTTTTACCTCTCAACAAAAGCCATTTCCTCTTTTTGCTTCTGCTTATCTGCAATGCAATATATTTGCATTTGCTCCTTGTTTATTTTAAGGGGTGGTTATTAAAAAGACCTCTGTTTGTTCTCACATTGTGAGGTCAGACATGCAAATGTAACACCAATTAGTTCAGTTGTCTCCATGAAAAATACGACCAGAGCCAGATACAGAAGAATAAACTTTGTTTCACCTCGTTCTCTTGAATTGTTTTTAATTTTTAAAGCCTGATGTCAGTCCTCCCTCCAGTGGGCTTCATAGAGAGTTAATCAATGTGTTGACTCCACCATAAAACTGAGAGGAACTTCATATTAAACAGAACACTGAGCAACTACCGGAGCATGAAAGACCGTGTACACATCCTGCAGAGAGGACCATCAGATCGTCATGCAACTTGAAAGGAATTCTACTTATGCAAAAAAAAAACACAGTTCTCTCAAGAAAATATTTTATTAATGATTTCATGGTCAATACAAATCAATGTTAAGCTAAGAGGATAAGCATAAGCTAAGGTCTTCTAAAACCAGTGCCTGGCAACCTTCATTTGGATGACAAGACTCCAGGAAGTCACCCAAGAAATAGTCTGGCACAAAAAAACCCTTATTTTTATACTTGTTAGTTTAACGGCTGAAGCTCATTAAAGTGCATCATGCTGATATTGTGAGACCTTTTCACCTTGATGAGAAATGTTGTCATGTTTTAATATGACAATATTAAATGGCATGAGATCTTGTCACAGCCCTCACTGTCACATGTTGCCTATTTCTTCTACCAATGTCTGACTTTAATTGAAAGATGCCCAACATGGGTTTTTACAGTTTGAGATGTTAAAATCATCAATTTAATAATTCGGCATGGAATCTTCAGTTCAAAAGGGAGTATTTTTTTACTTTTACCAAGGCATTTACAGCTTTGTTTATACACAAAACCACATGCATAAAACCAAATTGGCTGTGCGCAAAACCAGAGCTTACCATGAGAGTGTGTGATGCAGTCTTTGTCTCTATGACCACTTAACCAACAATTAAAGAGTGTTATGATATTTATCAGTGTGGTGGTTTGGCACCCTTACCTTGAAACAATCTGTTCATAGTCTCAAACATGCCTGGATATGTGTCTCTGGCATCAACTGGTTTAGTTCAGTGTTTCCCATGAATTAACAAGACCATGGCGGATGGCCACAGTCTAATTTGCTCCGCCATGGTCTCAAAATGAAAAAAATATTTTTACACATCTCATAATAACATTTCAGACCACTAACGTTGTGTTCTGCGGGCACTGCTCCGTGCTGCTGTAAGCTCGCACGCTCAAACACTTTGGCAATTGGCACAGGTTTGGCAATTGCTTATTCTATTTTCTATTCTTTGATTTAGGGTTGCTAGGAAAAAAATTAAATAAATTTGTTCACTTTTTTGCTGTTTCATCACCATTTATAGCTATACAATGGGCTTATGATTAAATAGTTTACTACAGCACAACACTGTTACAAGATTGTAAAGTTCTTCATAGAAATCCTCGTGATTTTGCAAGTTAATGCATTTAACTTGAAAATGTGCAAGATTTTCTTCCAGGGGGGCATGTTCCCAAACCCCTCGAGAGGGTCTGAGGCCCACCCACCATAGTCTCTTAAAATCCTGTGGGAAAAACTGTAGTAACATATACTCATCAGGGCAGAGGAGAGAACGTAGGCAGAGCGAAAAGACCTCAGAGCTGGCTGCTGTTATGGCAGAAAATTGTCTTCTTACATTTAATCTTTTATGCATGTTCTTTTACTGTTATTATTATTACTATTATTTTACTATTAATGTTATGTCTGAGCTCTGCTGAACACAGCTTCTCCCTGTAGGGAGGATTTTCCAAAGATAAGCTGGCTTCTGTTCTTCAACGGAGTCCGAATCCTTTGTCTGTCCCATCTGGGGTGCCAAACTGTCGTGGAAATTTGGAAATTGTATAATGCTGCTGAAGGATTAAGCATATAATTGAGTTACAACAAACTACAGTCTTTAAAGAAATTATTAATACAAGAGAATAAACAGAGAAGTACTTAAACACATATACTTGCTTGGGGTACCTGGCCCCAAGCAAAGGGATACATAATCATTTGCACAGTCTAATGCTGTGTCTCAATTCGGGTAATTCCTTGAGTATACTAACTTGCAGTACACTGCCTACACTATGTACTTACTTGCTTAGTGCGTTATTTTTGACTGGGTATTGTTGTCTCAAATCAAACAATGCTGTTGTGCACTAACAGGAAATGACTATTGCATGATTGTACAATCCCCACCCAGCATGGAGGCGGCCTGCAGAGCTCCAGAATAACAGCCAGGCTTTATCACCCAAAATAAAATGCTCAGAATCTGGTTTATTGCCAAGTTCAAACTTACAAGTAATTTTCTTTGGTTTATTGGTGCATAAATAAGAATTATGTAAAATAAAAGCAATAGAAAGCAAGTATTATAACCACAACCGTATACTCACAATGTAATGTAAAAATAATAATAATAATAAATAATAATAATGATAATAATAATAACAACAACAACTAGGTAAAGAAACGACAGCCCCCTTTTCATACTATTTCTGGTATTTATTTATTTATTTTTAGGTTTCACAAGCCAAAAATTGTCTGTACATCATGAGCCAGATGTCTCTTCATTTGATTTAAATTACTCAAAATGAAAATGACAGAATAACAGCAGTATCAACATTTAAACTATCTTACAGCTGCTTTCCTGTGCCATTGTTGCTGGAGTCAGCTGCTGCGTTGGCTGCAGCGCTCTGTATGACCGCAGGACCAGAGGGCTCTGTGAGCACAGCAGCTGGCCGGCCTCGCTAGCTCCTCCTGTGGGTTGGTTGCAAGCTTCCCCCGGCGCCACTTGTGGAGCTTCTCAACTCCAAAAATGTTCAAGCACATTTTTGATTCGTCATCACTTTTCGCAAAACTGTCAATATTCAACATCTACACAGTTAATTTCCTGCCTCAAAACTTTTCAGAAGTGGATTTAGAGATAAATTAGTCTATGAAACTCTCTCTCTGCTGCTTTCCGATTCTCCTGTGTTGTTAGCCCCGCCCACTTCCACTGCGTAGCTAGAATGGCAGTCATTGAGGGTGAGAAGTGTCCATCGTTCCACACTCAACTTTTTGGCCGTTATGAGTGCACTGCATTTTGCCATACTTCTCAGTGTAAACACACTTATTCCCTCAAAATAGTAAGTTTAAGTATGGATGTGCGCAAATTGAGACACAGCATAGGTTTCTACGTTTTGGGGAACAGAGATCCTCTCCTCTTCTTGAATGAACAACAAGAGGGGGAGAACACCAAAACAATCTCACTGCTCTGACCGAAACCCTAGTAAATGTGGATGGACTAACATAAGGAGTATTGAAAAAGAAAAGGTTAAGGATAAAAAATACAATACACATATATATCTAAAAGACATAACAATAATAGTAAAATTAATAGTAGTAATAATAATTGTAAAAGAACATGCATAAAAGATTAAATGACACAATTTTCTACCATAACAGCAGCTAGCCTCGGCTCTTGACTGGTAGCTAAAAGTGGACCTCGGGAGACAGCTAAAGTTTCCAGAGCATGAGTGGAAGAAGGCCAAATAACTTGAGCTGCTAGAGGCCTGCAGAGGGAATGGATGGAAGGTCTGCTGTAAGCCTATCGAGGTAGGCTGTCGGGGATTCCCAGGATAGTCTCTCCACTCAGGCTCTTTGGCATCCAAGGGTGGCATGAAAAAAGAGCCATCAGGAACATCATTGAAGTGGCGAAAAAAGCTTCAAGGTGGTTGAGGATCAAGAAGGCTGAGTCATGGTGTAGGGTGCTGCTTGCACATAAACTGTAGATCAGCCCTAGTCAACTGGCGGCCTGCAGGTTACATCCGGCCCCAAAGCAACCTCCATGTGGCCCAGCTTACATAATCTGATATATGACAAAAAAGTAAACTACATACATATTGTATGGAAGTAGCCAAAGAGTGAGCTATATCGTTTCCGTCTCATCCTTGTTGTGTACACATGTGCTGTACAGAGCTGGTTCGGCTAATAGCTTATTGTTACAAACAAGCTGAAGTGAAAGCTGCCTGTCTTCAGTAACTGTTTAGCTTAGTTTGCCACACGCATTAAAATATGGCACATTATAAACTCAACTGGTGGCCGAGACAAACAAGCCCTCCTCTCTTCTAGCAACACAGAGGGGGGAAGAGGAGGAAAGACTGATAGGGAGTTGTTGATTCTTTCTAAACTTCATTCTGTGTTTTGATGTCAGGAATATGTTTTCATCGACATTTTAGATTTGTTTCCAGTGAGATATTAGTGACTTAGCTGTTGTAAATCCTATTACTGCTCTAGAAACAACATTTAGTTGATAAAAATTCTTAAATTCTTTTTTCAAATAATATACATTTTTAAAGGCAATTGTTTAGTTATAAATAGGTCTCATAAGAGCATGATTAAAAAAACTGAACCAATAAGGATTACCAATACAAGTGTGTCTCTAAAATCCTAATGATACCCATCCCAACTGGTGAGAAAATGTCCGGCCCATCTCTGTGTCCTGGTTTTAAAATCAGGCCCAACTGAATTTGTAATTGATAAGCCCTGCTGTAGACTGATCTTCCCCGGTTGGGTCGCCCAGGGTAGAGTGTCTGATCATCAAAGACCTGAAACATCTGATGACCCTTGGTTCACCACTGATGATGTGTCCAAAGCTGCATCATCTACAGACATATGTTTCTCCTATACTGCAATACACTGAAACAGTTCTGCTCTACCGAAGTATCAGTCTTTGTTAACTCCTTCAAAGTTACTTTTTATTATGAAACAAATACAAATGGGCTTTGGAGAAGCACACAAGGTCAGCAACCGGCAAGTCCATATGTCTGTCGAAATCATTCAATAATTAACAAAGGTATCCACATTAAAAGCTGTGTGTAAAGTGCGTTAGATTTTTAGAGGTTGGATTTTGGAAGTAAACACATGACGGTGCTTCGGCCTGGAGTAAAGAAGACAGAGTTCTGTCGCACCTTAACTTTGTCTTTGCTCACTTGTGCCAATACAGTCAATTCCACAGTCTTTTGTCATTAACCTTTATTTATGTTGATTTTGTCAGATGACATCGGCATTATAAAATAATGATAAGCAGCAAGTATTACGTAACTAATGTGGGGGCAACTCTGAGATGCATGAGCAATTCTGTCAAGGGCAGGAATTTTCAATTTTAATAGAGATTTTCTTTCTAGTCTTGGTTATATAGTTATATATCGCAGTGAGTTTGAAGGATTTACACAAAATGGGATTAATTTCGCAGTAAATAAAATGCCTAAAAGGTGTTTCTATTTCAAGCATCAGTTTACAGTTGAGGTTTTCAGTGGGGCCTGTGAAGGTCACATCAATGCAAAACAACAGGACACTGCTTACAGTTTGATGAGTGAGGTACCACTGCCTATTCAACATGTAAACCGGTTGAATCTACAAAAACAAATACCCAAAAAGGCCGCTTATGCAGAGAAGTTATCAGTGACCATTAGTGCCATGAATCAACATGGTGCCTCAAGGCACATCATGAGCACAGATCAGAGGAAAGCAGAATCTTCCCTGTGAAAATACAAAAGGTATGAGTTAGGGGTGCAACAACTAATGGACGTAGTCGACAAACTTGATTATTTAATTCTTTGCCAAAAAATTTACTAATCGATTCGTTCATGACGTCATCGGGCCGTAGCGACACCGCCAGCTTAACAGAGTAAAGTGATGTGAACAGTAACGTTACTGCTTTGATGTTGTTACTAAAACATCAGAGCTGCAGTAACACCTGCACAACCTAAAACCTCCAGACTGTAGCAGCACTTCACTCTTCACCAAGCCACGATTATTCGTTTCAATAGTCGATAGATTAATTGACTATCTATAAAATAGTCATTAGTTGCAGCCCTAGTATGAGTTCTTGATTAAGTGAAGTTATTCCAAGACCTATTTTTTTTAATGAATGGACTACCAGATGGTGAACTGTATCCAACACGATGTGACATCACATCTCACGCCACTGTGTAGTGGGTTTACCTGTGCAAAACTGTGTGTAGCTGAGCACTCACTGCTGACATTATAATATATCACGTGCTATATGATACGGCACAAATGCTTGGCCAGTAAAAATGGGCTATTCTTTGTTTCGTTGTTAGGGTGGAGACAGGCTAGCGGTTTCCCCTTTTTCAGTCTTTATGCTAAGCTAAGCTAACCAGCTGCTAGCTATAGCTTCAAATTTACATTACAGACATTAAATACAAGGTAAATTTATTTGCCATATTACAACAGGTTTGTAAAATGAAATGCAATTTGTAGTTTTTTTAACGTTATCCACCATTTAAGTTTCTAAATTATCTACCAAACTTTAAAACTCACAACACCTTACTCAAACCCTTAGCATAGAGCAGACATTGTGTGAGCAGCTGTTTCTGCAAGATTAAGTGTTGTTGATTTTAGTTTTTCAACCTGTCTTTATGGTCGATTAAGGCATACAAATAAAAGTTCACTTCAGAATATCTTGAATATGTTTTGTCATTTCAGTGATTGATTGCCTTTTGTTATCACGAACCAGACTTTGTTTATCCAGCTTTGCTTTATCACCGCAGCACCGCCTGAAAGATCTGTTCATTCAATCATGCTTGTGAAGATATTGTAGAATTAATGTAAAGGATTGTTTACCAACATTTTAGAAGGGTTGTCACTTTACTAGAGTGCAGCCAAGATAAGTTGGAAAAAAATAAAAACACTTTGGAATACAAATTGAGCTGTAGCATGGAATAAACAACCCTTTCCATACTATCGATAGTGTTGTATAGCATCTTCTATCTCCCATGTTGTGTACCACTCCACTAAAAATCCACTAAAATAATTGGAAAAGAAGCTACATATAACTATGTTAATACTATACATGGAAATATCATCACTTCTCGCTCCGGAATAAAGGCATAGCTTTGAAATAAAGTTTAATGGTGAAAAAAAATCTTCATAAATAAAAACTCAGAGTCAACATCTATTAATACTTCAACACATGCATATATGAATAAAATATTTAAAATGTGTAGAAATACTCTTTGATATTCACAAATCCAAACACAATCACTCCATCCACTGCTTTTATCATATAGCATACAAAGTACATCTACAGAACACGTGCCAGAACAACATGAAGTATATAATCTAACATCAAATGATTCATGCACCTGCATTAACAGGTGCATGACATTCCTGATGTCATGCACCTGTTAATTTCTCCCCTCATTGGTTAAATGTCATCCTGTGCAGTAAACTGAGAGCATCTACCAGGGCTTTCAACATCATAAAACTGGCACCAACGAGGCCTAAGTGCTCCATCTGCCCATCAGCTGAAAGCACTCACCTCACGAGTCCTAAACATGGCTGTCGTCCATCTGAATGAATAGAAACACCAGAATTCTTTCTGTTTGGAAGTGACTGACAACCTTCACAAGACAAGGTCTGTTAATATCAATTTTGTGAAAAGAGTCACGTTGCAAATGTAAAGAGGAAAGCGACAGTGTTCCTGGAATAAATGTCAATGTGACATTATGAGTCTTATTACTATTAAAAAATATTGATAGTAAACAAGTTTATATTAACTCATTTTTTTCACTCTTATTATTCTTTGTCTTACTTCTGTCTTGTACTTCATGCTTAAAAGTTTTGAAATTACAGTTCATGTGATGCTTTTGTGGATGTAAGCAGGACGTATAATGTGAAATTGAGTCCCGTTTTTGTTGTAGCCTGTATTTGTTTACATTTTGGCAAATTGCCACAATTGAAAGTCAAAGCCAAACAAGCTATTTTCTGTTCCGGTTTGCTAGGGATGGGGATCATTCATTTTTATTGATATTGACACCCTTGAGACTGCTTAATGATCCGATTCTTTATCGATAAGCTACTATTATTTGGTGATGGTTATATGGTAAGATGAGACCCAACGGGCATGAGGTAGGCCTGCACGGTATGAGGAAAATATTCAATGTGCGATAACATTATTATATATTGAGATGTCATATTGCTTGCAATAAATAAACAAATATTGCAGTGTGCATATTAGCTGTCTGGTTGTTTTTAAATTAATTATAGGATAATTAGTCTGTATCAGTCCGTCCTCCTCCTCTTATCTACTACTGTTATTTACTGCCTGCAGACCACATTACCTGATAGAAGGAGGAGTGTTTGGTTTGTCTCAGCCAGCAGCTGAGTTTTTTAACAATGTGCCAGATTTTAAAGAGGTGCTATTATACCCATTTTCAGGTTCAAAATCTGGGGTTGTACCAGAACAGGTTTACATGGTTTAATTTTCAAAAAAAACTCCATATTTTTCTCATACTGCACATTGCTGCAGCTCCTCTTTTCACCCTGTGTTTTGTACGCTCCGCTCTTGAGCTACAGAGTGATGCATCTTACTTGAACAAAATCTTTGTTGGAGTTGCACATGTGCATTTCCCAGGTAAGGACTACTAGCCAATCAGAAGCAGAGAAGGGCGGGTCGTAAGAAACAAGGTAGTGTGATCCAAATCAAAGCAGCTTCAGCTTTGCCGAAAAATGCTTCTATAGCACCAATCGATAGACTCGATTCTACTCGGCCCTGCTCCATTTTACCGTTTTAGTACCCAGAGATAGCGACGCCACACACAACGGCCGCGACGTAATGTTCAATGCGACACACACACCAGCGATCCACACAGCTCTTAAAATATATACAGTCTACGGTTAAAACGTTTGAATATTCCTCAGAATGTAAAGACAGATAAGCGGTATGAAAACCTTCCAGCTGTGTTTTCCTCTGCCGTTGTTGCTGCAGCGGTCTGTGTGACGGCGGGAGCAGAAGGCTCTGTGAGCGGGCGGCAGGCCGGCTTCACACGCTCCTCCCACAGGTTGGCACAGGCTTTTCGCCGCCACTTGCAGAGCTCCTCAACTAAAAATATTCAAGCACATTTTTGTTCCGCCATCACGTCTCGTAAAACTGTCAATATTCCAAATCTACTCAGCTGATTTCTCACCTCAAAACTTCGCAGAAGTGGATTTAGTGATGAAATTCCATACAAAAACTGTAAAATCTAAAACTTTCTGTTGCTGGCCTCTGTCTGGTGCAATGATGATGCAGTTAATAGTGAAAATTCTCTGACTAATCAGCAGTCTGTCGTGTTTTCACGTTACATTTTAGTATCTCTCAGCTCGCTTGGAACCTCGATGGAGGTGAGGTGATACGAAAAAAGTACCTGGAAGCAGGTACAGGTACAACTTGGCAAGCTTTATGACGCGTTTTCATTGTGATGTCACAAGTCAAGGAAGTGAAGGGTTGGACTACAAGCGAGCTGTTTTCAAGCGGTTCAGAGCACAGCTTTCTGTGGGAGACTCCCTTTGGGCTGGACTTTGGGCTTTTTCACTTTGCAAACCTATTACATGCACAAAAAAGAGATATAACTCAATTAAGGAGAGGGACAAAGCCAAAAGGCGTAATACCACCTCTTTAAGATTACAGACCAGTCTATGGTACAGACAGACAGCTTTCTATTTAGTTTGTATTTAACATTTGGCTAATTGCCAAGCTAACGTTAGCTGTGTTTGTATAAAATGTACAGGGCGAGAGACTGAGCAATTTAAATGAACCCTTTCTACATGTTTACCTTACACACATGTATTGCTGTTGATGAGGGTTTTATTGTTTTACTGTCTCCACGGCAGCAGCGCAGGCTCTCTCCCAGCTGGCCGCTGTATGTGTCTATGGAGGAGCTGACAGAGAGCAGAAAAGGCTACAGTCTGATGATAAACAGTCCCAGGCCCGTTTAATACCGTGTTTTGGTGGCATCAATAAATAAACAGTTTGCTTCGCATTCATCGCATTTTAAGTTAAACTAGATTTGACACCCGAGACATAACAATACATTATAGGACCCGCTAGTCTCGATAGCAATATGGATAAGCTCGGACCTTATTGATTTTTGAGTTTCAAGAAATTTTGGAACTGGGTCCGTTTAGAACCGGGTATCGATCCCCATTCCTACTGTTTGTAATGTGCCAATGCATGTACAGACAATTGACACTGGGTTACTTTCACACTGAAGAAAACTTCAGAACTTGATGATTTTCAGGGAAGTGGATCTTTTTTCTATGATTTCTAAGGGTATTTATGGATGTTTATTCATGATGGACATTGGAAATAAAGATAAACAATGAAAATATGTGCATCTTGTCAGTGTGGTAAGGTCTGATTGAGTTATGGCACCGAGAAGGAATACGACTTTTGACACAAATTGTGTCAATAAGGCGCTAAGGGTTTTTTAAGTAACATAATTGCCTCCATGAGCTGTGTGTCACAACCACTGCTGCAGCTCCAACTGCTGACTGTGCTGGTAAACAGGACAAATCAACAGGCCAAATACAATAACTTCCCGCTGGTTTGGAGTCCTTCACCTCAACCAATATATTTTCCTCACGTCTCTCACAGTTTGAAAACATCTACTATTGATGATAAAAACAGATCTGCCCGGCATAGGTTCAGTGATGATCCAACAAACGTACATACTGTGCATCTTGATGATGCTATGTGATATATTTAAATGTTTGCCATGTTTTTTTCATAGAATGTCTGTTATGTTAAAGATTTTATTTGAAGGGCCAAGTTAATGCTGTCTTTAAGTATGCATCCCTGACCTTTAGCTTTCATCTTGTGTTTGCAAGAAAGACAAGGAGATAAGTTATGAACACTTAAACATGCCTAGCCAGGTTTCACATGGTACACAGGTACATTAAACATTAAATTATTATTTGATTCAGAAAATATTTTCATTTACTTAACTGACTTGTAAGAACAGTATGTTATGATATAGTATGTTCAATGGTGGAGGTCTGCAGCTTTGGAGTTATGCTTCTGTGTGGATGTGTCCAGATGGTCCAAATGCCTCCATGAAGGAATTAATTGATAATTCAACACAGGATTAAGACAGATAATAATTGTGGGACAGATGAAACTTTAGATGCATGTGTCGTCCATATTTGAGCCATGCATTTATTCCACACCTGTAATTACCCTGCGTTGAGTCTTTCATTAATTTGAAACAGATTATGACGATGGGAAATGGCTTCGCTGGCTGGATAACAAAATCCAAATTTCTCTCTCTTTTGAAAAGGACAATAATTACTGTTTTGTGTAATCATATAACATGAATAACAATGTTATACTGTATTTATTAATTGTCTTCATGACTGAGAGTTTTGGTTTCAAATAGATATTTGTGTTTAATGTACTTTGTGCCTTTCAAGCTCAAGATTCAATCAAGACCCAACAGTGGTTCTAATAGTGCATTTTGTTCACTGTTGTCTTTGTTTTAAAAAGCACACCACAAAACCTTTTTCCTGCCTTCACCTGTCTAATATAAAAAAATAAATAACTGACAAAAACCAGTAACCAAAAAGGTGCAACCTGATAAACCCTATCAACAGCATTAGGGACAATTCAAACAGCTGTAAATGAACCATTTCAGTGCAGAACACCATACAGAAGTACGTAATATATCAAATAAAGCTAAGTCAACCTCAGATTTAGAAATGCATACAAGAAAATGTGCACATTAACTTGAAACCATGCTGATTTTGTATTGTGCATGTGGGTACTCAGCTCAGGCTGAGACTGGGAAGCATCGGGAGCATGAGAGCTAAAGAGTACCAGGATTTAAATGTAAAAGCAGGAGAGCCTGACCTATCAGAAAGGCACTGGGCCAGTATTAGTGGATGGCTCTATAACCTGATGGTCATTACCAGCAGGCGACACAAAAAGATGTAGACTAGAGACAGAAGGAGGAAACAGGGCAGAAGCATGTTTATTTATCAGGTCTGTGCTGTCTGCCTTGTGATAAGAGTGTACTAATGGTATTATGGCTCTCTCTTATTACCAGCTCAAGAAGACAGATGCCGGGGGCTGATGAGCAATCGCTGTCAAGCAAAAGAGCCACACGTCATAATTGCCTTGTCACACAACAAATAACAGTTATTAGCAGTTGGAACGGAATTTCTTCTGGGTGGGTTGGACATAATTGTTTGGTTAACTCGACAGCCGCCCCACTCTGCGTCAGAGAAGCTCAAAATGTCAACATCCTAATATTCTCAGAATAACAGCATGCTTTAGAGTTGATCATTTCTGACCACCTTATGAGTTACATTTCCGACACGGTCATAAATATTCATTCAAACCAATTTGTTCATTCAGAATGGGAGGTGTGAATTTAACAGTCTGGGCAGGGAATGGCTGGTTTATTTCTAAATCCCACTAACACATACAAAATGATACACTGACTTCAGTTGTAAGTCTACTGGTGCAGATGTAAGGATGATAAAAATGCTGTAATCCTGAATACAGTGACTGGGTTGATACAAGTTGGGTTGATATGAGTTAAAAGATACTTAAAAATGTCCACACAAAGGAAAAGTTAAAACTGCTAAGTTAAAATGCTTCAATTCATTGTACTGTTCAGTTAAAAAAACTGATGATTAATTTCTTTATAAACCAGGAGAAAGTTAAAATACACTATGATCTGTAGATCAGTAATCCACTGCTTTTTGGGTAATAGAGGCTAAAAAGATGAATAGGATAAAAAGACAATCTGTGTTTAAAATGCTCTCTTATTTAACTTCTATAACATTTTGGGGAAATTGACCTTAAATTATAACACCTCTAACTCCTAACATCTAACAGACACATCCTGTGCTCTTATTCTTCTATCCCCTACAATTATCTTGTATTGATTGCACTTTTTGTTAACTCTAACTTCTTTCCCTAGGTATTTACCCCATTGATGCGATATGTGCCATTAGCACTAACTAGCATTTATTGATGCTTTTATTAATATGTGTTGTCAGTTGTAGATCTTGTGCTGTATTTTATGCTCTGTTAATCATTGTATGTTGTATGTAGGTCGCTTTGGATAAAAGCATCTGCCAAATGAATAGATGTAAATGACAATATGCAGCGTTTGCTTGTTTACATAAATTTTACTTTCTTTTTTTCCGTAAGTTTTAAGTATCAGTTTGTGGTTGGAGGTTGTGGTTGTTCACGATTGCTAATGCCTCGTTCAGCCTGTGTACGGAACGTGTGGCTTACGTTAGTCCATTACAACATTGGACTTGACTGAAGCGACCTCATGCCGTGTCGTACTTTATATTTACCCTTTTTACAGGTGCGTAACACAGAATCTTTTAAAACAGACATTCTGTATACTGATATACTGAAAACAGCAAAACTAGAGCCACCAATAGCCAATAATCATTTGGCAGGTGGCTGAACTCAGCAATATGACAGACTTCAGAGCATGCTGGGAAACTCCTCAGTACATCCTCAACACTCCACCATGTAAAATAGTTGTATTTCTGTGACTCATTTATCCACCCATCTCGTTAATATAATTCTTTGTTTATAAAGCTGCTTTTTTGTGAGTAGCACAAATGGAACTACATCTAATTTTACAAACCTATTTTGTAAAATGATAAATAAATGTACCTTGTACACCTTGACTTCAAATGAACACAACTGCTCAACAAAATCTTTTGTTTTCAAGTACATAATGACCCAATAGTTAGGGCCATACACCTCCACCTGGGGTAGAAAATGTTGACCAGGCACCATTAGACTTTTTTTCAAACTGAAGACAATCTCGGTATCCCCAGTACCACGGCCCTGCCAAATGTTTCACTTTTAGTTTGCAATATGCATGTGTCTTTAGGTAAAAAAGGCAAAAATTAACAAGAAGCATTAAGTATCTATGGGCTATGAATTTCTATCATAACATGACCCGATCTCAACCCAATTGTCAACCTGATATGATAGAGGAAGAGGAAACGCCTCCAGTTCTTCAGGGTTTGCAAAAAGCGGCACTTGACTTCCTATAAAATCTCAATTTTGTTTAGATCTGCGTTTTGAGGAGGCAGTGGATTCAGTATGGCTTAATCTTGCTGTTCATAAACAACCCCTAATTTGTTTACCGGTGTGTCGGGGGTATCGTCATCTTGGAATGTGGGAACATCAAAAGGAAACAGTGTTTATACCTTAGGTGCAATTCTTTCTGTCTGTAAAATGAATGTTACATCACCATGCAGAGCAGCCATCAGATAAAATGACGAGACTCTGCATGCCATTACAGAACCACCACCATGTTATATACTGTAGTACAATACAACAAATATTGTGGATTTAAAGCCCTCATTTGCATTATCTCTTTTTAAATTCACCTAAAAACCTGAGAAAGCCAATTTGTTATACTACGTTACTCGTTCCAAAGCTCAGCGTTGAGTTTTGAGCTACAGAAAGAGTGCCTTTATGTGTTCGCCTCAGACACACACAGTTTCCAAATGTCAAGCTAAAAAAGTAGATGTTGGCAGACAATTATTTTTGGGGACAATATATTTAGGTGCTTAGAAACTGTACCCCCACCACTTTGTCACTGATGATGCAGATCGTCCGTGACTTATGTTTTAAGGACCTTTGTGACACATCTCACATCACATCATTATTGTGTTGTTGCAACCAATACAACCACAATTAAGGCTACTCACTTGGGAGTTTTGTTAACTGTTCTGTTGAAATAATAGGATGAAAACTTGCCAAAGTTACAATTTTTCCTGAGGTACATGAGTGCATGTTCCTAATTTTATGGCAATTTATCCAATAGTTGAGGCATTTCACTCAAAACTTACAACGTGAACGCCATGATGCGTCTAGAGGAAACGTTAAGGCTGGCACACAGAAGGCATTTTGTCTACACATCTGTCCAACTGATGGAAGAAATATCAAAATAAATCTAGTGATCCCAAAACACATGTATGATGTGGCGTTAGAGAACCTGAGTATTTCTTCTCTGTTGCACTAGTAAAGCATTATCTCCACACAAAGCAGTTTAAATTACTCAAACATCCCTTTGTTTGTTTTCAATAAGTTAATTATTTACTGACAGAAGTTCATAATGAAAGTTGTAAATCTGATGTTATCTATTAAAAATATTCTCTAAAGTGATGCCAAAGATGAGTTTGCATACTAAAAAAGTCGAGGTAATTATTTTGAGTCACCATAATGCATGACGGAGTTTTATGGCCAGTACACAATATTTGTGGCTGATAGGCTTTCTCAGTTTACCAGCAGTTTAGTCATATGCAGATGAGCCAAAAGGTAAATTTTGGACCCTGCCAGCTTAACTGCTTTTGTTGTGATTTAATCCTTCAATAAGTTAATTATTTACTCGCACAGATATATTTGAGCTGTGCTTTTGCTTGTCTGCATCGCTATTGCACCTCTCGATGTAATTATTAATAACAACTTGCACTATGTGAGTACAGTATTACAGAAGACAGACACAGGCCCGTCGCGACAGGACAGGCAAACCAAGCAATTGCTTGGGGCCCCGAGCTGGACTGGGGCCCCAAGACAACGACTGTTTAAGAATAAAATGCAACGACAAACTGTGAGCGCCCGCGCCCCTTTGATAGATAGTCAATGCAGTAAAGTGCAATGACACTGTTATCTGAATCCCCCTCAAGGGGGCCCCTCTCAGTAGTCGCTGACAGCCATAGGCTGACAACAGCGCCAAACACGTTATCTCTGCTGCCGGCAAAATACAAACCTCCTGGTCGGCAGTCATGAAGCGGAACTATGCCTCGGGAAGCCAAAACAGAAAGAAGAGAAAGGATGAAACGGATAAGAAAAAACAAGACAGTGGTAAGTTATAAATTACACTGGATAAAATAGCTCTACTTGTCTTGTACAAATGGTGTAATTTTGCAGCAGGTAACTTTAACGACGTTAGGCTAGCAAAAATATGTTTATGTGTTAGCTAACGTAACTTTACCTGCCTGACGGTAAATGCTGCTTAGTTGTAACGAACAATTAGTGCAACTTTTTTTTTCGAACGAACGGATACGGATTATATGGTTACATACAGTAATATCTATGTTTTTTGACGAGATAAGGAAGACGCAGATCTGTTCCAGAATCACCGTTTATCATATTTAATGACATGACATTGCTATAGCTTTGTAGGTTTTGATGAAAGTGGCATAGCATGCTAACTATTCCACCGTGATAATCTATATGACATTATTTTTATAAGTTATCATATCAATGGATCTTGAACAGTAACTTTATTCTGTGTGGCAATTTTTACACTGTTACATTTTGAAGTAGGCTACTACAGTATCAGGACAACCCACATGTTTTACTGGTACTGTTTATTGTTATCTATTTTACAAGGTATATAGTCATCTGTTGCAACTTTATAATAACATAACATCCAGATAATGTTTATAACGTTAGTTTATAGACAGTTTACAAAACCAACTAGTTAGTAACCCTTAACAAAGTGTTAGGAATATCTGGTCCGTCTATCGTTTTTAGATGCTTTAAAAATGGTTTCTTAAAGGTTTACAAACATTTTTTAATCATTACGCAATAGCTAATATAATATATGATATATATATAATGTGTGTTACAATAAACTGTTAATGGACAGGAGGTTAGAGTGGAACAAGGTGGAAACAGGATACTGCAAGAGCAGTATTTGCACTGTAAAAAAAAAAAAATTTATATAAAGTGTGGGTGAACTTTAACTGTATGGCTATGCTGTGGTTCCTGTAGGCTTTGCGTGCATGTGTAGGTGGGGTTGGGGGGCTCCATGTCCATTTTGCTTGGGGCCCCCAAATTCCTTCAAACGGCCCTGGACAGACATACTGTATATCTATAGATAGATAGATAGATAGATAGATTCCAGATAAAATAAGACAGTCCATATGCTGACAATATCTGATGCTATCAAACCCAGTATAAAAAATGAAAAACAACTGGTGAAAATCAAGCTTCAATCTGACTAAATCTTTTGACATCGGCAGAGCTGCCTGTGTGCTTGTGTATGTGCCATGAAGTTACATCTCCAGCTAATCATGACTGATTGAGCTGCTTGCCTCTAATATTTATGATTGGAAATGTCATGCTGTGTCTCCATACTGCAGAGCAAACATACCATCAATGAGAAAGTGTAACCTGCTGAGCTGTCTCACAGGTCCAGACAGTCTCCTTGTGTGTGATCAATTTACCTATTATCATCCATTTTGTTGTGTGAAATGCTACTTTGCACCACACTCATGTCCAGTGTCTGTCAGGCAGATTTTCTCATTATGTTATGTATTCCACATATCATCCCCTGTATACCCCTAGCCTATCATCCTGTGATGGTTGTCAGGTTTGAACTGCCCCTACTGAAGTGTGGTTTAAGGGTGCTGTGTTTCCATCAACATATTTTTATGTGCATTTTGAAGATGGTGGGAAAATGGCCTCTATAGGAAGGAAATAAAAAAGCTAGCTATTCAATACATTAGTTTCCTACAGATAATACATTTGGTATGAATATTTTGTTGTGTAAATGTTTTTTGTGACAGTAGGTGTTGCTGTAATACCAGGTCCAGTAAGGAATTTCCAACTGAAGTCTGCATTGTGCATGTTACGGGCAGAATAAAGATGACGTTTCACACACGGATAACTGTGTCTGTCCCTTATTGCTCTGCAGACATCCAGGAATGTGTAGCAAAATAGCTACTGTCCCAGGCAACCCTAGGCTTGAGCATTAGCAAAGGTTTACGGAAACTGCAATTCAAAAAATCTATCCCAGTTTCGCATTAAGGTTTTTGAGGTGGTTTTTCCCTGGTTGAAAAAGAGTGAATGTTATTAATGGGGATGGAAACACCTTTTCTAAATAACTTCTGACGTAGTGAACATTTTTTAATAAATTAGTGGGTGTTTCTGCTCAGCTACACCCCACACAGAGACTGACCATGTCTTCCTCTGGCCCCACCCTGCCTGTTAAGGTGGACGCTTACAATCCTCCATGACTGATAGAGCCTATAAGTCGGTTGCCACATCAATTAGGGCTCTGAATGCCTTCTCTCTTCTCCTGGCATATCAGGCTGAACTGCAGGAGCAGATAGCCGCTTTACCAGCATCTGATTTGTGAAAAAATCTGTGTAATTACTGACCACTGCCTCCATGCCACCGACAGTGCGCTGTCAGCAGGGAGAGCTATGTCCACCGTGACTGTCCAAAAGCGAGCTCGTTGGCTTAACCTCTCCGACCTGTCTGACCAGCAAAAGTATGCCATCCTGGATAAGGGCGTGGACCGAACAGGCTCTTTGGCACTGCTGTTGCTACCATGCAAAAGTGATGTGAGGAGAAGAATAAAAAGGGCGAGGCCCTGCAGCTTCCCAAGAAAGACTCAGGCCACCCTGACTCCTCACAGGCCTTCACTCCAGCTGTGGCTCACTTTGAGATCCCAAGACGCCCGGTTCCTCAGCCCCCAACGCAAACTCAGCCCAACCCACAACATAGGGGGAAGGACGAAGAAGTCCTTCAGGGACCTACGGGCCCTGAACACGCACCTCAGATCATACAAGCATACTCCCCTGCTGCATTTTTTGCACCCCGGTGACTGATTCACTTTAATCGGTCTGAAGGACACATATTTTCACGTAACAATATATGCTCCTCACAGGAAGTTCATGAGGTTCGCCTTCATGGGGCACGAATGAATGTATGGTCTTGCTATTTGGGCTCTCCTTAAGACCCCGGATGTTTGCCAAATGCACGGAGGCGACAGTTGCACCTCTCAGGAAGCAGTGCGTCTGCATAGCCATGTATATCGACAACTGGCTTCTGGCCGCAGAGTCCCACTGGGGGGCACACACGGTTGCTTTTGCATCGCCTCGAGGACCCAGGGTTCAGGGTATATCTGGAAAAGTGTGTAATCATTCACAGTCAGAGTCTCTTTCATCGGTCTGATCCTGGAGTCAGTCTCCTTCAGAGCCTACCTGTCAGCAGGAAGGGTGGTTCTTGCTGGCCGTTCTTGCTGACCTTCAGGACTTGCCTTCAGCTGCTGGGTCTGATGGCATCAGCGATAGTGGCCGTCCCCCACCCCTGCAGGATTGTGAATGTAGTGTGGGCTCCCCACCTTCTTTTCACCCACATGAACTCCCTCAAGGTCCTAGTGGTGTGAACCGTGTGAGAACACTCAGTGTCCCATGTTCTTCTCCTTGAGGGATCGGGATGCACCAATGGGGATAGACGCGCTTGAACACAAGTGTCTGCTCTATGCATTTCTGCCTCTGGCCCTGATCCTGCCCACACTGGCCAGAGTGCAGGAGTAGAGAAAGTCAAATATCCTGATAGCCCTTCATTGGCTGGGGAAACATTGGTTGATCATCATCTAGTTCCTGTACGGCCAACCCTGGCCCCGTCTCCCAAAAACGCATGCGTAAAGGGAGACGTTTTTGTACATCTCAGCAGTCAAGTTATCAACAAAAAATATGCAAGATCTGGGCAAGTTAGGAATAATAAATATGCAACATCCGTTTAGACTTTCAAAATAAAACTAGTAAATAAAGTGTGTAATAAAGTTTAAAATAAAATAAACTCAATATTGACTTTTTGTATAGCACAAGAAACAAGTGAAAGTCCGGTTTCTGTTCAACCTGCCCATCTGAACTATGTCTCCTTGCCATAGACTGTAATCCACAGAAAAAAATGCGGGCCTTAAAGCAGCACTATTTTGACCCTCGGCACACCCAGTAATCTCTCTATAGTGTGCCCTCACTTTAGCGCCAGACTGCACCAAGGAAGAACAGAGAGAAGTGGGCTAAAATGTAGTTGGAAAAACAGGATTGCATGGACCCAGAAGCAGGTCTTAAGTGTAAAATCACCATTTTTGAATGCAGTCATTTGCTGAAGGAGTTTTTTTTTATTCCTGGAAGTTCCAGTGAGTGACATCTGTAACATTTAGGAGAGACCTAAAAGTGTAGTTTGATACTAGTTTAAATGGGTGGATTAAAACCATATACAGTAGGTTAAAAGCTGTTGGAGGATGTTGTGAACACGATGTTGTGAACTGTCCCACAGGTATTTTTATTTACAGTATTTATGATAATACATGTTAAAGGTAATTTCCTTGCCTACAATGTGTAACCTCTGTACAGTATTTTGTTTGTAATATAATGTAGTGTAATACTGAGCGATGGAGAAATTTAATAAATTTATAGTAGTGATGTTGTGCTTAAATGCTACCTGATGAAGTTATAAAACACTGTATATAACTGTATAACACTGTAAAATTTGAGAAGAATCTCTAGATAACAGGGTGATATTGAGTTTTGACAAACGGGATGAGATCTTATTTGAACAATATTGACTGTGTTGATTTATCTGATTTATTCTGTAGCTACTATATGTGCAGACTGGTTTTTGAGACCCCAGACTGTAGTTTAGCAACTCTTCGCTGGACGCAGGCAAGCCAGTCCCAGAGATGATGCACCCTGTATGATGAGATTGGACCACAGTAAATGTAAATGCTCCGTATTTATATAGCGCCTTTCTATTCTTTTCAACCACTCAAAGCACTTTTACACTATCACATTCACACACATTAGTACACTGAGCCTAAGTGCCCAAAACAGAAACTAACATTCATACACTGAGCCTACTGTAAGTGCCCCAAACAGAAACTAACATTCATACACATTCGTACTTGGGGTTCAGTATCTTCAACATGCAGCCTGGAGGAGCCGGGGATTGAACTGAGGACCTTCTGATTAATGGGCAACCCACTCTCCACAGCCGCGGTATGGCCAGCTGCTGCGGATGCCATTCAACCGGACTGACACAGGACACTGGCAGATAAGAAAGATCTACCACACATTCATTATCCTGCCCGGGTAGAGATACAAATACCTGTAAGACATTGGACACTTTTTAAAATTGTATTGTTTTATGAAAGAGCTCTTCTTATTTTGATTATTGTTTCAAATATGGTTGGCTAGGAGAATGGTAAAGGCACTGTAATAAACCTGCCCATTGTTCTTTAATCACACACAATCTATTTCTTACCCCTACACTACTCCTCAGAGCCTAGGTCGGAAAGTTAGAGAAAAAGCAACATAAGTGTTCTACACCTACTTTTAGTATTCAAAAACTATGCTACGGGGCTTCCCCCAGTACGTTGAACTATGAAACTAAGGGGATCCCAAGTGCGTTATAAAGTGACATCAAGGATTCTTGACCATTGGTCCATATGTGACGACTTGGGAGTAACAATGGGTTAGATTGTAGATGGTTCATTTGTACAGTTTATGATGTGCTTTTTCTGAATGAATGGCTGAGGGGCATTTAGTAATAAATAATATGCTCGGTATCACTTAAAAAGTAGTAAATGCTTTGTAACTACCTGAATTAATCATGAAATACTGTATTAACAAATGTTTAGAGAATATCTATGAATCTTTGAATTTAATTTGTAAATGCTTAATTAGGCATAGACAGCTCTCACTTTAGATGAGCTCATGCAAAATACTTAACTCACAATAGGTAACTTCCTGAATTAATTATGAATTGCAGTATTATTAAGTGTTATAAAACAACACTAGACCAGAGGCCACTAATAGGCGGACCACGGTCCGGATCCAGACCCCGGACGCTGTCCTCTCCGGACAGCTGACCTACAGCTTATTTATTATTGAGAATTACTACCTCGTGACGGAGCGTTTCTATTTTAACCTGCGCAGCTTCTCTAGCATTTACTGCACAGGTTTAGCCGCCCAAGTAACTCACAGACCTATCGCATGTCCTCCAATCGTCTCATGTGACGCTGCTCAGCCAATCAAATCTGTGCATTCCGATGCTTGCGAGTGGAGTCCACGAGATTCACCAGAGACGTTTTGGATTCGAACGAATTTGAGGAGACGGAAGGGAAAAAAGACTTCACATGGCTTTTAATCAAGAATGTGCAGATTCTTACATGTACATTCCTCCCACGAGCAGTTCATAGATCTCCAATGCTAGCTGGCCAGACAAGCTAGAGTTCACGTTTCTCACTGAACAAGAGAAAGTAGGAAAGTGGTAGGCTATATGAGAGGGAATGAAAGAAGAATAGGCATTACAGCTGTTCATTTGTTACGATGTGTTGAGTGTTGATCTTGGAGTTTTGATGAGGAGTTCAGAGAAACAGTACTAGGCCTGTAACGGTGAGGCTTTTACACAGTAACATTAGCTGGGGCAACTTTCCAGGTTGCCTTAGTAGCATCCTTTAGGCTTTGCCACTGGTAGATTTACAAGCTGGTGTGTGTGGAGCATGTGATCATTTTCTTACAATTTTCCAAATGATATATATATGAAAATGTGTATCATGTGTATGTAACATATAAAAATATAATTATGAAGCACATTATAGATGAGCTTATTAATAAAGAATTCAACAAGTATAAATATTCTTATAAATCAAATGACATACTAATGTGTATTAACGTAAGAACAATATTTATAAATTGTGAATTAAAAATATACTAATACTTAACTACCTCAGAGTGGGTAGATAATAAAGAATAAAACATTTATAACTGTGAATGTTTATCAATGACTTACTAATGTGTATTAATGTATGAACAATGCTTTATAAGTAATGAATTCTATATTTATTGAGCTTCTGTACCCCTCCAGCCTTTTGAAGCTGACATTTCTTCTCTGAGGGAGAGTTAAAGCAGGTCAGCTCACAGCAACTGCTTGAAAATACAGGACACGACTGGGATCCAGAAAGGGAGGTAACAACATTTCTACCAGTCTCTGAACTCCACACCCTGACAAACAAAACCAGGAGAGATTTCCAGCCGATGAACAGTTATCTATTTGTGGCTGCATTTTTCAGCCATATCTACAGCACAGATAATGGCTTGACACACGTCTAGACAGAACTGGTAAGAGCTCGGTAACGGGTGTTACTTTGAACATTTAGCACTTTCAAAAGGTGAAAACAAAAATATAAAGAAATGGTGATGTGCACATACAGTGCATGTATTATAATTGTACAAGAAATCTGTTCTTCTCCTGCTGCGGAATATATTCAGACAAGCACACAAAAAAGAAAAGAGTCAAAAACTCCTACCCAGCCTTTTGTTTCCCACTTTTTTATGTTAGGAGCCAAATCCAAGACATCATTGTGTGTTAGAACGCTCCCCGTTGAGAAGCCTGTAATATTTTTACCTTTAAAACAAGGATGTTGTGTTTTTCGTTGCAATTAACATTTCAGTCACTCAGTAGAGTGTAATCGATGTTGAGTGGTACACACACCACTGAACATCGATTAAATTTAAAAGCTAAAAGTCATCTGATTGCAACTTGTGTAGTGTAATAATTTAAAAGCTGGTTAGTGATTTATATTCTATTTCTGTTATTTACTTAAGAGATGCACTACTCTCCACCTGAATTCACATCACAAATCTGGTCTTAACTACTAACTGCAGTTAGCTAACTTAGGAGTTCCATTAGCTGACTGTGTCTGGAACTGGCACCAGAAAGATATGTACATGAATTCATTAGATGTACGATTGTATTTTTTAGTTTGATAAGGAAAATAGTTGCAAGAATGTTTCCTTTCCTTTGTTTCCAAACTGGAAACAAAACCAGTTATTATTAGCCAACCGCCAATAAACCTCAAGGAGAAGAAGAGGAAGCAGAACCAGTCAACTTGGCCATCTAAAAGAGACAAATGGAGAGAGGGCTTCAGGAATTCCCTAACCCTTCTTCTTCTTCCTCTCTCGGAGCGGAAACACCCGATAATTTATTCAAAAATGTTTGCTACGTCAGCACTTATTCAGAAAAGGTGTTTCCATCCCCCATTAAGCGCATTCACTCTTTTTTTTGGAAAAGGGAAAAACCACCTCAAAAACATCTATGCGAAACTGAGGTAATAAACCTTTGCTAATGCAATTGTTACCGGGCTCAAGCCTTGGGGTGCCTGGGCCAGTATCTATTTTGTTACAAAGTCCTGGATGACTGTGGAGCAGAGGCCACACTTCAGTAAAGTCTTATTCATATTCAGTAAACCTTAAAACTTTTTCCCCCCAAAATCCTTTTGAAAAAATGGGTTTCCTTGATTGTGCATACTGACAAGATACAAGCAGTTCAAACCTGACAACCATCACGGGATGATACGCTAGGGATAATATAGGGGATGATATGGGGAATACATAACACGATGAGGAAATCTGCTTGAAAGACACTGACACTGGATATGAGTGTGGTGCAAAGTAGCATTTCACACAGCAAAACGGATGATAATAAGTAAATTGATCACGCACAAGGAGACTGTCTGGACGTGTGAGACAGCTCAGCAGGTTACACTTTCTCATTGATGGTATGTTTGCTCTGTATGGAGACACAGCAGGACATTTCCAATCATAAATATTAGAGGCAAGCAGCTCAATCAGTCACAATTAGCTGTTTAATGAATAATTCTTGGCAAATACGCAAGCACACAGGCAGCTCTCCCGATGCCAGTGGGTTGTTTTTTTTACTGTATTGGTTAACATCAGATATTGTCAGCAGATGGTTTGTGTTATTTTACTGGAATCTGCTCCCCCCAAAACCCTATGACTGGAAACCCCATGGGATCACACAGCTAAACCACAGCAGCTGGCTATATACACAAAGGTTATTGTATCAATGTTTGACTTTCTTTGATTATATTAAATCTATTGTACCTCTGTAATATGCTGCAGGACACACCAGAATAATTCATATCAATAATATTATTTTTATTAGTAAGGTATTACAATGGAGTGATTACATTGACTTGTTTCAACTTTATAATTATACTTTTATTACATTTATTATTCCATCCATTATTCACAATCCTGGGGCAGAGATAGATTATGCTTTCTTTCTCATGTTGTCACACATTATGCAGAGTCAGCTCCAAACTTTTGTTCCTTATTATTCCTATTTTACTGCAACCTGAATAAATGTTTTATATATACAGTGTCTGTCCTTTTAAATAAATTCTACTACCACCTTTTTCCTATTTTTTCCTAGGCACTACAAATATCACATCAGTTGTTTATTGTATTTAGAATAATAGTTTTTATCTATGTATCCAAGATTTGTTCCCACCAAGAGTTTCTTTCTAAATCCACAATATAGTGTAATAGTGTATATTAAAAAAGCATTATGGATCTGTGCTCAGACCAATCCTCTTCACTTTATATATGCTTCCTTTAGGCAATATTATCAGGAAACACTCCATAAACTTTCATTGTTACGCAGATGATACTCAGTTATATCTGTAGATCAAGCCAGATGAAACTCATCAGTTAGCTAAGCTTCAAATGTGTCTTCAGGATGTTAAAACCTGGATGACCTGTAATTTTCTAATGTTAAACTCAGATAAAACTGAAGTTATTGTTCTAGGGCCTAAGCACCTCCGTGACGCATTATCTAAAGATATAGTTTCCCTGGATGACATCGCCCTGGCCTCCAGTACCACTGTGAGAAATCTTGAAGTTATCTTTGATCAGGACATGTCATTTAACTCTCACATCAAGCAAATTTCAAGGACCGCCTTTTTTGCACCTACGTAATATTGCAAAAATCAGGAACATCCTGTCTAAAAATGATGCAGAAAAACTAGTCCATGCATTGTTAATTCTAGCCTGAATTACTGCAATTCCTTATTATCAGGCTCCTTGAAAAAGTCCATTAAGAACGTGTTCTGACAGAAACCAGTAAAAGAGATCATATTTCTCCTGTCTTAGCTTCTCTGCATTGGCTTCCTGTAAAATCCAGAATAGAATTTAAAATCCTTCTTCTCACATACAAAGCTCTTAATGGTCAGGCACCATCTTATCTTAAAGAGCTCATAGTACCTTACTACTCCACCAGAGCACTGCACTCACCGAATGCAGGGTTACTTGTGGTTCCTAGAGTCTTCAAAAGTAGAATGGGAGCCAGAGCGTTCAGCTATCAAGCCCCTCTCCTGTGGAACCAGGTTCCAGTTTGGATTCGGGAGGCAGACACCGTCTCTACATTAAAGAGTAGGCTTAAGACTTTCCTTTTTGATAAAGCTTAAAGTTAGGGCTGGCTAAGGTGAGTCCTGAACCATCCCCCTTAGTTATACTGCTTTAGGCCTAGACTGCCGGGGGATTTCCCATGATGCACTGAGCTCCCCTCTCCTCTTCTCTCTCTCCCTCTGAGTGCAACCTCATCCCATTAATGGATGTTACTAACTCGACTTCTTCCCTTTCCCGTAGTCGTGTGCTTTCTCGTCCCTCTCCTCTCTCCTCCTATCACTTCCTGCAGGTGTTCCTGGCTCTGGACCTGTGGAGTCTGGATCTGTGGTTGAGAGTCTCCTGCTGCCCCCATGTTCCTGCCGATGCCCTCTGCTACAATTACAACTACTGTTACTAGTCCTATTGCTATAATTACTGTTATTATTATCATTAATATTACAATTATTATCATTAACACAACTATAAATATCTGTACCATTTTTCATTCAGTCTATGGCAACATTACCTTTACTGTCTGTACCTCTATGTGTACACTGTGTAGGCTGCCTCTCTCTCTCTCTCCCTCACCCCCAACCGGTCGAGGCAGATGGCCGACCACCCTGAGCCATGGTTCTGCTCGAGGTTTCTGCCTCTTAAAAGGAACTTTTTCCTTGCCTGTGTCGCCTAGTGCTTGCTCTTGGTGGGAATTGTTGGGCTTCTGTAAATAACTTCAGAGTATGGTCTAGACTTGCTCTTTATGAAAAGCGCTGTGAGATAACCGTTGTTGTGATTTGGCGCGCTATATAAATAAAATTGAATTGAATTGCTTTTTATTCTGATTCTTATGCAAATGAGGAAGAAACTGGTCACTGTCCAAAATGAAAGTAAACCCAAACCACAGACACAAGAGGCTACCTTGTTCTCATTGTTGATGCTCATCATTCTTTGTTGTTTAGCCCTTTCAAATAACTAATTACACTTTTTAGGTGAATTAAAAGTTTGCCGGCTTTAGTCATTACACTTTAATGATAAATAAAGACATCTTGATTAGTTTTAATGGACTGTTGGCTGCTGTAAATGAGGAACAAAAGAAACAATTGTCTGTAGCCAGGCCAGCAGCTGTTGGTGCTTGGAGCTGATGCTCACAACAGCATGTTAACATGCTAACAATGATAATGCTAGCATGTTAGTGTTCAGCAAGTATAACATTTACAATCTGTTTCAGTCGGTGGGGAAGCTATTGTTACACCGGTTGCTAAAAAAATGCATTCTGCAGTATTTATGTCCACACGCAGCAGTTGGGCAGCACTTTGTGTACAAGGATTTCTATGAGACACGTAAACAGACATGCTATAAAAGTATAAACTACAGCTTTCAACTGTTGATACGAAGAGCAGGCATCTTGACTCACAAAGTTGGGGTAATGCGGTTCTCCCAACTTTCCAAATCTCTTCCAAATAAGGGGGCGTTGCCTTTAAAATTTCTGTCCTTGAATTCGGAAATTTCAACTTCCCATGTCAAATGAAACGCACCAACACTACCCCGACTTTGTGGCCAAGATGGTCGCTCCGAGTATCAACAGTGAAACTGCAGTTTACACTGTTTATTAGCACTTCTGTGTACGGGAAATTTTCATAAAGAAAGTGCTGTCCAACTGCTGTCTGTGGACGTGTTGCATGCGTAAATACTGCACAATGTCAAGGCTAGTTGTAAACAACGGCTGGCCGAGCGAGGTTTTCCGACTCGTAACTGGAACGCCGTCAACTCGGGTGTGACGTCATTCCCAGTTTTGACTTCCGAGGTTAATGAAACGCACCATAACTCAAGATCAAACTATATCGGTATAAACAGTATTGTATAATCTCTTTGAAATTACATCTGTATACCTCATAATACCGATATACCATCCAGCCCTATTGTGTGTTATAGGCTCTAAGGCCAACCACAGTTCAGTAGCGTAAGGTAATAACTGTCACCCCACTGTCATGAAGGGCCCTTGGGATCCACAGTTACCAAGCACACCCGCGCACATACACACTGCGTTCATGTCTAGAAGTGAACCCTATAATTGGAAATTTGTGTGCCTTGTTTCCTCGTGAACAGTTTAGCAACTGATAAGATTAGATGCAATATATACATAAATTACTTATTTAAAGCTCCTTAAATCGACATGCGCTGCTGTAGCAGTTGTAATGCTTGCACCTGGACGCAGCAGTCTAAAGTAATGGCATGTAATGGATTAGAGTCGGACTGTGTCACCTAGACTTATTTGCAGACTGTACAGAAGTCAAAGAGAAAGTCATAAGGAGCATGGCATGCACTGTCATTGTCAAAATCCTGAAATGTCATTACAAACAGTTGAGTGTACGAAAGGTGTCAACTGTGCTGAAATGACACAGAATTTTTTCGGGCTTTTCAGTAAAATAACCTCCCGCATCACGGAAACCACACTCCTCTTCGACTGAGAAGCAAGAGATTATGGTGAATAAGAAAGAGAAGTGGCCTATTCATAAACAACACCATGTCCTGAAAACAGGCCAGCTAAGGCACACACACAGTTTAACACCCACAAGCACATCCACACAAACAGATGCTCAGCAGCGACCTGAAATGATAACAGCCTTTTAAACAGCGGCACGGAAGCCACACCAAATCTACTGAAAAAAGCACTTGTGAAGTTAATCACCTATTTGAAAGGCATCTGACAAGCCTTGCATTGAGTGAAATCTTTGCCAATGTCCTTAGTAAAATATATAAAACAATCTTATTTGGGAGTGTTGCCACCATCTTCTCTCTGTCCTTTCTCTCCTGTCCTCTCATTAAATGTTTGAATAGCATGGCTGCTAACTTGCAGACGACAAGACTCGAGAAACTAGGTTTCTCGAGTCTTGTCGTCTTGTCACATGATCAAATAGAAACTTAAGATTGGGCAACAATACACATATTACCCAGAAATCATGACTACATATGTGGGCCAACACGAATGCCAAAGGAAAAAAAGACTAAATTCATTCTGCGGAATCTGTGGAACTAGTTGTTTTACTATTTCAGTGTTTACTACAGTTAGGTAGGGTTTTGTTGATTTCATTCTTTTCAATTGTTGCAGTTTGTAAGATGGTGGGGGTTAGACAGCTAGAAAGGTAAGTTTTTTGTTTGTTGATTTGACACTTGTTCCATGCATCACCGTGTCTTCTTTCGATTTCTCTTGTGCTAAATGTTACTTGATCTTTGATGAAAAGCTTGAAACTGTTTATTATTTTTGAGTCACCTGCCGGAATACACAGACTCTATGTGGCTTCCTTCATCCTTAGAAAACTCCTAGTTGTAATACCATCTTAGTTTAGCATGTTAGCATGCTACCATTTGCTAATTCGCACTGAAGGTAATGTACTGTTCTCATCCAAATGAAACAGCAAGCTAAACTCATTTCTCAAACATCTTCTCCAATGAACAGGCTGCGTGTTGTACTTGGCAGAATTTATTCGAGAAAAGGTAAAACTGAAATAAACCCAAAGATACCCAAAAATACAGGAGATATTACAAATTGTAGCTGGAATAATGACGCTAACAATATTCAGGTATGCTAGCTTGTTACTTAAGTAAGTACATTGTCAATGCACTAAATAATAGCAAGAATGACTAACTAAACTTTACATTATTCCACGTGTTCCTAAATAAATAATAAATACTCACTGGCAATGCCGCACTAAGACAGCGGAACCAGTTGTTGGCTGAGAAGACGTTCAGGCTCCAACATGTGCTCGTCAGTATACACTCAAAATGGCTGCCCTCATGTTAAATAAGAACTTCAAAATAAGAAGATCAGCTTCAAATTAAAAGTCTCTAAATGTTTTAGCTTGTAACATTACAGGTAAAGTACAACTGAGTTTGATGGAAAAGTCATTAGCTGATTACCTGGTGATGGCACTATACGAAGGGACAGAGGATCAGTTTTACAAATACTCCTCTGGGGACCATGAATGTCTTACATTCATTTCAAAGCTGTCTATTTGATAGCTGTTAAATATTTCTAGAAAAAAACAAATATGGCAACCTCATGGTGCTAGAGCAAAAGCTGAAAGATCACAAATGTCATTAGATACATCATATGGGAAACAGAATATCGTTTGGTACCAATCAATCTAGTGAATGTTGAGATATTTTACTGAATAGGTAAAAGCCTTGACCTGCTAGTGGCATTATATGAAGAGTCAGTGAATCACCAAAGTTATTACAATTTTTCTTCTAGGGAACTCAGTATATGTGGCAAATGTCATGGGAATCTCTATATGTCAAGATATTTCACTCTGAACGACAAATGTCAACCTCACGGTGGCTTTAGAGAATATGTCAAGTGATCGCCCAAGTTAGTAGAACTCTGGTTATCTGTACAAAATTTAAATCAATTTGGACCAAAGTGGTGGGGTGACCCTAGATGTATCCGACCACAAGAACCTGTTTTAATTCACAGCCTGACGTGAGCTTAGCTGATGTAAAGCGTAATATTGTAAATGGCATTTAGTAAGTTTGAATCTGGATCATCCAATCAACAGCAAGGTTAGATGCCGTACGTCTACAGGTGTTGCCTTAAAAAGCAAACTAAAGGCAAGAATCAAGCCAATGATCTATACACTGTACTAATGGCTCCTATCAGGCATTATTACCTGACAAAGATCTCTGTTACTCAGAAACATTGATTACTTTAAACTGATGTGAGCTAGCACAGTTTGGGGATCTTTTTTTTATATTCCGTATTTGTACGTAAACAGCAATACATCCAGCCTTTCTGATAGATACGGTTCTTATAGCTGATGCAAAAACATGTCAAAAAAATCTGTGCAAAATACTGACAAATAATGTGTGTACTACAGTGATTTTCATCAGTGGATGGTTCATCAATCATGGAAAACACCTCCTGCTTCCGATGTGCAGCCAGCTCATCAAACGCTCCAGCCAGAAAAGAATTCTCTGAAACAGCCATACAGCTATCTTACCTTGTCCCCCCACTCATTCTCCCCTTTCCCTTCTCTCACACACATTAACATGTATAAAATGCCACAAATGACTCCTACCTAGAGAGAGGGAGGCTGGAAAGTCGACAACCCAAACACTAATGAAAAACAAATCCCCACTGAATCCCATCTGAAAGGAATTCCAGCCAAGTATTCATCATTCATTTCTGAGTGCAAATCCCCTTTTGGTATTTCACCATCCCATTTCTTTCCTGCCATACCTGTGCATGCTTTCCCCTCATATGCACTCTCAAATCCTGCAGTAATGCCAAAATATGAGCAAGGTGTCACCAGTATGACAACAGATTTATGGATATTTAAAACACAATCAAGACCGAAAGCAGTCAAACAGGGTTTTTAAAAAGTAATAAAAAAAGAAATTATTAGAATCTGACTTTAATGTTTGGTTTCACCGTCTGTCAAGGCTCAAAATAATATTTTTTTTAATCAGTTCTGATTGTAGCTCATAAGCAGACCTTTGGATAGCTGCTTTAATATTATTCTTCCAGCCCTGCAGTCACAGGGGGCGAGGGTTGAAACCGACTTGGAATGTGACAGTCATACTAAGTAGCAGGTAAAAGCTGTAGGCCCGAGCAGGTGCAGTTACTGGAAACATGCATCATAATAACAGAGCCACTGTGTTCCCGCAGCACTATAACAATAACACTGTTAGGAGAGACCAAGTGAAAAAAGACTGAGATGGTGTGTGTGAATCACAGAGATCCGCCATTCGCCTGGATAAAGAGCTTTAGTCATTCCTGCCCCCAGAATTGAAAACCAGTGACTGTGAGTCTGAGTCCAGAAGTTCAGAGTAATTGTGGAGAACTGGTCAAGTAAGTGAGCAGTTAATTAATTGCCATGCCATGTTAAATTAATATGCTGTACTAGAACTGAATCATTTAGAGGCTCTGGCCTGATGGTTGTTCTCTGTCGAGGCCTGGAAAAACAGTGGTACAGAAGCTTTTATTTGAAACAGGAAAACAGTAGCCTATAATAAGAGAGATTTCTTTATTGTTTATTGCTGTTTAATATTTTGTATATTTTAATTGAAAGCAGCTCTATTTTTTAATCTGCTTGTCTATTAATGTGCATCTGATTATTTCTGCTATTAATACAAACTCAACACTTCCTCCGTATTTACCTGCCGACTTGATAATTTAATATAATATGCAATTCCACAGCACAAACTGCATCAGTAAAGAGTCATGCTGGTGTTCTGAGTTTCTCTTTTTAACAAAAAAAATCCACTTTCGTTCAAAAATCAGTAATGCATATTACAATCATTTCTACTTTGCCGCTGTTGTCAATGAATCTCATCACTCCTTCAGCACGTTTCATATTAAAAGTGGTATGGACTTTCCCACAACATTATTCCAGCCAATCAGTGACTGGCAGCGTTAGAGCTAGTGAACAGGAGTGATGGGGAGAAGGGGACAGTGGGAGAGGGAGTTATATACACCAGTACATTCGAATGTGCTGGACTCCAGGCACTGTGACGAAGGAGAGATGGCAGAGAAACAGCCAAAGAGAAAGGTTTTAACAGAGAAGAAAGTTACATGACCGTGCAAGGCCAAAGGCGTTTCAACGCTGGAGAAACTCCCGGGATTTGAACTTTGGGGGAACAAAACCTCTTAGAGAGCCCTGAAGGGTTCGGTGTATTTGTTTGCCAGACGAGTTCAAATATCAACAATCCTTCAGCAGAATCCCTCCCCCTTTAAAATGAGCACTGCAATTTTAATGTGAAACACCAGCAGTAATTGTTGAGCTTCACAGATGGTAACTTAACAGCCAAGTAGAAGCCATTGGCTAGTATGAAATGACTTTAATGGACTTAGTAGATTAGTAGATTAATAGATTAGTCGATCAAAAGCAATAAATCAAATATTTTTATAAACTAATAATTTCCTGTTATAGCTTCTAAGTTTTAGGGATTTGCTGTTTTCTGTGTCTTACGTGAGAGTAAATCAATATTTTTGAGGTTTGGGACTGTTTGTCAGACAAAACAAAACTTTTGAAGACATCATCCTCAAGCTTCAAGGAGATTAAACAAGCATTTTTTTTGCTATTTTATAACATTTTATAGACCAAATATGCAGATTATTTTCTCAATTAATTGATCAAAATTAAAATAGTCGTTAGTCGTTTCATCTGTAATGAAATTAGTGCTGTGATAATGTACATTACGCTGAATTTACCATGTGAAACATTACAGTACACCTCCTCTTAACATACTTTATTAGCAGTTTTTGATGGTGTTATATTTGATCATTTACCGTCAACATCATGTATGTAATTTTAATGTAACGGGGAAGTAAACACTTTCTGTAGACAGCCATTAATTCCAAAATGCTGGAAACTGTCAACTGTCAAACCTCTGCCATTGAAAATATTTGGGTAATATGCAATTTCAGGCTGGATACTTCGTTGATGCTGCTTTATGAAATATTAATAAACAAGATTAAGAGACAGAAAAAAATAATATGCATATAGTTGTACAGCAGTGTGATTTGGGGTTACTCATTAGGGAGGAGTAAATGGTGAGAATTCTCTCATTATCCCTTCGCTCCCCTCTCCTTCCCTGTTCCCCGTCAGTTGTTCAAAAGCCTCCTCTCTTTGAAAACTGGGTTTCTGTGTCTCTTTTTGAAGAGAGGAAAAACACATTCCACCACTGAGTTTCCTTTTGAAGATCTCTGTTTCATACCAACGTAGCCATTGTACAAGTTCGGCTTTTTCCCTTCATACTTGTTGGACTGATGGTGCAACTTTCCCTCATCCACAAGAAAATCTGAAGGGAAACTTTTCTTCTGTTACAAGAGATGGTCTGTCAGTTAGATAGCTGACAGTTTTGTACTGTATGCCAACACACCAGGTTGATTCCGCTCCTAATGGGAGGTAGATGTGGTTACAAACATCCTTATTCATTTGTCTTCTCTTTACTTGCATCCCCTTTATTTATGGTTGGTATAGAGCAGATGAAATCAAAAGGAGAAGGTGGCATTTACTTGGATTCACCCAATGTGTATGCATGGTGACACACCTGCACAAAGCCTACCACTTTATTTGCAAATGTGTTGATTAAGTAAGTAAACGTAGAGGGGTCTGTCTATGAATGAAGCACGAAAAGATGGAGGATACGCACGGCATACTAGACATACATTTATTTTATTTTTAAAAGTGAACTAGTCAATTAATTCATGTGACTATGCCTGGCAAGGTTTTTTTTTCACAAATATCTTTATTGAATTTTAAATGTTTTTCAGACATACAAAAGAAAGACTGTATAAAGACAAACATAAAAATTTAAAACAAATACAGCCTCCCCCCACCCTAGAACCCCATGCTCACTCCATCAGCAAAAAAATTATAGTTTACATGTCACAGGCATTTACAAGGCGCAAGAAAGGCAACCACATATCTTTAAAGTCCTCAAGTTTTCCTCTCGCAATGTAGGTCAGTTTCTCCAGTGCCAGGTTGTTAGACATTAGTTTAATCCACTGGTTTATCTTTGGTCTTTCTGTGTCCTTCCAGTTCAGAGCAATTACATGTTTAGCCTGCAATAAGCAGAAACTAACAAGATTCCTCTTTTTTGTAGTCCCTTTAGGAAAGATGTGCAGCAAGCAGAGTTTACCGTCCATTGGCATGTTACATTCAATCAAACGGGAAATAAATGCAGTAACCTCCTTCCAAAAAGTCTGAAGTTCCGGACACTGCCACATACAATGAAGAAGAGTGCCCTTATCTACACCACATTTTACACACACATCAGGAATATTAGAATTAAAATGGTGAAGTTTAACAGGAGTAATGTAGGTTCTAAATAACCATTTGTACTGCAGCAATCTAAACCTGGTGTTAATAGTTTGTGTCTGTGCCAGCAGGCAAGAATTTTTCCACTCATCATCTGAAATTTCTGTTTGTAAATCAGTTTTCCATGCTTGTAAATACGAAAGACTACTTTCTTTCGAGGAAAGTAGTAAAATGTTGTAGAATTTGGAAAGCAGGCCTCTACTCTGATGATGGTTAACGGCTATGTTCTCTATAGTGGAGAGTGGGGGTTTCACAGTAGACTTTAGTTGGGTAGTGATGAAACTTCTAACCTGTAAGTACTTAAAACAGTGTTTTTTGGGCAAACCATATTTATTCACCAATTGCTCAAAAGACATCAATACTCCTTCACTATATAGGTCCCCGATTTTACTCAAGCCATTATTCAGCCAAATTCTAAACCCCCTGTCTGCTCTTCCTGGTTTAAATCTGTCATTTCCCCAAATTGGCGACAAACATGAGAGCTTAGATACCTCCGACAAGGCAGAATGACATTGGTGCCAAATTGATATTGTATTTTTGAGAAAAGGATTTTTCGTGTTTTTTACTAATTGTTTGATTTCGGCTGCATAAAGATAATTTGTCAAAGGTAGCTTCAATGTATTGTTCTCAATGTATATCCAAGATGGTGGTAGAAAAATAATAAGTAGCAGCACATAGTTGAGCTGCCCAATAGTACAACTTAACATTAGGCAATCTAAGCCTCCCTCGGTCATAGGGCAGATATAGAAGGGAGAGCCGCAGCCTGGGGCGTTTACTATTCCATATAAATTTGGTAAAGGTTTTATTCAAGGAGGAAAAGAAGGAGGTTGGAATGTGTAAGGGGATGGACTGAAAAAGATATAAGAATTTCGGGAGAATGGACATTTTAATAATATTAATGCGACCTATCATAGAGATTGGCATCCCACCCCATCTTTCTAAGGAATCCACTACATTTATGCCTGGCAAGGTGGTATTGTATTGGTAGTGTGTTGCCTGTGACTTTGCCTCCTAGTAAAACTTAAAGCAACTAATACCTTGAATACAATTACTCATGTCCTGTAATTAACATAGGGGTTTCACAGAGTGCTTATCACTCCTAGAGAGGCCTGAGCAAGAACCTGGAAAATGAGATGCATTCTCATCATACACAGCTGTAGGCAAGGAAGAAAATATTAGCAGCTATAGTATCTTACTGTGTACGGCCTCTGTCATTATCTGGGTTTATTAATGTTTGGTTTCACAGCATGTACAGCGTTATAAAAGGTTGTATAATACCACAGGGTAATAAACATTGGACTTCATGACAAAAAATATTTCATTCTCCTAAAATGTTTTTAAGTAAACTCAATACACAAGTAGTGAAATTATTGCTGCAGCAAAAAAAAAAAAACTTGTTTTGATCATAACCTAACCTTGCCCACACTTTCTTTTCTATTAGCATTTTAATATTTGCATAATATTACTCATGTCAGTAAACAAAGCCAACAGTATTTCTTAAGAAACATCACAAGCACTTAAGGTTCCTGTCAAGACAAAGTGGCTTCGTTGTGGGTTGGCAAATCATGATGCATCCTCCAGAAATGTGCAGTAAGTAATTTATCATCAAATAGAGAACACTTTAATAAACTGACACTTTACTGATTGGCGCATTGCTATTACCGCGCTGAGTCAAGTTAAGTCAAAAGAACATAAAATATAAAACAAGACAAGATCACAGCAGCTACTATAGACATCAGACTTAATTACTTTGACTTCATAGCTTAATGTCACATGCTGGTGCTTACTATTCAGTCACACTGTATTTTCAAACACATTAAGTCAGAATTTTGAGTTAATGTTAACTGGTTAATTATATGGTTCATATGTTTTGATTTCATGACTGCAGAGTTTGGAATCCCAGATGATGATCTAATACATGTTTTCTTTTCCCACCCTCTCTGTAGGGAGGTGAGTGTTTTTGGATGAGCTGACAAGTGATTTTGAATTGCTACCAAATTAGAGCATTACAGCCAATCAGACAGCTATTTTCTCGTCTTTCTTTTGTGTCGTCAAGCAAATCTTCAAATCCTTGAGGATTTGGCCTTCACTGAACGGCAGAGAAAATAACAAGAGTAGTTATTAAGAACTCCTCGGCGGAAGTGCTCATTTTCCACTGCCACAAAAAGGTCAGCCATTTCAGCTGCAGTTTTCTCCCACACTATCTGAAGAAAATTACTTTGCATGACTGTAGGTCTGTGTGAAGGAATATGTGACGGAAGGTACAGTATTCTAGATGGTAGGAAAATTCACAGAAAGAATTAATAAAGAAAACATAGTGCTTCTAATATCCAGAGAAACTGTGACATTACAATATAAGACCAACATGAAGGGACTGAGAGTTGGATAATGTTTTTAGATTGGACAGTTTTTCATTGTGAATGTCAATAGTTACAATTGACAAGTTTCTCATTTGTTAAACGCATTGTGGGTCTGACAGGGAAGGTGATGTTGGTATTTTTGATTTTTGATGTCTGTGACTTTTTTGATCCTTTGACTTCTCACCTAGTGCCATTGTAACAGCGTACGGTGATAGTTATCAACCATATATGGATCAAAAGACTTCAGACTGAATCATCCCTATGTAAATGCTGTTTAAACAATTTGCTGACACTGACCAAACAATCGGCCTACATTGTTCATTTTGAGTCATTTCATATGGTAAAAAAAACTTCAAGCTGTCATGTGTTTAGGCTCTCTTCTAACTTATTTGTAAATAGCTATGGCACTGCCACAGGGTGTAACAGCTGTCCCTGCCTGGTCTCCCAACAGTTGAGTGAGCTACTTCGCCCTCCTGTTCCTCCTCTGCTGGCATTTTTGGACTTTTTCAGTGTGAAAATTCTGTAAATAATAATTTATGGCTTATATCTGTGTCTGCAAAACTAATGTCAGCGGTTCTTTGTGTTTAGTGCTAATTAGCTCATCTTAGCATGTTAAGAAGTTAAACTAAGATGGTAAGAGCGGTACAGATTTTTGAAGTGACGTTTAAATTGTAAGGAAAACGTCATATAGTTAATTATTTCTTTAATGTTTTTTTTACTTTAACACAGCGGCTAAATATCAAAAAGTAATTTTGGACCTCAACTTTTATCTAACAGTTACAGCTTCACAGATCAGCTAGCATGGGCTATAGAGTCTTAAGCCCTGACAGACTAGATAGAAGTGTAAGTCTGACTGAGCTATGACTCGAATCAAGCAATACAGTTGTGACTCAAATTCACCTCATGCAGTATCTTTGCCTCATGTGTCTTCCTCCGCGACTCCCCTTCAACTCTCCAGTGACACCCTTGGGAGTGTTTTCGCTTTCTCCTACTGCTTTGTTGTGTCGATTGTCCATATCTAAATCTATAAAAAGACCATATCCTGTAATTTCCCATGGTTATAAAGCCATCTGGAACGATGTGGTAAATTACAACACTCTGATAAATACATTTTTAAAATAACTATGTCATTGCAAATGCCTTAAGCTATTTTCACATTTGGGCCTTGTAATGATTTCTCTTTCACTATTATCCAATCCAGCCATGGAAAACAAAGACATGCATCTGTCGCAGGTGGACTGGTGGGAACAAAGTGTTAGCTTCTGGAAAATTCAACAGCCTCTCACTGTTGCTGCATTAGCAGAACGGATTTCACTTACAAATTTATCCACTTCAGTCACAGGTCAACGCTCTCAGCACGATAGCTCCTTCAAATTTCTTATCCCGTCTCTTTTTACCCTGGAATTCTTTATGCATGAATCATTAAACTATATTTACAAGCTGTGTGAAATATGTTTGTAATTTGACAGAAAGACAGAGAAAGAAAGACAAAGAAAAAATGAAAGAAAGACAAAGAAAAAAGATTCTTTGAATCAGTTAAAAAAACAGCTGTGAAGGAATTTTATTTGTATTTCAATGCAGTAATGCTGCCAGCAAAACAGTCTGTGCACAGCCAGCTGGGAATAATTCATTTGGTCTTTTTTACACTGAGAGAATTCCCTTATTTGATTGTGTTTTTTTCACGGATCATTGTCTTTTCCTCGTCAGAAAAAAAAGTGGCCATGGATTAAGACAGAACAGTCTGTCAGCAGCCAAATCTCATCTGGCAGAGCCTTAACCCCTCTGGTGCTCGGCAGTAGAAAAATGTGTTGCTGTCTGCCTGGGCACAGAAGAGGAGTCACATACTAAATGTGCATATAATTTAACACACAATTGGAAACACTTGTCACTGCCTCAGTATGCTAGTAACATATATGTTAACTTCTTTTTTCTCTCAAGTGTTAACTTTGCTGAAGAAATTATGCTTTCTCCATTACCTCAGCTTTTCAACAACAGTGATATGAAACTGACAGCTGGCATAATGGAAAGCCACCTTACAGGGCTGCTAATGACAGGGTTTCTCTCCAAAGTGTTTAGACAGATGTAGGTGATGCATTGCTTTTCACTGTGTACTTGCAAAGTATCCTTGTTTATCGGAGTAACTCAGAGGCTTCAAAGTGATATGACATTGCATCAGATTGATGGATTCTGTATGCAAACACAACACTGTGGTGTATTCAGCTTCCAATATGTCTTTGAATGAATAAGGCATTGTTCTCCTATTTCACACGGTCTCCAGCAGCAGGCGAAATAAAATTCCAGACGGTTCTCATTTCCTTTCATTTTTTTTATTTATGTGTATTGTCAGTGAACAATACAGCAACAAACCCCCGAAAATACAGAAACGTAGAAAGAGCAGGATTTTGCCAATGGAGTTTGCGGTTCACATCCACACCATTTGTTCAAGATAAAATTACTGAAGAGCTCTCCACGCTAACAAGCTAACAATCAGTTAGAATACTCATTAGCTCATTTGCTTAGCTTGGTTGCTGACAAGACAATTTATTCAAAATACCATCGACTTTTGTGTCAAAACTTTCTGCAAACCATTCCTGTCAGGAGGAGGTTAAATAAAAGTGAAAGGTGCAACACATCTATTAAGCAATAATGCCATGGCTTACTCTGTTTTGGACTCTCCGCCTCTCTGTCCCTTCAAAGCTTAGTATTGTCAAGGGGGCGTGCCAAGTTCACCAAACCTGCGTCCTCAAGCAGATCCTCTGATTGCAGCAAAATCAATTCATTATATGGAATCGCAGCAATCAGAGCTTGAGGATCCGCTTGTTTTAATTCCTGGTGTGTAAAGGCTTTAGAAGAAATAAAACAATTATAACCCAGTTTAACAATGTCTTCCATTTGTCCTTCAATCAATGTAAAACGTGATCTTTTGTGGTTAACTGATTAAGTAACAAACCATAGTCACTGTATTAATGGATACAATCCATGATAAACACCAGTCCATTGCATGACAGTTTTAAAATTCAACATGCAGCCCTTCAATCAGTCTGAGGTAGTAGAGGATGCAAATGTAATGATTAATGAATCACTGGCCACATTAACTCACGTAAACCCATTTAAACCTTGAAAAATTAAATCCAGAAAGCATGCCATTCAAACATGATTTGCTGTTTGGTATTTTTACGTACAACCCAAATAAATTTAGTATGTCAATTTTGAATTACATGACACAAAAATAATGAGGTCATTCAGCACTGCTGTTTTTGTTCGGTCTGTAATTACTAAATTGACAAAGTTCTAGAGATTAAACATAATTCTGTGCATCTTACATTCTAGAAAACTTTGAGATTAACGCAGGGGGGAAAAACCTTAACTCATTCTTGTATTAATGAAAAGTGTCAGGACCAGGGCCAGAAACTCAGACGCAGACCAGAGTGAGGAGAAAAACAAAAGATTTATTTAGTTGACAGGTGATAACTGAGGTTGCTTGGCGTGGTGTGATGTTCCGAGGTTCCAGGTTCTGATGCTCAGGGATTTTGTGGTTCAGGTGAGGGTCCAAAGGGTGAGCTGGCTGGTACTCTGGTAACAGAAGACAAGCAGGTTAAGCTCAGTTTCAAATGTTTCAAGTAGACAAGACTTAGTTTAGGCTGGCGTGTTCGTACTGATTGGTACAACGATCCGGCGGGGACTGGAAGGTTGGGCTGGGTTATAGAAGGAGAGTGGATTGCCGGATGAGTCTCTGGTGTGCTGATGATGGAATGGTTTCAGGTGTGTAGACTGGAGCCTCAGGCGACCACGCCCCCAGCAACTCCAGAGCATGCAGGAGGGAAGCAGAGGACGAACAAAACAAACACACCAAGCATACCACAAAGGGACAAAATAACACAAACCACAATCACACACACACCACAAGAAGGTCAGGGTCCCGACCGGGGTCGTGACAGTACCCCCTCCCTGACGAGCGCCCCCTGGCGGTCCTCCAGGTTTCTCAGGGTGAGAGCGGTGGAAAGCCCGCACGAGGGCAGCATCCAAAACCCGCCGCTGGGAACCCAGCTCCGCTCCTCAGGACCATAACCCTCCCAGTCGATAAGATACTGCACGCGCGCCCGGCGGCGAGAATCCAAAATCCGGCGCACCGTGAAAGCTGGATGGCCATCAATAAGCCGGGCGGGCGGAGGGGCCGGAGCGGAGGGAGCAGGGGCTGATGAGAACAGGCTTGAGCAGAGAAACATGGAATGTAGGATGGACCTTGAGTGTGGGGGCAGTCGGGTCGAACAGTTACCGGGTGATGATTTCCTCAATGGTCAAAGGTCCAATGTATCTGGGAGACAGCTTCTTGGAGTCCGTCTTCAAAGGAAGGTCCCGGGTTGAAAGCCACACCTTGTCCCCGACGGCATAGGTGGGTGCAGGTGTCCGGACGACGGTTGGCGTGGTACTCATACCAGGCAGATGTTTTCAGAAGGGTGGTTCGGGCTCTGTGCCAGGTGCGGTGGCATCTGCGGATGTAGGCTTGGACGGAGGGAACTGCCAACTCTCTTCCTGAGAGGGAAACAATGGAGGTTGAAAACCATAAACACACTGAAAGGGTGACAGACCTGTGGCCGATGTAGGAAGCGTGTTGTGGGCGTACTCCACCCATGGCAGCTGAGATGCCCAGGAGGTGGGGTTAGAGGATGCCAGACAACGCAGGGTGGTCTCAAGCTTTTGGTTGGCTCTCTGCCTGGCCGTTAGCTTGAGGATGGAAACCCGAGGTCAGGCTGACTGTGGCACCGATGGCACGGCAGAACGACCTCCAGACAGCGGAAGTGAACTGGGGACCTCTGTCCGAAACAATGTCCAAAGGCAGACCGTGGATTGTGAACACCGCAGAGACCAGGAGTTCAGCAGTTTCTTTGGCTGTGGGCAGCTTGGGCAGAGGCAGATAACGGGCAAACTTGCTAAAACGGTCCACTACAGTCAGAACTACAGTCATACCTTTAGAGGGGGGCAGCCCGGACACAAAATCCAGTGACAGGTGAGACCATGGGCGACGAGGTATAGGGAGTGGCTGCAGGTACCCCGGGGGAGGACGGTTAGAACCCTTGTTCTGTGCACAGACAGGACAGGCGGAAACAAAGTTCTGGACATCGGCCCTCATCTCCGGCCACCAGAAGCGCCTTCGCAGGAAGGCCAGGGAGCCGAGCCACTCCAGGATGACAAGAGAGTTTGGAGGAGTGGCCCCACTGTAACACAGACGACCGAACAGAGAGAGGCACAAACAAGCGGCCAGGGGCCGTTACCTGGGTCTGGCTGGTGCTGAAGTGCCGTCCTCACCTCCCTCTCAATCTCCCACAGGGCTGCCCCGACGATACAGGTCCGAGGTATAATGGTGTCAGGTTCAGCAGTAGATTCCTCTTTACGAACATCCGGAAAGCTGCCTGGTTTGGCATTTCTGGAGCCGGGCCTATAGGTGAGTGAAAAATGGAACCGACCAAAGAAAAGAGCCCACCTGGCTTGATCGGGGATTCAGGCGCTTTGCTGAGCGGATGTATTCCAGGTTCTTATGGTCGGTCCAAACCACGAACGGTTGCTCGGTGCCCTCAAGCCAGTGTCGCCACTCTTCGAGGGCCATCTTCACAGCCAGCAATTCCCGGTCCCCAACGTCATAGTTTCTTTCTGTGGGAGATAAACGATGAGAGAGAAAGGCACAGGGATGAAGTTTATTGTCCTCAGGGGACCGTTGGGACAGGACAGCCCCCACTCCTATGTCTGAAGCATCCACCTCCACCACGAACTGGCGGGACGGGTCAGGGCTGATGAGGATGGGGGCAGACGTAAACTTCTTCTTGAGTTCCACAAAGGCTTCTTCTGCCTCAGAGGTCCAGTGGAACGGCCTAGCTGGGGAGGTAAGTGCAGTTAATGGTGCGGCAGTGCGACTGTAATTTCTAATGAAACGTCTGTAGAAGTTTGCAAACCCTAAGAATCTCTGTAGCTGCTTCCTGGAATCTGGTCGGGGCCAGTCCAAAACTGCTCTCACCTTCTCTGGATCCATCCTCACCTGACCCTTAGCGATGATGTGGCCAAGGAAAGTTACAGTGGAGGCATGGAACTCACACTTTTCTGCCTTAACAAAAGGCGGTTCTCCAGGAGACGATAGAGGACTTGTCGGACTTGCTGGACGTGTTCTGCTTGGTTCTGGGAGAAGATCAGAATGTCGCCAAGGTAGACAAAACAAATCTCCCTAGCATGTCTCTGAGCACATCATTTATAAGACACTGAAAAACTGCAGGGGCATTTGTCAGGCCAAAGGGCATCACCAAGTATTCGAAATGTCCTAGTGGGGTGTTGAAGGCCGTCTTCCACTCATCCCCTTCCCGAATTCGGACCAAGTGGTAGGCACTGCGGAGGTCTAGTTTAGAAAAGACAGAGGCTCCCTGGAGGGATTCAAATGCTGAGTTCATGAGAGGTAATGGATACTTGTTTTTTACAGTAATGTCATTCAAACCTCTGAAGTCGATGCATGGGCGGAGGGTCCCGTCCTTCTTGCCCACGAAGAAGAATCCAGCCCCTAGAGGAGATGATGAAGGGCGGATTATACCTGCGGCCAGAGAGTTGTTTATGTACTCCTCCATCGCTGCTCGCTCTGGTTTAGAGATATTGTACAGACGGCTCCGTGGGAATGTTGCTCCCGGCAATAAGTCTATTGCGCAGTCATATGGTCGATGTGGTGGAAGAGACAGGGCCTGTTGTTTGCTAAACACCTCCGATATCTCGTGATACTCAGTGGGGACGGATGACAGGTCTGGTTGGTCCGGTTCTGATTTCTGTAGTTTAACAGGGGATGGCAGAGCAGACCGCAAACAACTAGCAAGACAGGCAGGGCTCCAGCTACTGAATCTTAGCTGATGTCCAGTCAATGTGAGGATTGTGTTTAGTTAGCCAAGAATGTCCCAAAACCAACGGTATAAATGGTGAATCCATAACAAAAAAAAGAAATTGTCTCAAAGTGATTACCTGACAACTGGAGCTGAACAGGGCAGGTGCGGGTAGTGACTCGGGCCAGCAGCCTCCCGTCGAAGCAGCTAGCCTCCAGCGGTTCCTTTAGCTGCTCGGTGGTTAATCCCAGTTGTTCAACAAGGGCAGTGTCCAGAAAACTCTCGTCGGCTCCAGAGTCGATGAGGGCCTGGAGCTCCAGGGTCTGGTCCCTCCAGCAGATGGTGGCGTGTAATTGGGTGCGAGGACGGGAAGACAGAGGCATGGTTGCTCGGCTCGCTAGAATGCTTCCCCCGGCTAGCGAGCCCTCCGGTTTAACGGTCGGTTAGGGCAAGAGGCGATGTAGTGACCTGGTAATCCACAGTAGAGGCATGCGTTGTCTCCTCTGCGGCGTTCCCGTTCCTCGGCACTGAGCCGGTTCCGGCCCAGCTGCATGGGCTCGTCCTCGGGGTTTTCCTCTCGCCGAGCGGGCTCCGATTGAGGTGCTGGACGAGGCGGTCTGGATCTTACCAGACAAGGTGAGTGCACTCTGCGACGGGGGGTGACGTCACTGCTGGGGCTGTGTCGCTTCTGCCGCTGTCTCTCCGCAGCGCATTATCTATTCGAATAGACAGTGTAATGAGGTTATCCAGGCTCACAGGTTCAGGATGGGACACTAATTCATCTTTTAAATGTTCATTCAAACCGTTGATAAACACAGACAGGAGTGAGGCCTCATTCCATCCACTCTCAACAGCCAACGTCCGAATTCAATGGCGTACTCTGCCACGCTCCGGGTCCTTGGCGAAGGGTGAGCAGTCTCATGGAGGCATCGTTACCTTGAACTGGATGGTCGAACACCTTGGTCATTTCCGTGGTGAATGCAGCATATGAGGTAGTTACCTGGTCCTGTCTCCTCCAGTGTACGGAGGCCCATTCCAACGCTGCTCCACGCAGTAGTCCGATGAGGTAGGCAATCTTTGATCTTTCTGAGGCATAGGTGAGGGGTTGGAGAGCAAAAACAAGGCCACATTGCATGAGAAAGGTTTTGCACTGACCTAAGTTGCCATCATACCTCTCCGGTGGTGAGACCCACGGCTCCCTCGCGGAGCTTGCGGCCGCCGATGCGGTAGGTGCGGGTGGCGGGGTTTGCAGAGAGGCCTGGAGGGTTCCCATACGGAGTGTCAGATCTTGTAGTCCTCCCATGATTTCCTGAAGTGCTGTGCTGTGTTGCTCCAAGATTGCTCCCTGAGTGGAGACCGCGTGGCGGACTGGCTCTAGGTCTGCTGAGTCCATTCTGGCCGGATCGTTCTGTCAGGACCAGGGCCAGAAAACTCAGACGCAGACCAGAGTGAAGAGAAAACAAAAGGTTTATTTAGTAGACAGGTGAATAACTGAGGTTGCTTGGCGTGGGTGATGTTCCGTGGTTCCAGGTTCTGCATGCTCAGGGATTTTGTGGTTCAGGTGTGGGTCCAAAGGGTGAGCTGGCTGGTACTCTGGTGACAGAAGACAAGCAGGTTAAGCGCAGTTTCATAATGTTTCAGTAGACAAGACTTAGTTTTGGCTGGCGTGTTCGTACTGATTGGTACAACGATCCGGGCGGGGACTGGAAGGTTGGGCTGGATTATAGAGGGTGAGTGGATTGCCGGATGGGTCTCTGGTGTGCTGATGAAGGAATGGTTTCAGGTGTGTAGACTGGAGCCTCAGCGACCACGCCCCCAGCAACTCCAGAGCATGCAGGAGGAGCAGAGGACGAACAAAAAACACACACAAACACACCACAAGAAGGTCAGGGTCCCGACCGGGGGGTCGTGACAAAAAGGGCTGTAACCAGCAAATGCTGACATCAGCTAGAGCCTCAATAATGGCTGCAATGATTTTCTGACAAAAGACTTTAAATAGATCAACATTTGGGAGGTATGCTACTTGTCTTTCTTTTGAGAACACCTTGAGGTTTTTATCACTTGAGGCTTTTTTTCTAAAATCAAACTTGTTTTATCTTGTATGCACTTTGAGCATGTGATTCATGCTTTTATCTCAACTCGTCTGGACTACTGTAATGTACTTCACATTGGTGTTAACCGAACCTCTTTCTCACGCTTACAGATAGTACAAACCTCAGCCGCTCATCTTTCAACCGGAACTCGCAAGCATGAACACGTTACACCAGTTCCTGGCCTCGCTACGCTGGCTCCCGGTCCATTTTAGAATACATTTTAAGATCCTATTGTTTGTTGGCACCTCGCAGACCTCTTACAAGTTTACACCCCCTCACGGTCACTTAGGTCAACTGATCAACTTCGGCTGGTCGTTCCAAACCCCAGGTTAAAAACCAGGGGCGACCACGCTTTTTTAGCAGCAGAACCTAAATGAGCTACCTCCACAGGTCAAATTGGCCCCGACTCTCAAATGTTTTAAATCCCGTCTTAAAGCTCACTTGTATTTCCTGGCTTTTAACCCAGCATGAAAACTGTGTGGTCTCATGTTGTTATGTGCTCTATGTGTTTTAAATGTGTTTTTATGTTTTGTTTCTTGTCCAGCACTTTGTAAACCTTTGCTTTTTTAAATGTGCTATTTAAATAAAATGGATTGGACCTGTCAAACCCTCTAAAACTCATTAATTAACACAATGTATTTACCAACAGTGATATGAGACTGACAGCTAGCACAATGGAAAGCCTGTTTGTGTACAGAACAGAACAGAAATTTAAATATGACAATTTGTCATTTTAGAGAGAGTTACGTGCTATAACTGTAAAGTCCAGGTTAAGTGTAAATTTAAAGGTCTTTCAGATATCAAACTCTCTAAGCAAATCAGACAAAAATATTTGTGTTGCTCTATGTGGAAACGGCAAGACTTTTTGTGACTGAAGGTTATGTTTGCACAAAGGTTAATCACATTCAAGTTAATTAAGACAGAACAAACCAAAGGAACTAATTAAAAAGTGTTGAATGGTTGACTGCATGTGTGTGTGTTTGGAGCAAGAATGTTAAGTATGCCCGAATACAACTTATTATATCAGATTTACTGCTCATTCAGTCGAACAAGACAAACTAAATCATTAAAAAAGTAAAATGGTCTTTTTGCAAAGATACTCTTCAATTTAAGCTAAGTTACTGTAAAACATTATTTTACAGAGGCGGGACAAATAACCAAATATTACACTCATATAACTGGGGGACACATGCCCCAGGATGTGGAACACAGTGCACTCATGCTGTGCTTTATCCATTCGTGCAGACTGGAATATCACCTTGGGTGCAATGTACCAACAAGCCTGAAAACAACAATAACAACTCAGATGACAGCTTGGGAATTACATCCTGTGGATAAATATATGTCATGTTTGCTCCTCATCACTGAAATCGCCCTGGTGTTTCTCCTGCCCACCCAGTCAACATCCAGGAGGCAGAAGAAAAGTATGGATGGATGAATATATCCATATATTAGGTTTTGAACACACTGTATATCATCACACATACACACCACGTACAACAAGGTTTTGGCAGAAACTGTAGAACAGGTGCTTTGCCCAGGGGCCGCACTTCCTTCCGTGTGATTGTTGTGCTTCCGCTGCCAAAACATCAACCTGGGTTAACCTGGGAAACAAAAGTTAACATTTTAACTTTTAGCCCTCAAATATGCAGCACTATTGGTTTACAGTAGTCCTGCTTGATATGAGGAAAATGAGTGTTGTGGAATAACATTATTCAGTATTGCGATGATGATATGACTAATAAATAAACAAATATTGAAGTGTGCATAGTAGGGGTGACCCCGAATAGTCAAAGACGCAATGCTTCAATGGAAGGAGTCTGATTCGATTGCCAATCTCACAGTTGAATCTTCACAGCAGGGTTATCAAACGAGGATCATGCAATTTTGGCTGTATGGGGGTGCTCAACGTCTGATTTTACATAGAAATACCGGTTTTCTCCCTATAAGACAATATACAGACTATTATGATAAATATCAACATATAATGTTGTTAATAAAAATGTAAAAAAAAGAAAAAAAGCTTTTAATAAATGCTGTGTTTGAATAAATCCAAAATTGTAACCCTAGCCCTTAACGAAGGAGGCATCCGTGCGCATGTGTGGCGTAACAAGTGTGTGTGTGGTGTGTAGTAGAAGAGGTGGAAAGATAGAGCATCAGCTGCACCGGTTATGTGCTTGAGTTTTGCTTGAACCTCACGGAATTTTCAAATCATCTATCACCACTGATGACGGTATTTGGAATAGACCGCATGCAGTTCTCGGAGGGCATACACAACTCCACACAAGACAGGTGAATGGGCAGGTGTAGCAGAACAGAGATGGTCAACAATAAGCCTCAGTTTAGCTAAACATACAATATAAGTAATTGACTGTAGAGGCTGCAGCCTGATAATAAATTCTACATTCTTCAGCCACAGGGTCTGTTGAATACTGCATTTCTATGCCCATCCCTAAATAACACTAGTTTTCTTATTCATTGTGTTTCAAGCTGTCCTTTGCAATGTGTTGATTGCACATGTTTATATCGCGGCAATGATGAAGATATAACACTGGTGACTGAACATTGTAATCAATAGTTTTTTGTAGGTTATAGACATTTGCATTATTGGCTTAGCTACTAGGAACCAACTCCCAGTAGAGATTAAGTTAAGCCAGTCAGATCGCTGTTTTATCAAGCATGTGGTGAATGGTTGTTAAATGCAAATTAGATTGAGTTTTTTATGCAGTCTTTTTTTTATTGTAGTGCATGTATTTGTGTAATTTATTTTATTTATTTGTATTGGGATGTGTTAGGTCTTATGGTCGTATTTTGTAAGGGTTGATTGTACAGGGTACCTTTAGTCATCCATGGCTTGCTTTAACGTCTTTACCAGACTACGAGGACCATAATGGAAATAAGTTTGTAACTTTCTTGTGTTACCCTTGAAAGTTCTGATAAATGTATATTATCACTGTGTTGCCATCTTTTTATACATTTATTTGTGTCACTGTCTAATAAAATCAAATCAAATACTTTCTTTCATTGCTGTAGGTTATGTTCAAGTTCAATGAACATCAGTGTGTGTGTGATCTTTTTTGATATGATTGATGCTCATAAATTAAGATGCAATTTTAACAAACTCTGTATCTCATTCTATCCTTTAAAAGTGTAGCCTAGGCTTTTTTGTGCCTAGCATTGTATATTTGTATGTGCTATGATTAGTGTAGCTTGCTTAGGCTATTTCTGTAACACATTAACTTTCCTTAACAACCAAAAAAGCACTTTCTGCGAGATAGCCTACTGGACAACCTGATAAAGTTTAAGAGTAGTCCTGAGCAAAGTTGTCTCACATAGCCATGCGTTGCTTTAGAGCTGTGCAAACGTTGGAGAAAGTGCTTTGAGCAGTGCAGTCACACAGACTGAGACAGACTGAGTGGGTGGATAGGCTGTCCTTCGTGGCCATGCTGTGGCTGAAGCAGATCATGAGCAGATGACCGTATAACGACATCCCTGCCTATAGCTGATGACAGCTCAAGTCTGAAGCTTGAGCCTGTACATTTACATATGCGGCAAAAAATAAGGGAAAGCAGGGGCAGTTCAAATTTATAATCAGAAAAATGTATTTGGAAAAAATGTTCTTGTACTGCTGAACGGAGAAAAAAAGGTTTTTTTTCTCACAGTAAGGTATCAAAAATGTATATTTTTGGTGTAGTTACAGGAACTCAGGTCTTGCATCAGCACAGGCATCCAAATATTTCAAACAATACCCAGACCTTGACACATGCATAGTAGACAGATATCCAGTAAGTCCAACCTACTGTTTCAGGAATCAAAACCTTGTCAATCAATCACTGGTGCTTAAATCTTAAATGTTTCTCAATACCTACCCCTCACTAATCAGCCTGAGAACATCTCAAGATCAATACAGAGTAGCAGAAAGACATGGCTGTTGGTTGGTATGTCCAAGCTACTTCAGACTGCTGCCCCTCCAACCCAAACCAGAATCACAGCACACAGTAAATGTTTGAAATGCTATTATCCCTAAACAGTGTAAAGATGACCAAGTATGCAACATTTACTAGCCTCTACAAATATGTATACCCTTCAAGGATCAACAAACATGAACACATTTTAAATCCTGGGGCTCCTCATCTATCCATTCTAATGATGTCGTCAGTGTAACATGCAGCCCCGCAGGGCCAAAACGCTCACTGCTATTCCTCTGCTCCCCATCAGCCTCAATCATCACCCTCTCTGCGGGGTTCCACTACAAGCCACACTTTACCAAACAACTTCTCTCAAATGGCACGTTGGCACCCAAAGGCGGAGCTGTGATGCTTTTAGTGGAAGTGGAAAGCACATAAAGCCTCGGGGCACGGGGTGGGCAGGGCTACTTTTGGAACACAGGACAAATCTAATCACACCATTTAGTTCAAACGCCAACTCACACCCCTCTCGTGAGAGACAGGATGGCAATGGCTGGAGTATTAGATGTATTTGTTCTCCTTTCTCGTGGTCCTCCTCCTTCATTCAGAGCTGTCCCCCTGTGGCTCTCTTAATCTACCAGAGAAAATGCAAGTGATTGGAAGAGGCCCCAACGCCTCAGCATGGATGGAGAAAGAGTGGGACATAAAGTCAGGTTTGGAAATTAAGGAGTGGGAGGACAGGGGAGAGAGGAAAACTCATATTGGGTCACTGCGGGAGTATGTATTGAATGGCGGCAATCCCAATGCTCATCACTTCATTAGAGAGCTGATGGCTTTTGGAAGTGGCTGAGCTGGAACTGCACCACTAGTGGTCCATGAGGAGCTGGGTTTTTATACAACACTCTCTATGATCCTTTGAACTGTTCTTGACTCCTTCCCAAACACACACACACACACACACAGCCCAGCATGCGAAAGTATAAATGGTGCACAAACACCCATCTGTGTGGTCTGAATGTACTTGTCATATACATTGCAGTCATGTAAATAACAGCCAGAGTAGCGGCCATTGCACCGTACAAATTCAGAAATAATAGTTTTCTGGGTCCCTGCTCCTAAACACCAGTTTGCAATATATGAGGACACACCCTGCAGGCCAAAATATTGACTTCTTTACTTTCACTCTTCCAAAGCTAAGCATCTCCATGATTTCTAGCCTTTATTCGCTGTAGCACTGCAGGGAACAGTGGACTGAAAGTTTATTTGAGAGGCACAATGTATTGATTTTTTTTGCACAGTTGCAGAGTTGGAGAACAGTGTGATACCTGTTTATTTGTGTTTAAAGGTGTGTGTTTGCGTGTGAGAGAAAAAGAGAAAGACAGTAGTGTGTATGTGCATGTTTTAGTGTTTAGTGTGTGGATTTAAATAGTAAAACTAAAAACAGTTCTGTTCGTCCCCCACTGCTAGAATCATTTCAAACTCAACAACCACCATAGTTCATGGTGTTATCTCCCAGTATCCCAGCCTCCCCAGTCAAAGGGCCGGCTCTTAGTAGGACAAATCTGCTCACAGTAAACCAACAGGGTCTCTATGTCGCCTGAACAACAACAGTGTGAAGATTTTTTTTCTTTAAACATCAGCCAGATGCAGCAAAATGCTACCAAATGATTTAACACAGCACTTCATTTGGTGCTGGCTATTTTGAGTTTAGGGGAGCAGGAAGGGCATTTCATCAGTTTCAGAAGGAATACAGACAAAACCTTAATTATTTGAATGATTAATCTTATTAAGGTGATTTGGTTGTTCAGCACACTGTAACGTACCAGCAGATCGCCTCTGGCTCTGGCAGAGCAAATGGATTTCCCACAAAACTGAAATCTGAATCCACTTCATCACTCTGTGTTGGATGTTATCAGAGGAAGAGAAGGAAAACAATAATTGAGACACAGACAGGCTTAAAATTGCTCGTTACTATCTCATTAGCCTCAGGCACAAGGCTGACGTAACCAAAGTCCAACCTGATGAAAATAAAATACACAGCTGGATGGAAAATTGCTGTAAACTGTGGAATAAGGCGTATGCCTGTCAATCAGGTACACTGATTTAATGAAAATAATTTAAATATTTTATATAAATAATATTTTATTAATATTATAGAATTAAAGATAATAAAATAAAAATATTATATTATTTTTTCTGTATACTGTGCTTTTTACCAGTTGAATAAACAAGACGAACAGTCTCTAGAGTCATGTTAGCAATGCTTTGAGTGCACGTCAACAATACAGTGACAATGCTTCTGCGCTTATGCTGATCAATTAAAACCCTTAGCATGTTTACCACCTCAGATTAACATGTGAATGAGCTAACATTTATTGGTAGATGTGAATGTCAATAATTTTGAAAGTATTTGGTCACCTGTATATAATTTACTATTTATTCAGTTGCTGTTCATATTCTATGTCATGTACACAGAAATACCTGCACAGCAATATTTATTCCAGCATCCTTTGCATACTGCTCCATTACACTATTGTCTTGCAAATGGTGTTTTGTGTATGCTTGTGTGTATGTGGCTTCACATGGTAGTTTGTGTCTGTTTTTGTTGAGCTTGTTGTCCTGTTGGTTTGTGCTTGTTCTGTGTAAAACGAGAACAAGACTGGAGTCTAATTCCTTGTATATGTACACATACAACTGTCCAATAAAAGTGATTGTGATATAAATCAAAGTATTGGGGAAATTTTCATTTTGGCCTGATTGGCATCATCTATGAATCATTTTACAAATAATTCAAGGTAAACATAATTAGATTCAATTCAATAGATGGAACATAGATTTAAATTAGAGAAAATGTTACTGAACCACAACCCCTTTCAGATTCTAAATTGTCAAACCAGTTAAATGTCTGCATTATAAGGAATTATCTACCTACAGTAGGGATGTACAGCTGATGCTTCTGTTACATTCTGTATAATGAGCCTAAGATCAAAATTTCTTCTTCTTTCATTTACCGTGCGGTTGTTGTTGTTTACCAACTCTTGTGCTCTTATAATGTGAAAAGGTGCGTGTTTACAGGCAGTGCAGAAAAGCACAGCTAAATGCTTTTCAGCCTGTAGTGCATGACAGCCCTCAGACAGTGACAGAGAAAAAGAAAGTAAGCAATGGAGCACATAAGAGTCTTCTATTTGTCGCTGGTAATCTTGAGTCTTGAGAAAACAATGGACAAAAATGAGGGCGCTTTCATGAAACCACAAATTTCAAAGGAGTCTAGACGTCTAACAGATAGTCTGCAATGCATGAGCAGACACCATAATAAAGATAAGAGATTTCTTCCAAAGTACTGCAGAGTAACATTTTCTGTTTTCATCTTTACCTGGAACCCCATTAGCTGCTGCTGACATGACCGCAGATCTTCCCAGGGTAAACACACAAGATAAACAATGTATATAACAAGTAGGTCTAGGCAAACACACAGACACGCAGGAAAGGCAAGAAAAACAGACTTCTTCTCAGAACTATGACCAATTTTTTATAAATTTTTTATAAATAGCATTTGCTGGCGCACCAAAATCTGAGGTACTATGTGTGCTGTGGTGTATTCATCAATAGCAAATTTGAGCCAACTGTGTAACTTGGAAGTGAACTTGAACAATTATGAAAATCTAGGGCATGTTAGAGAACAGTTTTGAGGACTGTCGCATCATCCGTTTTGCAGATCACCACGGGGATCATCTTTTCTCTTTTCTCCTCTTTGCAATAATAAAACCCTCCTACCGATGAGTGCCTGCAGAAGTAAAGACTCATTCAAACTACTGAAATGACTGTTTGAATATTGAACTATGTTTTGAAAGAAGATGACTCAGCATTGTATTTAAATGTGCACACATCCAAATGTTTGGCATCAGGCTATCTCATCAAGAATGAGGTAGACCGCATCCAGACATGAGCAGGAATACTTGGTCTGTCTTCAGCTTTCACACTGTACTGTGATGTACTTCGGAAATGCCGACCCTCTTCTCATTCTGCAGGTATGGAAGCAGTGGGCAAAGCAAAAAAAAAAAGGTCTGAATGATAATTTTTGAGTTGGTAGAATAACAAACAAATTGTGTTTGCACAGCTTCATTCACCGGCCCCCCAGTGCACCATCAATATCATATCATCCGATGGGTTGCATTTTTATGTTTTTCTATATGGCTGCATCATTCTGCTTTCCAGCCTTTGTTGACATCACATTTTCTTTCTCTACTGCTTTTTTCTTCAAAACACCCATCATCTAGTCCCAACCCACCATGCTCTACGTTTTGGAGCAGATCCCACGATGTACAGACAACAATCACTGTATCACTTTGACACTGAAGAAATCTTAAAAGCATGATGATTCTCAGACTTCTGAAATTATAAAGAGTGTGTTTTTTCTATGATTCCTGAGAGGAGGCACACTGAAAATAATATCCTATCTTCAAGTGTAAGTGACCAAATTGCAGCAACCAGGCTGTAAGGGTTTAGAAGTACCTTAATTAACTCCATGAGCTGTGTGTCTGCAATACACCTGTCCTTTTCACAGTTTGAATGAATCACATCCCCTTTTACACTGGACAAAAAACCCCACTGTCTTTTGTCTTCAGTGTGAAAGGGTACAATTAGCATTCACTCCAGGTGAAATGACTGCAGTAGCATTTATTGGCTCCAGCTCCGATTGTGAGTAATGTAAACATGACACTCGGGTGGATATGCTAATTTGTGCTCCTTTTCCAGCGTGACTCTTATGTGCGGATGTCTAAAAATGTCTCATCCATATGCTTATGTTGTATTAGCATGGTTGTCTAGCAGTCCCTCAGACGTGACTTTATAGCTGTGACATCCTTTAAAGCACACAACACTGTAAACACACCTGTCACCTACCCAGCACGGTGCTGTTACATGACAAACATCGCGACTACACTTTATTTTTATACAGTCTATAGGCTACTCACAGCAACCACTTGACATTGTCACTGGCCTCCATGCTGCTTTTTGCTGTTTACGAACATGGTTTTCCGGTGCGTTTAATGAAAACAGAACGAGCAGATTCCTCTATTGGCAATATAAAAGGAGGCAATCACCTATTTTTAGCAGGTTCACTTGCGTTTAAAAACACCTCCATATCCCCACTAATTTTGGTGTAAAAGGATATATTATAGATATTTCCACTGAAATCTAGTGGACTGTCTTTTAGCAGTTCAAAAAAAATCAACAGAGTAGCAAGTCTGCCTTTGGAAATCTAGGTAAAAATCAAATTCAAATCACAAACAAACTTAATTAGGTTTTTGAACCGGTCTCTGTTTAAGCTAATATAACTACTAATATTATCTACTTTCCCCCCTTCTCTTGAGAAATGTGTCTTGTGAATCAAAAGTATTTAATCTAATTATCATATCTGATTAGGTCTTACTGTTTCATGTATGACTGGTTTCAAAATAAGAACCCTGGTTATTTTCAACACCTAACTCTGTAGAGTTAAAATATTTTTTCTACAGAATCCCCACGAGAAATAACACTTTTCCCTCCAAAGCATCAGCATTTAATGTTCTCTTAACACAAACAGCTGTCCAAAAACCTAGTAGCTACTTTTAGCTCGTCCTTGAGGAACTGCAGTCTGATGATGACTTTAAATTAAACTTTATAACTAAGAACATGAGTGCAGCTCTAGCTCTGTCTGTTACCAGTACTCCATTATTCACAGCAATGACCACATCTCATCAAACTCCCACAGCACCTCCTACAGGAAGCCTCGAGGCATACGATATGTGGGTCTTTTCGAAATCCTCAAACCAGAGAAAGAGAGGATTAGCAACAGTAGGACTGAATAAAGTCGAGAAAGTTTAGAAACTAAGATTCAGTTGTTGGATATTGTGTCGGTACTACTGAGGGCACTGAGTTGAAGTATATTTTGTAAATGGGGGGGTTAGCACCCTGATGGGAATTTACATTGTACATTTAAAATTTTACATGTGGTGGGTATTTTGTGGGTTGATTCCAGCACTTTTAGGCCAAACATGTTTACATTTGACTACATATAGTCCAATAAAAAAATACATATATGTAAAAGAAGGCCTCAGCATTTCTCCCCAAGAATTGTATCCCTGGTAGACAACTTAGAAACGGTGTTCCTGGTCTACATTCACAGAAAGTATGTCTAAATAAGTTAATTAAATAATTTTGAATTCAAATGGCACCTACTTTTTCAGTTTCAACAAGGGTACTGGTTAAGAAGAGCTGTAGCTTCAGTATTTTTAAATACTAACTAAACTCTAACTAACTAAAGCTCTCTTGACAATAAAAGTATATCTGGTAAAGATATACTGTCTATGATCTGCTTTTAAGATTGCATAAGAACACTTGTAGTAAGAACCCTTGAAAATAGCTTGTAAAATATAAAGTATTTGCAGTAGATTTAAGTAACCTTTGCTCAGAATTGAAATGATGCAAACTAATATTGCGCAGAGTGTTGTGGAAAACAGGGTCTACCAAAACAGACTAATGTATCATCATCAGTGAATTTGATATAGCAAACATATTTCCTGCAGACATGGGTCTAAATTAGCATTCATATGGAGTCATGCTCCTGACCGCCTGATGAAATGAAGTCAAATATCCACTCTTCTTTTGGCTCTGTGCTGGTTTCCATCTACTCCTGGGGAAAACACCTGGCTTTTCAGATGTACTTTGTTCACTATTTAGTTGCCAACTTTGTGTGTTTGGTGCTTGGCAGATACCAGGTTTGTTTCATTTTTATGTCAGAGCACCTGATTTATTGAGCTAAAGAGAATTTCAACAAATAACAAAAGATGCTTGGGAAATAAACTGCATTGGTGTTTTTTTTAAAGAAGTCTACTTAATAATGAACTGCACAATGTATATAATGCTGTAAAATGATGCTGATGATGAATGGTAGTGCTTGAGAACTGCATTAGCCACATTGTCTGCACGGTGCCTTTTTTTTTTTTCCTCCGCAGACATATAAGCTGTAAATATAGTCTCTCCAGCAGTCGGATCCATTAGAGTAAATGACCTTTAGCAGGTAACACTGGTACAAGTGCTCATTGTTACCACAATCATCTAAGACTCTGACTGTGAACATGATTGGACTGAACAACAGTGCCTTGAACTTGCTTTGGGGATTTGTGCAAATTAGCAACCTTGAAAACCTCTAACTTTCTGCCTGAAACATGTTGAATATTACTGTGAGAGGAAGACTATTTTTAATGACAGAACTCTGCCTTCGCTCTGATATTAAAAAAGTTTTCCTGAAGCTAATTTAAGCTGCTGTCAGACTTTTTTTCTTGTTGGGACTTTGCACAAGCATACCTTGTTATCACTGGATAAATAAAACAGCCTGCTATTTAAAGAATTACCCAAAAAAAACTAGAGGTCAATAGCAGGTCAGCTCTCGGGGTAGAAAATCACATGTGTCTTGTACATTGCTGAATCACTGTCTAATGAATAACTCAAAAGGAGCAGGGTGACCTTTGACTGTCCAGTTGTACACATTAGAAGATCGTGGAGTGAGACACGCTTGTTTTGTGTAGGTTGTTGGTTCTGACTGGATTTTGGTGTTCAGAGCAGAAGACAAGATAACTTAGAAGAACCATACCTGACCCTCTCTGTGATTTTGTTTTCTTGTATATCTAGAATAGTAGGAAAGAAATGATCAAGCAAAAACATGTTTAGCCACTCTTATGTTGAGTTTTGCTTCATGGTCAGCTCTTTAACAAATACATTACTGACAACTCAAGACAACAGAGGTTGACCTGAGAGCGAGTCATCAGCTCTTAAGGCAAACTGAATGCCCTGAACCAATATCCATTTTACAAACAGCATCCATTATGCAACGTGAGAGCTGGGAAATACGAACACTTTGATCCCGTTCTGTCTCAGGACCCTCCTCTGGCTCTCTGATGATATCTGCTGTCATGTAGAGGCAGCTGCGTGTTGTGCCTGGCTCCAACTAAAGCCCTGAATATGGTGCAGTCTTACCTGCTGGCTGGCAGAATGCAATTGATAGATCTGCCTCACAAGTGAATAAACAAGTCGCATTGATCCCCCTGCTTTGCTACCGCAACACTGACTAATCCAAGGTACCTGCGTGCTTTAAAAGTGCAACATTCTCAATTATTTGTATCCACTTCACCAGTCGAGGTCAGGTCCTGTTACCCTGCTGCTGTGCTGTGAACCACATCTCTCATGTTCCTGAAACCTGACAATCACTGTCAGAGGCGGTTTCAGGAACGTAGCCTCAGTACGGACAGTGCCATTAAACACAAGGGGCACAGAGGCAACTGACAGGTGTTAATAGGTGGATATCATATCTACACTGACAGTTTCACACACACGCACACACATATAACAAAACTGCTAACACTCCCACAACCACATGTGTAACACAGTTGACTTTTAACAAAATTCACCCCTAAGCTGCAACAATGAGAGGGTTCACTGGGGAGGATTGACAAAAGCAAATGTTTACTCTCAGTCTCACAAATAAAGAGCTGCTTAATCTGATGAAACCCTAAGACACACATACACACACACACACACACACACTTATATGTATAATATCTCCCCCCTTCCCTCTTGCAGCTACTGTTTCACTCTTGACTATGTCATACCATCTAGTGGAGCACTCCGGTAGAGCAAGAGCTGGAGCACAGGATGAGATCTCAGTATCGACAAGCTGTGCTGACATCAAGCTGTGATTGCGTACCTCGCTGAAACGCTTCTCCCCACTGTGCCCACTCTTAGTGGAGAGGTTAAGGTGGGCGGATAGGCTGGGGGAAAAGTCCGACTGTGAACCTGCTACTTTGAGCATGAAATACTCTGATAACGGCTTGCAAGTGCATCTCAGCAGGGTCTGAGTAAGATAAAATATTGTACTGTGATAACACCAACACACCATTTAGCAGGGCAGTAAACACAATGCATTAATGTGACGGAACACACATACAGAAATTGTTAAAGCCACACTGAGGCAGTCTGACAGTGTGCTTTCTGTCAACAAACACCACCAGGGGGAGCAGTGATCAGATGTGACTGCTGTCCATCCTGTGAAGAGGTTAGAGTGGAAATGAAGGCCATGCTACACAGATTAGCTATCCGGTAAAAAAGGAGGTGAAAACTGTGTGTGTGTTCAAAGAAAATGTGTGTGAGGGTTCTGGGTAATGTCACAGGACACCGCCAACTGCCTCCACAGTGAAATCCACTTTAATGAAGGTATTGTTCCTTCCAGGCCCAGTGAACACACAAATTCCACCATCCTACAGTCACACGTATGTTTTGTCTTCAGTGCATGATCAAATACCCAGGCGACATCAGATGTAAGATTCTCAGGCATGAGCCGCACAGATACACAGAAAATAAAAACTGAACTGTGAAATCAATTCCAAGCTTAGAAATGCAGAAACATCGATAACAGTCCTCTCTTCAGATACTGTCAGTCTGAACGGACGGCCATTCACTTAAAATTCCTCCTGACCTGCTCCTTTCTTTCTTTCTACCTGTCTCCCTCCATCTCACATTTATTACTTTTATATCAATTTTTACATTTCTACATCAATGGGCATATTACAAAGGTCTATTTTTGCAGCAGCCACAATTTGTAACAGCTGCCTGGCTGGTAGACCACCTACGCTTCAATAAAATATCCTAGGCAGTGAGGTCATAGCGGGATTATTATGTTTTTTTCATTTTCTTGTTTACTGTCTCTCTCAGAAGATGACATGATTATGCCCTGTTGTTGTAGTAGATTACATGTTATTTATTTTCACGTGTCCTAAAATCCATTGCTAAAACATGTAACATGTTAAAACTTAATTTTCTCAATACATGGATAAACACGAGACTTGTAACCTTGTAGAATAAAGCTAGAAAGCATTACGTCTCATTTGTTGTAAGAAGTAAGGTCCTAGTTTGCTTTGGGGAAAATGTCTAGTCCACTCCCGTCCAGTGCTAAATTTCTACCCCGACTTCTACTGTGAGAGGAAGACTTTGCTGCTGGAGGAGCATCCCACACAGCTCCACAGCCAAGGGAGGCAGACTGTGAGTAATACTTTAAAACAGAACACTTACCTAAGACATCAAGCCAAAAGAGCCAGAGGGGAGGTGGTTGAGCCCACAGGAAAGCCAGGATCAAAGGGGGAAGGTGACCCAAGGGCATTGAAGACAGTTCACCCAATAGGGAAAAAGGAAACAGAAAGAGAGGGAAATATTTAGGATGTGTAACAGTCAAAAAAAAAGAGAACCCCACATAATATCAAGATTTTAAATGAACTTTAGGATGGTTTCTCACTGCTTTATCTTGAACATATGGGCACTAAACCTACAATAGCAGGCACACACATTTTTTTCTAATCTTTTTAGTAATGTATCGAGATTAGCTGCTTTTCTCTGTTTTATGTCATAGTAAATTAAATACATTTGTGTTTTAGACCGCTGGTCAGACAAAATAAGGTATTTAAAAGACATCATCTTGGTCTCTGGGGAATTGCAACATGCATTTTTTCATAATTTGTTGGCTTTTTAAACTAAATTTGACTAAATAATGAAAAATATTAAAATAACAATTAACTGTAGCCTTGCAAATCCTATTCAGCTTGCATCAAAAATGTATGTGCAAACAGAAAAAAAAGCATCCAATTTACTGAAACAGATCTATTGTATTTGTCCAAAGGATATTATAATGTCACTAATGATTATAAATTAATCAAATGCAAAATACAGATTTTCTCCTATACAGGCCCACCATTAGGAATTATGGACAGGGGGACAACATTTTTCAAACTAGGCCCCTTATCGACACCCACTCCAGCACCAACTCCACACCCACCCACCCTTTGTTATAATACAAACACTGGCAATTTCAAAGAAGCTCTTAGCCATTAGCTTTATTGTGACACAGATGGAGTCCCTAACAACCATTTCCAAATTCAGTTTTACAGACTCATCCAGGCCATGCTCGCATATTCAGTTACTCAATATGATTACACAGCACAAAAGGTCAATATAGTTTTAAAAAAAATTAGACTGTGACAGTTATGTTCCTCCTTTTACCTTAAAACAAGACACGGAGAGAAAAAAACGCCCTTTAATGCTCGAGTGATTAGAGAAAAGTAAAATCAAACATTGAAGAAATTACTGCAAAGCATTAAATTATGAGTGAAAAAATAAACATACTTCATTTTCACTTTCAAATTAAATCTTGAGAGCTAGATTAATCAAAGTATTGGTCAAATTATGTGCAAAACTGAAATACTGTATATGGCTTTGTTGGCTGAAATGATGTTAATATTAATATAAACAGAGGTTCACCACATCTTTAACTTATTATATTGAAACCCTTTCTGCAGCTGTATCCTACGACTTGTGATGTGCTACTGACTAGTATTTACTGTAGGTCAATTTTCTTGAGGTTGCTTCAGGTGAACTTGTGGGTGTTACTAATCTTTATTAATATGAAGGGAAGCACAACATTTTTGGCGACAGGTGAAAGGATCACAGAATATAATGCAGTAAAGCCCTCAGGCATTCTGTGTTGCTTTTAGATATGTTTCTCCTGTAGAGAAACATTTACAAGATTACAAGGTAGGTTTGTCATTTTACAACACAAGGTTGTAGAACGAAACAAATGTTTGTGATCCCTTCATGGTACACACACAGACCTTAAAAGATTAATATATTGATATTTGAATACACATTAAATGTGTATTCAAATATTTTCTCATGTAAAATGATCCCTGCTGAGTCAGCTCAAATGTATGACTTAGTCTTCACTCTTTGTCTTTGTTTGGGGAAGAAACCTCTTTAAATATGACTGTGGCACCTTTTCTATCCTCAATGATAAATTAATTCTGCCAATTCTCCCAATAAGTTAACATACCTATTACAATATAAATTTCAGAGTTTAATGCTATAAATAAAAATGCAAAAAGAAAAAAACTTTCAATAAATGTTCAATAAAAGTGCATAAATAATTGTAAATTGTAACCCTAACCCTGTGTGTGTAAACACATCTAAAAAGTTTTGTTATTCATAGACAGTCAGTGAAGTGCTGTACTTGAACCGATTTAAGTGTCAACTATAAACCGTTGTATGGGCACATTCATTTCATAAATAAAATGAATGTTCAATGAAAACTTCAACTTGAACAGCAGCTTGACTGCTGACAACAGGCATAACAAGAATTCCATCTTAGCATTCATATGGGGGAAAATGTCACCAATCATGCACACATCATTACTCAAAATCCAACCATATTTTCTTGTTCGACTTATTGAGTAACAGGTGAAGTGCAGAAACAGTGAAATCACCAGCATCAATGCACAAACACACACAAAACAAGAAACTAATGTCCATACGCTCATTGCAACGGTGCATGCTGGGAGGTTTATCTACACACTGGGATGCTATTATTATTTTTTTTAAGAGTGAAATCAAAGGGAACCCAGAAAATGTGCATTGTGAATTATTTTATTTTATTAGTTAGTGGTTTTATAGTTTTGTCGATGCAGTCAAAATACAATTCAAGGAACAGGCAGTGAGTAGTGGTGGAATGTATGTACGTACATTTACTCACATATTGTACCTTAACTACAGATTTGAGGCACTTGCACTTTCCTATTTCAATTTCATGCAATTTCTTACTTCTACTCCACTTCATCTCAAAACCAAATATTGTACTTTCTACTCAACTACATTCGTCTGAAAGCTTTGGTTAACTTTTCAGATTACAATTTTTCATAGCCCTCTTGTCCAGTGAATATGCATCTCCTAATTTGGTGATATTAAATAGATTTTTCTGAATATAGTTCTTCCAACTACTTAAGCTAAATAAACTATTTAACAATAAAAGGGAGCATTTTTCTGCACATACTTGATAATGCATACTTTTACTAAAGTGGTATTGCTACTTTCACTGTAGTAAAGGATCTGAATACTTCTTCCATCACTGGCACTAATGGCTTAGTCTGTATTGTGCCTTTCTTCTTAGCTTTATTAATCTTATAAGTTAACATACCTGCGGTTTGTCATAGTTTCTGCCTTTCTTGCCAACAATACAACAGTTTTCTTAATGGGTTCTCAAATTGTTATCATTGTGAAAGCATAATATGTTGAGTTATATTTATAGCTTTGTAGGTAATAGAAAAAGACATTGACTTGAAGAGTCAGCACTCTCCATTCAAGCAAGACAGAAGCAGTGTTGAATAAAAAGAATAGTCTCAAAATGAAGCTCAATAAAAGGGAAATATGTAAGACATCAGGTAACAGAGTGTGAACTGCTCAACCAAACTCTTGCAATATTTGTTCATATTCAACCAGCTTCCATCTACATAAAATGTAATGAGTTGGTTGCTCTCTTCTGTTTAAGCGATGCGTTTTCCATATCCCCCAACCTGGACTTGTACGACCTTGTGAAAACTCAGATGCATTATATGTCGTTGTTTAATTGTGTGACTGTAAAATGCAACATCCTCAGTTCGAGTCTGGCCTAGGGTCTTTGTTGTATGTCGTTTCCCATTGCTTTATTTCCTGTCATTTCTGTCAAGTCCCAGCTAGGAAAGACATAAAATGCCCAAACCAGAAGAGTCCAGAGACTAACAAACAGCTCTGTGAGGCTACACTTGAGCAAACAGGTACTTTGAGCTAAATGCTAAAACTAGCATGCTAACATGCCCACAACAAGCAGGTGTTAAGCAGGAATAATGTTTACCCTGTTTACCACCTTAATTTAGAGTGTTAAGTATGCCAACATTTGCTAATTAGTATTAAACAAGATGTCCGTGTTGCCCGTATTTGTTCATGAAAAAAGTATTTAAAATAATATCAACTGATACATTTATTTATTTATTTTACAGTCAAGGTTACCATTTTATTTTTCAAAACATGTTATTGTTTGTTCTGACATTAGCGGTGGTGGACATTTATTTTGGGCAAATTGACCTGCTCCTGCAATAATACACCGCAGGACACTGAATTCAAGTATGAGCAGAGCTTCCAACTCTCACACATTGAGCGTTAGTGTCACGTAACTGACACTTTTCACACGACTTCATTCCTTACATCAATTTTCTCACAATTGGAAAAACTACTGCAGCCTATAACTGATACCGATGATGCGGCGCAATTACACTCCATCCAGCTGATGCGACATCGGCGGATGCTGTGACAGGAATCAAGCAAACCCGTTCTCGCGCATTGAGTGTTAGACAGTTTGTGATCGGGTAACGTAGCTGGTAGAGTTTTGCAAAAGAAAAATGTATAATCTAAAGCACAGCCTTACTCTCATAAAAATCTTTCTGGACTTGTCAGATTAAAATGAATTAATTTATCCTTGAGGTGAAAAGGTGCCACATTTAAAGAGGAACTTTTGACACACAGATTCTGGAGGGAAAACTCCCCAACAAACGGTTAGGTATGGTTAAAATTAAGGCTATCATGTTTGGATTTTGGCAAGTATCCTGACCACACCGATCAGGTGTTTATTGATTTGGCTTTTCATCTACACATAAATGTGGATGTAGCATGATGAAAGATTGATGACCCCGACCCCGGCGGTGGTATATAACACAGAAGGCCTACAACAAACCGACCACCAATACAGAATCTCAATCCAAACTAAACTGAAAAGTTGGCAGCCCTGAGTATGAGTATGTCAAGCCCTCCGCACACAAAGAGACACGCCAGCATCAGACATTCTTTAACAGGCTCTGAAGTGGTAATAGCTGGGTGAAGATACCTCAGCACTCAGCGTACGTAACTAGAGTTGCTCACAATAGGCCGCTTTAGGGAGATAGTCTGAAAATGGATCAGCTTTTAAATCTGTGTCCTGAGTATGATTTGAGAACATGAATATTAGGCTGCGTTGTTCCCAAGGTAACAGCCCCCCTCTTCCAATCCTCTGCCTTAGCACCGTTTTTCAGACTTGGCTGGGGAACAGGAGACGAGGAAATGACCAAACAGAAATGCATGTCCACCATATGCAGAGATGTAGGAGTCCAGGTAACCCCAGGTAATTATGTGGGAGGAGGCTGTTGCGTCTGACTTATGCCTCTGATAAAACTTCTACTCAGCTCTTTGCCAGTGCTGGAGCGAACAGCTGGACAGAAAAGCTGCTGTGCTTTTTGAAGCAGCAGGGAAAAATGTGCAAAAAACATAATGACAGAGGCTCTATGCCATTTCAAAGATGTTAGTGCATGAGGAGCGCTGCAGGGAACTTTGGGCAGTCAAAACTAATTGATACCTGATCAGTTAACAACACATTTAAATAAAACTGACAGCACGGCAGACAACCAAACTATCTCTAAATATAAAATGAAACGGTGCATCTCTCATGTTTGCAGCCGTGCTCTGCAGCATCACTGTAGAGAGGCAGAGTGATTACAGATGCGAGGGATTGGCTCTCCTTGTCTCTTTTTTAATTGCCTCCCCCACTTTAATAGGAAGTATCTATCACTCTCTGCAGCCAAGAGGCAGCCCATGGAAATTCCCACGCCTCTGAGCAAGAGACTATTTAATACTTCTCACAGCACATCAGCTGTTCAAATCCAGCAGTCCCTCAACCACGCACGCACACACACACACACGTCTGAGCTGACTGCTGTCACAGAGACAGAGGATCATCTCCTGGGGATGTTAAAGGAGAGAGGAAAGGGCTGAGTTTCAATAGTCAGCATATTAACTTCTCCAGAGGTCGATGAGGTTCTCTCTTACAGACACCAACACACTGCTACCAATCTATCACACACAGTACACCCAATTTCTCTGTGCCAATACAGTGTTTTCTCCCTCATATTCAATGTAGACAAGACGATTAAACAACCTCTGCGGTAAAGCGAACAGAATTTGACAGATGAGTGACTATACACCCTGCTGCCCCTTTCATATTCAAAAGCATGAAGGACTTGAAAACTGCAGTCATGAACTCTATCTCGGTTTCTTGCCGTGTATTATAGCAGAAATATCGCATTAAACATTTGCTCAGGCTCAAAAATCCCATACTGTCTGGGCTCTTATGTGACAGACCCAATTCTATATGAACCTGTATGCACCTAATTTATAAATTAAGCAGCATGCTCTGTTAATGCTAATGGCTGACATGATGGGTAGAGTTTGTAAACTGTGACGGCCCACCTGTCTAGCTTCCTGTGCTTCTCTGTTTTCGTCTTGCAGGAGTGGGGGTGGGTATCCAGAGCAACTACCTTTTGAGTTTGGTTTGGGTTTGCATCTGTCATGACACTTTCATTAATCCACAACTGCCTCACACTAGCAACCACATCTGTATCTCCACCTTGTTTTCTTATAAATTACATAAATTAATTTGGCTTTAGGACTTCCATTTGTGACAAGCCTGAGCCAAGTTTTTAACAACACACTTGGAGTGTTTGTGGTGTAGTTTGAGTGCCTGGCCCTCAGTGGGACGGTCTCTGACTCTGGATTGCTAATTAGATTGATCCTGGGGGAAAGTGACTTAAAGTCATGCAGCATTGTCACCACTGAGTGTTAATACCTATTTACCTCCACTTGTGGGGGAAAAAAATCCCTCCGTACATTTCTGGACCATTAAGGTGAATCACAAACTTGCATGGAGAACAACAGCAGCATGTCACAACAGGCTGAGCAATGAGGACCTAACAGGTTTTCAAAGCCAGAACAAAGAATGAACAATGGAGCTATGGCAAGCCCAGTTCATTAGACAAGAAGCTGTACAATACGGGCGGGGGCGGGATGCTCCAGCTGGTCTCCAGCAGCGTTCCACACCTGAGGCTCAGCCCTGCAATCAACCCCTATAATAAAGACGCGGCTCAACTTCGAGTCAGTGCCAGATCATCTGTTTACTAACACTGGTAACTAGCGCTAAGGCCCAACTCTAGCTTCTTGTTTTTTGACTGAATCTGTGACCCCACTGATTGCCTGTGTTTTTTCCTCCCTCTCAGATCCCCGCTCCGGTTGTGACGACGCTGCTTGCCTGTACCGCTCTGAGTTTTTTTGAGCTTGGTTTCCCTTAGCCTGTCCGCTCCCCGCCTCAGCCCACGGAACGAATCTTTGTACATTCAGCCTGTCAATAAACAGTTCTATGTGTAAATTAACCCGCCTTCTTTCCGCTTTTGGATCCACTTTACTGCCCTAACACTGTCATTATCAAGCCTTTTGTTGTCAGATGTCCAGAGAAGAAGAACCATTTAAATTTAATCTTTAACCCACAACTTGCTGAGTAACACAAGTCAAACCCATCATGTCCTGTATGTTACCCGCAGCTCATTTTTAGATGATAGTCCTGATGTCAATTTTTTTTTTTTTTAAATGTAGATACATCCCTTAAAAACACTTGAAAATCCAAGGGACATTAACTTTGGTGCAAAAAAACACATAAAATGCTAAATAATGTTTTTATTCAATTCTGATTCTTGGCTTCCCTGAACGAGAACAATAAAGCCTTACAGATTTTATGATGAGCAGACAATGCAGTTTGTTTTGTTGTGAGATGTGATATAAATGATTAAAATGGTACATGAGCTGCTTCTGAGACTTTTCATCTTTCCTAGAGACAAACAAAGCCTTGTTTATATATTACAGAGAACCTGGCACAATTGATGAGATGGTAAGAGATCCAGGTGGAGGTTTTAACGCTGTCTGAAGGACAGCTGGCATCAATCTATCTTACATCAATGTCAAGCAGTCCGTCTACAAACCCAGATGCCACCCACCTCACCTCCTCTTATGAGCCCAAATCCATGCAGCGACAGATCCCATTTCCTTTAACACAACTTAATTTTATTTTCAGCCCGAAAAGGAAATGAAGCATGATGGAGGTACTTTTATGGGAAAAAAGCAATGAATGCTACACAGAAACACATAAACCACAGAGGTAGGCCGACTGAAGCATCAAAAAGAGCTGAAAAGGGTTTTCGATTTGTGTCGTAATAATATCATTCACTAATCCCTTACCAGAGGAGCACATTAGGTTACACAGTCATCTACTGAGAAGAGAACTGACAGCATAGCGTCGGTAATCACAGAGCTTATCACCACTAAACGAATAAAACCTTCCTCTCTGCATTCAAGCAACCATTACAATATCACCACCCACCCACCTAATGCAGACACACACATCGAACTGACACAATAAAAGGAGGAAAAGTCATTTTTTCCTTTATAAAGACTACCAAAATCTCCGCTCCACTGATCACATAGATGCAGATGAAAGGGCTTAAGTGAAAACAGTTCCTCTTTTTTCCTCTGCTTGCTATTCAAGAGTCCTTCCTTAAACACAATCACAGGGAATTACACTGTATAATCCATTATGAGAGAAGCTTCTCATCTGGTGGTGTGAAAGGCAGAGCTCTACATTCTTTAATCGACTGACAGACAATCAGACAATAGCTGACTGAATTTTTTTATTTATTTTTTTATTTAAAAAGTTAGTGAAGAGGATCCAGCAAGGACACGCTCAGAGTCCTTCAGAAGTCACATCAACACATAATGTGCATTCTTTCTCGCCCACAGCTGCATAGGGATGTTTGATCGCATAACCATTTAGTTTCCGTCTGTCAAAGCCATAACCGAAAACATTTTACTGTTTCATATCTGTACTTTACCTGTTGCGGTTTACACACTAGAATGCAAACAAATCAGGGCTTCCAGGCAAAGTCGAATGAGTCACCTTCCTATCCAAAACAGAAACTTATCAAAATTTATCACACCAAAACCAAGCACTTTGTAATACATACAGAATTGAATTTATAACTCTAGAAATGTATCACAGTGGCACTTTATCTTTCATCCTGACGAGTAATCTACCAGGAATAAGTGCTTGCATATACAATATGTAACTGGTCAACAAAGCGTCTCGCCGGATGATGTTGTGTTGCACTGCAGCAATTCTTGAGCTGGACGACCCTGAGTTGAATTGCCGCAGCCCCCTGCTTTGGCACCCATGCTCTATCTACACAGTGACTACATTTAAATGAATGAACTTTCATTTTAATTAATAGACACCATATTAGAATCCAGTGTCAAGCTCTTATAATATATTCATGAATGCTACTAATCCCTGTGTCAGGTGGGGGTGTCAGCTGTCTATGCCAGCTGACACCCCCACCCCACTTTGGTTGATTTTCAAATGTGTGTAGGTGGGGTGGTGAAAGACCTGAGAGTTTTATTACTTTTTAAATCAAAATCTGTAATTTTGGTAGAGCACAATCACACTCAGCATGGCTGTGTACTCTTTTATGAGTTTATGCTTTTTAGTCAGTGTATTGAAATATTTAACGTCACCGTGATTCAAAGTGTGCCCTTGCTTCATTCTGTTATGTTTGGTCTTTCAGACTGCCGGTTACTCTAAATATGACACACCAAGCCGCCAAAACTATAATCACACTCTGGTTAAGTTATAAGTAATATTTTTAAGATCAGGAGAGCAGTGTGATTATGATATGACCATGTAAGGTTTGGCAAAGATCATTTATTTTTAAGAAAACGAACATTGTTTGACTGCATTTCCCCTTGATAACCTATAGTAGTGAACCCTGAGAGCCGTAGATCAGTGTGTGCCAGTGGGAGGATGTTAAGAGGATCCTCTCACCTCAGCATATACACACGCACGAACACTGCAGCAGTGTGTAGCAAGTTGTGAGCCTCTTTAATCTGTTACAGCATCCTCTCTGGAACACTCTGTCAGCACAGGAGGGGGAAAAGAGCAGGATTACGACTCAGAGCCTCTCAATTTATTAGAGCCCTGCTGACTCCTGATACTCGACTCCAGTACTCCAGTTCACCCTGATGCAAATATGCTCCCAACGAGACAAGACGCCGGGGAAGTCGAGCCGATGATGCATGGCCCTCAAAAAGCAATAGAGATGACAAGACGAGAATGTGATGCAGAGAGGACAGACGTAAGAGGAGGGTCAATTACATTGGGGGAAGAGAAGATAACAGGTGAACAAAAGGCGAGAGCAGTGAGGAAAAGATAAGACTAGAGGAGACAAAGAAGAATGGCTGACCAGACAGGTTAGTTTATATTTGTTTATGTTATTGAGACACTGCAGCAGTTATTAGCAGATGTTGCTTCATCATTTCGAGCAGGGCCATTAAGGCTGGGCTGATTTTTGGGCCATTCAGATGTCACAGTATTGCTTTACAGCTCACTTCGCAGCTGCTTTCTGCTTAAGTTATTTTCCCTCCATGCTTATTCTCTCTGACACACTGTTGAGGGAAAGTCACGGCAAGCGCAAAACACCTTGAGCTGTTCATCTGAATTATGGTGTTTGCAAAAGCTGACTCAGATCCATCAGTATAAACAGCGGCCCCTCTATCAGTCCGCTGTGAAGTCAACCTGGGAAATTGAATTAAACAGACAAGTTAGTGTCTTCATCACAGCAGGAAAATAACATTAGCTATAAAAAAAGAAAAATGTATGAAGGACAACTTTCAAGATACAAATAAATAAAAAAAACACGAGAATTGCTTTCCAAGATCTGCCACCCAACTGTAAGCTTCTTGCCTTTCCATTACGCCTGATACTGTGGCTTGTAGATCAATAAACATTACCAATTGATGCAGTCTCTTTGTAGCAGAGAACATAGTAAAACACTTGAAAACAATTTCAGTGATTTGCTCATATCATCCCTATCTACATCTGCACCTACCTCAAGTGACATGTTGAATGTTTTTTACATTACTATGTGCAAGTGTTCACATTTACCAAACGAAGGTAACGGTCCATGCTCAGTTAATTTCAGTGTTGAATGAAGTTGTGTTAATGAAAATTGATCGTATATTTTTTTGGCTTATTTTTCCAAAAGGCTTGTGCAAATACAGACAACTCAGCAGTGCACATGTTTACTTTAAAGTAGGTTGTAGAAGAGTAGAAATGGCGGACGCTGCTTTGGCCTAAATATAATATAATAGACTGTGCCGTTATTATGCAGTCCAGACAACAGCAGACCACACCAAAAGACTAGATGGTTATATTGCAGGTAATGAATGACAAGTTCCCTTTAAATTATACTAAATAAATATTTTATGACTTAAATTAAAGGGGTTATTAAATGTGAGCACTTGATTCTTAGAAGCTCTATGACCCTTCTTTCCTGATCATCTTCAAATTAAAACACTGACAACATATTTCTTCACAATAACTGAGGTAAACATACAGGATGTAATGTGCACATGAACAGGTTACCATTATCATTCCACAACACTGACGTACTTTTCTGTATTCAAGGACATTTTTTCTTGGACGTTGATGTCAGTAAAGTCAAGAAACTCCAGATCGGAGCTTGAGGCAGGCAGCAAGCAACAGCCTTGAAAGACTTTATAGAAGACCAAAGGAAAAGAAACGGAGTTGCTTGACAGCAGGAATGGATTGATGAGTACTTGAGAAGTCAGTCATGTCGGCCTGCAGAAAACCAGTGACAGTTATCCATCTTTCTGTGAGTGGACAACTGGGACTGACAGATGGAGTTAGCGGTATAGCCTAATCATAGCAGTTATAGCCCATCAGCAAGCTGGGCTGTTGTAGTAGACTGATGTCTCATCACTGCTCACAGGCTCAAAAGAGCATCTGAGGCATTAAGCAAACAAACATCCTGTCTGAGGAAAAGAAAAAGTACATCTAATAGAAAATGATGTAACCAATAATGGCTCTACTGTAAGTGGTGCCTTAATGGCACAATTTGAATTCAATTTAAAATGGTTTTTAAATGACCAAATTACCAAAGCAGGCTCTATTGAATAAGTAAATTGTAAAAAGTATTACAATGTAACCCCCAAAATAATCTTCTCATCAGTCAAACCCAGTGAAGACACTTAATAAATCAACTGCAACTCGCAAGCAATGTCCAAAAAGCACTTTGTGTACCAAAGAACTAATCAGTAAAGTAAAGAGATTTTGGTTCGTGAGAACTCCTGCCAGTTTGGGATCAACAGCAACAGGATAAACAGCAAATGTTAGCATCCTAAAATACTAAACTACGATGACTAGGTCAAGATTATACCTGCCAAGCATCAGCATGTTAGCACTGTCACGCTAGCACACTGAGTATTAAGCCTAAAGTCCGGTCTGAATCAGCAAAGTCATCAGGCCTCTTGGTTCAAATGTTTCACAAGTCCCTGACTTTGTGAAGGTGCAGTACAAAGTCACAGTAGGGCAATCACCTGCTTTCATCTATCTTTCTGCAGAAACTATCGCACCATTGATGGCAGAATTATATATAGTGTACCAGTTCTGCTTTAGAGACTGAATTGCTTTATCCCCTAAACCCTGCAGTACGATTGGTTGTGTTTCAGCCATGCTCATTATTTAATGTTATTTCTTTAAACCCCAGGCTTGTAGAGTTTTATTTCAACTTCAGGCATTCAGTGGCGTCAAATCAATGATAGTCTGTCTTAACTTAGTCCTCTTTTGCACCACTGTATCTTGTAACATCAAACTTCTAAAGCCAAAACCGTAAATCCTATCTCTCTGGATTGTTGATTTTGTTTTTGTTTAGTTTTTGTGGTGTTGTGGGTGTTGGAAAGCAATCCTGTGCAAACTCAATCAAACTCAGAAGTTCTCTAATTCTTTTCCCTCAATGCACTTTCCTTGACTAAATATGAGTCTCAACACGGGTGGCTTAGTGGATACAGAATCCACACCTCTGTTCAATAAACACAAAATCACATTGGTTCAGGGAGTGCCTTTATCTCAGTCTCACAAGCTTGCCTTTAATAAAAGACACCCATTCTTGCGAGCAAAGTTGAGAAGGAAAGAAAAGAAGACAGAAAAAGGGCAGCAGCAGCAAGCAATTTATCACCTCTGCAGCCTGCGTTTCTTGTTTAACAGCAAGATGTGAGGCTTCTCTGAATGTTAACTATAGTAACACAGTATACAGTCTCTAATGAGGCACGCCAAGGTTGGCATAACCTTGGCTTTGTACACCGTTAATGCAATCTTAACTTTTTTCTTGAGGCAACATGGCACCACTCTCACTCTGAAAGGTATGATTCATCCAGAGGTCAGAAAGTCAAGACTACAGGAGAGGGTGGAAGTTAGAAAACATGTACAAAACTTGAAGTCTTCTAAAGTGCATTTGCCAGGGTATGAATGCTTCTCGTTAGGCTCTGCCACCTGTTTTTTATGATATAAAACACTTGACACCTGTGCTAGACAGCTGCAGCTTTTTCAGGAGATTACTGTGGCACCAGCAACTCTGACAGAAATCTCTTAATGGAGCTCAATCAAAACTCCCCATGAATTACTGCAATTATAATTTCTTGTCAGTGGATTTGCACAATGCTTCTTGATAGAATCAAAGAACACAAGCGCACAGGTTCAAGTCAAAAACAGCAGATACAAGACAGAGGTGGGCTGTGCCAGTATTTGACCAGTATACATCTTTCTGAAGAAACCAATTATACACTATGGATAAATATTCTGTAAGAACAAATGACTGAGTACTACGTTTGTCTTACAAAAATAAGGAAAAGTCACTTACACCTTGACACTGAAGCCCATAACAGTAAACCAAAGCAGAGCTGAAACAAATAATCTATTCCATTAGATAATCGACAGAAAATGAATCTGCAGTTATTTTAATAATTTATTCATCCTTTAAGCAGATTTTCAAAGCAAAAATGTCAAACATTAACTGGTTCCAGGTTTTAAATGTGGGATTTGCAGCTTTTCTCAGTTTTATCTCACTGAAAATTGTATATTTGGAGGATTCTGCCTCTTTGAACAAAATAGACAAAAAAAAACATTCAAATAATAGAAGGATTTACAGATGAATTGATAATGAAAATCAGTTTCAGCCTTGACAGTTACATTGTTCTACTCCAAACCTTCATGAGAAAGGATTTGTTTGTAAAACCATCATCATTTTTCCCACTTTTGTATTAATGCAAATGACTACAAACATGTAGTGCAGTTCACTCCATGTGCCTACATAAGGGTGGTGCATTTTACTGACAATCTAACACTGTTGTTTATTTAAGATTTTTTGTAGCGGTGTTTACAAGCCTAAGACCTTCGCGGGTGAAATGTGACCAATTTGAGAGCCAGTCGAGTGGCTGCCACACAGGAAAACATTTTATTTAGACAGCAGAAGTTGCAGCTAAGAAGTTATAAAGAGAGTAAACATGTCGAGAGAGTGTGGGTGGGATATCAAAGCTAAGGAAGAATCCGACTTTTACAGTGATGTAAATACGTGTGCTGCTTCACGGGTAAAAGAGTACTGGAGATTTCATATTTTATTGTAATTGTACTTCTCCAGCATATACTCATTTATTTTAGAGCATTGATAGTAAAACCCAGGAACATATTGCAGTTTTACAGAAGGACTGACGGTGTTATAGAAGCTAGTGGAACATCTTTAAAGCTCTCAGCTTTTCATTTCGCACCGCGGTGAAGTGATCACGGCGATCAGCCAACGGACATAAATTAACAGTAAACATGGTTATTGATACTACTGACCAGCTGACATTCACTTTATTATAAACATCTTCCTGACATTAAAATTAACAGCTTTATGGTTCTAAACTGGGTTTTTGTTTGGGTAAATGTGATACAAGGAGCAGTTTTAAATAGGTAAGCCATTATCTAAATTACTATTCAATACTGACTTTAATTGTGGAAAGAGTATAGAGAAAATCACCTCCCACATGTTTGACCTAATCAGACAAGCAGACCAAAATATCTTTTGTTTGTGAGGTGACCATCTCAAATGTGCATGTTCTCAGATGTTTGTAGATGTTTTTTTGTAATCACACCAACATTTTCAACGCTGTACGCATGTTTAAACATATGAGTCATTGCATCTTAAACTACAGGTTAAAGGGTAGCATCATTACTTTCTTATACTAAAATAACCCTTCAGCATTATGTTTCCTCCAACTGACTCTCTTTCCTCCTCCAGCAGCTTGACATCTGACTTTGCTCTACACTGCATGAAGATTCAAAAAAGGTGACAAAGAAAGATATTTCAGGATGAAAGAGCGTACCGGTCATCGTGGCCAGCATCATCTGGGCTCCCTGGTCCGGAAATGATATCAGACACAAAGGCAGATAGATGGAGCTCAGATTCTGTAATGTGTGCTCCCAGATACAACCAGCTAATACGCTGATTAGGATACACCAGCGTGGCACAGGGCAGTGGGAGCTGAATTACCAGGCGGGAGCTCGGCTGCCAGACCATCATAAATCTCCGACAGAGTTTCCAAGGCTTTTTTTCTCAGAAATCTGTACTTCTACACAGAACAGCCAGAGGGCAAATAATAAAGACACAGAAAGGAAAACTACATGGACAAGTTGATATGTCCAGTTCAACAACTGAACTGAGAAGACTGACGTGAGATGTACACAGGTTGCCAATTTATAATATTGACTGCACACATGCAGCAAATACATTAAATTTACCGCTTACTACTAACCTGAAATAAATTCATTTGTTGAGAAGAAAAGGAAAGGAACTCTGTTGGCATCAGATAATTATAGTCTGAACTTCACTGATACTAACCAGTCAATTGAGTTGTCTGCTTATTTGCTTTACCACTAAAAAGTCTAAGGCAGAGGATTTCAGTCTAAGACTGTGACAATACTTGGAAAAAGGTACATCCTTAGTTTATTTGCTTATTTTTGCCTATATAATATAATATAATATAATTGTTTGACATAAGTTTATTCTTCATCAAATACATAACAACTGTCTGTCCTAAGACATCTATTAGTTTCTGACTGCGGGAAAGTGGGAAAAACAGCCTGGCCTACTGTATCTCTGAACTCTCTCTTTAACCAAATCACACACATTTAGGCTATTCTATGTGATCTCCTTTTGATAATGTAATTTTTTTTCATTCCCATCCACTGAGCCTCCCCTGAACTGCCTGAAGCCCCCTTGGGAGGCCCGCCTCCTGCTTTGAAAGCCTCTGGTCTAAAGGGTTGAAGGGAAGTAAACTTATATTGCATTATACTGTTATTACTGAATTATCCCCAATGTATATCCCCCCCATTCATTCTTCACAGAGTATCTTTTTCAGAGTTGGAGTAATGGAAGTCTCAAGATGAATGCATATATTTTTTCATCAAGTTGAAACTATTTCAATTCACATTAACGCAGCTTTGCTTCATTCATGCCGCCCACTTGCCTGTTTTCATTGACTTTATATATGTAATCTGACCGCCTCTAAAATTGGTTGAGCCTGAACGCAATTTAATCTTGCCTTACAAAAACATTACATTTTTAAGGACAGTTTGAACTTCAAAGTGATTCTATTATCTGTGTGATTAAACACATACTGAAAATTTAAGCAGTTCCTATTAACGTAGTTATGTGAATTTAAATGTCTGCAGTCACTGATAGATGCAATTGTATCTGCTATATTCATTTTAAACACATCTGAAAACTTTTACTGCCAGCGTTTTGACTACTCAAACACAATGCAGTGGTAATAATACCACTTGATTATCATCTTTTCAGCACCCTTATTTCTCCTTGCGCTATCCTGTATAACAGTTACAGCGCTTCCATGAATGTATGAGATTAGTGCAAAAGATAATCAAGGCTAATTATCTTACTTGATGGTTGTGATCACAAAGATGAATAGGGGTTCAGTATTTCAGCTGTCCGATTGCAGCTCATCAAATCATCACCCTCCCCACGTTACTGCAGCTCCTCCTGACCCTGGTTTGAACTCCACTTGTACAAACACTGCTGAGCCGCCACCATGCTGGCAATACACAACGCCCGCAAGGTCCAATTGGCACTGCTAAATGATGTGACTTGCTAAGCTAAAGCAGTATTCAACCTATGCCGCTCGGAATACTCTCGTCTTTTCCTCTGTCTATAAATGTAGTGAAAACAGGACAAATCTGACAAAATAAAAATATGTGGTTCACAAAAGATTATTCCCACTTCAGCTCTGTGAACAACCTTTCCCATTTTTATAGCACAAAGAACAGTTTAGTTGCCTCACACTTTCTTTTTTTTCTGTAGCCTATACAGAACTTTTTCTCCCCATGAGTACAGGGATGATGTGTTTTTCACTGCAAATAGAACAAGGCTTATGGGTTCTCTTCATGGCCTTGTAACTCAGAGTTTTCAGACTGAGTGAGAGCAGGAGGGCACGCTAAACAGTGGGGGTCAGTGATGGAAAGCAAAAAAAGTTTTTGAACAAATTGCAAAAACCTGAAAGCTGCTCTGTTTTCACAAAATAATAGAGATGAGAAACAGGATCAGAACCAGCTTCTCTGAATAATAGACCAGCCTCCTCCAGACTGGTGGATCAGCTGATGGACCATCCACCTCTCTCATCACGGGTCAGTCAGTCAGTCATTATTACAAGGAGGCCTGGAGCCTGCCCAGGTACTCGCGGAGTTTGGAAGGCAGCCGTCACTGCAGAATCTGGCAGATACGTTCACTCCACCCACCCACAATGTTCCTCCCAGGCGGAGCAACGGCACGCGGGGATCTGCCTGCAATCTGTTGACTTGTTGGCAAGAATCCCTGTTGTCCCATCATGCATCAGTAACTGTCAATGAGGAATCAAGGGACACAGCAAATCTGTGCAGTGGTATTAAAGAGTTTAGTTCCAAAGTGTGGCACCTGAAAAGCACACACCTAATTTTCTAAAAATAAACAGTTTCAGTGATATAGCAAAACCACTAAGTTCTTGTCCTTTCTGCTCCCAAAAGTCATCAATTTGAAACATGACCTGTCAGACTTTGTCTTTATTGCAATATTGTTTTCTGCCACCCAATTACTGAGTAAATAAATATACAGAAATGAAATACAGCATTTGCCATTGTTTCATTTTCACCTACTTAATGAAAAAATGCTTAATGAAACAGCTCTGTGTGCACTTTCCAGTAATGATAAATGATCTAGATATGTAAACTAAGCATTTTGGGTTTAGACCGTGGCGGTTACATGACAGAATATTCAAAGTCAGACAAAACAGCACCACAGCCACATGCTCTCTCAGCACTTCAAGTCTGGTGTTAGACACTGTGCTTTCCAAAAGTGTGTTTCAGAAATGAGGCAAGAAAAGAGACTCTAAAAAAGGCCAACAGAGATTCTTCATCCATTTAAACCATTTAGTCACTCTTACAGTACCATGTTAGATTCAAATATGCACACATTGCATGTGGAATAAACTAATTTGCACTATTTTATGCTTGCATGTGCAGTATGCATCAGTGTAAATTCAAATTCCAAAATACTCACATGCAGACTGTAACATATGCGCTCAGACACACAGAAGAACAGATAAACACATTCACACAGAGCTGATGCCCAAAGCAACGCAGCTCCATCTGCTTCGGATTCTGTCGAGCTCTTCTTTCTCTCCACAGTGTGTCCCTTAACAATGTCCATTCATTTAACATTCCTAGGTTTATTACGGCATGAAGAATATGGGAATATTGTACATGTATGTGCGCACAATGAGTCCTTGAGTGAATTAACATCTACGCCCCCTGGTGTGTCTGAGTCTCACACATTCAGCGAGGACTCTCTGCCTGCGTCAGACAAATGGAATGAGATGTCCTCTTAGTACAATTACATCCACTGAAAAGGCAATTACTGACAAAAGTGCTAAAAGTTGAATGGACTATCAGTCATGAAATCAATGAAGTAGAGAACAGAGAGCTCAACTTTTACAGTGAAAACCGCTGGGAAACTTTTAATGTTGCTACTAAAATAGGACAGCCACATTAAATCATACTTTACTCTTTCTTTCTATGTGATATGGGAGAACATTCAAAGAAAGGTTATCTGGGAAATTTAGCTGGTTCATAACAATTAACATAACAATAAAACAGAACCTATATGGAGGTTATAACCTTACAAAACCAGCCTCCAATTAATTGTTAAATAAAGAGACAGTATATCTCGCTATTTATTACGTTTGGTGTGAAATCTATGTTTTAAAGCAATGGGTAATGGGTTTTTATATCCATGTACAGTAGTTCCAGCCACAGAAATCCATTTGTTTTGTTTTTTATGATTAAATGAAATAATATAGTGCCCAGTTTGCACACAGAAGCTAGAAATAACAGTCATTTGAACAGAGACAGTTGTAAATGGAGGAGGGAGGTGAAAAGGTGAGACAGACACATGAACAACTGCAAGACAATGAGGTCTGCACAGAGAGGAAATTGAAATAGATCAGTTATGGTTAAATAGAGAATCACGTGCAGGATGAAGGAGAAAATTCACAGAGAGGCAACAAATCAGATAGGCAGAGAATTAGAAGACAGCTTTAAATGATGGAGAGTAGAGTGAATGAAGTGAAGTGAATGGGGACAAGTAGAAGAAAAAGATTAGCATGTGTTTAATAACCCAATCAGACAATTTCTTAACCTGCCCTTTACTTCTCATTTCCCACTCAATTGCGGGCTCAAATGTCTCTCAAGTCTTTATTGTAAATGTCTGACCTTGTGCTAAGACTCTGTGAATTTAAACACAGCATCCCTATTCAATGCATGATTAAAGATGATCAACACAATATCAGAATCCTTAAGTAACAATCAGCTTATTTTCTAATTGTTTTGGACTGTGATATCCTCAGCACCTAACCACTGTGATATTTTAAGGATGTTTAAACAGTACAGTCTTTAAACAGGTCTTAAAGGCATGTGTTGACACACTCAAGGCTGCATCATCAGTTCACTTATGTAACAAGTTACAGGAGAATATCTCAGCATCCTCCTCATATCCTCCTCAGATATTTGCCTAATGAGAAATAATTTTCTAGAGAGTCTGATTACGCAGTCTTCCAGTTGAGCAAAGCTCACAAGTGTATCCATGGCCCAGAAAGGTCAGACGGCTACTCACCCAATTTAACTAGATAGCTGCAATATGTACTGACTGGTATGAACTTAGAGGGTTAACTAGTCTAACTTGCCATCATAGCTCTTTACTTAGATTGCATTCATTTTTAGGGCTCATTGTTATTTTGCTCATCAAGCTTTATTCTTATATCACTTAGCCCTCATTTGCACATCCAGACTCAAAGACTAGATAGGCAGCAGGAGGACAGTCATTGTGAAGTGAACCTCAATAGACATAATGGCGCCAACTACCAACACTGAAATATTCAGCAGCATAACATGGGCAACGCTTGATTACCAACTTGGAAAAGTGGGCAACTTCCCTTCCGGGGCCCTGAAAACACTAGGTTATTCTTCATCATCAAAGTGCGATGTCTGAAATTATTCATGTAATCTCAGGGCCCTGACTTGGGCCCTGCGTTATTTTCATTTATACTGTGCTCACATGGCGCTATTTCCTAAATAATAATTGTGTTTTATCAAATTACCACAAACAATGAGACCTACAAAAGCTCAGAGGCAAGGCAGTATTCCAGTGTAGGACCGCATACATGTACACTAAAAGCACTTATTTTTACAGGAAATTCAAGATGCTTTCACTCCACTATGTGAAGGAGCTTTTACAAGATGGAGGAAAAACTTTGTAATTTTAAATACAACTGAAATAACATACCAGGGATTTGAATACAATAAAGCTTAAAACAGATCACTTGGGAAATTAACCCTTTCTTGGTGGCAGAAACAGGGAATAACTCTCCCACTGGGGCTAAGTGAGTAAATTACGTAAATTAAATGGTTAAACAAGAGAGCCTGCCACTTTTGAATCTGTATGTGTAGCTGTAGTCAGAAAAAACGTGCTTTTTCGGCTCTGCCTCTTATAAGAACCATTTTCATTTTCATATTTTTTCCCTCCAGAGAATTCTCTGTAGCTGATGAATGTTTGCTCTTTTTGAACACCAACCTGCTCCTTTTGGTCTCAATGTACATGAAGCATTTTATACTCTGTATTATATTCTGGTGTGTCAATTGCTAGACTAACACTAACACTTATTTTAACTAGAGAGCGGGAGGGTGATCTTTCAGCCTTCTCCAAAACTCTATATACTCTACTGGGATGAAACCTCCTCAAACATAAAGCTCTTACTGCAAATGCGGGCACAAAAGTGATAAAGAAGCAGCATTACTGTAGTGGCACAAAAGCAAAGAAGCCTCTGTGGTTATTACCATAATAGTGGCCATTCATACATTTTACATTATACTGACACAGTGAAATAAAAGCCTTCCTTGCACTGTATAGAGCACAGGTGGAAGCACAGAAATTACGGCAAGGCAGAAACAGGTGAAAATGGAATAATTCCTTTAAAAAGACTCTCCACAGTACTTCTTGTATGGGAGGAAGAGAATTTGTTCAGACTGCTGACTGCTATCAATGGCAATATGGCTGCCTCATCTTTGGCCACATTTGGACTTGATTTATTTCTTTATATTGGAGGTGGAGAGATTTTAACATGCCCTGATCAGTGATTTGCGTCCTGTACGGAGAGCATATGTGGGTAATTTTGTACCCCAAAACCAGTAATAATTATAGCTGCGATTAGCTACTGTTTGTCCATGAACTCTGTATTTTGTGTGTGTGTGTGTGTGTGTGTGTGTGTGTGTGTGTGTGTGTGTGTGTGTGTGTGTGTGTAAATGGATATGTTTAAAAGGTTTTTTTCCTAATCTGATAGATAAAACACACACTAACAACTAACAACTAACATAGTGGGCCTATTAGGGAACAAATATGACGGCAGGAAAAAAGTAAGCCATCAGAAGAGCAAGATCCCGTAGAAGATCAGCAAATGGACTTATTAGCAGTTCCTGTTTGTAGTGTACCCATAGAGGTACAGGGAGCTATTACTAGATTACTAATGAAGAAAACTAAAAAATTGTGATGATTCTCAATCAAGTTCTGAACTGAAGTGTCTTTTTTTCCATGATTTCAATGAGGATCCATGGACGTTTACGTGCAATGGATACTGAAAATAATGATATCCTTGAGATGTACAAGTCAAGCTGAAGGGTATCAATAAGTGTTTCATCTGTGTTAAGTGTTAAGATTTTTGACTCAAAGAAGGAGTACAATTTCAGAGTCAAATTCACATCACGCAGTATCTTTGTCTCCCCTTCAACTCCCCCACGCCTCCCTGGGGAGGCCTTGCTCTTTTGGCTTTTTCCTGTTGAATGTCCATATCTATTAAAGACCATATTCTGTAGTAGTAATGCAGTCGTCAACTGTGCCTGTCACTGATCACTCATATTGTTTCTCTGTGCACTCTGATGTGAAACTGTCTGCTTATGCTGCTGAGTGTGTGTTACTCAGCACTCAAATTGCTTTGATGCTAATAAATGCCTTGGTCATTCTGTACCACATTTCGAAGCACTGCAGAATGCTTCTATCAAGATTTAATAACACTGGTGATTGGCTGTCTAAACTTCATCATAGAGGCAGGAAATGCCGAAAAACACAACGTTACGCCCAGAGACAGCCACTGTTTTTTTACAGCCTGCCACTTATCTCCTCAGATAAATGAACTTGGCACCACAGAGACGGACAGCTGAACGATGAATGGAGAGAAATACTCCTGAGCCTGAAGTTGACACGGTGGATGGTTGTTAGACTTAGGCTAGCTATTCTTTATCACAGAGATAGTAAAAGGTCCCAGTCTCTGTCACAAACATCACCGTCTTTCCCTTTTTCTTCTTCAGATTAGGCAGACTAGAAGCTACAATCGTGAAAGTTCAGTAACCGGTATCAAATTCAAGGTATCGGTACTGAATATTTTTGAACAATATACAGCCCTAGCCATGTTGTATGTGAAAATATGAGTGTTGAAAGAGAAAGAGGGGATCATTTTAAATCCCATAATGAAAGAAATAAAAATCAAATCAAATAGAAATCCAACATCCTGTGAGTTTGGTAGTTTTCAATGTGTGTCTGGGTCTTTTTCTAGGCTGTAGGTCTACACTCCCTGGACACTATTAGGTACACCAATTCAATCTAATGCTGTCCAGTTCAAAATCACTTCAAACTACAACCTCAATAATAAAGGTAAATGAATAACTCTCTTATAGGGTCAATCAAAACTGAAAGAAATACATAAAAGAAATACAATTTACTGAGCTGTTGTACTGAATTACATTTTACAGATTTTACAGGTGTACAGGCACGTGCAGAGGGGGGTGCAAAGGGTGCTTGAGCACCTGCCCTTTTGCCCTTTACTGCCCGAAGTGCCCTTTTTTCAAACACAAACTTTACTTTATTTTCTTTATTTTAAAATTTGTAAAGGCCCTTTTGTGAAGGCCTGCCCGATGAAACTAACAGTAAAATGAATTAATAATAATTTCGCAGTCAATAAAATGACCCAGTTGATGACCTTTCACCCGATGACCTCATCCGTGACGAGCCCTCCCGTTCAGACACCGTTAGTGATTCAGCAGCTCTGCCTACAGGACGCCTTCAATTCCGCCGGTAAGAGGAGTTTGCTGCTATGTGTTTGTTGTGCATTGTTGCAAAGAGAGCAGTAGAGTTGATATGTATATTGCTGTGTGTCGCCTGACTGTAGAAGTAACATCAGCTGCCGGCTTACACGACGACACGCCGACAGCAAACGTTAGTTCTACACTATAAACAAAGGTGCTCTGTTGACTTTGTTCTGTTTTGGGGGAGAAAAGTTTTACAGGCGTCAAGAGGTCTGATCTTTTCTATGTAATCTGACAAAAATCTTTGCACTTGAACTAGGATTATTAAAGTAACTTAATAAAAGCCTTGTGCCTTAAAATAAGTATAACAACATTGGTAAAATTCTAAGCTTATTCCTCCGAATTACAGTCTACTTCAGCCCTTTTAAAAAAAAATCCTGCCCTTTCAAAGGTCTCTGCACAGCCCTGCAGGTGTACCTAATAAAGTGGCCACAGAGTATGTGTTACTGTGCAGTGCTGGCTACCTAGATGCAAATATGTTTAAGGAATAATTTTCCATTATAGGCCTATTCTGATGTTAAAATATATATTTATATTCTGTCTACATTTTTACAGATAATGTGACAAACTATGTGACACATACACACAAATATGGGTGTGTGGCACTGTAGATATATTATCCATAGCCTTCTTCTTAAATCAAACGTATATTAAATTCTATTTGTTCATACCGCAGCTATTGCTTATTATTGATTGTATGACCTTGTTTGAAGACAGAGCACTGCTGGTTGACTCAGTTCATTCTTTGAGTCAGTTATCTATACTACAACAGTCATAACAGCCTTCACAGAAATGTGCTTATTTGCTTTCTTTCCATCAGTTAGTTGGGAAGATTGATAATCAATATGGACCCTTCAGCCAGTTAGCTTAGCGTAGCAAGACTGGCAGCAAGGGTAAAGGGAAAGGGTAAGCTCCCTCCAAAGTTCATATTTAGAACCACTGAAGCTCAGTAATTAACATGATGTATCTTGTCTGTTCAGTCCATACAAAACACAGTCAAGTATAAATATTTGGTGTAAATATTTAATCAAACCACTGTCCTCCTAGTCTCTGCTGGTTGCATGTCAACCTCACTATGACAAGATTATGAGAAGTCACTGTGCCCGTTGTTTGACATTAAGAGTAGTAATTAAGACTCTTTCATGCCTCTCCAGACACAGTCCATGGTCCCAACATGCTGTATGCATCTTCTCAAAAACATTTCACTGACCAACCAATTAATTAAATATGAACTGATTTTTAATCAGAGGTGGACTCATCTGTAACCATGAGACTGGTGGGAATTAATGAAGTGTCTTGTGTACCTCTCCAACTCACATTATTCCTGCGTCTGTGGCTGGCAAAGAGTTGGGTTTGGAAGGGTTTACTGTTTGCTTAGTTGTAGTGGGATCTTAACCTTATAAGCCATAGTAATTACACTCTTACTATTCTGCCCAAAGCATGTGGCATGGACTCACAAACGTGTTTATTTGCTTCATGCTCTTAAACCTCAGCCTGATTTTATAATTGATAGTAATAATAATGAGCAGTGACACAATGACTGCATCCAGTGTTTTCCACAGGACTGGGAGGCTATGGTGGGTGGACGTCGACTCTCTAGGGGGGGTCCTGGGGCATTGCTGGATTCTGTCAAGTGTACCCTCAATCCTCAAAAGAAAAGCTCAAATAGGATGCCAAAGGGTGTGAGCGAGCGAGTTTACAACAGCGGGGAGAAGCAGCGCAAAACACAAAGTTGGAAGTCTTTAATGTTAATATATTTTTGTTTCATTTTGAAACTATGGCAAAATAAATTAGACTGTGGCGGGCTGCCAAAGTGAAAAGATTCTGTACTCAGGGGTTCTACAGACCCTCTGACCCAAATAAGACTGCATGTTTCCTGCAAGAGATTAACAAAGGCTTTGTTTTCCACTGTCTCTCCCAACATAGTATGACAAGAAACACACAATAAAAGGAAAAATGAATGAAGATCATTGTATTGGAAAGCAGAAACAGCTGTCTATTCTAAATACCAATACACTATGTAAAAATGTGTTTATGTAGCTGAAGTATTGTTATGTTGCTGTGCAATGTCAGGATCAATATTCTGATCATTCTATATGAGTGTCATGTCACATCAGGATTGATTTGCAGCTTGGCTCATCAGCTGTCTCCCTCACTGTCTGAAGATTCCTAGCTGATTATTGTATCTGACATTACTGCATGTATCAGTCCACACCTGGAACAGTAAAATGTCAGAAAACCTGTTCTGTTCTTCCAACAGATGCTAAACAAGAAACAGCTTTGTTTTCTGAAGGGCAGAATCTACAATATTATTTATCTGATATTCATATTTGCTCAAACAGCAAATTAGTGCTCTTGTGTTTTTGTGTGTAAAGGGGATTCTGTTGTCTGTTGATCTTATTAGTCTTAATCATAATAATCAAACATAAGTAGCACTGTAACGATAATCATAAACATGGCGTCATGGATGACAACTATTTTTACTAAAGGACTTACACACACAAGCGTACACAGACACACATGGCAGCTTGATTACAAATGGGAAACAGGTGTCTCGTAACACTTGAATTGTACCTTCAGAGAAAAAAACAAATCATGTCATCAATCTTTCACATCACATGTAAAAATCAAACAAATGATGAAAGAAGCGTATCTGTATTATATTCCAGTTATGAATATTTTATTGTTTGTGCATCCTTCTAAACTCGGGTTACTCTGTTTGTTGAAGGCTTAAACAATTAATACGGATACATCCGCAAATTCACCAAGGTAATGCAGACATATTTCTTTACTGCACATCTCTGTAATTTGATTGTTTACATTTAGACATCATGCATTCAATTTTTCTCCAACTAAGTACTATTACTAAACTCAATGTTCGAGGTCCATTTATTTATCATTAGACGACACATGGCTGTACAGCAAAATATAAGAACTTGCCTTTAACTTCCCCTTTAAAATATTACTTTCCCTGTTATGGAAAGTAATATTTTAAATTCATGTTTCCATGTTATGGCTTTATTAGATAAGGAGGAAAGAGGAAAGAAAAAAGGAAAGAGATGGCAGTTGCTAACTGACTCACAAGCTTATGGCGTAGTGAGTACTTAAAGGGCTAGTGGGTGAACTGCTGTAGCTCACACACTGTAGCTGGCAAGCTAAAGGTTGCTAGCCAGTTGGGAACATGCTGTTAACAATTAGCTTGCAGTCAGCTAACAGGACACGAACTCCAGCTGAGTCGGGTTATGGCTGCGCCACGGTTTTGTTCCGTCCTCTGCCCGGAGTCAACTTCCACTGGAAGCTTCTCAGCGTTTCAGCAGCAGAGCCTACCAAATGTTATTGACTACCTTCTCCACTTTCTCTGTGACCCAGTTTGTCTCTTCATCTGCAGGAAAAGGATGGATAGTTTTCCTAATTTCTGCACATTATTAAGTTATTCAAATTCATTACCTGTGTAACATTAACTCCAGCTTGTGAAAAAATAACTTCTAAACAGAGGTTATGGCAACAAATTGTTTAACGGCCTGGTAGCAAACACCACGGTGATGCAGTAGAGCCTGACACAGGGGTGGATTTTTACTTCAATTCCACTCACATAAAATACTAATAGTGTCCCGTCCCAATAACGGGAGAATGATGCCTGTGCCATCCCATTTCTGATAAACAAATAAAATGCTCTGAAAATAGTGTTTCTTCACATTATCTGCATATTCATATAAAAACTGATCTATTATTCCTGTCACACTCACAGTGACTTTTCTTGTCCCATTCCAGTCCCGTGATAAACAGTAAAATTGACTCCAATCCCATGGGAATCCCAAAAAAGTGTCAACCTCTAAGATGCAGGATGTATATAAAACATGACCAAATAAAGTCTCTGTGACTCTTGTGGATTAGATCACTGTTCTAGGACTGTTTCTGTCAATGTCACCACTAATCCTGCCTCCCAAAAAAAAAAAAAAATCACATCCAGCTCACATCTGAAGTGTTTTTTCCACCAATAGGACATCTGCCTTCTTTGAATGTTCGGCTGGAGCCTCCAACCAATCCCATCATCCTCAGAGGGCCCCGTGTCTCTGTAGCCCTGCTGGATCACATTAAGATCAGGCTCATTGAAGCTGACAGGCCAACAGAGCCTGGAGAAAACCAGCAGAGAGCGAAGGGATTTCATAAAGTGTGAGGACCCTGATGCATGTTCACTCCCGTGGTGGACACAGATAGATGCACGCAGCAGTGCTGACATTTCTACCAATGCTATCCCACTTAGTTCTTTGGCCTCTACTTTCATTTCTTCTAAATGTGCTCAAACTTAAAAAATGCCTGCCATGCTTCTTTGTGGTTTAGTGTTTATGTTAGGAGATCTGTCATCAGCCAAAAATACCAGCTCGTACTTTAAAAGTTCACTGGCCTCTGCGTATTATGCTTTTGGACTGGTTTTGCAGCACCGTTACAACCACAGATTAGAAAAGAGGATGGTGTGTGGGCAGCCTCACAGCAGGCCTTGAATCATGCTTCCAGGAGGACAGCTGCTTTCTACAGTGTGAAAAAAGCATCAAGTTTCCATTAACCTCATGGCTCTTCTGTTTGCACTGGGACGAGGTGGATTTTATTGGTCTGGACATCTAAGCTTTTTCTGCCTCTTCATTCATTGTTTGCAACATAGATAACATCCGCTACACATCTAAAATCTCAAACACAGACAAGTATAAGGTACTTCCCCCTACTGACCTATGAATAAACTTTACAAATGAGCTTAAAAAAAGAGTTTTCTTCAGTAAGTTTAGTTTAATTTTGAGCAGACAATACTTCATATATATAACAATTTTAATGCATCACTTTTGTATTTAATAAAATGGATGCGACAAAAAAATGTAACATCTTATTAATTATATATTCATTTCTAAAAATATATAATTATAAAATACATTTAGAAAACCTCGTGTACAGCCAGGGGACAAAACTGCTTTGGGAGCCGGTCAAAAGACTTCAGTCAACCAATGTATTCAATGTAGATTTTGCATTGTTTTTAAAGTGTTGTTGACTCAATAATAAATTGCCATTTCAGAGTTGGATCTGTTTGTTTGTGTTTCATTTGCATAGCATTATAACATGTGCGACTGAGAGTCAGGTCAGCGCCACCGGAACTTATGTTGTTCAAGTCCGCTGTTAGCCAAAAAGCTAAAGGAAGGATGGAGAACGAGGGAGAGGGGTATTCTTTCCACAGCTGTAAAGACTACTACTGTGTCACGCTCAGAGATACAAAGAACATTGTTGTCTTTTGGAAACTTTGTGTGACTAGCAAAAAGCTTTCAACTGTGAACAATTTTGTATTGAAGCATCTGCTGAAGCAGCACTGAAACGTGAAACTCAGCCTGTAGACAGAAACGCCGGCCGCTACTGCCCGTGATGCATTCACTCGGCAGGAGAGAGTGGTGTTAAGCTACGTTTTGCATTTTCTAAAAGCACTGAATACTCCTGTTACTCCTGTAACGTTAGTTCTAAAGTCAAGGCACTTTTCACTTTTTTTTATGTATAAAAAAACATTCCGAATTGTAAAAATCATACTCCTTGATGCTGTTATAAATACGCGATTAGTTAAAATGTCAGAAGAGACCTGCTTTGTTTTGTTTTGTTTTTTAAATAGCCTATATCGATAGCCTATACTGTACAACATCCCCTGGTCTCAGAGGGAGAGTTTTTTGTTTGGCTGGTTGTTGACTCCTCAGGTTAATTATTGTTCCAGTAAAGTGGATTCATTTCTAAAACAGGTTTTCCATCACTTTTAAGGATGGGGTTGTCGAAAGTAACATAATGAGTAACGTTACTTTTTACTTTTAATACCAAGTAACAGAGAAAAGTTTTAAAAAAAAAAGATTATATATATATATATATATATATATATATATATAATAAAAATCCTCGGGTCCTTTACCAGACGCCTGGGAGTGTGAGGGTGTTCCTAGGACGGCACTCTTCTGGACAGAGACATACATATAATATACATACATACATATATACATACATACACACAATTTTTAAACGAGTAATCACTTAAAAGTAACTCATTACAATTTCTGAGTAATTTTTCCAACACTGCAGCTAGATATGCTGTATGGACTGATATGCCAAGTACACAGAGTGCTACTTTCTGCCCCCTAGTTGTGTGCGCATCTCTGTGATGACGTTGCACAGAAACCCATTAACAAAGTGACAGGCATATGACAAGAGGGAAGAAGCCCAAATATCTTCTAATCAATTTGCCTAAATGCTAAAACAAGCATCAGCAAATACGTAGGATTTCAAATCAGTTTGGGATATTCAGATTTCTGAAATGTTTATTTTTTTACTATTTAGATCAAGCGAAAACAAACAACCAACATGCATAGCGCAGTATTTGTGTTAACATTTTTATATTTGGGCTGCCGAGCATTTTAAAATAATACATTTGTTTGACAGTATGGTTTTGGACAGCTGCTTCTCCACAAGTACCAGCAGTGAACTTATCATGTGACTGTGCACCTACCCCTTATTCCTCACTAGTATATTTACCAGCAGTTCACAATTGCCAGACTGTCTACAGCTCTAGTTTTATTTGCCCAGCTTGTTTTTGGTTTTTGCCTGTCTGCTCCATTTTTCCCCTGCACTGCTTACCTGCTGCTGACCTTGTTTTTGAATAATGACCAAGAATCCTACCTTCTAAACAAAGCTGCTCTGCCAAATGGCAGCACATTAAGATGCTTTAAAAAAGTAGTTGAGAGGATCTAATGTGATTGTCTGGATTCGGGGCCAGCTTTTAATTAAGACATGTACTGATAATGTTTGATAATGCATTCCTCTTTATCCCAGACTGTAAGCTCTTCTCTCCTACAACCACAGAAAACGCGCCATCAGTCAGATACACTTGACTGCACTTTGAGTTCAGTGTCCTGATTCATAAAAAAGGGCCCAGAGGAAAGATACAATGTCAGAACTTAGAATCTTATATAAATTGGTGTTGATATTCTGGGGGAAAAAATAAAAATAAAAATATATATATGCACTGTATATACATATAAAAATGCATTTTATTTTGTTCACTCCCCTCTGTTCTTTCTTTTTGCAGCGGTAAAATGTATTTGCAAATGTTAGGCGCAGCAGACTTCATGCTGCAAAAGGAGTTCATGGCTACATTGTGGAAATCAGAGCTACAGCATGTTTTTCTGTGGCACATTTTTATTTTTATCTGGTGTCATTCTGCCTTTTAAAGAAGAAGCCGAGGGAGATATAGTCCTCAGTCACAATCTTGTACACATTGCATTCAGATTCTCTCTCTGTGTTTAGTGTCAGTTTGTTCTTCAACACAGAGCAAATAACTTTCATTGTCTCTCATCTTTGTTTGGTATATATGGTAATGAAGTGCAGTACAACACATTATTTGGCTGTGGGAGGTTGTCACAGCTCGAGCAGTTTCTCATTTTAATAACATCTTAACTTTTCTCCACCACTGCTAAATAAAGAAGTTGAAAGTGCAACATGAATGTGGCTGTGAGTGTGTTGGCGTTGCCTCTTGCACATGTAACCTTATCAGCAACAACATTTCACTTAAACCTACTTCAGAAGCCTAAGAAGCCAATAACAGAAGTCTGTGAGGCCAAGCAATAAAGAGCCACGTAAATATTATATATATATATATATATATATATATATATATATATATATATATATATATATATATATATATATATATATATATATATATATATATATATATATATATATATATATATAAAATAAAAGTGCCCCATTTCACCTGGAATCCAACTGAGCCCTGTCATTTCACAGTTATAAAACAAGCAGCCTTGAAGGCAACCAGTTACTCTCACTGTAATCAAACAGGAAAGACACTGTGTGCTATGTGTGCATATATCCATGTGCACTGGCTCACTGATAACTGAGAAGTACAAAGGACATAATGAAGGACAGTTAAATTAAGCATTTATGTCTAATGTCATCTCTGCCAGGATTTGAACCAAGCAGATTTGCTCAACAAGCAAACAATGTTGTCAGAATATGATTACAATAAACAGTTAGTCAAGATCATATATGATTCCTTTTCAAGTTTCTCATAAATTGCATTCCCTCGTATCTCTGAGACAGGCGTTATATGATGCGTTGCATAATTGAGTTGAATAGTTTCAGTTAATTATGCACGGTCTTTGGATACACTATAAATGCATAAAAATTGCAAGTGAAATTCCTCCCTGAGTTAGATGCATATCGCCTTATTACGACTGTCTGAGCTTAAATTAGTTTGCAAGAAATGTGTTGTGTGTAAGGTAAATTGACACCTTCTGCTAATATTGGATAAGCAATAGAGCGCCGGCGGTGAAATCCCAGAGCTGAAGACAGTTTGTGAAAATGGGCACGGAACTTTTATCCCAAGGTAATACATTTCGCCCGAAGACATTGAACTCCAGACAGTCGCTATCAAAGGGATTTTTTGTTAATTTCCACTGTCGCCCAGAGAGACAAATGGAGGGGAAAGTGACAGAAGGTAACAAGGCAGGGAGATGCAGACAGATGCATTCAGGGACATTAATGGCCACTGTTAACTGTGTGCCAAAGTGACTGCCAAGAGGGATTTTACTGGCCTTCATCGTTACTAGAAAATTATCTAGCAGTTTTCATATTAGCTTGAAAATCTTCTCTCTTTCATTGCTTTGACCACAAACATCTTTTGTGTTTAAATGTTCAGCTTGTATGTACACAATTTCTTAAGCAAATGGAGCAGGACCATGAAGCAAAGAAAGTACTGAACACTCCTACACCCCTCTCATTTCTTACACGCTTTTTTCTGTCAACCTAAACAAAACTAGATAATACATTTCCAGAAATATGACAAACAAGAGTCAACACAGTATAAATGATGTTTCGTCATACAGTCTCCGCTGAAGTTGCACACAATGATGACAAGTTCATATTAATTGCAGATTTATTGAACGCCTTATTGGACATGAGAGTGAGAGAACTGCAGCCTTAATCACATTGTTACCAAGATTAAGATGTTTTATTCTTTTGCCAGGGTGTCTCATAATAACTTACGGGATTCAAGATGCATCACCACAAGTTAAATTGCAGTCTGTTAAGGATGAACTGTGGTAGAGAGACACACCAGGATGTACTCTGGATCAACAAACAGGCAGGCGGTTCATCAGACAAGAAAACAGACATGACAGATATTATGGGGTAAAAAAATAAGAATAAAACAGCAGCTGACAAAATATCATTTCAGCCAAGAATAATAGCCGCATTGTGTTTCATTTCATGCTGTGCAGAATATCACCTTTAGTTTAAGCTAATTACCTCCCTCCTGACTTCACTACTACTGAGCAAACACCAGTAAAACAGCCTGTGCAGAACAAGGCAATGAGCAAGAAATAAATTACTTACAAATAAGGACAGGCGATTGGTGGATAACTGAGGGGAAACTTGTTTCCAAAAGTGCCACCATGTTATCTACAGTTGGTAAATCAGAAGCAAAGACCAAACAATGTTTTCATCCAGTCAGGAGTAGAAAGCATCTACATTAATGTTTAAGTGAAAATTTGTTCATTTATGTTATACAGCCAATTTTAAGCAGCACCTGAATTACATACTTGCCACAATTATAAATAGTAAAATGCCAACTGGTCATTCCTCACCATCCCTGAAAGAAGCCAGATTATTCACGAAATTTCATATAAATGTAGGTCTTTCCTGGCTACTTCTTAAAAAAATTATGCACATTTCACATCCATGGATACACTTAATTAAGCTGCCTTTTAAAGGTGGGTTTAAAATCTCATAATGTGCAGAAAAGTTTACAGACGAGGAGTCATTACTTTGTCCCTAGCTTAGTTTTTTTTTGATAAGTATTACACCAATATGCATTCATCAATCAGTTAAGGAAGACTGCACCTGCACGTGCATTCATCCAACAGCTTAATGAACAAGTACTCTATCAATATCCATAATGATGATACATGAATGTGGTGAAAAGTGAGCGTGTCTCAGTTTACCATTTCTTTAAAAATCCCTCTCCATTAACACTGAGTGCCCTCCACACTTCTGAGAGTGATTTCATACAGAGTGACACTTTGTTTGAAGTGTTACTGAGCAGGGATCACTTTGGGAAAGGGCCATTATGTATAAAGCTTCCCCTTAGGAACACACAATGCACTACGGGTGTGCCTGAACACAAAAACACCACAAGTACACCACTGGGCTTCCAGCATGTTGCACGTTAGGCTCTCAAAAACAGGGTCTTTTAATAGGCTCTGCTAAAATATTATTCAGTCTTCTGTAGCAGAGATGATACATGTAGTGTAGCGACATGCAGCAAGGCTCTTAATTAGTATATTTGGATCTTTATTAGTAAGATATTTCAGGATATGAAAGAATTTCAACACCTCGAGCTGAAGTTATACTGTAGTTTGCTACACTGAACAAAAATGAAGCTTTACCTTTTTTAAATCAGGAGTAGCTTGGCACTGCACTACCTATAGTTTTAAAATAGCATCACTATTGTGTTGTTGCAAGTGAAGACCACTGATGATTAAAGAAGTAGGGGTAATTTACAACCAGAGCAGATAAGATCCTTTCCACTGATCGGACCAACAAATCAATTCAAGAACTATCGTCACATCAATATTTGCTGTGTCCCTCCAAGTTTATTTCATTTGCTGTGATCACGTTTTGGTCTTAGCTGCATTAATCAGTATACAACTAAGAGAAAATTAATTTTAATCACTGAACACAGCCTGTCTAACATCTGGAGGTAGAACATGGCATAAAAGTGATTATAATAACAATAACAAGAGAAAATGTGTTTTTTAATAAAAGACCTTGGAAAGGTCACATGCTGACATTTCTGCATTATGTTCAGTGCCATGCAGGTGGCACCACACAAGATTCCTTATTAAATCAAAGTGTAGGACATTTGTTGAGAAGACAATGTCTCAGCCTGCACAAACTGCAGCACTCAGTAGGGAAAACAGCTATTGAAATAATTTAGTAATTTACCTTAAAAGGTCAGGACCTAGAATATTACTGTGTGGGTGGCTCATAAGCCCTAACAAAAAAGTAATAGTTGAAGGGATAGTTATTTTGAATTGAGGGTGTATAAGGCACTTATCCACAGCACCCATAGTGTACCTACTGTAGACGGAGATCAGCACGTCCCCAGATTGGACATGTAGACAGGTGTCTCGACAGAGAAACCAGCAATGCACTGCTGTGGATCAGAGCACCAGAGAGATGTATTTAATGACAATAAATTAAGAATATTTTCCCTGATTTACCTTTCCTGTCAGACAGCCTTTTTTCTTTGGTACTAACCATAGAACTCACATATTCTTGCCCATAAGCCTGACTGCCAAGCACACTGTATTCTGCAGATCAGCTATTTGGGTTGTGATATTAGACTGAAATCAAACTTCACATTTCTGAGGATTTGAAAGCTGATGTGTTGTTCTGGGTTGTGCCGCTGTAACTCTGATCTAGTGCTAAAGAAAAAGGCTGTCTGGCGTTGTAAAGGGGAGAAAATATTCTTTATATGGTGTGCACTTAATTTGATAGATTTTTTTAGGTAGGCCTTTTTTATGTAGTAAATATGTTTTGGTCCACATCAGTGCATTGCTTTGCTTCCCTGGCGGGACTTTTGACTGCTTCTCCAAACTGGGGGCATGGTGACCGCCATCTATTGTAGTTAAAACCTCATACAGCCTCACCTCAAAACACCAAAACTATCCCTTTAAAAACACACACACAGACGCATTTGTTGAAGTTGCATAAGCTGAGATGATTTTAAATCACCAAGAGTTCACCATCAAGAGGCTTTAGAAGAATGCATTAGATAAAGATTACAGCAAATGGGCAAGAGCTGTTAAATGAAAGAGATGTTTGTAGATAAAAATGTACCTTCGTATTAACCCTCCCCTTTTCTTGAAATATAGCTTAGTGTAAACATAAATCCCCATGTTTGAACTCATCTCCTTCAGCGCTGCACCCTAGGATGCAGAGTATTATCCATCCTCTTTACTTTTGCTCCATAATAAGACAATAAAAGCTGCTGTACGGCAGGGTCAGATGGTTAGGTGTGATGCACAAAAATAATGAATGATTTAGATAAGTGTATACACTGAGCCTTCCCATTTTTCTACTGCACACTGGAGCTGGCACCTTTGCCAGCGAGAGCTTTCTTCTCAGCTTTTACCTCACAAAAAAAAAAAAAATTGCAAAATCCTCCCACACAGCAGCACAGTCAGAGAGAAAATGAATTCAGGCGAGCCTTTTTCCGCTGCATTCAGGGCCATAAGAGCTGGATTTACAGTCAGGCATTAGGAGCGCAGACACCTTGACAGGTTGGAGGCGCCGGATAGGGAATGTGCTGCTGATTCCAGAGTGTGACTGATGCCCTGCAGTCGCTCAGATCCGCCCCGATCCCCCAGAGTCTCATCTCAACACCCTCCGCCTGCTGAGAGCAAGTGTTGCACTGGGACTGCTCAGGAAGCCAGCCTCACAGCAGTGTGTATTACAACTCTGCCATGTTTGCAGTCCACAGGGGAGGGGGGCTGCACTTCCCACAACAAATCTGTGTGTATGTAATGTGAGCGGGGGGGGGTTAACATTATCTACCAGACTCAGCATTAGAGATAGGAAGAGAAAGAGCGATAGAAAATATGAGAGATAAACAGAGGAGGAGCAAAAGATGAAGAGCGAAACAGGCTATTAGTGTTTAGGGCATGTAATTTCATCAAGGCTTAGAAAAAAGTTAAAATTAGCTTTTTGCCTGTTAGCAGCTGTGAGGATCTTGGGAAAAATATTCTATGAATATGGACGTGTACCGCACGCCGGACTTCAATTGGTACCCAGTCCTAACCATAGTACTGACAAGCTCCGAGGCAGCTATTGGTTAAGGTTGGGAGGAGTGATACTATCAAGGCTGTGCATTGATACTCCTGTAAATACCATAAAAAAAAAAAAAAAAACATGTCTCCTGTTAAATCAAATTCTGGGAACATCAGCACAAACATGAATATGCAGAGTTTGGTTTTCTGCTGCTTTACTATTAAAATACGTAATGTTTTACATGCAAGTCATTAAGTAATAACAACAAATACTCCTGTAAAAGAAGTGGTTAATGTTAATAAAAATGTATTCAGAAATGGCCTATTAATGATGTATTCTCCTCATAAATCACAACAAGTCTCTACTCTACGTGAACATATATTATAATTTTTTTGTGTATGTTGGCAAGTGGCCCCAATCATCACCTAATAATTAGATAAAACAACTTTTTGGCTATTTTAACTTTACAAAGCCACACCACCAACCTCAGAACATTCACATTAAAAAACTGAGAATATGATATGCAATAAGATACACTAGATAAAGGTCAATTACAACACTGAAATCAACCTAACAACACTAAGTTTTGCTCATAAATAGTTATTAAGTTTTAACAGTCAATAGTCATTAAAGAGTTAATTACATACACTGGCAAATGATTAAATATAAATGAAATCCCATGCAATGGCCTAGCAAATTAAATGTGTATAAGTCAAGGAAGTCCTTTTAAGGTTAATTTGGTGATTTTAAGCACAATATGTTATGCCAGCTTTACAAACCAAATTTCATTTACATGAGAACAAACTCCACATTAATCTGACAATAAGGAAAGAGATACGTATGGTCACTGAAGTGTAATGTGTGTTACTGAAGTGTAATGTGGTCCACAGTCAAGTTTGCACTAAAAACTTTATTTCAACCACATCATTGCATCTGATTGCCAAACAAACCCCAGTAGGTGTACAAACACAAAAGAAACGGGCATGTTGGAAAGAAAAACACTGCAGATAGACCGCTTAACCCAATGGTCAGCAAGGAAACTTCAAAAGCAAAGCAACAAAATTTTAGTAGGCTGAAAATTATGCGTTAAGTTACATCAGATGTGTTGCCAACAGAGACTTCTAACAGAGCTGTGGAGGACTGGTGCTATCTCGTTGGGTACAGTGAGGTTGAAATTAGGAGGTTGTGTCTGTGTGGACTGCAGAGCTGAGATATTCAGCATCAAAGTGTTGACATCCCAGCCAACACTGGCTGTTTGTTGAAATCTATATTTATAATTCAACTGGGTCTGATCTGCCGTTGTTTTTAAAGATAAAAAACACACTGAAACAATAGAAAGTTAGGGTTAGAAAGAGAAAATGCACTGTCTTTCTCTTAAACCGCTGCTCTGACCTATGGCTGACACAGCAGCAGCACAAATGGCAGGGTGGTGGAGTTCTGTAATGACTTTGCTTAATAATTTCTCATATTCTAGTTGGTCTTGCCAAGATATGCATTTGTGGCAAGGTGTGAAAAGTCATGTTTTGTCAAGTGACAACAGTTGGAAGGAAGACAGCAAGGGAGTCCAGACAGGTACTAAATACTGACTAAATACCATAAATGGCTAAAAGTCATGTAAGTAAAAGTATGACTGATTGATGCCAGAGCACTTTTAGATCATTAACAGCTGACACTTTGCCAAACCAGACCCTGGCAGCAGCAGTTGATTAGTGTCCTTCATTAAACCAGGGGAATGATTATAGTGAAGCAGCAGATCGGGGAAGGTAGTCACTCTGGAGAATACATTAATTTGTGCCCATGCTTATCACTGCAACTTATTACTGTAACAATAAGCACTATCTTCATGCTGTACATGCCTTCTGGGGATGCAGTACATGTTCAACTTGACAAATGTTGCAGTTTCTTCAGATTTAACTGCCTTGTTCTTCTGCCACTGTATCGTGTGTAGTTACAAAGTTAAAAGTTACCAAGTTAAAAGTTGCAACTAATGATTACTTTCTTTGTAACTAATGAAAAAATGCCCTTTAAAAGTTCTGCGAGTATTGTATATTTTGATCAAATCCAAAAAGAGATGTAATTTACAATGATATAAAACAGAAGAACACTTTTTTGAAAAGCTGGAACCAGAAATTGTTATATTGCATTTATTTGGTAGAAGCTTTTGTCCAAAGTGACATATATGCCGAAATATAAACTCACCGGCATGTGTGGACACCAACCCTCCACTTATGAGCACAAGATTACATTGATTATATTAATTATAATATTCTGATAATCAACTTATTGATTAATAATTCAAGTACTAATTATAAGTGAAATAACTTCAGACATTACAATTTCTTTCACAGGTGGTCTGAGTGCAGTTATATGTTATATACCTAATGAAAGTGGCTTTAAATACCCATCTAATTAAATACCCAATAAACTGAGGTAAACTCTTGCTGAGAAAGAGACATTAAAAAAGGAAAGAGAGTGATTATCACAATACAGGCATGAATTTTACAAGGCATTAATGAGACAGGCTGGAGGACTACTAATGACCCTGACACCTAGCACAATTATCCACAGATTAATTCACTATTAAAGTTTCCATTGCCCTGTTTGTATGCATACACATGCATACATGCACTAATGGGAGATAATGGCTCCCTTTACGACTGCATTATTAATCATCATGTGACAAAGATGGGTTGGGTAGCAGTGTTACACTGAGGAGGATAGCTGTGCTTTATACTGATCAGTCAAATGTGTCACAGGGGCGCTCAGTAATAGCTGCAGCCGGGTTCACAAAATTCTGGCAACAGCCGGCAAAATGACACACACTCTCTCTCAGCCTGGTGCTGTATTTTTTCCAATATCCCATTTACTGGAGTTGTATAACCATTTGAAGTAATAATCTTCTCTGTTCTGATCTGAGTCATACACCTTGTCAAAACTTGAAACAGCCCTCGCGGAAGCTGTGGCCAGTCACTTTCCTGCCACAGCTGAGGACCTCAGTTTGCTGGTAAAGGTCTAAACCGCTTGCTTGTGTTTCACAAGCTGGAGTCTGTTTATGTCAGTTGTCATTGCCACAGTGGTTTCAGATTGAGATGAAAACAACATAAATGTTCACTTACTACTGAGTTGTTACCTGTTATTTAATATGCACCTGTTTACTAATAAATCTCCTTCAGTAGGGACAAATCTTCTTCACCACTGGACATGTTTTGAATAAATAAGTAGACAGATTCCAAACACCAACCGAAGGCTGACTGTGTCCTTTAATTCCAAACATGTGTAGTTATTTTTATTCTCTATAGTTTTACATGCCTATTTAGACTTTATTAAAATCTAATTAGTCTAATTGCTGTATTATATGTCTAATGGGAGGCCATACAGACATTAGGCTTGCCTGCAATTAATCAAGAACGAAGCAAACCTACAGAGAAGTAGATTATAGAAAATCTGTAAATCATTTCAAGTTTGTACGTAAGTCAACAAACTCTTAAGGCAGGCCACTGACAGAGACTGAAGTCACAGATGAACAACATGGATAGAACCAAGTGAATAAATGAAGATCAATTTTTTATTTATGTAGCCTAATATAACAAATCACAACTTGCCCCAAGGGGCTTTACAACCTGTACACCATACAACACACACTCCTTCCTTAGATCCTTGATTCGGATGAGGAAAAACTCCCTCTCTCAGGTCAGACAGACAGGAAATAGATGTCATATGTACAGAATAGATTCACAAAAGGAAACGGCAGTATACAATTATGATGACATAATATAGATTATAAAACCTAAGTGAAGAGGACAGATCCAGGAGGACACTGGAGCAGCTTGAGATGTCGCCCACTAAGTAGAATCTTAGACACAGCAACTCTTTTTCACCACAGAGACCCAGAAAGAGTACAAGCCACACAAACACAGAAGAGGACAACATTCACACAGAGAGGGGAAACAATTTAACACTCAGAGGGCCATGAGAACATGCAAACCGTGGAGAGAGAGAGGGGAAGAGGCTGAATCTCCTGGGGGACAAAGATCCAGATCCACGACTGGATGAGGCAGCGACAGCCAAGAGAAATGTCACCGGAGAGCTGAGAAAGTGGAAAGATGTTGTGAACACAAAACCAAATGGGTGGAAAAAATGAAAAGAAAATGGAAATGTGACAGAAGACTGAGGGGAAATCTCATCCACCACATGCAGTGACTGAAACAGAGTTTGGGTTGGCTGAAATGCATTGCGCTGCACACTGGAAACAAGAATAAAGTGATATATCAGTTAAAATTGGCACTCAGCCACAACTGACAGAAAATTGGCCATACTTTTTAAAGTTTTTCTCTTTGTTTCTGTTTTCTGTCTGTTTGAGGCAGTTAGTGGCAGTGTCTGAAAAGTTGGATTTATCATCTGGGGACTGTGTATTTTAGCCACAATAGTGGTGAGGCTCTTGGGATGAGAAGGTCAGTTGGTTGTCAGTTAGTTTGTCCCCTACTGGATGGTGATGAAAGTTTATACAGAAATTATTGGTTGTCAGAGGATGAATCATAAAGACTTTATTGATCCCCTGTGTGTTTCTCTAGTGCCACTATGAGGTTTACATTTTTGGTTTTGATTCTTTGCACATATTTAAAGGTCCCTTACGTATAAATCCTGATGACTTTGGTTTATCTAGTATGGAGGTCAAAGTTTATCCAGTTAAGTATGTGTTTGTGCACCAAGCATCAATGTTGCTTGGTGCACAAACACAGTCAAGATGGACTCTGTTGTCAGAATGATGTCAGAATGTTTATTGTGAAGATGAACCTTTCATATCGGCTGTGTTTAAAACGGGCTAAACTGCTGTCTCAGAAGGGCTCTAACAGGACAACGAAACATCGAGAGCTGTTCGAAACAGCTTGAACGATCTCTTCCTGTCCCCTGAGATGCCTTCAATCTGCCCCAGTAACGGCAAGTTTTGAAGGCAGCATCGATGGTGACTTGATGCTGACTATTACCCTTAAAGCACCGCAGCTGCTTTTGAAAACTGGTCAAGACAAACGAGCCGAATTTGTACACAAATATACGTTTTTAAAAGTTTTTAGTAGTTTCCTCGCTTTGATTTTTGAAAATCTAGCGAGAACTAAACACTGAACTATAATATTACCCCCGTGACTATAACCAACCAAGTTTGTTCAGTATGATTTCTGAGGCGTCTGTTGCGCCCGCTGTTCTGACAGCCAGAAGAGACGCAAGATGGCGTGCTGATGTCACACGTTTCCGTAAGTGCTGCTCTAGAAGGCTGTTCGAAACCAATGCAAACAGAGCTGCCTTAACTTGAAAGTGATGCCTTTTGAGGCAGCTGTCTATTACCGTATGGAGGCAGCGAGGCAACTGCCTTCCGTTTCGAACATAGCCATTATCATCTGGTTGCTGCTGTTGACATTCACCCCAGATGCAAATTCAAAAAATGCACTGTGGAATGTTCAGGGTGTATGTATATATGTATATAAGTAACGGTTTATATTGTACATATTGTATATATATATTTTTTATTTTATATGTTACCATATTTAATATAGACGTACACTTAATTATATGTTGTGTGTAGCATGAAGGAACTGCAAATTTCGTTTCGTTATGCAGCCTTGTGCTGTGTAAGGACCAATAAGCAACCTTGTGCCTTGTACCCTGAACATCTACGAGATGGATTGGCACAAAATCTGGTTCAGATATTCTCTGTCTCATGAGGATGAAACCTTATGTCTTTGGAGATCCTCTTACTTTTTAATTTGTGTGGTCACATTTTTGGGTCAGAGTGAAATGTCAACAGTTGAATGGATCGCCGTATAATTTGGTAGAGGCATTTCTGTTCCCCACAGGATGAATTGTAATAATGGCATCGTAAAATCGCTTAACACGTAAACCTTTATTTTGTCACTGCACGAAAAAAAAAAATCATATAATCCTGCAACAAATACTTCTTAACCCTTTCATGCTTGCAGCATCATAGTTGCAACAGTTTAAAGAGGTTACTACTTCTTTCACTACCTTGTTACATTTACTTGACCACAAACCAGGATCAATAAAAAAGTCTGGACTTTAACTTTAATCCATGTTAGGGTTTCATAGCAAAGAGCCTCACAGAGCAGCCGATGTGGTTATAGCAACCTGTTTTATATTCATCTCAGTCCCAGAACCCTATATTTCCTTGTTAATAAGAACCTGGAAAAACTGCACTTGGATGTCTTTTTTTGTAAAAGTCACATTGTCAACGCACTTCTCGTTAGTAGAATATAAATTGGGAAAGGTATCCGATGGCAGCTTGGCTTTTGAACATCTATTCCAATGCCACAGTACTCAAACATGCACACAGAAACTCATTCACACGTTTGCAAATGCAAATCTCTCTGTGTACACTCCGTGGGTGCCATCAAGCAGGAGCATTCTGCCAAAGAGAAGCGCTTTCATCAAAGCAGTGACCTTTCAGCACTCTGTGCCCCCTCTTTCTCCCACACCCACCCTGTATACTCACTCACTGACATACACCCAGTCCCCTGACATTCATGCACACACCACAAGCATGGAAATGCACATGACACTGCATGTGAGTGGTGTATGAATGTGAAGAGAAATCATGATAATTATCTTTCCGACAAGGCTGGGGGAAATTGAAGCTTGAGGATGTGGAGAAGCAGTCAGATATTCATGTGCTGCACCCATAGATAGGAGGCACACTGCTGGAGGAGTGTAGCGGCTGTGTCTCATCACAGCATGAGACCGACAAGTGGAGGAGAGTCAACATTCATAAGTGGAAAAGCCTGAAAAGAACCTCTAATTGGTCTCCATCAGCTTCATATTTCGCATACCTGTTTAGGGCAAACATGGCAGTCGGATCTCTATTTATCTCACTCTCGAATGCTCTCCTGCATTTAATGCACACCTTGATGCACTGCCAGGCAACAGGAGAGAGAACACCGTTCTTCACACTGTGAGGCGGCGCAGCATTTTTCACACGTCCCTTCATTCAACATGCTCACACTTTTTTTTGTCAGCCATCACTTTCCCCATCTCTACCCCCTACCTTTGATGGAAAACCTACTGACATTTCCTTTTTAGATATTGTCTCCTGTATCAGAAAGATGTTTCAGCCCACTGTTCCGTTCACAGGTGGCTTTTAAAGAGTGCTGCTGGTGTGGCAAGAACGGTAGTTAAAGCAGCAGTAAGTACAGACGGTACGCAAATCGGAGTGGAAGTGGTGGGGGATCAGACAGATGAGGGAAAACCTAAAGACAAAGAACAATGAATAGGAGGTGTCAGACCATCGCAAGCTGAAACATATATGCTTACAGTGACACTAATGAGTCACTGGAACATTTAAGCCTCCGATCACAGCTACAGACTTTTCAATTACAATTTACATCTTTATAATACAGATTATAAATGACATTTCAAAAGACTGACAATAATGTGTTTTCTGATTATTTCTGTCTTTTGTCTGGCAGCCCTGCTTTAGCAAAGTAGTGAGTCCTCACACTGGCTTCCTATGCATCCTCATTTCCCCATTTAGAAAAATAAATCATTCTTAATGTTAGGTTTAATGTAGACTTGCTACAGAGGCACATTCCAGGATCAATATTTCCACTGTCCATTATACATGCATAAATTGTCCATTTGGTGTAAAGTTTGTTTTTTTTTAGACCAAAAAAAACAGGAAATAATTACTTATATTTATTGAGAAGAGAAACAGTAAATAAGCAGGGGGGATGTTTAACACCAGAGCAGCTGCTCCCGGGTTGCCTGGAAAATATATCCATTGTTGCTGAATTTAACTATTTCCGTTTGTTTGTTTTCATTTGGATTCATTTGTACTTGGTAAAAATTGCCAAAATCAAAGCCAAATCTCATTTGGGCTCTAGTACACATGCTTTCACATTCCAGTGATTCACAGGTGGTGAGGACAGGCCAAGAAATGCAGCAATGCACCACCAAAGGCAGTAAGGAAGAAGACTGCTAGCTCAAAAACCTCTGTGTAACAAATTGAGGTTTCAAAATGTCAGCTTAGCAAATGTTTTATGAAAAGGAGACCTCAAGGACACAGTAACACTGAATGTAAGCATAATGTTTGTTAACTCCACAGGGGACCTTTAATACAAATTTATTTGAATTGCTAAAGATGAAAACATACAGAGCTGCACTTGTTAAAGGAAAATTTTGCTATTGTCCTGCATGCTGTTAGAGGGGAAATGCTGCTATTTTCAATTATGTATGAAGCAATACTGTGACCTAAGCCCTGTATAATTTCAGACAGTTAACTGTAGCTTGCTTTAAGTAGAGCTTAGTGTTGCTGTAAATTGCACTATATATGATTAAGTAGCCCAATCATTTAAGTACACATTATCACTTGCATATAAATGATTCAAACTTATATGCAGGCGATAATGTCTACTTAAATGATTGCTTGATATGGAACACTGTCAGAAGTAACAATGGGAATATGTGATGTTGACAGCAATAAATGGATTTTGTGTAAAACAACTAGACTTACGGACATTTATGTACTGAAGTCCCTGCAGTTGAATAAAATAGACCCTGAAACAGCCAGAGAAATGCATACAGTATGTACTACTTAATCTTTATAGTTTGATTAATACAAAGATCAATACAAAGATGCTGTCTGTTTCTCATTCTTAAACACCACTCCACTTTACTTAACTAGGTATTTCAAAAGGTACGTACAGAGGACAAGAAACACAAAGTTCACCACAGTGTATTATACAGTCACTGCTCAATACAAAACCCACAGTTCAAACCACCAGTAAATGAGTCATTATCAGTTCAAGATTACACTAGAAGACACTACAAGAGTCCATATCTCTACAAAATCCTCCTGTTCTGGAAGTAAACCAAAAAACTCAGTTTGAATAAAAAAAGTGGCCCAACAAAAAGAAAACACATTCATGCCTCTTGCATCTAACAGACAAGCTTAGTGATTCTCCAACAACACCGGAGTTACCTCCTGTAGTCCGGGAGGACTGTGCCTCTTCCACTGGTGAGTTAGGCTTGAAATGCCGTCATAGATATCCCCTGAGCTGACTGGTGGGTGGTTATGTGTTGCCACAATACGCTAACCTTACTCCAACTGTCTTTCTATTGGACATTCTTCTTGTCTGCCAAAATGACAGGTGGCCCGACGATTTTAGCTGCCACTGCCATCAATTTACCCACATTTGGCGGGTGCTAATTTCAGACCCTGCTTGTGAATATTAACACCACAAGTTAAACAAATACCATATGCATGTCATTCACTCACATGCTACAAACACAAGTGGATCACTTTCTGGCCTTGAGTTTGATTGGCAGCCCTAACAATAATCACTGATTCCCTCTCATCTTTAGCCCAGGCCTAACATTAAGGACCGCTGTGGTTGAAATAAGCCCACATCTGGATGCAGCTCACAAGCAGAGCTTTAAAGAGCAGGGTGTTTTTAGAACTGTATTAAAATAAAAAACGTGTGATGCCAGAATTACATTTCTATGAAGAAGGCATGCAACCCAGCAAGCATGTTAAATATTTCATTGCTCAGTGCTTGATCAAGTCATATCTAATCTGCACTTAGTGTCTAGGCAACAGAGCATCATATGAAGAAAAAGTCTAAATTGATGTAAATGAAAAACACTCTGGGAATTATTTAGAAATGACTGGAAGATTTGATTTTTATCTACTACAGTAAATCAATGCCAAAGGTCAGTTTAATTAATGGGGAGAACTACAACATTTCTGAAAATTAATTTAATAGTCTGCTCTGTTGAGCGAGATAACAGTTATTTTCCTTGGAATCACTTCAGCCTTTTAACCCCTAAAAATCATTATGATATTTCATGTCAGTTTTTCTCCATTGTGTCCATGTACTGTTAGGGGGAAATAGGCCATCCTGCATTATGAGTACTTGTGTTTTCAATGCAGGACTTGTACTGGTAACCAGAGTATTTTACACTGTGGTATTGTTACTTTTACTTATTAAATAACATCTCGGCATGGACAAAGTTTCGATCATCGAGCTGAACAGAAATTCTTTCTGTGAAAAAGAAAGCAAAATGATGAAAATATTGCACTGCATGCTCAGGCATGGGCATGCAATATGGTGTTTGTTTTGATTCATGAAATGGGTCAGAACCAACGCGCGAGGAAATTGTCTTATGTTGCAAATCACAGCTTTCATCTAGTAAATCTGGTGTAAAAACGTACATGTGACTTCACACTAATTTTTGAATCAAAACTTTTAAATATAAACACTGAATGAGCCAGCACCAGAGAAAAATAAATCTGCACACTGGTAACAACATTCATAGTACTGTATGCAGAAGAATCCCATTTGAAGTTGGCGCCTACTGTATGGAGGCAAAGAAAGCCCATAATAATTTGGATTGCATAACTTGAAAATCTAATTGTGAAATTTTAACAAAACTGAATAATTTCATTAATTTTTAATACCACTTGATTTATAGCATTGCATATTCTACTTTGAAAATTTGTCTGAATTTATATGTTTGTTTTTTATGGCTCATTAATTCCGATAAAAAATGAATTTATTATTTTATTGTCTGTGTCAATTTCTGTAACCCAATTTGAGAAACAATTTTTTTTGGTCTTGACTTGACTTTAAAGATCCCAAAATGACCTGAAATTTTCTTTTGGATTACTGAATGCTTCTCTTACATTTTCAAAATGTTCAAATAATCAGGTATATGCATAAGAATATTAGAGAACAATACAAGACAACATGTGGTATGTTATAATAACTAATCTTATATTCTGACATATTATTTAACTAAAATGAAAAAAATGCACCTCAAACCCTTGTTACTTGTGTTCTTAATATAAATATCATTTAGTGGAAGGAGAAAAATCTGAGTGCAACTCCAGCTGTGAAGTTAATCAATGTGAATGAATTTCATTGCAAACAGAAAGAATATGATCTTATTTAGAAGCAGCATTAAATAAATATATTACTGTGAAAATAGTAGGCAGGGGAACTAGGACAGGGTGACTTCTAAAAGGCTGAGAGACTTACATTTATTTCCAGCAGGCAGAGGAATAAAAAAATAGAACTATTGTTCTAGGACCACTAAATGTGTGAAGTGGTGAGGCTCTAATCAACCAAGATTTACAGATGAATTCATCTTATGGGCAAAGTTATGACTCATAAAATTGGAGGAGATTTTCTTCCATGACACTGAGAGAACGATTCCAGGTAGAGTCATTCAGCTCTGCACAATATGTTATCAGTCAAAACATTAATCTCTCAAATGAGTTGGAATTAGCATTTGAATTAGCCAAGAAGTAATGACTGATGGAGAAGAAAGGAACAGATGGAGTGGGAGGGATTGGGGGGGGGCAGAAAGAATGAGAAAAAAACTGGAGCAGAGATCAGAAATTTAAAATGATTAACGCTTTAGTGCAACTGCTTCCCAGTTATGTAATTAATTCTAAAAACACATTTATCTGAATGTCCAGTGCATGTTTCAGACTAAGTGTGCCTGTGGATTTAGTTGTATATCTGTTTCTACGTGCACACAGGTGCCTTTGCACTCTTCACCTGTTTTACTGGAGGTGAAGGTGAAATGAGACCCACTGAGAGCAAAGAGAAACTCCTGCTAACTTTTATCTGTCAACAACCTGTCCATCTCTGCTGCACTCCCACTCTAGCCATCAACCATCTTCATCGTCCTCTGTCAACATGTGAAGGTTTGAAAGAAAAACTTCACAAGCCCAATAGAATGGCTGTTTCTCTGCAGGCTTAGTCTCTGAATTGAGGCAAGTGTGTCTATATGAAAATACATTTCAGTCCGCAGGGCAGTCGCCACCAAAAATAAAACTTCAGTTTAAACTGTTGTTTAAAACCTCTGACATTATGCATTTCATCAGAACTTCTTACTTCAAATATGATATAATGCAGCAATCATCCTGCCTAATCATTCCCTCTCTCTTTGTTAAGTTACAGACTTTAATGTACACAGGTGTAAAGCAAACACGGTACCAACCTTGCAGCCTTACTCCAAAAGAATTGCCCTTAAGAAAAGGCCTTTTCTCTACAGACAGTCTCCTACATGCATTTTTCAATCTGCTTTATTGCTTGTGATTGCTATAGTCCATGGATTTAGCCACTGAAGATAGACAGGAAGTGTAATGCCTATACTAGTAAAAGAAAAGACATCATGCCAAAATGATCTGTGGCCACATCTGATCTTAACAGCACGCTTCCAGTTTCTTAAAGTCTTGTACAGTATCATTCATTGTCAACTTCGGGCTCACACACAAAGTATTTCCATTATTGTTATCAGATTTGAGATACTGAAGGATGCTCTATAGTCAGTCTTGGCTTTTAAAGGGGGGTTAGGGCTTTAACAGTTCTTGTGTATGGTTCATGTCTATGGAGGACCAGCTCTATCATATTTAAAAATAAATACAGAAATAAATAAATGCTCAATAAATAAATAAGCATACAATTAATTGCCCCAAAAAATACAATAAACATATAAATGTAGGTAGAAATTAAATTATACAGTGAGACATAAATGTATATATCTCTTTTAATTAGCTACTTTATTTATTCACCTTTGTAATAATTACCTTATTTATTTTTTGTCCGTTATAATCTTCAACTTTATTTATTAATTACTTATTTTTTTTTAAGTATTTATTTATGTGCATGTTATAATTTTTTTGTCTGTTTTATTTTTCCTTTGTATTTTTTTACCCTATTTATTTCTTCAATGCTATTTATTTCTGCCTGTCGTTTTTACATTTCTGCCTGTCGTTTTCACATTTCTGTATGCATTTGTGCCTCATTATGCAAATGAGGAGGGGCAGTGCCTTAAGGCAAGGCAAGGCAAGGCAAGTTTATTTGTATAGCACATTTCAACAACAAGGCAATTCAAAGTGCTTTACACAAAACATAAAAGCAACAGGGAAAAACAATAAAAACGTTTAAAAGCAACATTAAAAAGCTAAAAACAAAGAAAAAGAAAAACAGGACAGTAAAAGATACAGTGCAGTGTAAGTTATCAATAAAAGAAAAAATCTAAAATATTTAATTAAAAGCAGTGGTAAAAGAAAAGTCTTCAGTCTTGATTTAAAAGAACTGACTGTTTCAGCAGACCTGCAGGTTTCTGGGAGTTTGTTCCAAATATACGGAGCATAATAACTGAGCGCTGCTTCTCCTTGTTTAGTTTTGACTCTGGGGACAGAAAGCAGACCTGCCCCAGACGACCTGAGAGGTCTGGTTGGTTCATAACGAAGCAGAAGATCAGAAATATATTTTGGCCCTAAACCATTTAGTGCTTTGTAAACTAACAGCAGGATTTTGAAATCAACTCTCTGACAGACAGGAAGCCAATGTAAAGACCTCAGAACTGGACTGATGTGATCCACCTTTTTGGTCTTAGTGAGGACTCGAGCAGCTGCGTTCTGAATCAGCTGCAGCTGTCTGATGGATTTCTTAGGGAGCCCTGTAAGGACACTGTTACAGTAGTCAAGTCGACTGAAGATAAATGCATGGATAAGCTTTTCCAGGTCCTGGTGAGACATAAGGCCTCTTATCCTTGAGATATTCTTCAGGTGATAGTAGGCTGACTTTGTAATTGTCTTAATATGGCTCCTCAAATTCAGGTCTGAGTCCATGACTACACCAAGATTTCTGGCTTGGTCCGTGGTTCTTAACATTACAGATTGAAGTCGAGCACTGACTTTCAATCGTTCCTCCCTGGCTCCAAAAACAATAACTTCAGTCTTATCTTTGTTTAATTGGAGAAAATTCTGGCACATCCAGTCGTTGACCTGCTCAATACAGTTACTCAGCCCTGTATGGGATCATAGTCTCCTGGTGAAATGGTTATGTAGATCTGTGTGTCATCTGCATAATTATGGTAACATATTTTGTTGTTTTTCATAATCTGAGCCAGTGGAAGCATGTAAATGTTAAACAAAAGAGGTCCCAGAATGGAGCCTTGGGGAACTCCACATGTCATTTTGTCAGCTCAGATGTGTAGTTACCTATAGACACAAAGTAGTCCCTGTCCTTTAAGTAGGATTCAAACCAGTTTAGTACTGTGCCAGAAAGTCCAACCCAGTTTTCAAGTCTGTCTAGTAATATGTTGTGGTCTACCGTGTCGAATGCAGCACTGAGATCCAATAATACTAAGACTGAAATTCTGCCACTGTCAGTGTTTAAATGGATGTCATTGAAGACCTTAACTAGAGCCGTCTCAGTGCTGTGGTGTGGTCGAAAACCTGACTGGAAGACATCAAAACAGTTATTTAGTGCCAAGAAAGCACTAAGCTGTTGAAAAACAGCCTTTTCAATTATTTTACTTAAAAATGGGAGATTTGATATGGGCCTATAATTCCTCATTAGTGAACTATCTAGATTGCTCTTTTTTAAGAGTGGCTTAATGACTGCAGTTTTCAGGGCCTGTGGGAAAAAACCACAGGGGTCAACTTCTGCCCATTGGTTGGTTAGCATTTTACTGCATCGGTCGAATCTACATGGATTTTCCCCACCATAAAGCATTGTTTAGTAATGTCAAACTCAGCAGGCAGACGTTCAGTGTCCGACCTCTTAAGGGAAGCTGCTAATAGACTGGAAGAATTAGAACGCTGTAAGTTTGAGATCTGAAACGTTTTTCTCTGGTCCTTTGAACATTTTTTCCAAGTATATCCAGCGGCAGCCCGCAGACCGTGAGATCGTGACGGAAGTTGACGTGATGATGTTTATCTCGGCTCACGTACAGCATTGATCCTAATGCAAACTGATTTATTCTTTAGAAGCCAACAACAGAACTTTAAATACACTTCTGAGAAGTTTTTTGGCGAAATCAACTGTGTAGATTTTGAATATCTGCAGTTTCACGAAAATTGGTGGCGAATCCAAAATGTGTTCAACGGTTTTCGAGTTGTGAAGCTCCGCAAGTGCCGACCGTAGTGCCGGCGGGTGTTACACAGCTGCAGTAATATTACCGGAGGAGGCACAGCAACACAGCGGCGCACATCGGCCTGAGGCCGACGTGCTAGCAGATGGGTTAACCGGTCGACATGCATATAATCAGTAGCTTTAGGCACACATCCTGTGATGGTCAGGGTAAGAGGAATATACATCGAGGGGCTGTCAGCAATAGTTAGCTAGCTAGCTCCGGTTAGCTCCCCCAGGCCCAGTCCGTGCAGACCGTGAGATTTACAAGAATATTCTGTAAAGTTACATCAGGAGCCAGATGGATCTCGTTCAGGTTAAAACTTTACTGAGAATTTATTGATAGAATAACAGCGGTACGAACATTAACAGCATCGTTCAGCTGTTGGACCTTTTTATTTACAGTCTATGTGCTGGACACGTCTGCTGTGTCGGCTGCAGTGGTCTGTGTGACCTAACTGGGGGAGCTAACCGAGCTAGCTAGCTCGGTTAGCTCCCAGGCCTTGCTGACAGCCCCTCGATGTATATTCCTCTTACCCTGACCATCACAGGATGTGTGCCTAAAGCTACTGATTATATGCATGTCGACCGGTTAACCCATCTGCTAGCACGTCGCCTCAGGCCGATATGCGCCGCTGTTGCTGTGCCTCCTCGGTAATATTACTGCAGCTGTGTAACACCCGTCGGCACTACGGTCGGCACTTGCGGAGCTTCACAACTCGAAAACCGTTGAACACATTTGGATTCGCCACCAATTTTCGTAAAACTGCAGATATTCAAAATCTACACAGTTGATTTCGCCAAAAACTTCTCAGAAGTGTATTTAAAGTTCTGTTGTTGGCTTCTAAAGAATAAATCAGTTTGCATTAGGATCAATGCTGTACGTGAGCCGAGATAAACATCATCACGTCAACTTCCGTCACGATCTCACGGTCTGCGGGCTGCCGCTGGATATACTTGGAAAAATGTTCAAAGGACCAGAGAAAAACGTTTCAGATCTCAAACTTACAGCGTTCTAATTCTTCCAGTCTATTAGCAGCTTCCCTTAAGAGGTCGGACACTGAACGTCTGCCTGCTGAGTTTGACATTACTAAACAATGCTTTATGGTGGGGAAAATCCATGTAGATTCGACCGATGCAGTAAAATGCTAACCAACCAATGGGCAGAAGTTGACCCCTTAAGGCACTGCCCTCCTCATTTGCATAATGAGGCACAAATGCATACAGAAATGTGAAAGCGACAGGCAGAAATGTAAAAGCGACAGGCAGAAATAAATAGCATTGAAGAAATAAATAGGGTAAAAAAATACAAAGGAAGAATAAAACAGACAAAAAATTATAACATGCACATAAATAAATGCTTAAAAAAAATAAGTAATTAATAAATAAAGTTGAAGATTATAACGGACAAAAAATAAATAAGGTAATTATTACAAAGGTGAATAAATAAAGTAGCTAATTAAAAGAGATATATACATTTATGTCTCACTGTATAATTTAATTTCTACCTACATTTATATGTTTATTGTATTTTTTGGGGCAATTAATTGTATGCTTATTTATTTATTGAGCATTTATTTATTTCTGTATTTATTTTTAAATATGATAGAGCTGGTCCTCCATACATGTCATACTTAAATATAAATGTAAACATGTATTTTGTATGTAATGAAATGACTCCAATTCATGTAAAGGCGCCTCTTAAAGCAGTAGGTAGGAAATTTATTTCAGAAGCATATTTGTTGAAATTATCTTCTCATTCCAACAACAATCAAAAAATGCCCTAACACAAACATGAAAAATTATGGTATCTGTGACTGTCACAGGACTGTAATAAGCACAGTCAATCATTTAATTTGGTCTGAATGAAATGATTGGTTGGCCTACCTGTCTGCCTGTGTACTCACTGCACATGAAAATGTGTTTTTGGAGGGAGGCCTGATGGGAGGGGGTGGGATCGAGCCCTGTCTTGCTAGTTTTGCCAACGTTGCCTACCCCAGCTTTAAGGCATGGAGGAGAAAAAAAAACATTTGAAACCCAGGTGCTGCCAAATTTGACTTAGTCCATTGGCCACCAATGACCACTGCTTGTCTGACCAATCAATCTCTGGCCAATAGTCTGTTTTGGAACAAAAATGTCTCTCTATTGCAGAAATTCTGAGCTCAGTGAAAGGGAACATGGCTACAAGCAACTGGCTTCAAAAGACATTTTATTCTGAAGCCAAAAAGCAAGTCATGGGCCAAGCAGTAGCTCGAAGGACTTCACCCTTAATTTTCCTGGTTGCAGACTCCAAGCCTTATTAGGTAAAGACACTGATTAGAGGTCTATAGGCCAAAAACTGAGTCTTTGCTGATACTACTGGGAATTTAAGGAGAATGGATAAAGTCCTCCTGAGAGTATTAACAAGTACAGTATGAGGTCTAAAAGGTAATGCTAAAAGGCAGTGACTGGCAATTGAATTCTTGATTGCATTTATTTTTTTACACTTTCAAGACTTTTGTAAGGTAATGAAAGAGAAAAAACATTCTCATTGATGATTGAATGTTTTATGAACTGCTAGAAGTGAACACCGGTCTAGACTTCAATATTACTACCTGAGGATAGAACTGAACTCAGCTGTCCGGGTATGAAATTGTCAGCCTCCACCCTTCACTGAGAACATCCAACAGAGTGTGTCTGAAGGTTAAAGTGGAAAAACGTTCTCAGCATCCCAATGCATGTGTGATACTTTTTTGTGGCATTTCTAGTTCAATTCCATTTTATTTATATAGCTTTGATTTTTGATCTATTTAAGGGTTTGGGTTATATGATGGTGCCTGACCATTAAGAGCTTTGTAGGTTAGCAGAAATATTTTAAATTCTACTCTGCGTTTTACAGGGAGCCCATGTAGAGAAGCTAATACAGAAGAAATATGATCTATTTTCCCAGTTCTTGTCAGCACACGTGCTGCAGCATTCTCGAGCAGACAGAGTGTTAGGGAACTTACTCGGCCAGCGTGAAAATAAGGAATTGCAATAATTCAGCCAAGAAGTAATAAATGGGAGGAATAGTTCAGAGTGTAGATACAGACACGAGCACTGGGGAAAGAGACAGGGGTATGACACGCAACAAAGGATGCGACCAAATAAGTTTGTGTATTTGGTATGCAAATCATATAACTGAAAATCTCTGCATATCTAAATATGTGACAGGTGCATCGGAAGGCTGCACAACTTGATTAAAAGCAAAATGTCCCTGTGCACAGCCTCGCTTACTGCTGGGTTTATTTTTTAAGACAAGCTTTCAGTCTGAATGACGTTCATCGGGTATATGAACAGGTATCACAACAGTTTTCACATATGCTGAGTGAATTGCCCAATAAGAAGAAAACCTGAATCAGGTTTATTTATGGTAGGTTTTCATATATGAGAAATTTACTTTGGTATTTTGGGGCATAACAATAAACACAGTAAGAGCAAATAAACACTGCAAAACAACAAGTATCATAAACGTAGAAATGTTAATAGATTATATTTATAAATTAACAAAGTGAGTGAAAACAAGAAAAATCTAAATCAAATCAATATTTGGTGTGACTACCCTTAGCCTTCAAAATAGTATTAATTCTGCTAGGTACACTCGCACATAGTTTTTGAAGGAACTTGACAGGTCGATGGCCTAAACATCTCGGAGAACTACCCACACAACTCCACCAAATCGGGTGTGGCTGCCTAAATCCAGCTTTCCACACCCGGAAAGTCCAGTGAGTCCAGCTGTGTTATATTACTGCTGCGCCAAGGTTTTGTTCCGTCCTCTGTCCCGTCCATTTCCACTGGAAGTTTCTGCAGCGGAGCGTTGTTGATATTCCGCTCAGTCCTGCACCATCTGCCTCTGATTGGCTAATCAACCCTAACCAACGAAAGCAACACGTACTATCCAATCAGAAGGAAAAAGGAATAAAAGTCTGCACAGGGTATTTTATTTTGAAAATTAACCAGATTCTCTATGCTGTGTTCTTTGTCTGACTTCCTGCCTAGTTCGATCTGCTCTGGGTTGCTTAACGCGTTTTTCATCAAAAATGCACTTGCTGCCTATTCTTCGCTGAGCAGAGCTGCTTCTGGGACGTGTTGTGGACTCACAAACTTTGACTAGACTTGCCGTGATCATCTCCAGCAGCCGCAGTGCAGCCGTAACACGATGCAGCCAGACTCAGTGGACTTTCTGGGTCAGTTGCTTCACTCTCTTCATGTAACCCCAGAGAGACAGATAATGTTGTGATCAGGGCTCTGTGGGGGCCATGCCATCACACCAAATATTGACTCATCAGTCCTGCTGCCATTTCACTGCAGCCTGTGTTCCTGTGGCTTTTGGCCTCAAGTCTTCCACAATGGCCACTTCTGACCCTGATGGCACTGTTGGACACATTCCAATTGCGAAGGAAAGTAAGCACAATGTGTCTGTCATCTGCTACAGCCAAAGTTTTTTTGTGCTTCTTCAAAAGAGCTTGGACAGCACATCTGCAAACCCGTCTGCCTTGACATTTCTGCCTGGGAAAGACCTTGCTGATGCAATATGACTACCTACCTGTATCAAACTGTTGAAAAGTGTTATTGTATTCAAGATTAGTCTTGGTCTCGAGAACAATATGTGAAGATCTCGGATTTGTTGGGAAATTGACCACATTTCTACTCTATCTTGTCAAAAGTTACAAGGTGGAGGTCGTTATGTGTGTTTTTATACATCTCGTCTCAGGTGGTCTTCTCTCTGCACTTGAGTCATATATAAAAATTGTTCCTGGGGTTTTTGTGACTGCTAGCAGTACAGCACTAACAGAACTTTACACAATCAATGTTCAAATTAAACACAATTGGAATCCAAGCTCATTTGTAAGGGGACAATTTATTGTGGAGTAGACTAAGTTCACAGAAGTAAAAATTCTGAGTTCTGAGAAATTTCGAGGGTTTCAGCGAGGCAACCAGTACTTCGACCCTTTGCATATGTAATGATAGTGCAGTGCGTGACTGATGGCTCATCATTAAGTAAACACAGAGCGTTCCTCCTTTCATACATAGTTAAAGACCACACAGCTGGCTGATATAAGTTATAGTACAGATGGTTTTATTTGTCAGTGTGCTGTGAGGTTGTTTTTTTGTGTGTGGAAAGGAGGGCTCAACATCCCCCCACCCAACAGCTTTCTTAACATTCATGTATCATACCAACAGGGCAGCAAACAAAATGTTAATGCTTTAATAAGCTACACATGGCAGCACAGCTATAACCTGTAGTGAAAGATGACATTTTGTGATATGGTTGATTGCTCCCTCACCCTGAGGTAGAAAAGCAGGAATGGACATAGAAGCTAGCAGTGCAGGGGGTAGACAAAACTGTATACACACACACACAAAACACACACATCAAAAGAGCTCTCTTTATTCAGTCTGAGTGACCAGTTCTTTGTCAGGCAGTCAGCTGCCACCTGTCATGGCTGCTGATCAGGCTATTTTCTCACATTGAGATTTGTCTGATACAGTCATGTGAATAAAAGGTAAGCAAATTAACCGGGCTAGGTTTCATACCTGTTCCTAAAGGTTTCAATTTAGACAATTAGAGCTCACGGCATGCTGCCTATGAGCCCAGCAAATGTCCTTGTTCAGGGAAAGAAAAGGGCAGGAGCCTACAACATATTTGAATATATGCAAATTAATTTTTTCATTATTGGATAAGTTGTGTATATAAAATGTCAGAAAATCTGGCTTTCCCAAATCCCAACCTGATGTCTTCAAATATCTTTCAATATTATAATATTCACATTTTTAAAAAATGGAAATCAGAGATTTTTTGCTTTTTTCATAAAAAATACTCAAACCAATTGAATCAATTATCAAAATAGTTGGAGATTAATATAGTAGTTGACAATCGATTAATCATTTGAGCTCCAGTGACATAAAAAAAAGATTTTTCAGCTTGCCAATACCAGAGCACATCATTCTGCAAAAGTTCAAGTTCAAGCTTATTTACATAGTACATTTACTAGTTGACCAAAGTTCTTTCCAGGTTCAGAATACACAACAAATATACATGACAAAAAAAAACAGTAAAAAAAAGAAAGTCAATAATGTCAATACTCAACTCAGTTTGAAGACCAATGAATAGAGATGGGTCTTTAGCAAGGATCTGAAAGTGTCTGCAGTCCGAGCATATTCTTATTTTAACAAGTATTCCAAAAGATTTGGCACAGCTACTGAAAAGGCTCGGTCACCTTTAATAAAAGCGGTGACAGAAAAATAGTGATGTCTGTTTTCCAAGTCTAACATCACTGCAATATTAAAAAATCACAAGCAGGCTATGTGAAGACTTTCCTGCTAGCTCAGTTGCAAAGGAATCAGTAATCAGAGGCAGCTGCTGCCTCAGAAACACTGAGATAAATCTCACGGGATTAAACTGAACAATCACATCACAATGAAGACACATGAGTGCAGCAGCTTAAATCTCAACAAACATTCCTGGAACATAGACTGCTAACCAGTCTGGCAAATACTGCACTGTTCTGCACTCATGTCAGTGAAGACATATCAGGGCTTCCCCTCTCTCCAATTCACTACCTGTTGTTAATTTTTTTGTAAAACAGTAAAGTAAAACAAACAACATCCATTTGCAAAACCCTAATTTTTTATTTTATTTTTTTTATTTATTTTTTTTTTTTACAGAGAAGGCCAGGTCCTGTAACCATATGGTGCCCAGCTGGCCAAATTTAACACAAAATCGTGGATAATTAATCATAACATTCTATTTACACAACCACACTCAAAATATACATTTATAAACAACAACATATACATTCTAAACATCACAGATTCCTGGTTTAATTACCGTTTTCCTTTCCATTTGTGCTACCATGTTTGTGCTAACATGTTCCCACGTAAACTCCCTATTTGCCTTATTGTTGCTCTACACCACAAAAGAAAATGAATACATAAAGCACATTACAAACAATATTTTAAGACAAAGTAAACTGCCACAGGATCCAAATCACCATAAATAATATCCTGTTCAAATGCATATGAGTTTAGAATAATCAAAATAAAGTATAAGCAAAAAATCAGATGGAGAAGAAATGAGTTAGAAAGGATGGGACAACCTCAAAAGCAGATTGAAAGAATTCAAGGGTTTGTAGGATGAGGAAGAATAGTAATAGGTAACAATATCACCAATATCAAAGTGATATAATACATTGGGTAAGTTGTCTCAAATGTCATTTACAAATAGAATTTGTGAAAGCTTCTTGGTCCTTGTATAGAACTTAGGGGCATGTCCCTTGGTATTTGTGGAAGGATAGTGTACAACAAATCTAACTGTTGTTGCAGTGGTTCTATGACAGTCAAAGTGTTGAATTCTGTACATAACTAGAAATCAAATCATAACACCTGAGGCATCCACAGCAACGCAACCATCCCACACGCATGCCTGTGGGTTACAGAAGGAAAAAGAGATCTTCAAAAATGTCTTCAGATCGTCCGCAACGTTTAGAATTCTCTCATGGAGCAGAGCTGACAACAGCCTCCAACAGCTGTAAATAAAATATCTTCCCTGGGTTGTCAGCCTGTGTGCACACTCAGCAAACAGGCAGTGAGCGTGGTGTAGGTGTGTGTGTGTGTGTGTGTTTCCAGCTTAGTGAGGCCATGAACTTATCCCATTTTGTTATCCTTCAGTGCCGTTAATGAGCTCCAGATCAGACTCACTCCATCTCCACCATCCCTTCGGACACAAACCGCATAAAGTAAACACACAGACGAGCGATCGTGAGACGGAGAAGAGGTTTTTTATGAGTTTGTGGGAGAGAATGCTCAGATTATTCAGAAATTGCAGATAAATAACGGTATCTGACTGAAGAAATTAGTGCATCAGAAAATCCCTAGTAGTGCCAAAGTAATGAACAACATTATTGGTAGAGACAAAATCTATGCACACACACATAAATACAGAAACATACACAACAATATGTTGTTTGTGGAGCATCCCAGCTGACTAACAATAAACATAAAAAGATATGGAGCTGCTATTTACAACAGATCATGTGATATGAAGCTGGAGCTATAAATGTGCTTCACTTGAGGTGTGTTGCATTATCCATTTATTCACTCTAACCAGACTATGATATTTTCATTACAATATGTAACACCACTTTGTTACAGCATGCAGGTGTCTTTATTAAGGCATGGCTTCTATCATTTGTTAATTTAGTTTAGGAATTTAACATAAAAATGAACTGCTGGAAACTCAATTTATTTTGGATTTCAGGAGTGCTTTGAGACATTTTCTTTGTATTGACTCTCTCACAGCATGTTTAGTCTTAGTCTGTTTAGCACTGTAATGTACTGGCAAATCAATTTCTTGGGATAAAATTATTCACAGATAGGTGGTATTATTTATTTAGACGCTATTTATTCTAAACATTACAATAGATAATCTTAATAAACAGACAATTATAAAACATATTCTAGTTTTAAAGGCATTGGTAAGAAACCTGAAGGATTTTAAGGGAAATGTATTCTTAGTTAAAGTTGCACTAAACAATGTTACTCATATGAACATTGGATCAAATCACAATGAGTAATGTAAAATCTGACAGTCAGATTCCCTCAATCAAATGTTTTAGCCCTTTGTAGCTTATTGTTTTGGTTTTCTGGACTGCAACTGTACTGCATTGGTCTAGTCTCACTGTTTTAACTTTCAGCAGCAGCAAACAGCTATTTTTAATTTAAAGAAAACAACAGACAGACAAAATAACAACTAGAGGGTGAACTTAGTGCTGCACTTAGTAGCTAAAGAGAGAAATATGTGCGTCATGAAAAAAAAGGGCTAAAAGAAGAGGGAAAATTGGACTTACTCTAATCAGGTGGACAGAAACTAGACTCCAAATTAATACTAATGCTGCTCTGTGTGTGCTGGTAACTGTGTGCTACCTTCTTAATCAAACCATTATTAATGTTATGAGGTGATAATATGATTGGCAAAATCTTTTATTACACCTTTGAAGAATAGTTAAATACAATGAAAATGACCGCCATGTTGAACTTTCCCCCATTTAACACAAAACTCTGGAAAATGGACGCCCTGTTTCTTGGTTTTACCATGGTGAAGTGTTAATTTATCTAAAGAATACAACGTGAACACCTTATCACAATGGTTACACATTTATAAGAGGGATATTCCGCTGTCGAACTTCCCTGACAGCAACTTCTTCCAGCATCCAGCACCTGATGTGACACCAGTGAGTGCCGTGAAGTGGACCCACCTCACGCTGTGAGTCGCAGCCAGTTTGTGCCCAAGTAGTGACATGACTTATAGAGTTAAAAGGTTACAAAAATGTACCGTCAAAAACGGAGGTGCAGCCTTGCTCTGTTTGGAACTGTGAGTTGCACTTTATCATAGCTGCTGAAGTTGTGTAAACTTGTGGTGAGACATCTGTCTGATCACGGGTGTTGTCGGTTAGTTTTGTTTTGCTGAAAAGCTGCCACAATCACATTTAAAAAGTTCACTTAACCAAACAACAGACACAAAAGTGGAGGGAAGAATTATGTGTTGACTCAGCAGATATGATGATTAAATAAGTTGATCTACAGGAGAAACAATTTTAAAAGCAAAAAGGAATGTCTGATAGCATTACGGCAATATATTCCTTTATATTTATATATATTTCACCTGCCACCTGAATTTTATTTTTCTCTTAATAGAAATTAAAATAAAATTAAAAAACATTTCCACCAGAAATCGGTGCAGAAATTTTCACAGAATGCAGGAAATGAAGTCTTTAATACTCAAAATCTTCTGGGGGTGGACCACCACACTCCCCACTTATTAAGTGCCACCTCCAAGAAAACACTCTCTCGGTTCACACATAGTTTCTGGGAGGACAATTACTACTTTTAATTAAATATAATTACTATTTACATAGCTTCCTTCTTCCCTGGGAAAAAAATAAATCTGTAGTTTGCCATTCAATTATGTGCTATTTTCTGTTTTTAAATAACAATAGTAACAACAATAACAATAGTAATTATCAACGATATTCAGGGCAATAGCCAACATCTTTTTTGATGGGGGGTGGTAAGGGACCTGGCTAAAGGATAGGGTAGGCGCTAGCCCACAAAACCACTGGTCTAGAGAGATCCCACTATTCTTTGATTGTCCTGCACTCACATCAAAACTTGACATTTACTGTTGATGCTCTAGATCAATAAACGCGGCTCTGCTGCTGCATTTTAACTGCTGGAAATATCCCAGAGTAAAACAGTGTCTATATTTGGTCCATTATATACAGCAATAAGAAAAATACACCACGAAGCAACGTGATGTGCCCAGAAATGTCAGATACATCACTATTAACTGTTTGATAGCAGTGTTTTACAAGGTAGGTTTTATACATAAATCTCTCCTTGACCAGGTCAGTAATAATAGCAATAATAATGATGATGGTAGATATAGTGAGGCAACATCGACATCTCCCCCCTAGCTATTTCTGCAATCTTTCTTTGCATCCCCGTTTTCTCAAAATGTGTAGCTTCCTTTCTGATCTCGCCCAGACTGAGATCCATTTCAGGGACAAAAAAGAATGGGAATGTCGAGAATTGTTCTATAAAGACATCTATTACAAGTTCTAAGGCCTTGATCTCAAACACACACACACTCACACACACACAAACAGAGGCAGGACAGAGTCGCTAACCTCTGATCCACTCATTGTCCTTCTCCAAACTCCGGATCAACAACAGGCCAAGGGGATAAAACAAGAGCAGAACAGCAGCTGAACTGCAAAATAAGGAAAATGTCAGAGAGGAAGGAGCACACAAAGCCAGGGCACAGATTTATAGCTGAAAATGTGGCTTGAGAGTTCGACAGCTACTCAATTCATCTTCTGAGTCACATCATCTTGAGGACAAAGAGCCCGTACTGTGTTAATGATGGCTCAATGTAATGGTTTTGATGGGAAATAATACACAGCCTCCAGCCTTTGTGAATATACTGTTAATTTAACTTTTAATTTTTACACAGTTAAAGTAAAACAAACAAGGAACACAATATATTGGCCTTTGCTTTAATGTATTAAATAAATGCAAATTAATTTATGAAATTAATTAAATTTTTTAATAACTTTGGTCTTCTATAGATCTATTCTTTTGCTAATTTATTAATATATTAAAGGGTACAAAAACATGATGCTCACCCTTCCTGCTCACTTGCTATAAGGGATTCATTTACCAACCGTTCCTCAAACTACTGCCTGAACATTTTTGCTGTGTCACTTAGCATCTGATTAGCTCTGCCGGGATTTAGAACTTGTTCAGCTAAACCAAACTTTCTTCAAATGTTTGAAGACCAATTTAAAGCTTGTTCTGACCCATTGTTGGTTAGGTGTACTCAAGTACTCTCAGTACTGGTTGCCCCCCATTAAATATGGAATGCCTGTATTTAGAATCAAAGATGTCCAGTGTTGAATCAAGAGGCGCTGTCGATTCAGTTGTCTTTAGTACAGCTCGCAGATCATCCACGCATTCTGGAAACATGTCCTTTCTACCCTGATTGAATACCCTGCCATTGTTGGTTAGGTTAATATCGACTGGTTCAGGGCCAATCAGAGTCAGATAAGGGCGGGTCTCTTTGTAGGGAGTCAAGTTGAAACCGAAACCTCCATGTCCCTGAAAGGCGATGCAAAATACCAACGACAACGCAAATGGGAGAAATCAAATTCCCTACTTGAGTTTCACGCCAAACTGCACAATTCGTTGGCCAGTGTTCTGTGAGGTGCACGGTGGCCTTTTGTTTGTTTTATCAGTTCAGAATACCTACAAAATACACCATGTGCATACCTTTGCTCTTCTGTGTATTCAAGAGATTTGCGTTTTTCATATATAATACATCAATGTGTTATTCCTTTCCAATTCTACTGATATTGCAAGTTAATGTTTGGCTGTTTTACACTATAATAATTATGGATAACATTTTCTTCAAGATCGCACATATCAGTGGCCTCAATAAAGGCACTGTCACCTAAATCTCTTGGCTTTTAGGGACTTTTGATCCATGTCCCCTTCCTCCTCCTCCTCCTCCTCAGAAGAGCTACCCTCACTCCTCATCTTCATCACTGGAGTCTGAGGAGCTTGATGGGATGTCCTCTATCACTCTCATCCTCTCTCTCACTTCTCTAACATTAGTCACCTTTCTGCTGCCATAACATGAGCTAACTGGGATGATGCCCTGCAGGAAAAAATATGGTTTTACTGTCATAATGTTCATACATGTGCATGATAATGTCTGTTTTTGGAGTGTATACTAACATTCATCACACATTGGCCATTTTTACCCCAAATCTGGCAACGTGGCATACATACATTTAAAAAGTTGCTGAAAAACTCCACAAACATAATTACACCAGATTTTCTTCATCAGCACATTAAGACAATACTCATATATACTTTAATTAATTAAATTTTATAATTGTTTTATTGAATATGTTTAACTAGAATTACTTACGTCATGGTCAGCATGTCCTGCACCTCTGACAGCCATGATGATTTTTAAACAGTGACAGATAAACTGAACCAAATCATGTGACCAAGATACTAACACCAGGCAAGATTGCTGATAAGTTGATTGGGTAAAAACCTTTAATCATGTGCTCTAGGTGATGTGTTTCTTCTGGTGCACGCTGGCTGTTTAAAATGTACTAATCTTCTGATTGATAACTCTGGATTTCATATGCTGCCTGTTTGTTGTGAAATAGTGTTACAATGTAAATGAATCACATGTCTACATTATGGTATGATTTGCTTTTTTAAGGTTGAGGTATAAAGTCAGACACATAAGCATTAATTTAATAAGAGATAAGAGAGAGATATAGGCTACGTAATACACATTTATTCATCAAATAGTGCCTATGTGAAGAATATAAACAACCACATGTTATACTTATCTATAGAATTGCATCCTTCCATCCTATAGAATTAAAAAGGCTAAATAAAAACTGAAAATATAAATACATAAATATATTTACTGACCAATCATAAAACGGAGGATAAATAAAATTAAGAAATGTTTGTAGATGTCTGTGTTCACACCACCCTTTACAATTACTTAAGTTCTTTAGCAATTTTTCATCCTGTTCATCGACAGCCACATCATAAGCACTGCAGCATCCACTTGTTATGTGTAAAGGATATTTTCCAGAATGACCAACAAAGTGACAGCAGGAACAGGTGCTCTGTGGAGCTCATTAGGAGTGAGCTTTTCACCACTCTGAACTTTGAGCAGTCATGTTCATAGTTTTACTGTTTGAAACAGCTACTCAGTGCTTCATGAGTAGTCTAATTCTGACACAAGAAAACATTTATAGAAGGAAGTAGGCCTAACAGGCTTCAATACTGCACACAAGGCTCACTACTTCTGGTCCACTGATGTCCATGATGTCAATGGGAAATACTTGAAAAGAGTCTTCCAATCAAATCATCTCAAATGATTTGTTTTAGCCTATTTATAGTTAATAAGTTATGGGCATGTTGATTTAATAAGTTAATAAAATACAGTTCACGTCCTATTTTTTGGTGGTCTCACTGTCACACATTGTTGGCCTATGTTTATTATTGTCATAGCTGGTTTGAGTTGTGATAGAGAGGCTGAGTGCATCTGTTCACACTGATTTCAATAGCAGATAGCTTATTATAATGTATCAATCTTAATACTTTACTGAAAACCTTTTTTTAAGATATGCCACCACTGGCACACCATCGGGCCAGTCGTTGTCGGTGTAGGTGTTACAGCATACGGTCTATGGGTTACTGGTGCAACAGCACACATGTCAACTACACTCAGAATCAGGTCAAGATTTTCACCGATAGAGAACAGCGTAGTGTTTGGATACTCTTTTCAATGCATGTGTGTGTTAAGTTAAACCAGATTTCTCTGTCAAAACTATCAAAAGTTAAGAAAACTATTCTTTCAATATAAATGTACACCATACCATAAAACATTTTGCCCCTATAACAACAGTCTGCTTACAATCTACTACATTACTGAAAAGCTGTTTTGGCTCTCCTGCCTGCACTACTGACAAACATACCAAACTTGTTCTGCTGCAGTAGTTCATGCTGTTATGAACTGACCCCTTCAGTTTGTCATGTTGGCATGTGTTATATGATTCCATCAATGCAATATTTTGACGCAAAGCTTTCATACAATAATAAATGGTGAAATATATGAAGAAATTACCAGAATCATTTGAGTTGTTGTTGTCTGCCCTTAGTGAACTATATGACCTTAAACCTCATGTGCAGCAGGTTTAAGTTTAACCTCCTCACTATGAGATGAATAAAGAGATAAATCTATATGTATAACTCGCAGTAAATAAAGATGTGTGCTGAATGAGTGCTGAGTCCCACTGAGTGCATTTTCACAGCAGATGACAGGCCACAAGACAAAAATATACATGCAACGTCTGCTCTGCTTTCCTAAACATAAGGCCTGTTAATGTAGCAGACATGGCATATCATTACTTCCTCTTTTCTTTCCCACAGCACAGCCTGCCAGGCCCCCCCGACTGTCACCAATCGCTCTCGGCCCCCCCAACCTCCCATCTGCTCACCAGTTTACTCGGGTACGAGCAGACATAGGAGCCACTAGGATAATATGCAGCAAATATGCTCTGCGTACACGGAAACAGTGCGTCAACTACTACAGGACTAACCACTGCATACCATCTGATGGACTAGCTTGTGTACTGTAATGCTTGTGCAGGTCAAATAGACGCAGCATGTTATCCAATCAGACTGCGTAAAAATGTGTGTCATTACAGGACTGCAAATACTTTGGGCATCTAAAACAGAATATAAAAAACATTCATTATGTTAAAACAGCCACAAATTTCATAGTTTCTCTTCAAATGACCAAACATCCATTGTAAATCTTTTTTCAGTCTGTGATGTTCTGGGCTTTCTTTTGGATCCACTTTCAATTAAATTTTCTGGAAATGCAATTGAGATCAATCAAGGAAGTTTTTATCTAAGTTAGAGAATGAAATACCTGAAAAATAAAGTCAAGCAGAAACCAGAGGGTCACCAGTTTGAATCCAGCAAAGACAGCTGCTGAAGGTGCCTCTGAGCAAGGCCCTGAATCCTGAACTGCTCCCCGGGCACAATGGCTGCCCACTGCTCCTAATAACGATGGGTTAAATACAGAGAACAAATTTTCCTTTGGGAAAGTATAGTCGATTGTTGATGCAAAAGTCCAAATGTAACACTGCTAAACGCAGTCCTAACACAGTCCTGCCCAGTGATTTACAACAATGCCAAATACAACCAAAGATATCAGGGATGACGAATAGAAGTTCTAAGGATAGAACAGGGTGTTGTGTGCTGTATAGATGGCAAAGCCCCTTGAGGCAAATGTGTGACTTGTGATAATGGGCTATGTGATTAAATGTGTTTCTGACACACTGATATAACAGCTGCAGCATAGTAAATCTGACGCACCTTATTTTTCACGAGCTACTTGAATACTGAACACTAAGGGACCTGCTTCAAAAGTTTAGAAGTTTAAAATATTAATATGATTTTAATAAAAGTTTAACTGGGAGAATGCAACTCCTGAAATTGACTTGATGTGATCTGCCAGAGACAATCAATCTTCACAAACAATCTTTGGTAGAGGCAAACACCGGCTGCAGAGAGCACATTAACCAGACAACAGCCAAGTTCAATGTTGGGCTGTCACAAAGTTACTCACACAATTACCGCTAATTACAGGCAGCGGATATGACATGCCGCCGGCAACGTTTATAATACGGTGAGAGCGACTCACACAGGTGCACTAAATAATTACTCAAACTCATACACTCTAATTTTGACTTGGATATGTAGCATAACACTCACACTCACTGTATGCAGTCTTAGAAGAGAGCAGCGCTGCAACACCAGCAGGATGATAGTAGCAAAGTATGGCACAGGAAAGATAAGATCAGAATTTGATTAACTTTATTTTAGCCAATAGCAATCCATTAAAATATGACCAGATCAGCCCTGATACAGATCCTCATAATCTGCCAGGGACATCTCTAAAAGATATTAATGTGATAGCTTACTCAATTTATCCCCTACATATATTCACCATATTGACAAGTCTCCCAACTCCACAGTAGTTTTGAACGTTGCAAACATTATGACATTTATTGTCATTTATAAATACAGTGGTTATTTTCCAAAACAGACAGCATGTACATGGTCTCACTTGTGTATGTGTGCATGTTATGCATCCCTGAATCTGTCTGCACCCCTCTCTAATATAACTTAAGACAAACAAACAAAACTGTAAACAAGAGAAACTCAAGCTACCAAGCCTAATTATATTAAGTTCTATTGCTTGCTATATACATATGTTAGTTGTGGATATAATTAATAATTCATTTGATTCAATGCTTTTCGAACTTTCAACACAGATACATAGACAATGCCTGTTTTTGGATACTTCACTTTGAGAAATATAAACATACTTTTCTATGAAACCATTTTCTAAACATAAGCAGCGGTAGAAAATCTTTAAATAAACACAATTTCAAATGTGACCAAACAACTTAGTGTTCAGTACTGGACAGTTTTTGATACTTTATGCCACAGACACTTTTTAGTCTGTAACAAAGCACTAGCCCAGCCCAATTCCTAAAAACTGACCTCTTACAATTTAAACATCTCACAATGCCTTTTGTTGTCCGGGTGCTTGGTCAGCAGACAAATAATTAACGCGGCACACAGAACTCCAAACCCCTGAACTTAAAGGATACATACAGTATACTGAGAAAACAGGGAGCGGAAGCACCCTTCAAATTAGCTGTACCCAGTAAAGACCAAAGTTCTGCGACAGAGGCCGAAGCAGTGAAGATGATCCACTGAAAGGTTGAACCAGTATGAGGAAGACAAGGAAGAGGATGAAGAGAGCAAAGTTTAAGTCACATCAGGATAGAGGAGAAGATGAAGAAGACTCTTGTGGATGAAAAGTGAAATGATACACACAGAGAGAGAGACGTACCACAGGGAGACAGACTGAGAGATGAAGAAGAGGGGGTTGTGGGTATTGCAGTGCCAGCTGATGATGGATTTGGACACGCTCTAGTCAGTTGGTAATGGGAGCGTGTGAGCTGTTAGAGCATGACTCAGTGCTTAAGGGTCACACTGAGGCACCTGGAGCCATAGGACGACTCAGGTTAGAGCGATATATCACTACAGTGATATTTGAATTACTGACATTCTGCTGCTGTTTTATACTTAACTGTGCAAATTTGATTCGAATAATGTTGGTATCAAAGCCATATGATGATTAAACAATATTACTATTGAGTCAAGTGACAGGGAAATAAGAAAAAAGAGAAGATGACTGTGCCACAGAAATGAAGGATGAGGCTGACAAACGGGCAGAGGCATTGTTTCATGGAGGAAGACCTGACTCCACTCTTTGTTGGCCACTGTGCTTGCTAGGTCAGTTAAAAATAGTACAAGTCTCCACAATTGAGGCTAATCTTTGCAGATGGGATGTGTGCAGCACAGCGGTGGTAGCAGCAGGGATGAATGTAGTCTCGGGCCACTGCATCAGAGCGTGTAAACCCCTCCTACACACACACAGGCTTTCCCACAAATGTCAACTCCAAACTGCTTTCCTTTGCGTTGCTGTGTCTTGATTTCTCAGTCAGTGCTTTTGCACTTTGATTTATATCTCGGTATGCTCAAGCACAGGTAAGTGGAGTTGCTTAGCAACTTCACTTCACACAGCCACTTTCCTGCCTCAACCCCTTCCAAATACTCCCTATGTGCATGTCCTCTTCCCTGCTCTTTAGCCAAACACACATACATAATTTTTAGTATTACATAGCAGCTTAATTCAGTAGTTTTAGGGTTGAATTTAGAGAATATATGAATGGTATTTCCTGGGAACTGTGGCCCTAACCTGCAAACTTTTACTGAGGCAAACATTAAATGGGAACCCAAAGTTTTTAATGTGTGTGTTTTTGTATCTTTGTGCACCTGTGTGTTCATTCACTAAAAACTATTACTACCAGGGCTGGAAAATATAACCTAAAATCAAAATCATCATTAATTGAACATTTTATTGCGACGTATCAATTGTGATTAACAGTGGTGGAAAGTAACAAAGTACAAATTATTTGTTACTGTACTTAAGTACTGTCTTTCAGTATCTGTATTTTTAGTTGATGCAACTTTTTATTTTCACTTCACTACATGTCTAAGCCAAATATTGACGTTTTACTCCATTACATTCTCATTCAATCATTATTAGTAGCCTATGCGGCGCATCTGAGTGGAGCATCACTGAAAAATGTAAAACTGATAAAACCAACTTGGCGCGAATCAACTTCAGCCAGTTATTGCGACACCTGCATACTCAGCGACAGTCCAACGCAGAGCTGGACAGCCCTGCCTCACTTTCCTGTCAAAGGTTAACGCAAATGCTTACAGCTTTGATGAGAGGATGAAGAGGGACTATCCTTTTAGGCACGAGAAGAATGTAAACATGTGTTCTCTCCTCTCCAAGTCTGATGTAGATTAGCACTTAGCCTAATGTGCAGCTGCAGTGAACTTCTCTGTCCATCTGTCCTGCAAACCAGCTTGGCAGTGCAGTTCTTGTCTGTCATGTCTTGGTTTCTTGCTGGACTTTGAGAACATTGTGGAGTGACATACCACTCTTTATTATGTTAGATAAACGCAGACGGGCCACGGTGTTCATAAACTGTAGCTCGGAAAGATGACCGTGTTGCGCGTCAAAATGCGTTCGTATGCACATGCACAAAATTAAACTCACGCATTCGAGCAAGAAACATCTGCAGGACCAGTCCAGAGAGGATGTGAGGGCACTCCTCATACATTATTTAAACAAGATGAAGTTAAGTTGGGAAGCAGTGGATTCACATTGACTATTAAAATGTTGATTAGTTGGACAGATGGATGCACATTTCAGTAAATAATTAACATTGCATATTCAGCCATCATTTTAAAAATAGTATTTTATATTTGAAAATGTATTGAAGGAAGCCATTTTGAATGGGCCTGATGCAGCTGAACAGCTGATATTTTCTAATATGTAGAAAATAGCTGTAAATTAGGGGCTATACTTAAGTTTGTCAGTAGAGTAGATGCTGAATCATCACCCAGTACAGGAACAGACTCCAGCCAGTAACAAGCACAGCTGATCCACATCCAGCCTCAGCCAGTACCAGCACAGACCCAGTCCAGATTTTTTTAGCAGGTCCCACAGACCCAGGTGAAAAACAGGCAGCCTCGGCCAGTACTAGCAGAGCCAGAGACGTACAGCCAACATCACATACAAGCAGCCTAGACCCTAATGAACCACCAAATGACCCAGCAGATTGGCCCTCAGTCTTAACAGACTTTATGAGGACTGAGTTAGTGCACAGAGGTGTGTTCAAACCAGCACTGGATTTTTCTACAAGAGTTTTTTCACCACAATGAGAGCATTGTGGTGTCAGGTGGGACTGTGCAGCAACTCTGTTTTTGCACTGGTGATCGTAGCCAGTTTGTGACCGAGTGGTAACGTAGCTGGTGCAGTTTTTTAATATAAACATCTTAAAACTGAAGCCAACTTTGCTCTGTTTGGGACTGTGAGCTGCACTTTATGAGAGGTGCTGAAGTTAGATTGTGAATTGTTCCAGTTGGTTTTGGTTTCTGCCTCCTTGTTTCATCTTAACATACTCAAAGTCCCAAGTAGTAGTAGTAGTAGTAGATAACTACTACTTCGCCTATATTCGGCACTGAATGAGTGACCACCGCTACAAAAATTTCACACGATAATTAACATCAACTAATGGTGTAACTAATCAAGTCAACTAATGGTCTAGCCCTAATTACTAATATAAATAAATTAGGATACTGAAAAAAGAAGCCCTTCCAAACCTTATTAAAGCTTCCACACAACTGTTGAAGGTAAATAACAACAATTGCAGTCATGCTTTTTAGAAAACACCAGAGTGTTTTTGGTTTGGCTGTTGGTTGGAAATGAGAAACGAACAGTCTGATATTTTGTTGACCCACATGTCCACCTCGTCCTCCTTCCTACATGCTTCCTCTCCTTGTTCTTCAAAAAACATCTACGCGACAGGTGCAGTTATAAGAGCAGCGTAACTCCTTTAAGGAATCAGGAGGTGTGTATTGAGTGTTAGAGTGTCCTGATGGCATAAAGTGCAGGTGAAAGGCAACATTAGAAATCCTATCTATCAGTGAGGAGAGAGGATGGAAATTAATAACGTTCCTCAGCAAATTTAGTCCTTAGCTTTCTGGTTGTTGTTTATTTATAATGTGCTCTAGCTTTTCCAAGTATTTATTCACAGATAAAATAGGTAAAAATAATCATCCCAAATGATGTGAAAGTGCATATTTATCATTGGAAAAAGTATAATTTTCTTGGGGGAAGACTCCAAAACCCCCAGCCACCACCAAATGTGTGCATCTAAGACTATGGGAACACACTGCAAATTGTATGCTATCCCAGTGTGCATCACATGCTCATGCACACCACAGCACTGCTGCTGACACAAATTGTATTGGGGGTTTATATTCAGACATACAACAGTATGTTTTAGTTTTTTTCGCTTCACCTCCGCTGCTACCATCCTAGGGGAAACACTGACAGAGACTATTAGTAGTAGTAGTAGTGGTAGTAGTAGAGGTAATAGTAGTAGAACAGTAGAGTAGAATGTGGGATGGACCACAAAGGATTTTCTTAACCGGTTTAAGTATGTGCTGGTCAAAAAGAGATGGAGGACAAGCAGTTAACTGTCCTCCTGTTAATGTTCACTTTCCCAGATCCTCATACAAACATACTCTGTTTCTCTTTCGCAATTCTCAAAGAAACAGGTTTTCAAACTTTTGAACTTATTACGAATGTCACCTAAAATTTAAAACAGATATGATTTAAATATAATATTACAAACTGAACAAGTATGTATGTAATTGAAATTTTAAATGCGGTGTGGGAAATAAAAAAAATGTTGTACTGTTAACATATCCTGTTTTAACACATATAGCAATTTAAAACTTTAACATTCTATCTTTTACCTTTATTTTTTATTTGGAGATTTTCCTTCAAGACTGTAAGGTACCACAGAAATTCCTCTTGATGAATCCCTCTCCTCTCTCTTGGTGCTTCATTCTCTAGATGTAATGAAAGGAATAACAGTGCTACTGCTATTTCCTGAGGCTCGGTCCTCCACTGGGAGCCTCTGAGCATGAAATCCCCTACATCCCAAGATGGAAAAATAAATCTTTTATGTCATGCTATAGAAGCATTCACACACACGGTGAGCTTGTTGAGACTTCTGTAAATTCATTCAGCTGCATTCCCTTATAGAGAAGCTTGCTTTCGAGGGGTTCATATGGGCACCACAACGTTTGTACAGTGTGTTACTGATGTGGACAGTGGGTGACGGTGTATCGCCACTCAGCACTGGGATAATGATAACGATGCGCTTATCTGCAAAGCTGTGCCAGTAATTATGAGCTATTGGTAGGTATGTCAGAGATTTAGACTGACTACGACACTCCCGGAGGGCTGTGCACCAGAATGTTTGAGCTAATTTCTAATTAGCAACCTCGACTGACTGCAAAATAACAGCCGATTTGGCCTGGTGTCCTCGTAATGAATTCAATTACCAATGAACGCAGAGTGGAATTAAAACCACATACAGCCAACTCTGTGCTGCAGCCGTGTCCCTGAGGAAGGTGGAGAAGTGAGATTACCGCATTAAAGAAAGCTTAGCCACGTAAAAAAAACATGCACATCCACACACTCTCACATTTTTAAATATGTTAATGATTTTACAGTAATGATATCTCTGATGGTGTGTGATTACCTCCTGAATTGTTGCTTTGACAGTTTAAGCATGCGACTGTATCATCTCTTTTCATGGTCATTTACTTGATTGGCTTAATTACCATGTCTCTGTTGAGAAGAAGATTGTGACCTCAGAGAGTTCTATAGAATTTAAACCAAAGGTGGCAACTGATGTAGCCTATATGCTAGCATGCATATTTAAAGGTGTTAAGTGCAGCTTTTTCACATCAATTAAATATTTCCATGTTCATTTTGAGACATTAGCATACTTTGCTGCATGCAAACAAGAGCCCTGCCAAGCAGACTGGCAGCCTCCACACTGCATGTTAGATGATGTGATACTGGTTCGGATTTGGCAGCGTGTGTGTTGAAGGCAGGCGATGTGTGTGCTGAAGTGCTTAATAGCACCAAACAAAGCTGAAACTTTTCACAGAGTCAGATGGTGGATGGCTAATGGGAAAAGAAAAATAAAACTCTGTCCCAACATGTTTATCCACTTTGGCAAAATGCAAAGCGAAAACTGTTAACTGATAAAGTTACAAAACAAAAACTTTGTATTTTGGGGAAATATGGTAAAATCTTGTTTATATTACAACTTTGGTTTTATTTTCATGCAGTAATTTTATTATGCTGCCCTTATCAGATCAATCATAAGATAACATGGCTGATTCATAACTATACCTGTAACATGACATCCCGGTACTGCAGGTCAGAGGACATTGAACCGCTCTGGAAGGAAATGGTTTAAATTTAGAATAATTATGTCCTTTTAGGCAATATGACTACAGTAAGCAAATGCAGGCGAGTCTAGTCAGAGGGCAAACACAGACCATAATCCAACGCATAAAATAGATGTAAAACAGCAAAGGTGAACGTGAGGAAAAAAACATATATGTTACACTGTAAACTGAAAAATGGATGATGTAGCTTCAGAGCGCATTCCTCCACTTCCCACAATTTTATGCAAATTTTTCACTATATAAATGGTTGTCTGCCTGCTTGGCTGTGAAAAACAGCAATCATCACTCCGTGCCCCGTGGGCACAAGTGTGTAATGAGAACAGATCTACGGCAATAACACAAAAATATGTGCCTGAGCACACACAGAGAGCCCTACATGCAGGTTTTCAGCTGTTTTTTTTGGGTGTGTTTGTATTCATCTTCTATTTCTCTTTGTGCCAAATGAGGCCATGCAACGTGTGTGGGGCGGGGGGGAGTGGAGGGAGAGCGAAAGGGGAGCAGGGGGAGGCAGGAGGATGCTGGGAGAAAACAAGGTTTGTCCTCAAAGGAAGTGATGATCTGAATTTCAGATTCACTGTACAGAGAGGGTCATTTTTGATGGGTTGTTGTCATTTGTCATTGTCCTGAAGCCACGTCGTACGACCAAGGTCAAACAAACTTGACTCATCCTCAACCTGGTTAAAATTCCTCACTGTGCTCCTGTGTTTACTCAGTGCCTTTCAGCGAAGCAAACAGAGAGTGCCATCACGGGAACAGTAGTATTTGTGGCTTTTCAGAGCTGCAGGTGAATGGAGCAGTGGGAACGGGGATAAAAAGGAAGGAGGCAAAGGAAAGATGGGAGGTGGAGAAAATTATGCTCCACAACACCACTGTGAAAATCTCACTGGACGGGGGCACAGGAGAGAAGAGCGTGATTGAGAAAATGCCCCTGTGCCACCCACTACTGCTTCAGGATGAGATAAACGGAGGAGGAAGGAGGAAGAAGGAAGAGGACAGGATGAAGGTTGGAGCAATATGAAAGATGAAAGCCAAAGCACACATAGCAAGTTATGCTATCAGATCAGACAGTTAATTACACCTCAGTAAAGTGTACAGGTGGAAGATGGTGTAGCTGAGCGCCACATGCACAGTATAAAAGTGGGTCTGCGCTGTGTTGGTCTGCTGGAACAAAGTGGTTGAAGCTATGCATTTAATGTTAGCAGCATAGCATGCCTGTGCCAGAGCAGCTTAAATTCAAGCCTGAGGCACTGCAGCTCCACTGGTTTTCTGTCCAACCAGCTCGCTGACTTGCGCTCTGGGTCTGAATCACTCACCCCAGAGAGCAAAGGGACGAGAACAAGTAGGGCTGCAGACCTTGAGGCTCAGACTGGCGGCTAAGAGACTCTTATGTGTGATATGTTGAGAACAACAGTCTGCTCGGTGCCCGCATCAAGCAGCTTTGTTAGAAACTTAGAAGGTCGCTGACTGACACTCCAAACATAAAGATGAATTGAAGGCTGTAAACTGAAAACTACACAACTCACCAGCAGCAAGATCCAGCACATGTCAGTCAACACCCTGCTGAGAAAGAGAGGCAGAGTTTCTTTTACTGTGCAGGTCTTTGGTGACAAAACAGCCCAGGCTGTTGATGCCTTTAGAGTCTCCTCAGAGTGACGATGAGCTCCACAAAGCCTAGGATAAACAAGGTTATATCACAGATGCATTCAACAAGCACTGGTGGGGATTTCATGAGTAAACCCCTGTTGAATGACTGAACATTTCCTACCTATGGACATTGTTAGCCCTGTTTTAGCGGGGCTGAAGCCACCCTAACATGGTCCGAAGCCCTAAAAATAACAAAAAAATGATTTTCTTTTTTTTTTTTTACAGGGCAGACATGTACTCAACAAAGAGAAGGAAGACTACTGATAAATACTTTACAAATATACAAATATAATTTGTATTCATTGGCTTAAAATAATACTTCTGGTTCTTTCTTTTGCTTTATAATTTAAATTTATAATATAATTTAAATCCAACGAAGGTTAATGTCAAGGGCAACTGGACTTGGTTGAAGATACTGGAAGATGTTTCATCCCTCATCCGAAGGACTTCTTAAGTTCTGACTGACTGGCAGGGAAATTCAGCTATTTAACCTCAGAGTGCTCGTTTGCTATGATCGTCAATACTGCTGGTTCGTTAGTGTTCCTGGTTGCTGTAACGACAGTCGTTACAGTCGTTAGGACTACCTGAGGCCAAGACTGAACGACCATCATTGGCATCGTCACCTGAGGCCAATAGGTGACCTTAGTTCAGTTTCCTGGGAAGTGATGAAAGGACAGCATTGTAAGCGTGGGGTAAGTGGTGGCGTAGACCCCCTCCTCTGTTCAATGACGGCTTCTCGACCCGGGTGTAGATGGCTTCCTTGACACCTCTTTCAAACCATCCATCTTCTCTGTCTAAAATGTGCACCTGGTGGTCCTCAAACGAGTGTCCTCTGTCCTTCAGATGTACGTAAACTGCTGAGTCTTGACCTGAGGAGTTGGCCCTTCTGTGTTGAGCCATGCGTTTGTGTAGTGGTTGTTTAGTCTCCCCAATATACAGGTCTGTGCATTCCTCACTGCATTGGACCGATTTATAATTTAAATCCTACTGTGGTCAGGCACTAGAACCCTGAGAGAGGGGGGAGCAACGTTACTGTCAGTCCCAAATCTGTACTGCCTGTCGGATCCGTTCTGCACACGCGCAAAAGTGGTTCTGTCAGTCAAAGAAAATTACCGCAAATCTGACCTTTCAAAACAATCCAACGAAATATTTTAAATCAAGATAACAAAATGTTTTTTAGTCACTGGAGATTAAACTATTCACTATGATGTAATATGAATTTAAGATATGAAAAACCTTATTCAACAGTACATTTTTATTTCTAATAATGATAACAATCTAACAAAGTAGCAACACAAAGGAGGCTAAGCTTAGCTGTAGGGTTACAGACGCACCCGGGGGCGTCTCATGCGGACACTGAAGGGTACCTTTTGCATCCAATGACACTCAACTTTTCTGAAAGTGTCAGTTTTTGATGCCCTGTGATGAGAACAAATAACAACACACGAGTAATTATGAACAGGCACATTTGTGGTAACCTTCTTTGACAGACAGGACCCCTTTTGCGCATGTGCAGAGACGGATCTGTCAGGCAGCACGGATTTGGTAACTACAGTTACTACAGAGAGAGAGAGAGAGACACACACACACACAGACATAGTGAAGGAAGGCTGATTCAATATAGTGAGTGATACAGAGTGAAACTGTAAGTTGTTGTTGAAAGAGAATATTTTAGTTGGCTATGAAAAACACTGGTGTTGATCATGTGAACATCATTAATATTACCCATCTCTAGCCTATTTCAAAACAATATCAGTCCCCTCAGAATGTTGAAGACTAAATGTCATAATGTCCCTGTTAATACTGTTGAATATACATCCATGTATGGAACAGATGGATATTTAAGATATGTTAGAAAAGAGAGAGAAAGAGAAGAGAGAGAGAGAAGCGGGAGATTGGCAGGGCAGCTGATTCTGAGGTCAGTAGTGTTTTTTTTCCAACAACTGGCAGTTGTTGGCAGGTCTAGGCACCAAGGCAAAGCCTTAAGCCAAAGACCTAAGTCAGTTCATAGAGAAGGACCCACTCACATATTTTTTTGCTTCCGACGCCCGTGTAACATTACAGTAACTTTTGCTCAACAGAGGAGAAATGTAAGAACAGACTATGTCAGCCGCTTTTACTTGTTAAAATCTTGGCTTCTTCACTGGTTGTTGACGTAATTGTAGTTCTAATAACGTAACAAAAGATGCGAGTGCAAAGATTTTGCAAGCGCAAGTTACGCATACCCTGGGGACAAAGCCCCCCTCCTTGTCTTTAAATCCTAGTGACGTCTCTGTTCCTGCCACTGCTTAATTAATACATTCAAACTGTTTCCTATTTTAAACCCCCACGAGGCGACATACAGGTGTGATGTTGTTTGATCTGAAATCATCGACAGCACCAAGAGAGGAGCCCCATAAATATTAAACCCTTAAACAACCATACCAACCATAAACAAAACAAAAGAGCTTCTAACATAAACAACAAATTATTGCATTGTTTATCACTGCCTTCCGAAACAAGACATGTGAGCGTCTTCTCATCTGCAAGACGGCATCGTTTGTCACTGTCTTACAAAACACGAATGACAAATACAGCAATAATTCATGTGACTGTTGTGCTGTTGATGTGCTACCTCTGTGGTTAACATTTCTTTAGGTCTAGGCAACTGAAACAGCTTGGTTAAGGTTAGGGAAAGAAACCATCCATAACTGTTGGTAGGAGATGGGATGCAAAGTCAAAGGCAGACACAGTGACATCAGCTAAATGGATTGTTTTAGTTGTTTGTCTAATCAAACGACCAAGGTCGTCATTTTCTGCTGAGGACAGAGAGAAAGGCCAAGGTGCAGTCAATGCAATTTTTACTATTAGTATTATATTATTATAAGTGAAGTATCTTAATTATTAAAATGCCTGACTGTGACTCTTTCCGAGGTTCCGTATTTTTTATTAAGCTGTGCTTTAGATAATGCAAACACTAGTTATTATTTCGTGTACAGTATCCCATTCATTTACGGATTTGTTTGGATACAATTAAACCACAAGTAGTTATTTAGCCTCAGTCTTGTAAACATTGTTTTCCTAAACTAACTACACAAAGAACATACTATAGGTGACAAAATAAGTAGCATACTCTACTGTGTCTGAGGCAGTGTCAGTATGCTAAAACAAAGCAAAGTAGTAACAAATCTGTCTGAGTTTGTCCACCAGTAGTGACAATGAGCTGCAAGTGTTCAGTTGGAGACGCAGCAATGTTAAAGAATCATCTGGCACAAAAACCTCCTTCAACCCCCACACCCCTTTCTCCCTGCTCTAAACCTCCATCCTTGTCTTTGCTCTACATACCTTCTGTATCGCAGTGAGTTTTGATTTTCTAGCTAAATGAACACAGGTCAGACACCTGGCAGTCAAGTAAAAAAACCCAACATCAATGCCCAAAGAACACTTTTTAATAAAGTTTGTTGCAAGACATTCAAACTTCAGACCAGACACATTCCAATTGCTGTTCAGACAGCTTTGCGTCCCTCTTCATTTTGGAGCTCAGAGGTCTGCATATTTCTCCAGAGCTGATGACAGAAGTCGTCAATGACTTAACAGTCTTCCCGTCTCCGGCTGCATGTCCAATTTCTACATGTTCCTCTCCATAATAAATCTATCAGCTGATTTTCTGTGGTTACATTAGAACCACTTCCTGTCAATCACAACCCAGTTGGGCCCAAAAGTAGAACCAAAGCAAAGTAAAGCTTACGCTGTTATGGCTTAATATTCATACTTTCTTTATTACTAGGCGTAATTTCATATTTTATTTAGCCTGTAAAATATTTAGGATACAAAACTGCTAAGATTAAGCCATTGCAATTATCTCATGATATTACAGCTGAAAATCACACTGGCATGCTTGGCAGGATACAAGATCCTTTAGCTCTCCTCACTGAATAGTTTTCACATCTTAATTTGCGGAATTATTGATTATATCAGAATCATAAAGAAACACTCAGTCACCAGGCAACACCGCAGCTGCTCACTGAATAAACTTCAACTCATTTCCTGCAGAAAGAAACCCCACAGAGGTACCGTATGTCCAATGCCTTATTCCAGATGAAAATACTCATTCACAGTCATTTCAGTTCATTCCCAAAAAAATAACATGTCAGTTTGGTATCCAAGCAGAACCCATATATTATAATTAAAATTAATTAGCTCATCAGTTCTCTTGCATTGGCTGCAGGGTACACATGGTGAAAATGCAAGAAAACAATCACTGACTGTGACCAAGAAGCTTTATATCTTCGCTGTCTTGTCCTACAGAGAAATATGGATATAAATGAGAGTGGGAGTGACAGAGATTGTAGCTGGAAAAAGCAAAAGCGGAAGACAGAGAAAGATAGATCTGACAGCAGTGTCAGGGCTCATAACTCAAGTAGCCGTCATTACTCACAACTAATTTCAAAAGTTATGTTATTACTTTTCTTATTACACCCTTGGAGCAATAATGTGTCCCGTTACTTGTTAAATTACATGCACTTTAAATCCAAAAATGGCTCCTGTGAATAATCACTGCAGCCAAACAATGAATATGTCCAATGTTCTTTGTTTAATAAAATTAACTTTGGAAGGAATATTTCCACCTGGAGAATAAAAATCTGTCTGCTATCTCTAATTTAGGATATCTGAGGTTTAAATGTTAACAAGTAAAAAATAACAAATCTAAAAATTACAAATAACCAAATATTTTTAAGTGTTTAGAGTTGATTCAAATGACTGAAAAAACAGCAAAGTACAGGCAGTTAGTGTAATTATTTAGGGCACCCCTATCTATGTTTTATTCAGTCTTTTATTAGCAACCAACCTTTATTTGTCTTTTCTGGACTTTACTTGAAAGGCAAATTGTATTTGACAATGAATGGCGTGAAAAACAAGTTCATCTATTTTACAGCCTGTGTCAAACAAAAAGTGCGAACAAGGAAAATGCCACAACTGTAGTCTCATTGCATGCTTATATTTTTAAATGCTTTCAGTGTGCACATAAGACCACACATTACACACAGTCAATCACAAATTATCCTTTCCAATGTAACAATTCTGTATTTCAAACTGAGAGTTATTCCGTTCATTACTTTGGGTTCTGTTTGATCTGGCACACGTCCTCCTTCATGCTCAGACTTAATTCTCACCTCTTTTTGCTCAGATGAAATTAGGATTCTGTCAGTAGTTTTATGGGCCCAATCAGGGAGGCACTAAATGAGAAGAAGTATGGTGGGACTCCTGTGGATTCCATAAGTGCCTGTATTAGCACAAAACTGGGCTAAAGTATAAACGATATCCACTTCATCCCAGCAGCCTAAGGGTTTAATCCAGCAATACCAGCAGCAGAAGAAGCAGGATCCCCAGGGTGCCTGACACCCGCAGTCAGCAGCAAACAACTGTTATTAAGGCTGCAGCAAACTTTTATGGTATTAACGCAGAATGCATATTGCTTATTTATATATCACACCTGCAAAGAGGCCCCAGTTTTTATAAATGGATGTAGAGATCAGGTAAATTTCGATAAATGACAGAGGGTGTGTTAGCATATGTGTGTATGATTGTAGGCAGCATTATATTAATTAATTAAAAGAAGACTGGGACATGTGTGGGTGGCATGTATGTTTGCAGTAAGTGTGTGTTTGTCCATGTAAGGTACCGCATATGTGTTTGCATACGTAAATTTGTATGGGTTGGGAAAAAAACATTTACATTACATTTAATGAATGCAATCCAATGTAATTTGACTATTTTGTAATAATTTTGTGCTGATTTAACTTTTAATTAATTATTTTAATTAATTATCAAACCATAGTTTAATTATCTAACCAAAGTCTTGTAAGACACTTAAAGCCAACAGAGAGCAAATTATTTATCAATACACATATCTGAATTTAACATATCTGCAAAAGTTTCACAGCCATTGCAAGAATATTTACTGTTAACATATTTAATTTGTTTTCTCAACAATATCCACTTCTGGCAACTACAGCATGATTCATGTTTTCATGTTTATTTTAACGAAACTCTTGACTAAGGATTAAACAGCACAAGACAAGATTAACTTGTTAACTTGTAACTTAATGTTTAACCAAAACCACGATCTTTCGTTCACAGCAGTGATCAGCTGAAAGGAATACACTAAGATACAGTAGACAGAGTAGTAGTATAGAGTTACAACCAAAAGACTGTTTGTCACCCTGGTCAGGGTGGTTTTGGTGGAAAGGAGTTTAACATTTCTTTGGAAAAATATTTAGCTATTCTCTTTGAGAAATCTAATTGCCATTGACAGTACAAAGTTGTAGTTTGGCGTCAGTCAGCACAAATATTGCGTCAGTCCATGTTAGTACAAAACAAGCAAAGTATATTGATTTCTTGCACACTAACTGCAAAAACACTGTAAATGTACATTTATTAGTATAGAGTACATACTGTGTACTGAATTTGGTAGCATGTTGTATATGAAATTGTGACAAAGCATTGACCCAAGATGGGACCAAAAATGCACTCTAAAAACATGACAGATTTAATATAACGAGGGTGCAGTTTGGTTGACTGAACTGGTGTTCATGGTATTATGTCCACCTGTCTGTGTTTTCAATGTGGATGCATACAAACAACAGAGTCCTTCCTAGTTTACATCAGTCACACTGGGCTCCATATGGTTCCTTCACCAGCTGAAATATGAGCTCAACACACAGCTATGATCACTTATAAATCAAACTGAAGACGGAGAAACAGGGGTACTAGAAGGAAAGGGACAGATAGGCAGAAATGGAGGGAGGAGAAGTCCGGCGCTAGAATAAATAAAAGATGAGTGGGTGACACATAAAACCTCTAAATAACTTGTGGGGAAAATGACAAGGGAGAGTGTGAAAAAACAGTGACATGACAAATACCCAGCTGTACTGTATAAATACATATGCACTAGGGATGGGTATCACCATTCCATACATTTATTTTATGGTATCGACCGAAACAACCCAGTAGAATCGAAGCGTCTGCAGTCAAACCAGTACTTTAATCGATACATTTTGTACTGAGATTGAGGCAAAAAAATACTACTTGCATGGCTTTGCTTGCAGTCAAACACGCTAACAACACACCGAGAAAATGAGAAGAGCACACCTTATTTTCCCTTATGTGACTGCACCATAAACTGTATTAAAAAAAGGGCGGCACCTGCGCCAAGTCCATGCGTGATTTTAACAGTCGCTCCACCTTTAGCTGCAATCTCAGGCATGTTCATCACTGTTTCACGTTTCTCACCAGCCACTTCACTTGTTTGTTTCATCTTCTGATATCATTTAACACTTCTCCGTACATTTTTATTTGCAACTCACATCATTTGTCACTGATCGATCACAGTGTTCCATCACATCAATCAAACACTTTTGTGGCGCAGCAGCGATGAGCTGATTTTATTCACAGAGCCTTCGGCTGGTTGGTTTAATCTGCTGGATGTGGAGTCGCTCTTTTCCTTTGTTTGTGAGTCTTTAGTGTAGCTAAGTGACTTGTTTCAACAGACTCCTTTCTCGTTTTATAGCCTACTTATTACTGTCATTTTTGGAGGATGTTTGCGACTCACCAATAAAGGTAAAATAAACACATGTATCAAAAAATTACTTTCAATTTTTTAAATTTTATGCAAGTTATCGAATGAAGTACTCTACTGATATCAGTATCACTTTCAGGGTAGTGGTTACACACACTTATTAGAAGCTACAGCCTGTCCCCCCTCCTGGCTCTCATATTCTATGTACTTTTGTGGTATTAAATCCCTTGTGCCAGCTCATTTCCATCATGCCTGTTCACCTCTCCAGGAAAAACTCTGTGCCACCTTTAATCTGCACTTCCTGCCACTCACAGGAAGTTAATTTATCTTGAGGCGGCAGAGGAAGACAACAAGCACGATAAGACTCTGGCACTGGGGCCAGTGCAGGAGTGTTCGAGAGGATGAAACAGGAGGCAACAAAAACCCCTTAAAAACTGTAGTCATGGAGACAAAACATTTTGGACATGCTGAGATGCAGCCGCTCCTCCCAAAGAAGCAGTAAAAACAAAAGCCCTCTTACTGAGCAGGCAGTAGCCATTAACATCACGCACTGAATTAGACACAGTGAAGAAGAAGAGGTGTCACCCAGTGCTGCACCGAGCCACGCTGAGATGACAGCAGCGAAATAAAAATGTCATTTCTTCTCCATCTCCAAAAATAATGTTGTAAACAGTCCCTGGTCCAGAGAGACACCTAATCTCAACACAGCAAACTGCAACACAACGCACACCTGAGCTGCTCCAGTGTCCTCACCTCCACTCTGCACAGCTCACTTCAATATTCATCATGTGTAAGTAAGTGTGCATTCAGTCAGGCCAAGCATGGATTAACAGAGCAGAGGCCAAGAGGCACACAGGAATAGGTTCATGTTTTCAGCAGGCCTGTGAATAGAAAGCACATGTAGAGAGCTGAACATACACACATCTGTGTATGTGTAGACCTCGCAGTATCCAGTAGCTAACATGATAAAAGGTTTCAGTAAAGATAACAAAACCTTTACATTGTTTTAATAATACAGATACTGTATGAAATATGAAACTATTTAAATGTAGAGAGAAAAAATTTAAAAAATAAGCCAAACTTCTAAAATTCACCAGTGTTTGGTTTGTATAAATGCAACACAGCCATAAGGATCTTTGCATATTTAAATAAAATACTGTTTTAAAAGGTTCAGTGTTGAGAGGATTGCAACCGTTCCCATTTCCCAAGTCGTTCTTCCAACTTCGTGTTTTTATGTGCTTTTAAATCGAAATGTGGAATCAACATGGACACTACTACAAAGATGTGTTGGATTGGCGTTATCAGAGCATCTATATGTATATATATATATATATATACACACACATATACATATATACATACATACATACATTTTAAGTTTACTTAACAGGTACATTTTAGACAAATAAAGTGCTCATTTGAGCTTTCCTTGAATCAACAAATGCTTCTATCCTAATAAACCACAACAGTGCATTCCTCCTTCGGTGCCTCCTGCTGCCTGCTCCTCAGCATGCTGACATTGTCTACTCTGTTTATAGAGTCTTGTAAAAGAAAGGTGTTTACCTGACTGTCTAAGTACATCGCTCATGTATAGAGGACAGTACAGATTCTAACAATTAACGTAAGAAGACGCACACTGGCCTTGAAGTCTGCTTACAGGACGGCGTTCAGGCACATATGTGCAGGCGCAAAGAGTGGCGTTCACAATTGCAGTTTGCAAATTGCAACTGGAGAACACTCTCTGCCGGTCATAGTGTGTAAATGAATGAATTGTCTTTCACAAACACAGTATGCTGTTCGCAAGGGCATTTATAAACACCAGTTGTAAAATTAACAGATGTATAAAACATCAAACAGCAAGGGAAAGGGATGACCTAGTGTTATGTTTTTCTCTTTCAACTTGTTTGTTGTTTTGGGATTGACTTCCATTTATTCTACGAAGTCAACAACAGCCTGGCTGGGTTTGTCTAATTAAATGTTGTATACTGTATAGCATTCACATATAGTATGTGGGACCGGGAGTACATCACATAGGTAGACAAAGGCAGAGCAGAGCCAAGTCTCAGAGAGAAGAGTAGATGTAGTAACTTCACTGGTGAAGCAATGTCTGGAAGATTATTTATATGACAGGATTTTTTTTTTTTTTTACTTTTTTAAGCAGGGGATAGATTGGGCTACCGGCTGAGTGTAATCCCAAAAACCAAATTGAACCGTTTTAAATACTTTCGTACCCACATCCATCAAAATTTTAAATCAAAATTTTTAAATAGGTCTGTATGCTGAGGCCTGGGAAGTGTGCAATAACTTGGTAAGTATATTCTATCAGAGATGCTCACAAGTCTTTGAGCTAGAGTCCAAGTCAAGTCTCCAGTCTCTTGTGGATCACCTGCTGCGTTGCTAATAAAACTGCATAGCTATAAGATATTCTGTAACTGTAACCTGTTTTTAACTTCCAGAGCACAACCAAGTAGCCTAATGTACAATGCGTCTACAATTAATGACTTATTAAAGGCCCCCTCCAGCCAGTTTTAACTGCCGTTTTTGGCGAACGTTCTGTCTCAAACAGAGAATGGGGGTGTGGTTAATAGTCGGACGTAACATTACCATGACAACCAAAAACTGAACGGCTGGAGTTTTCACTAAGACATACTGTGTTAACATCACTACACTGTAAAGTTTAGTACAGTTTACTGTCCGGCAGGAGTAGCTATTACTTACCCATGATAGGAACTAATGTGCGCGTATCAGCAGTTATCATTCACACAGTCGATGGTCCTGTCACGCACTGCTCACGATAACTCCCACTACGTTTTATAGTGCCCTTACTTTACTGTGGAGGTGGGGGCTGCCTCCGCCGATGCATTGGTAAAACAGCTGTCAGTAAAATGCATGTTGCAGACTGTATATAAGACAGTGGCAGGTGAAAGTGTGACTCGTTTTTGTAAATGACATGATAAATTGGTTAGCTAGCTCACAACGATGTTTATCGGTTTGATGCTCTGACTTCACGAGGCGTGACGGTTTTTTAATGAGGCATGACAGTGCGCCTGCGCAAGCTTGGAGAATGACGTATGACTTTATTTACTATAGTCATACGTCACCACCCCGTTTTAACAACTAAGCAACTTTTGCAACTTTGAGCACAAAATTAAGCTATTTGTCAAAAAATATTTGGTGAACTATGTGGGTAATCAACATTGTACGGAAATGACTCAGAAAAATATGAAATATCATAGAAATGTCAAAATACACTGGAGGGGGGCTTTAAGCTTATAAACTACTGTAAATCAACTGTTACGTCCTGGGTTGTCTAGGGGTGTGAAGACACAAACATAAACCAGATGTTTTTGGTAATTTGAAAGGATGTTTATTTAAAATAAAGTAAAGTGTTCACAAACAGAAAATGGGCCAATGGGTGCTGTGGAAATCAACAAACAAATATAACAAAAAAAGGTCCTCAAAAGGAGGATTGCTACTCTAACTAAAGAAAAATTAAAGAGTAAACCAAACAGCTCTCTAACTAAGGGATTTGCAAAAACCAAAAAAACAAAGCGCACAGCACCCCTGAACTTAGTGTAAACTAACATAAACAAACTATGGTGAGTGCAAAAAGTTTGTCAGTTTTTGAAACTAAAGCCTGGCCCACTTCCTTACCTTGACACAATGTTTTCTCAATGTATGACACAAAGTCTGCCAATACTAGCAAAATACAATCAACACAAAAGCCCTGGGGCATCTAACACGAGGTAAGCAAATCAGGGTCTGATAGCTGCCGGAACAGCAGACTGAGCAGGCTTTTAAGCTGGCAAGGGTGGTCAGTGGCGCTCCGTGATTGGCCAGCAGAGGGAAGCCGCACCAATGGATGGCAAGAATCATCGGTAACACAACAAACCCTGTTGATTTTCAAATCCAGTGTAAAGTATATAAAACTGGAAAGTTACATGGACAACAATAAAGCTGTAAACTGTTTTTAACTTACAGAGCACAACCATGTAATGTGCAATGCAGTTAATGACAGCTTATAAACTACTGTAAGTCAGCACATCCCCCACTCTCAACTGTAAGGCTACATGATCAACAATAAACCTGTAAACTCTTTCTAGCCAACGATAATAATTAAGTTGATGGCACCGAGCGGGACGTAAATGATTACGTTAATCGATCACCACAAGTTTGGCAAGTAAACAAAAGCTCATTCATCTTTTCATCAGAACTTTTCTCAGAACTGTTAATTGATTTTCTGTCTATCAACTTTTCAGTTGACTTACAAATCATTTCAGCACAACTCCATTTTGGTTGGTGGTGTACTTTTCTTGGGATGAGAGAGACAAATCCTTTGTAGAGGAGTCTGACAGCATTAGACATTTAGTTCTTTGTGGAAAAACATATCTATGCCAGCCTATAAGCAACATGTTCACTGTGTTTTCATAAACATGGCTGAAAGGCATTCTGGGAAATGTAGTAAGTCAATACCTATACTATTAAATCAATGAGGCAGGATGAGAGAAAGCGCTAAACAAATCCACTGCTACCGTGCAAACATTGATCACCGACAGCATTAATTCGTGTGTCTGCATAGATTTTCCGTCACTCAGCTTTTCAGAAAATAGGACAACATAATCTTGGTCAACCTAAATTCCACATCATGTGTTTGTGTTGCATTAAAAAAAACAAGCATCGCCACCAACAGAAAGAGTGAAACATAACAAATGCTGCTGTACATTTGCAGTGGAAGTAACGCATGAGCACACAACGTGCAAACAATCAAATTGGAGCCTCTTACATAATCAGACCTGAATATTTCAGAGCAAATTGCTTGGTCTTCTCACAGTGCAGATGCTGTCAAATTCCCAGCCACTTGGTATCACAGCCTTCCTTCCACCGCCTTCCCCCTCTGTCCGTGTTTTCTAACCACAGACCTGCTCCTAATACCCCGCAGCCTGTTGGCTTTTTTCATGCCCAGCGCTGTGAATGATTTAACATATGCCCAGCCATGTCCCGGAGCAGGGAAGAGGAAGAGAGGAAAATGCAAGTTTCATTACATTTGTGCTGGGCTGCAGGCAAGTAATTACACTCCAGCAACAGCAGATTTTACTTTGTCCCTTGGACGGCCGGGTTGAATGACCGCAGCTCTGCACCTACTCAGCGAAAAAGCCTTTATTGTAGAGAGCCCACAATTGGTAAGTCTTTCACTGAAAGTATATTTTAAAGGCCTTTATTGTCAAGCAAGTACAAGTCACTTCAGTGTGATAGCAGAGGAAGGAGCAGAGAAAGTCAAATTGTGCTGCTGTCTAAGGGAAGAGAGTGAAAGGTCTCTTTGCTCTTGCACAAGGTCAACATGAGGTCAAACTTCTCAGGAAGGTACATCAGTACCAGATTTGTCCCATGGGACAACTGCTGACTGACTGTGCTGTGCTGAAAAGAGCTGAAGGTTAAAAGGTCATAACCCGGCCATGTAGGCTAGGGTAGCACAGCAGCTATGTCCAAAATTCGTATAACGGAGAAGATTTGAAATCAAAAATAGAAAGCGTACTGGCATTCAGGTCCACTAGCATAAAGTTGGCATTATGAATATCTCCCTCAAGATTCCACGTGACATTTCAGCAAGATATTATATAGATGTGATTATTGATACACACAGCAGAAAGGAAATGGTTATGTAGTCATTTCAGCTTTTCAAAAAAACACTTTTCTGACATTTACAGACCAAATAATCAATGGATTAAATCAAGAAAGAAGAAATCTGCAGATTGATCAATTATCAAAATAAGCATCAGTTGCAATGTTTGTTTAAATAGGTGCATTCATGAAGGTAACTTCAAGCATGTATATATTAACCGGTGATCTATCCAAGTGGTTCCCAATGGAACCAATTAGTTCACAGAATAGACTTAAATGTCGCAAGGTGATTAACATGTTGACAAAGAGCTCCATAAAATTCTTTTCAAGGGCATTTAGCTTTACTTTGAATAGTTTTACCTATTCAAGCCTTTAGGAAATATAAAAAAAAAACAATCTGGAAAGGTAAACTCATTCTCTTCTAGCTGGAAGTACTCACAGCTCAAATAAATATGTAACCTTAGATGAGGGCCTGTGAGTTGACTTTGAATCATTTTAAAGAGAGGCAAGGGTGGGAAGCATTGCTCTATGCCTCTCCACTAACACAGACCCTCTAGGGCCTATAACACCTTCTAGCATTTTTGCAATTTATGCAGCACCTTGAAGCAGTGCCAAACTGTAATCCCTTTTTTTATCTGTACCCACATGAAAATGTGACTTTCTCGTGAGTCATTTTTATGTGTCCAAAGATGGCAAATTACTCTACTGCTGTATTACATGGTGACATCAGAGGACCATATTGACTGGTTGATATTCTGTGAGAATCTTTATGGCAGTAAGTAACTACAAAATATGCTATAAATTACAATAAAAAATCGAGACAAAGAGGTGATTTGGTAATACTGGTCTTGTACTAATTGGCATCCCCCAGCACTTCCTCTTCTTGACGCAGTGGAAACTTTCAGAGCTTTGATAACATTTTGTGTGCCAAGTCAGGAGGTGGAACTAACTACACAGGATGAAAACTAGAGGAAGAACAGGCTCAAATTCATCAAAAGAGCAAACTGTTGAGAGATAACATTTGGTGAGGAGCATTTTCGCTCAAAGCAAACCTCCAGGGCCTGCCCTGCATTACCGATTAAGGATAAATCTGGTCAGTAAATTTGAGTTTAACACAGACTTTAGCCCCATTCAAAGTGGATTAGTGTTCCAGAGAGAGCTGTGTAATGAAATATTTGACAAGCTCCACAGGATGAGTTTGACAAACATTTAGCTACTGCCAGGAGGCAGGTGTTAACTGGCCAGGGTATTTTAGGGGAAAATAATTTGACCCATGTCACCCGAGGCCCTGGATCTAAGAGATGGACTGTGTGTGATAAGAAACAGAACTGTTTGGGACTGTAATTATATGGGGGTGGTAGGAAATAATTCCATACATGCACTTTGGATAGGTTCTCAACTGCCTTCATGACTGAAGTGAAAACATCGCATTACATTACATTTATTCATTTAGCTGAGCTTTTATCCAAAGTGACTTACAATTGGTATGTCAGAGGTCGCACGCCTCTGGAGCAACTAGCGGTTGAGTGTCTTGCTCAGGGACACATTTTTGTCTCACAGTGGATTTGAAACTGGGTCTCTCACATGAAAGGCATGTGTGTTATCCACTGCACCATCACCACCCTCTGTCTCATAGTCAGAGAAAGTGAAAAGTGTGCATTTAGCTAACTGTTCAGTTCTAAAATCCTATTGTACCACAGAGCATCTCTCCTGCCGGACAGCTGACCTTGCATTTGGCCAAAGAGTCACAACATGAATAGAGGATGTTGTACAAGGGTCTGTAAGAAAAGTCCTTTAGCCAACTTCACTGACAGTCAGCCCCAGAGCTGAGAGCATCGGAGCAGCCATCAGCTACGACTGTTCTAGTAATTCTAGTCTTCCCAGAAATTAATGTAATTTAGATATTTCTGAAAAATATGAAAGGACGCTGGAGTTAAAAACTTGGTCACCTTTGAGGTCACCACTTGATCAGTCTGAAGTCAGAAACTAAATGCCACAAAGTCAGTTTGAAAAGCAAACTTTCATTAGATCAAAGAAGTATTTCTGTTTTGATTTTGTTGCACAAATAGAGGCAAGAAAATGGACTGCTTGGTGTCTGATCATTCACACAGAAGCTAATAAGGATGAGTGACTAAGAAATGAGTTATCCAGCTGGATAACTGGAAGGGTGGATTTGTTGGCTGTAAAAGATTGAGCAGAAGAATGAGCAGTGTGATGAACAACTGCTCTGAGGCAAGAAATATTAAAACTGGAAAAACAGTAAAGAATAATATGCAGATATATTACTTTTTTGATTAGCGGGCCCAACTCTGACACAGAAGGAAATCTGTTCATGTCTGAGGTGAGGCAGAATACAGGAGTGAAGGCAAACATATTGGAGTTATGCAGATGTAGTGAGCAGAGGTCAGATGGCTGGTGAGAGACTAATTATGGCAGAGTGATTTGGACTAATAGGATCTGAGCCTCTGCACTGAGGTCAACTCCTGTGAGGACAGAATGATGATCAGTGCAGAGACCAGACAATACGTCTCACTGCAGGCAAACCCCGGCCTCTAATAATACCATTACGCAAATGCTTCTCATTTTGTATCTCTTAGTCATCCTTCATTTTTATCACTTCTCTTGTTCTGCTTTTTACAAACCTCATCCTTTCCTTCCGTCTCTCTCATTCCTCCTTTCTCTCATTCTCCCCTTTGTGTTGCCTTTCACGCCAGTGGTTGTTGAATTATTGATGGGAAGTTGAGCTGGTGAGATTTCTCCTGCTGCGGACTTGTTTGTTAGTGTGGGTTTGTGTTGCTTTGTCTTTCTTCTGTCACACTGTGTCCGTGTGTGAATGCGTGTGTGCGGATGTAAGTATGCATTTGTGTTTGGCTAATCAAATCTGCTGGTGCATCGCCGCAAGGCTTTTTTAATCAGCGAGTGCTTCCTGCATTTTGAGGAGAATAAATGTATGCAAAACATGCACAGGAATGTATGCTCAACATGTGTCCACAATCATACGCACACTTTGCTGTATGTTAGTCATGAGAGTCGTAAAGGAGGATGGGGACAACAGCAGGATTCCTGTATCATACCAGTAAGTGAGTTTTAAAATGCCAGTGTTTGAGGCTAATAACGACCCTCTTATAATCTTGTCTACTTCAGCCACCCAGTGACCAGTTTTTACGCTCCTTCCACATTCTTTTAAGTGTGTTTACTAAACTACAAAAAAACAAAACAACTGATGCTTTAAACACCGCGGGTGGTGACTGACACCAATTTTAGGGGCTTACAGCAGCTGAATAAGATTATTCAGAACTACAAACCAGTATACTCGACTCCACCTGACTTCACTCTGTTGCTGAAGATACCAGCTAATGTACTAATTAGGGGTTGACCGATATTTTTTCCGGGCCAATATAGATACTGAGACCGATGACTGATATTTGGAACCAATATACATTTGCTATAAAAATTAAAATCTTGGTGTATTTAGAATAACACAACCTCAAATACAAAGCTTTGTTGAAATGCCTTTAACTGTATCTTATCCAATAGCAAGACTGAAGTTAATTGTTGTGTCTACTCTTCATAAATAATAAAGTAAATGAAACTGAACAGGGACACAATATGTCATAGCTGCGAAGAAACATTCTTGCATTTCAAAAATGGTCTAACAATCCCCACTCCCCAGAGACTATGTCTACTATCAACAAATATGGGTGATAAAAAGTAAAATTTACAGCAGCAGAGACATTATATAGAATCAATATGTCACTGTAAACAAACTGAACATGTAAAATAAACTATATTACTAACATCAAAATACTGAGTGAAGTTCATAATGAATAAAGAGCACAGACATCAATCTGTATCAGTCCTTCATCCTGACCTCTGCCTCCTCCCTCTAATGCTGCTGTTAGAGAGGAGTAGCTAGTTTGTCCAAACAAGCAGCTGAGTTTACGAGGACTTGCTAAAATTTAAGGTACATGGCAAACTAAGCTAAACAAGCTACAGACAGCCTTCGTTTTAGCTTGTTTATAGTAACTAGCTATTAGCTGAACTAGCACACAGTGTTTGTGTAAAACCAAAACACAGTTCCGGTGGATGAGAGACCGAGCAAATTAAAATAATGCTTTCTAAAATTTGCTCAAGCCCACAGAGCGGTGACTTCAGACAGGGAGAGGAGGCTGCCTTTGAGCCAAAGAAGCAAATTTTTTTCAAATGATCTAATTGAATCGGCAATCTGATGAAAATGACTGATTCTAATAATAGAAAAAATGCTGAATATCTGCACCAATAATGAGCCAGCCAATTATTGGTCAACCCTTACTGCCGATTTGCTGCCCTCAATATTTCCGGTAAAGCAAATCTATAAGCCACAGGCTGGTGGCGGGTCAGGGCTCAACGTTTCACTTTTTATGCAACTAGAACCACCAGGCCAGTTGGTTTAAAACTTACTGCCCCGAAGACAATTTTTTACTGTCCCTCCTTCCAATAGTTATTTAACAGTGTTCCAACAAAACCAAAGACTTATAAGTTATGGTATATTGTTAACATGTTTAATCGTTTATTACATCCTGGATATAATAAAAAAACTAAACTAAAATGTAATCACAGTTGAAATTATGAAAACTAAAAAGGTTAACAAGACAATTTACTTTCATTTTGCAACCAGCGGACTTGCTTCATTCTGGCTGCTAGAGAGAATGCAGTTTTAATTTCCATCTGCATGGTTTCACTTTGCCGCTTGATTGAGATTAAAGAAATAACATATTGACAACCACTCATCATCTAAGTACAAATCTGGATTGGACAACAGTGCAAATCATGAGCTGCAAAGTGACATGACTTTGCATGTCCTTTTTTCAGCCCCATGCATTTAGTAGTCAAGCAGCAGTCAAATACAGACCAACACCTGACATTAGCGTAAATAACAATAGGAATCCCTCAGTTATACTTTTAAGCAAATCACATCAAGATTGTAATCATATATAGTGAAATTATAAAGTAAGTAAATCTGTCAAAAGGATCAATATAGATCATATCTGAAAACTTCAGCTTCAATTTTAAAGATGTGACCAGCAGTTCGCCATTATTAACAAAAGTAAACAACTATACAGCATTCATGACTAAATATATCATTTTTTAATTTAAAAATTGGGATTATGAAAATGTAATTTTAAGGTTTACGATCTGTTAATAGGTTTTCTACAGATGGATTTTCAAGGTGTTTGAAGTTGATTTCAAACAAAAAACTGATTCCAATATTTGTCAGTGGATGAGTTATACCCTGAACGTGATTTCTCATATGAATTTAAAATAATTTTGTAGCACTCAAAAGGTACAGTTTCAGTACAGATTTCATATTGTTGTTTATTGTACACATGGATGGAGCTGTGACCCTTTGAAAGTTCTTGCTCTACTTGGCTGATTTGACCCCTCCATGACAATCCTGGCTCAGCTACTAATTTACAGAACTGCATGAAAAGTCCTATCTACAGATCCCAGACGCCACACAGGCAGACTTCTGTAAAGTCCCTAGGAAACACTATATTTAACTAGGCCAAAATCTACTCTAATGTTCTATAGTTGCATTACAGCATGCTACATTTCCCTCACTTAGAAAAATTCCCTCTGGGATTAAATAATGCTTCACCCTGGATAATTATAAAACCACCAAAATATAGCCATGTTTGCCATCAAAGCACTTTGAGGATTTAATGAAGAGTTTATAGTCAAAGTACTCATTTGTACGCAAAGAAAACCCCACACAAAGTAAGTTAATGTATTCAGTTAGTGGAGCAGCTCTCTCACACTGGAGATTTCCTTCTAGCATCTTGTTTCACAACCAGTCAGTGAACCTACCTGCATTGTCAGACACATCCAGAGCTCTCGCTGAACCAAGACTCCACTGTTGTCTTTACAGCTAAGGCACTTTACATGAATATGCAAAAAAGTTTTGGTCTAAGCTATTCAAAAAACTGTATATCCAGAAAAAGGAGTTTTTGTTTTTTGAAAGATGCCAAAGGGACTTTCAGCTTGAAAGAGACTTGCAACATGACGAAGCTCCAGGGAGCCCTTTTCTCTTCAGTAACCACCAGCAAATTAATTACTCTATGCTCTCTCAGTGAAGAGGACAAAAGTAGAAACTAAAGAAGATGAGAAATGATGGGCCTTATCTCTGGCTGCGGATAGTTATTAGTGTGTGTTGAGAAGCCATATTGAGCTGTTTGAAGCCATTTAAACAACAATTCTTCTCAAAGCCCTTTCAGATAGAGATGCTAACAAAGAGCCATATGTTGCTGGTTCCAAACTTGTTCCCATCAGCTTCAAGAAGACATCAAATGTTCAGCTTGTAACCCTATGTCTTTTGTTCCTTAGAAATGCAAAACACTACAAGTGTCAACTACATAAGTTTTGTTTTTAATATTGCTGTCAAATATAGCAAATTCGATTATATAATTAAATTGTATATAATAAATAAATAAATAAATGAATAAATACAGACATGTTTGTGTTCATACGTGGGCCTGGCCCACTGCACTGAAGGCACTGAAGGAGCGTGACGTTCATTGATTGAAAAGTCAAGCTGAAAAGAGCAAATAATTCTCAGCGACCGTGTGTTAACGATGGCAGAGAATTCACAACCCATTTCAGCCACAGACAGAGTGACTTGCACTCCGATCAATCTATGGTCCTTTTTGGAAATACTTTGAATGACAAATTTTGACAGCGCAAGTTTGCGAAATAACTTCAGTCTAGTATAAGTAACCAAAGGCTCTGCTGATATGTAATACACATATGAAAGTGGCCCAAATCTGCAGTGGAAAATATCAGATTCCTTGTGACTTGTTCACACTGTTCAAAAAATCTGAGTCACATATCAGCAAAAAATTTGGGTCACTGCAACCTGCAGTCTGAAAACAGACACTGTGTGCACTCACCAGTTCACTTACAATGCTGTGCACAGAGCACAATGGGGAGTTTTTAGACATCTGTACCTGAAACAAACATGTAAAGAATCTGAGATGAACACGTCTGATATTGTAGTTTCTTTAAACCTACACTAGAAGCCACAACAGGTTTACTAATACCTTTATCTATGGTTTGTGATATTTTCTGACAGGTGTCCTTTGTGATAACGCAATTCACATAAAGGTACAGGACATAGTATTAGAACTAATCATCAATTCATGTCCTGATTGTTTTTTAAACTAACAAGTGACAAACGTCAGCTATACTACCTACTATGATGTGCTTGAAAGCAAAGTTTTAAGAGTACTTCTTTGGCTCAAAACTGGCAGCTGGAGCTGAGGGAAACAATGCAACTCTCACAGTTTTAAGCTTTTCCTTTCCTTTTTTATCCGTAAAAAGAGCAAAGCAAGTCAGGTGGCCCAAATATGTACCACAGCAACCTTAATAAATAAACACAGTTGTCAAGGTTGACTACAAATCATCAGTAACCAGACCCTCTGTAGGGATTTCTGCAAGTGCTTTTACGACACCCTCAGTTATAACAGACACTCAAATACTGGTGGAACACCTGATGAAAGCGCTTTACTCATAAACAAGCCAAAAAACCTGTCTTCAAATGTGCAATAAATGCCCTGCTCACCAGTGTTTGAGTAGCAAATCCCATGTCTTTGCTTTGCTGCTTTTAGTGTGAGCATAGAAAACAAAGAGAAAAGTCAACAGAGCGGGGGGGGGTCCAACGAAGATTCCCATCGGTTCATTTCAGTGGGTGGCACTAAACCGTCATTAGCCACATTACAGAGACTTGTGTCTTGTGCTTGCTTATACTGGTTTTACCATTAAGCTGATTATACGTAAGGCTTAGGAGACACGTTTATTAATGCCAATAATGCTGGCGGGATTAGGAAGGAATCCAAATCATCTGCTCCATTCTGCTCTGTTTGCTATTCTGGGACAGAGACAGATAGAGCATAATAGTCACAACTCTCTCTCTCTCTCTCTCTCTCTCTCTCTCTGGCTGATTCAGTTTTATCTATCAGAAGACTGAGGTATTCCACACACGTCTAACTCTACAGCGTCTGTTGCTTATTAAATGCCTGCCCTAAATAGCCAACAGAAATCCACTTGACTCCACTCTACATTCAGAAAGAGTGGGTAACATGAACTCAAGGTTTTTTTCTGCACAGAGGAACTTCTGGTGGCCCCAAAGAGGTTTTAACCAGCACCATGGGAATATCACCAGGGCCAGAATAAAAATAGCAATTTAATTCCTCTCCAAATGTCTTCAATAGCAATTTATCAAACAACTTTTGAACACAACCTAAGCTTACATGACATCTTTGACTTCTAGCAGTCAACAACCCTCTCTATCAAATAATAATAAACAGCTAGCACTAATGGGAGAGATCACAGAGAGAGCAAACTAGAAAAATTATCATATAAAAACATTTAAACATGGATTTTGGGAATACGAGATTTTGTTTCTGTGTTTCTCTAAAAATACACTGAGCAGAAGACACATCATACTTCTCTTGTCTTCATTTCCCTATTTGGCATTGAAGTAATTAAAAGTAACTAAAAGTAATCAGATTGCGTTCCTTTTATTTTGTGGTACTTGGATTACATTACTGGAGTAATTAGTAATTGTACCGGACTGCATTTTTAAAGCAACCCCCAACCCTGTTGACAACGAGTCTGACACACTACAATCCCATCCACCATTGGGTCCCTGAGCAAGACACTTAACCCCTCATTGCTCCTCTGCAAGTTTCCTTGCAGAAATAACACTATATCAGTATCAAATGTTTCAGATGAATTTCATATTATTTTCATAAGTATTAATATGTAAATGTGTATGGATTTCTAATGATGTGATGCGCTTTTGAACCTGCAGAGAAACTGTTATCTGCCACAGATAGGTCAGAGGCCTGGGTCAACATTGCAGGGGCTGGTTGGACTTTCTAAAAATCAATCGAGAGGAGCAGATGTTTGCCTTCTTTTAAGAATTACAAAGAAACCCGCAAAAACTACAAAAGTTGGAAATCACGAAGTAACTCATGATACAGTCTCCAACATAGACAATTAACAATCATATCAATTCAATGACAAATCCAACTTGTAGCCAGAAGCTAGTCGTGTAACAGATCGTAGCTGATCGGTTATCTATACAGATCAGCACGCAGGTGAATTTGAACACAAAGTTTAACGATTACATTAATTAATTTAGCTGACGCTTTGATACAAAGAGACTTTTGCTATTTGTGTCAGAGGTTGCTTGCCTCTGGAACAAGTAGGGGTTAAGAGTCTTGCTTAGGGACACATGGTGGATGTGCCATAGTGGGGAAATGAACTCTGGTCTCTCACACCAAAGGCATTTGTCTTATCCACTGCGCCATTACTAACACAAGTAATAACTCCTTAAATCGCGTATGTAGAGTCACAGTGAAGGACAGAAAAAACAGTCGCTTTCACCTCCACTGATTAAAATCACGGAAGCTGTGATTTAGGGCATTTTCAATCGTGTAACTGGGACACTGAGCATGTTTGTCATCATAGCAACAAATAATCAGATTGTGATGAGGCACAGCAGCCTTTAATGATGGTAGGCTTTTAACTTGTAACATGTAGTCAGTTACAAAGAGAATACCGAGAAGTGACTACAGACGGAGAAAGAAGACTAAATCAGAGCAAAGGTGGCGTATTTTAAAAATGTATTTAATCGATTAGCCGATCCGTGAGCATCCCTAGTGGAAGCAGACAAGCCGCCATTACTGCGGTGGCACCTATATTGTAAACCCACATTATATACTTGAAGGATTTCACCTTTTAAGTGCTTTCACTGGTGAAATCTGTCAGTTTGGCAAGCAGTATGTCAAGCCTCTGCTAAAGTTTCCTTGCAGAAATAACACTATATCAGTATCAACTGTTTCCATTTTTATCAAATTATGCATTTATTCTGATTGCAAAGCAATAAGTCATGAAGTTAAATCCTAAATTGGAAAGTAATTAAATCAGGCTTCTCCACATAGGTGATTATAGCGTTGATTATAGCGTCTTTCACATTATTATCAAATCTTAATTCAAATCTTATTTATTATTTCATTTAATGTTGGTGAGATACATGTGTAAATTTGTTGGGTTATATCAGTTATCCTTAGAAATGAATGATAAACAGGTAGATTAATCAGAATTCACTTCAATCTAAATAAAGATAAACACATAATCTGCACCAAAACATACAGAGATAAATCTAGCCAAAAACATGCAGAGATACCCACTTCCCCTTAGCAGTAGTCTCAACAGACAGTAATGTATTGTAGCCCCGGGTCATGTGTTTATTTCAGTTCAGGATCGTCTCAGTTTGAAGTTTCTAACTACTGGGTCTGTCAGCAAACACCAACTGATTGATTTGCTAGTTTTTGAGCAGCAAGAGCTTAAAGATTCAACTGTAATTACTGAACAAACACAAAAGGCACAAAGGCAACCTGCATCCAGCTGAGCTTATCTTAGTAGCGTGTTTCTGAGCATCACCTGGGAACATACACAAAGGGCACTTAAATATATGCTTTTCTCTGCACATAGTGAGAAAATGGGAAAGATGAAGAAAAAGAGGAATGGAGAACATCACCAGGGGCCTGTACCATGAAGCAGGATTTGAGCTTATCCAGGTGACTTTGGGGTTAACCCTGGGTTTTCAGTAGAAGGTGGGTTTCACTTCTTACCGGGGTAGCTCTTCATGGTAACTTATGCTGAACGGCTAACCTGCTCCGGAGCAGGTTAGGTTCCAGATAAGAGATCAACTCTGTGAAAACGCCGCCTACTAACCAATCAGCTCTCTTGGAAAATAACATCACCATCTGTAAGAAATCCCACAGACTGTTTTATAGGCTGCTTTATGTTTGCTGCGGTGTTACGAAACTCTTGTATGTTATAGCAATATCATCCTACAGAGATTGATTAAAGCCCCAGGCTATTGTTGCCTACAGTTTTTTACAGTAAGCCTACTAGGGCTGTCTCCAACTAAGGATTTACATAGCAAATCAGAATCGTCAAGTCCTGCCTATAGTCGACTAATAGTCGAATCATGTGTGTTTTTATGCACGGTGATTGTGAGCCAAAGCTAAACTGAGGCTTATTGTTGACCATTTTCTCTCTCTCTCTCTCTCACCTGCCATTCACCGGTCTTGTGCAGATTTTTTACAGTGCTGCCGACAACTGCATGCACGTTGCGATTCCTCGGTCTATTTCAAGTAGTGGCTGTCCCACGAGGTGCTGACAACTTGGCACCAACAACTGGGGCTCCTTCTCAAATACACGCTACACCTACACGCTGATGACCCAGGGTTAGGGTTACAATTTTGGATTTATTTATGCACTTTAAAAACAATTATTGGAAGTTTTTTTTCTTTTTACATGTCTATTTATAGCATGAAACATTTAAATGTGTATTGTTATAGGCAGTATATTAACTTATTAAGGGGAAACTGGTAGTTCTATGTAAAATCCGATGATGAGCATATCGCCAAAATGGCATGATCCTTGTTTCATTGCGAAGCTTTGACTGAGATTGGCAAATCAGGCTCTGTGCATCGAATCTTTGACTATTTGGGGTCAGTCCTAAAGCCTATTAACTGCTATGAAATGTGTTAATTTTTATTTGCTCCCAGTCCGTTTCACACAGCCTGTCGCAGCCATTAAAATAAATGGGTTTCATATTTCTTATGTGAGGCTGAATATTATGAGCAGTTTGGTAGGGATATCGAAATACTACATTTTAATATGAATGTAGGCTATTTATTTTAGGTTCGTCAACGGCTATCTTATAGGCCTACTACAGAGACTGGTGATGTGGGCGCAGGTAATGAGGTGAGTTTTCAGCAGCCTAAATGTTAAGATTAAGTCTTGACGAGAAGTTTTTTAAAGTGAGGTGGAAAGACCACTTAGTCAGTGCCCGTGTCTTATAATTGGGAAACGCTGACACAGCCGAGCTGAAAGAATAAGGCTGATATTTTCATACAGCCCATAAAAAACAATTCAAATCCACACATTATTATAGATTACGCCCATTCATTTAGGCGTTCACACTGTCTGCGAATTTCTGTCTCCCTGCATGTGTCAGCTGCAGCTGTGTTACTCAGACTATGTCGTATTTCTCTAGTGTTACAGTTCGCTCTTCATTTGTAAAATATGACTCGCTGACTCTGGACTTATTCATGTCTGCGATTGGTCATCTGCTACTAACACTGACATTGGTCATCTGCTACTAACAACGTGAATGCACTCCGGCCGGATTGGGAAACCTGGGTTGAGTTACCACGTTGATAACCAGCTTCGCGGTACCGCTTATCCTGGCCGCGATTGTTAGGGTTAGTGAAGCCAGATAACTGAAAGATATCCTGGGTATGTTGAAGTCACTTCATGGTACAGGCCCAAGCACTTCCAATTTTGTTTATATTAAGCCATGCACGTTGTATATTGCTTCTGTCATTATATAGAAATCTACCTCAGAAAAAAAATCTCTCCTTCATCCACTGAAGCTCCACTTTTATGGCCAGCACAGGCTGTGAATCACAAAACACCTGCAGGCATTTGTATACACACACACACCCTCAAATAAAATAAGAATAAAAAATCATTCTATCTTCTGCTCACATACGAGCTACTGCAGTCACCTTTCAGGCTAATAATCAGGTGTCCCTTCTAACCTGCCCCAGTCTAATATGCTACCTCAATTTGGGGAGCTGAACCCTGTTTACCTGTTCTGTTATTGACTTGACAGCAGCTCTGCAGATCTGAAGCTCTGCTGAACTTTGTCAAGAGTAGTTTAAACGCATTCTGTCATGAAATTAAGTATTGGATAAGTAGGCTTTTTGACCTGTTGGTAGGGCGAGCTGATAGTCAAAGAATTATCAAAGATGAAAGTAGGGCTGCAATTAACAATTATTTTCATTATTTGATTAATTTACCAATTATTTTCACAATTAATCAGTTATTCTATAAAATGTAAAGAATTCATTTTCCATCATAAATGTACAAAGCAAAGCAGCAAATCCTCACATTTAAGAAGCTGGAACCAGCAAATGTTTAACATATTTGGTTAAATGTCAAAAAAATGTCAAACAAGAAAAATCAGACCCTACATATCTCAGTATGCCACCCAGCTTCTTTTTTGGTCACTGCGCCCTTCCAAGGAACCCCTTCTACCTCTATCTTACCTACACACAAGGTAATCTCAGTCCCGGCTATTCTTATTTGTGAAAACGGTGGAAAGCGCTACTACATGCCATCGGAGCAGAGGCATCCTCTTATAACACCTCTTACAGGCACATTCTGTGCTATTCTTCTATTTCCTTACAATTCGCTTGATTGCACTATTTGCTAACTCCATGCTTCCCCTAGGTATTTATCCCATTGATGCCGTATGTGTTAATAGCTCTTACTTGTATTGATGGTTGCTCCTAAATCTTACTTTACTGTTGCTTGTATGTTGTTCCTCAAATGTGAGTCACTTTGGATAAATGTGTCTGCCAAATGAGTAGATGTAAATCTATTGAAAAAAATGACTGAAAAGTGAATTAATTTATTTTATTTTGATCAACTAATAGACTGAGTATTCAGTGCAGCTCTAGAAGCAACTGATGCTTATTTTCATTATTGGTTAGTGTATTCATTTATCATTTACAGGGCTGGATATTGGCAATGATCTTCCAAATCTATTAAATTTTATTGCAGAAATTCCTGATTCCATCCAGATTCTTGAAGACTCAAATGCATGGTGTGCTAGTGTGTTAACAGGTTAACATTTGCTAATAAGCAACAAACACAAAGTAAAACTGAGGCTAATTATCATTAATATTATTACTTGTTAGTTTTACAGGTATTTGGTCATAAAGCACTGGACAACTTTTTGGCCTGATCACGGCGCTAGAGTCAGTTGGATTCATCCTCTGGGGACCACGAATGACTGTGCAAAATGCAATCCATTAAATAGCTGAATGTCCATCACAAATTCCCCGAACCCAAGATATTCAAATTTCCTTTGTCTGACCAACAGTCCAAAACTGAAAGATATTTAATTAACAGTGAAATAAAACAGAGAAAACCATCAATTACTACTTTTGAAGATGGAGCCAGATAACATTTGGCATTTTAAATTATTATAATCAAAATGAATCCATACAGATTGAGATATTTCACTCTGGACCAACTGACAGACCAGCTGTTACGTTGCCATCTCTAAAGCCAAACTGTTAGCGTAGCAATAAATAGCAGAAAACAACTCATTTACAGTTGTGCTGTAAATGTCTTAAGGTGTTACTTCCACCCTTGCAGATGTACATACACATTCACGGGGTGACAGTGACAAAAGGCTCCAGACTGGGAAGGTCCCTGTTCAACTTGTGCCACCAACAAAGTCGTTTGATGGCGAAAGCACCTAATTTATTGGAGTCCATATTTCACCCAGGCAGACAGCGTAAAATGGTGCAGTAACTATGTCACCACTTGAAAAAAAACAGATCTTTTAAATACTTTAAATCAAGAAATGAATTACACTCCAACCCTCGCTCTGACTCAGTCAGCCACACAGTTTCTGCATCAACAAGGGTCAAGCAATAAGACCCTCATAGATTTAATCTGTCCTCCATGATTACAATGAAAAAAAATTATTTCCCATCTAATACACAGAACGACAACATGGTGTTAGCTAGTGATAGCACATAACTCTGAGATACAATGGTCATTAAAGAACTAGGCTAACTGTACAAAATAATGAATAGCTGTCTTATCAATTAAAGTTCATCCTTTGTTTAAATCAAAGGGAGAAAATCTGATCTGGCAGATATTCATTCAACAGACTGAGACTGAATTGGATTATACAACATGAGAGAGGTCAGTGGATTTTAGGCTGCGGTTGGTCAGTAATAACATGGACTAAGAGAGAGACAGGAAAGAGGACTTTACCCTCTGTTGTTTCATAAGGTGATTGATGTCTTTTAAAACAGTGTGGGCTCTATCTGATCCGACTGCCAGTCTTTGACAGTTTCTCACACAAGATATTTCTTTAGATATCAGAATCAGGTTTATTAAAAGACATTGCTCTTCATAAGTGAAAGCTATTAATCAATATTCCGAAGGATCATAAAACCAAGTACAAGTAATGGAAATAAACTTACTGTGAGCAAATGAATACATGTGCTGCCCTTATATGAAATAAATTACAATGTCCCCATTGTATTATAGCTGTGTGGAAAATTTCTGTACTCGTGAAAATGTTTTGTACTTAAATGTTTGAATGTGTGGAAAAGATTTGTACTTGTGAATATGTTTTTTTCTGATATTCAGATACACATTCAAACATTTTCACAAGTACAAAACTTTTCCACACAGCTATAAAACATTTGGGACAGTATTTATGCCATGCCCCTTAGCTTAACCAGCTGCTTATACCAAAGGATAATCATCTTACACGAAGTAATAAGTCTGAACAGAGTTTCAAAATAAATGCCAATAGTTAGTAAAGACGGAAAGCGGTAAATTTACAAGAAAGAAACAGTGTTTTCTGAATATTTATGTCATTAATAATTAAAGAGTCAGTGCAGACATAAGAGAAGAGTTAGTGCTTTCAGACAGTTGGGCAGATATGTGTTACATTATAGCATGTGTCACATCTTAGTCATTTATGTTTGCAGTTCTTCCCCAATTTTTTATGCTTTTGGTCTTTGAACAGAAGGAAGTACCTTATAATACCGGTTGATGAGAGAAGCTTTTAAAGCCCCTCCAGCCAGTTTTAACTGCCATTTTTGGCGAACGTTATTTCTTAAACAGAGAATGGGGGTGTGGTTAATAGTCGGACGTAACATTAACCGTAACACAACCAGAAACTAACCGGCTGGAGTGTTCACTAACGACATGCTGTGTTAACATCACTACACTGAAAAGTTTAGTACACTTTACTGTCTGGCAGGAGCAGCTGTTACTTAGCCCTTAGCCATGATAGGAACTAATGTGCGCGTATCAGCTGTTATCAATCACACAGTCGATGCTCCTGTCACGCACTGCACACGATAACTCCCACTGCGTTTTATAATGCGCTTACTTTACCGCACATGCATTGGTAAATTGGCCGTCATTAAAATACATGTTGCAGACTGTATATAAGACGGTGGCAGGTGAAAGTACGACGCGTTCTGTCCTCAACATCGCGCAGATGACATAATGAACATGTACTTACTGGAATTACATGATAGTGTTAGCTACACGATGTTATCAGTTTGATGCTCTGACTTGAGGCATGCCGACAGTTTTAACAGATGCTAAGCGAAGCTATGCAATGACATGCAATACTAAGCAAATTAAGCTATTTGTCAAAAAATATTTGGTGAACTATGTGGGTAATCAACATTGTAAGGAAATGACTCAGAAAAATATGAAATATAATAGAAATGTCAAAATACACTGGAGGAGGCTTTAATATGACAAGCACATCTGAAACACAAATTTTAAAAAAATTCTCATAAATTTACCACTTTAATCTCATAAGTTTTTTTTCTTGTAATTTTTTAACTTAATCGCAGAGTTTTTCTCTGAATATTGCTCCCCTACCCCCAGATATGTAATTTCATTTATTTATTCATTTATTATTTGACCTAAAATGGCCCTAATACACCATTGTACTTAAGGGGCCAAGCCCAAACAAAGTAAAAAAAAAACACAAATGTATGTGGACAGTGGTGTCCACTTACTTATGCAGTTTGGATTAATAGATTAGTTGGACAAATACTCTGTAGAGTAACTGATGATAAAATAATCTTTAGTTTGTGCCCTGTGTCCTTAATTCCATTCATGTCCAAACAAAAACACATTTTTCTTCTTCCACTTCATAGCCATCCTTTCCTCTCACATTCATTCTGTCTCTCTGTCACTCACACTCTCTTTCTCTCTGTCTCACACACACACACACACACACACACACACACTGTAGAAGCTGTCTGCTCGTCTCCTCCTGTCCTCATTAGTAGGCAAGGCCCCCGTTCTTGTTTGCACACTCCACTGTTCTGACTAAATGGGAAAATTAATGAGCTGGGGTGAGCTAGAGGGAACACCACAACCTTCAGTGCCTCCCACCCTCCCACCTCACCCCCACAACTCCTCAGTCCACCCCGTTTTACTTTCTCACCTCCTTGCTCCATCTCCTGTACTAGTCCCTACATCCTTGTTTAATTTCACACCGTTGCTGTTACCGATACCTGTCGGCTCTGTAGAATGTAAACAAAGCAGGTGCTGTAAGACTTGTCCCCATCTCCTCCATCATTCTGTTCTGTCTCGCTGTTTGGCCAGAACACTACACTCAATAAAGACAGGGGAAAGGGAATACCAATGATCATGGAGAGAAGTGATGCATCTGCAGAATTGCTGTTTGATTATAAAGTGCTTTTAATAAAACAGTAAAAGATGCCTACAGGCAAAAAGTACCCAAAAAGGAGAGTCCTAAAAAGTAAAATTCCTCGAATACAACTAGGTAAAAGGCCTAATTTACATAAATATTCCAAGACAATGTGGGCAAATAGAAACTGAGCCACCCAAATACGTTATAAACATGTATGAATAAAAGAAATAAAGGATATAAATAAATTGCCACCTGGCTGGCAGAGAAGATTAATAATGGATCTGTCTCGTTTAAGTGGGTGCTCTGAAAACACACACACACACACACACAATGGCGCAAACATTTGTAAGCGAGCTCAAGGGATGTGGGTGATAGAGTGGATAAAGTCCTGTTTGTACTGTCTGCTGCCTCAGCTGAACTAGATACTTGATTCATTACCTGCCCAGAGTGTAACAGACAAAACCCCTGTGTGTAAAAGTTCTTACAATTCTTCTTTTCTCCCTTTCTGTGTATCTCTCTCAGTGGAATAAAAAGAGCATGCTGCAGCAGTAAACTTGGGTTAATCAATTGACGGTTCGTTAAAACCTACTCTTGCTGCCAGATTTGTAGTTAGCTAACTAGGATTAGTTCTCCAGCTAACTTGTGACATGAAGATGAGAACCCTGCAAAAGGGTCAAAAGGGGCTACATGCAAATTCAGCAGATTGTAATAATGCAAAAAAGACTGTGGATAAAGCTAACAGTTCTCAGGTTAATGAAAAGCCAGTATTCTCATTAGTTAATTAAAGTTGTAGCTAGAATTGTTTCAGCTGTTTACAAGAAAATACATAATGAGTTTGGCAAACTTCCCTAATTAAAAGATTGTGCCACAGAGGATGACAGCCTCTGGATTACGCTCCACAGCGCTTTTTGGGTTTTTGTTTATTAACTCAGTATTCTGCCGTCCCTCTGATAACTTTTACCAGAGAAGAGCTCTTCAATATTGGACTTTCAACTGCTTACACCATCCGACCGCTCCTGATCAAACTTGGAACTTTCCCAAAGTTATTAGTTGGAGGACCAGCCACTCTGTTTGGGATCCTCCGGAGAAGCCAAAGGGGAAAGAGACAGATGAGACTCTTTCTCTACATAAACTAAGGTTGGTGTACAGTAGGGGTGGGAGAATTCATCGATTCTTCGATGCATCGCGATGCGGACGTGGAAGATTATTAATCGATGCACAAATGTCTAAAAATCGATTATTTAAATGTTAATTGATAACGTAATGTTGACGGAACGCAAAGGCGGAACTTCAGCGGAAGAGCAGCCCGGACCGTCTGAGGAGCGCACACAACAGAGACCAGTGTTCCCCTACATTCGTCACCACTGTGGAATGAATAGCCACCCCAAAATGTCACACAATCATTAATATTAATGCGCTAGTAATTATTTTAACTCGCACATTGCGAGCATGGTGACGCTCTGCAGCTATGTGTGTGAAGCCGAGCGAGTGAGAGAGAGCGAGCGGCAGAACGTGACGGTGAAAGTTAGCGGTGAAAAATATCAGCAGTAAGTTTCAGTCAGGTAGTAAACGTGCAGCGTAGGTCGCTGTGTGACCGTTAATAAAAGTCTGTAGTTTCCCCAACGGCTGGAAAAGTGAAGGCTGTTAGCGTGAGCTAACATCTCCCCGTACAAAGGCTCAGTCTGCCCCCCCACACCAGACTCCGCAGCCTTCAGCGTCACCCTGGTGACGCATAACTGGTCGAGAAAAAACATCCAGACTCCCTTCTCATTGTTTTTGGGGACTTCCAACATAGCAAACCTCATGCGCGTGTCGATATTGATTGACTACCAGCTAGGGCTGAACGATTAATTGCATTTGCGATTTAATCGCGATTTAATAAAACGCAATTTTCTAATCGCAAAGGCGGCGATTATACTCTGGTCACATGACACCCAAGCGGAAAGCAGTCTGATGCTTCGTCTGCACGTTACGCTGTAAATTGCCCTTCTTGTCGTAAAATGCCCTTAAGCTTGATAGAAGCTCACGCTACATAAACTTTAATGTCACACCGAATGAAAGTAGCAGCCGCCACCGCGGGTAACTTGGTGGTGGTGGGTGAATTCGTCGGGCCCTCCGCGGCTTTGATGGACGGAAAAATGCACAACAGAAAGACGCGGTTAGTAAGGTAAGCTATAGCGATCGGCGCCTACGTCACACACACAGCCACCAGTCAGCTCAGGAAATATCTGTAAATGGGCGCGCTGCAAACTAAACGCCGAAAGAGGCCCAGTTTGTCCTGAGTTACAGCCTGGTTAAAGCCGGTGCGCCGCTCATCAGCATCGGTTGCTGCGGGGGAGGAGGGGGACTCCGGTGTTGTCGGAGAATTACTAAGCTTGTCTATTAAACACGAGAGGCGTCACTCTGTTCAGTTTCAGTTAGCCAACTTTTGAATTGAACCTCAAACTGAGTATTTTTAGTTTGCTTCCCGGGGATACAGAAAGATGGACTCCAGGAGATTTGAACTGAGATCAGGACTCATTAATTGGTGGTTGAACTGTGGGATTTGTATTGAGTGCTTACTGTATAATACCCTGTGGTGAAAAGGTAGGCCGACCTGATGATATAATATTATTTAATGCCATGACTTGATTCAAATTGTCTTTCTCATATTATTATAATTTGATATATCTTATTGCTCATAATAACAATTCTACCTAATTCATCATAACACAGGCCTGACCTACAAGAAAGAACAGTGTAAGTTTAATCTGTCTAATATCACACTATACACTGATTTACTGCTTGTCCGTTTTGAATAATACAGAAGTTAAAGAGCTTAAAAATTAATCGCAAATTAAATCGAAATCGCAATATTGGTTAAAAAAATCGCAATTAGATTATTTTCCAAAATCGTTCAGCCCTACTACCAGCTATATACAGTGTGCTAGCCTCGAAAATCCAGCTGCATTCTAACATTAACTTAGCTCTCCTTATTAGCTAGGCTCCTTGCATGCTGGCTAATAATTTTTTAAAGATCGGTCTCAGACATTGACAGTGTTGTGTTGGGCAGATTTGTGCAGCGGTGTTCCATGAGGGAGAGAGAGCGAGAGAGTTACGGGTAAGAGAGAGAGGGACGAGTGAGAGGAAGTGCTGTGCAAATGCACTACGGCGCTCTGCACTCAAATACGATTTTATATAGGCTTAGTGAAAAAAAATAGAAAATTAATGTGTGGCGGTCATCGATATTATGGCGGGCCGCCACAAATAAATGAACGTATGGGAAACACTGGTGGAGTTACAGGCCTGCTTTGACTACCACTGACTGGAGTGTTTTTGAGGCTGTTTTTGAGCTTCGTCAGACCAAAATAGGAGGCCTTCAGAAGAGGGAACAGAGTCCTGTACAACTGGTGTTGGCCCACTTGAAGGACATTACAGGCCCCTTGCTGAACCCCCTACAGTTTGCATACAGGGCTAACAGGTCAGTGGATGATGCAGTCAACTTGGGACTGCATTACATGCTGCAACACCTCGACTCTCCAGGGACATCTGCGAGGATCCTGTTCATGGACTTTAGCTTAGCGTTCAACACCATCATCCCGGACATCCTCAGCACCAAACTCACCCAGCTCACTGTGCCAGCCTCCACCTGTCCGTGGATCACAAACATCCTGACTGACAGGAGTCAGCAGGTGAGGCTGTGGAAAATCACATCCAGCACCTGGACTATCAGCACTGGCGCCCCCCAGGGGTCCGTGCTCTCCTCCCTCTACACCAACAACTGCACCTCAGTCGGACAGTCTGGACTGCAGTGAAGATTATCAGTGACAACCTGCCCTCCATTCAGGACTTATACATTTCCAGAGTCAGGAAACGGGCAGGAAAGATCACTGCGAATCCATCTCACCCCGGACATAACCTGTTCCAACTTCTCCCCTCTAGTAGGCGCTACAGAGCACTGTACGGCAAAAACAACAGACTCAGGAACAGTTTCTTCTCACAAGCCATCACTCTGATGAACAGCTGACTCTGACTCACAGTGTCAGGATACCAAATACACCTACCTCATGTACATAACACTGCACATAATACTTATTTATTCCAGCATTCTTTGAACTCATCACACTGCGTACATGTATGCATGTATGTGTATGTGCACCTGTATATCACATCCACCTATGACATGCACATAATAACAATAATGGTAATAATTTACTCCTGCATCCTTTCCACTCTGCTCATTGCACAACTGCACTATTGTCTCAATCTGTTTTGTTTATAGTGTGTATGTGTTTTCTATTCTGTAGCCTGTGTTTGATTTTATTACGGTATTATTGTGTTATTGTATTATTGTATTAGTAAGCATATCGTGAGCATTGTACAATCCAGAGTCTAATTCCTCGTACCTGGCAAATAAAGCTGATTCTCATTTCTAAATAGCAAGACAGAGTAAGAAAATTTTATCTTAAATTCTGATACAGCGTTTGTACCATACACGAGCAGTGGTCCTGAGCTTTTTCCAACATACTCAGTGATCCTACATAATGTATTAAACTGTGTAACTATCTTACAACCTGCAGTAATGACATAGCATTACTTCCTAGACCAAGAGTTAGCTTACATCACACATTTGCTTTAGTATTTTTGGTTCTGGAAAGACAATGAAAAAGACACGATGCTCCACACATTTTAATTTAAATTAGTTTTTCATTAGTCCCTTAGTCCCTCAGTCCAAATGCAGCACACCCCCCCTTCTTCCCGTTTGTTTGAAAAGTTGAGTCCAGTTTTTGTATTGGATTTTTTTTTGTACTGTAAAGGCTTTGAACCCTCTGCTGCTCTGTGGTTACCCATATATGAGATTGTAAAAATAAGAGCAAAGAGGAAAAAGCCAGAGGCAGCGCCATTAGAGAGCTCCTGTGGTATTTATGTTGGTTCTAATAGCTGAATGGGTCCAGGGGAGGCATTGCACTGATGCCAGCGAACACACCCAGGGTTTTTAATCAGCCTTTAATATAAATAAACCATGATTGCATCCTTTGCTCTGTCTTGCTCTATACAAACACAAATGTCCTACAGGAATCAGATCAAGTGATATATTAGCTGAGATAAGATCCTAATTGACACAACATTTTGAATGCAGGCAGATGATAGCAGAGGGGGTGGGGAGATATTTATCACAGAGCTAACTGCAACAGAGGGGGCAGTGGGGCAGACCACAGCTCTAAAGCAAACTCCAATAAACTACATGAATTCGACCGTTTTGGCATGCACATGATGATTCCTTTGCTCTGCAGCAGTAACCCATTAACAGCAGAACCTGAATCCATATTCTACCTCTGTGTTAAGACATGGCCTCGGGGAGGGAACTTGAGGATGCTCAGAGTCTGTAAATAATAGATGCAGTTTAGGGAGTTAGAGACTGACACACACACAGTGGATGTGTCAGGAAGTGAAAGGAGAAAAAATGAAAAGGTGGTTTGATCAATCATGGAGGACTGAAAGAAGGATCACCGTTTCAGGGGCTGTTACGTACCCTTCCTTTCAAAAAACCCAACATAAAAAGCATCTCACACTTGTTTATCCAAAACTCTGGCGAGGGAATGTCATTTGAAACAACAGAGGCTGGAAATTATTGGAAAAACACCCTCAACACTGGATCAAAGCTGAAACACAAAGTCTTCAAAATCTCTCCCCGGGAGACAGAAGCGTGCGAGTCTTTCATCCTTTTGTTTAAATGAAGGTTTCTTGAACGATTATTCAAATCCCAAATGAACTCCAACAAAAGCAATTGATTGTGAGAGAAAGAGAAATATGATGCCTTCAACTGGCTCAACGAAAACATCACTAGAGTTTTAACATTGTGAGGCATGATAAATCTGGTAAATCTGAAAAATGTCGATAGGGTCCTTCCGCAAACAGAAGACAATTGTTATCAGAAACATAATTCCAGTTGATTGCAGCTCAGATCTTATTTTCGCATAGGCTTGGCAAACATTTCTATCCTTTATGATAATACAGATCTGGAAACGCAGCAACATCGCGATAGTGGAGTGCAACTGGTTGTAAACATGTAACATTTTAGCAAGATCATTTTTTCTCAAGTTAGTTGCTTCTAAACAAAGTCACATAGACTAATAAGTTACTGGTATGGCTGTATGGTTGTGTTTAGACAATGTTAAACATTTAACAATTATGATATTATGATTTATTAGTTACTTAAGGGCAGGAAAAACAGTGGAAAAACAGTTGATAAAGTATTTTGGAAATACAAACAAAACATTTCAGATTATACCCAGTCCATGTAACTGATTAGTTGTCACACAGGTAGATTAGAGATCTAAAGTCAAAACTTCCTAAGCATGATTTTTCTCTCTGATATACAAGAGCTGGCTCAACTGTTTTTTGCTTTTTTGTTTTAACTTATTTTAGGCTTCCCAAGAATAAGTAACTAGCTGACAACCAGATGTCAACTTCTGTCTACTTACAGCCATAAAACTTTGCATTTAAGGTTGTTTCCTGAAGCTGGTTCAGATCACAGTCACTCCAAATTACTCACTTTAGTATTGTTTTAAGAGGAGCAGAGGCACATTTTCAGGCACCTGAGTGCAGATAATTGGAGCCACCAAAAGAGTTTTCGTCTTCTCAAACAAACAAAAGTGACAGAGTAAAAGTGAAGGGCGGGTGCAGGGTGGAGAATCACATTAGTGGGTGACAGTGTAATACCCAGGACAGGGGTTGAAGGACGCCCGACTCTCATGCTCATCGAGTCAGCATGCAGGCCCGGATCGATTCTCAGAGTGAAGCAAAGAAAGGAGGAGAATGAGATGGGGAAGCCATCTAGTCGGCCCCTATATCCCTCAGTCTATCAATACCATTTGTCAACTGTCATGGCCTTGCCCCCACCGACCGTCTGTCTTGTCCCAAACGCGTTATTCATTCCGACGTTTCCATACTGGCTGACAAACCTGACTGCAGCATCTGCTTCTCAACCTTCAGACAAATCACCTGAGAGAGTCTGACTGATGGATGGTTTTCTGAAAGCTGTTCAGAGCAGGATCTCCCAAACCTCGACAACAGCTCAGCGTCACTCAATCATAATCATCATTAATATTAAGAGGCAGCGTGTGTTTTAGAAAAAAATGTGCCAAAAAGGCAACCAGGACAGTATGTATTCACCCTTAAGTCTGAGAACACATCTTCATTACTTCTGCAATCCATCACGGCATGACCTAGGTCTGATTAATAGTGAGTGTGTGTGAGGCAAAGCTTTTTAACCAGTGAAAAATTGTCATCTTCAGGTGAACATGGCGTATATGCTCATACCACTGTAATACCATTCTGTATTCACCTCATTTAAGCAGAATGCATAGTTAATGTGCAGGCATACCACTCATATTCATGCTATAATGAGAGCAATACAGGAAGACCGCCTGAATTTCAGCTTTTCAAAGATATATTCATACATTTCATCTGTTATATCAAAGGAACGGAGACACAGAGGATCTGAAATGATGAAATAGGCGAGGAAAGGTAAGTGTCATGGAAGCTAGGATGAGAAATTGGGAGAGTAATGAAACCGATAAGAAAAGAGGTATTGTTGTAAAAACGATGAAAGAGAAACTATCAAGAGATCTACCTGAACAAATGCTTTGGATACTCCTGCAACGCATGACTACAGTTCGCTCTGAGCTGGACCAGTTCTTTATGGGAGATATTTGGACAATATGTGTTTTTTATAACTTTAGTCGGAACCTACGCAGTAACATCAGGTTGACAAACACTAGCTTTCAGTGTGCTGGAGTAAATGATTCAGTGTCAGGACTCGGTGTTGTACAGCAGATTGTGCTGTATTTTAACTGCATTTTAACGTGAAAAGCAGCTTCTATGTTTGTGAGGCAGTCCATTGATCAGCTCAACAACAAATCAAAACAATCCAATAACAATTCTACACTCCACACTACTTTGTTTTCCATTTACAGGAAATATTAATTGAATTTAACAAAAAGTGTATTGGATTAGAATGAGTTAGCATGCCTTTAAAAGGCATTTTTCCATGTCCAAATAACATATCAGATACAGACTGCATGTTCATACAAGGTGTGAATGAACTTTCATTCGCATCTGTTCCTCCAGTATGATAAATAAGAGTAGATATATTTTTATGTAACTGTTTGGATTTATGATTTTTTACCTTTGCAGTACTTGTTTTTCCTTGTTTTTTCTTACAATGTTAATTGTTATCAATTGTCTATATATTGTACTGTTTTTTTTTTAGTGTTTTGTTGTTAAAACCATGCCGTATGCAGTGTATAGGTTTACTATTTTGGAGTTGCCCAAACTGGGATTTGAGGATAATAAACTAGGCTATATTGGTCTTGTGAGAAATTTCATCTAACCTGTATTCTTTTTAAATCTCCACTAAATTAGTTCTAGCACCAGAAATAGCAGCTTATCACAAAAGTGAGCTGTGTAGCCAAAAATAACTGAACACAAATCTGACCATGTTATAACAGCAAATGAAGAGCAGACAGGGAGCTGTGTGGTCGTTAATGCTAATGCACTATGGCACTTACTTTCTTTTGACATTTATCTTGTGGTAGCTTGTATTTTTTTCATTATGTCTTAAATGTCACACCATGTCTTTTTTTAGGAGTTTATTTAATAGCTCAATACATTTCTTTTGGAATCCTTTCAATAAATACATATTATTATTATTATTATATGAGTAACAGACGTCCAAATTATTTTCCAAGTCCAGGTTTAATTGTGTTCTTGTGGTAAATGAACTTGTAACTGAATTAAGAGTATCTATACACTGCAATGTATTCTCTGAACTTTCTAAACTGAAACCAGTCCTCTGTCAAGCTCCACTTCACTCACAGAAAGCACCTAGACGGCCGTCCACATCATTGATTGCAGGAAGGGCTGCTGCCTCAGTAAATTAGATGCTAATTTCACACAGATTGTGAAGACAAATTGAATGAAAGTGCAGTGCAAATTTGCTCCACGATTTCAAGTACATAAATCTGGCTCTGGGTAAAACCTTTTATAATTTTGGGCGTAGGTGGAATCACTTCTGCATTTACATCAGTCAGTAATGCATTTGCTAGGAAATGTGTTTAAAATAAACATGTAAATTATTTAAATTCTTTAATGAGTAAATTAACACTGAATCATAGCATGCCGCACAGCTGGCCACAACCATTGATGTCACAGGAGGCGTGTCCATCAGCTATCAAATCAAAAACACCTCCTGTGACATCACTGGTAATAAATACTAATCCTAATAAAAGTTTGAGAAAGCATACTTTACACAAAACAGCTTGACAGTTTTATTTTTCAAATGTGAAGTACTGTTTCCATCATCCACCTTTATGTGATTATCTTCAACGTGACAAGCAAAAGAATGTCACTGCTGCTTTCCACCTAAGATGACATTTGTATGTGTGTTTCTTCATTTTTCCAATCAATAAATATGTCTCTTCTAATTCATGTGTATCATGTAGCGTGTTTTGTTTTTTCTAAATCAGCCACTATAGTGATAGAAAAAGAAGAGACAAGAAAGAGCCCTATGTCTATCTAGTAGAAGAAGCATATAACATGTAGGTGTAGATTCAAAACGTTTGGTTCTTTTAGTCTTTATCACATCTCGTCTTTGTCACGAAGCCAACTTTTCAACCTCTGCAAGTATAAACACATTCTTTCACTCATACATACAAACACATACATATATATTTCCATTGTTGGTCATTGTTTTTCCAAACTGAATTGGAAATGTACATAAAAGGAGGTAGATGTAAACTCACTAGCAGCACACTGTCCATTGTCAGGTTACTGTGACTTGTTATTTCCCTTCATCTTCTCATTTCCTTCACCAACAGAATTTAAAACCTTAAAATTACACTATTACTAACAGCAGCAGAGAAGATGACAGACTTTGATAAAACTCAGGTTTAAAGGTTAATATGGTGCGAGGGATGACAATGGTTAAAGTGAATGCAACTGTAGACAACACTATTTTCAGTTCAATCTGGAAATTGGATTCCACTTTATGACATCTTACTCAATCAAAAGAAATGGAGAGCACGTTATGGTACAGAGCTCGACTAATCAGGTATTTCATTATTCCAATATTAAGCAGTTCTCTGTAACAGATTACACTGTTAGTGTAGTGGCACTTACCACACTGACATACAATACCCCACACCGAACACATTATTATAGATTCACAGCCCACACACTCTCCACCCCTCTCTCTGTTTCCTGTTGTTTTCTCTTGCCGTCTCTCGCTGTTTCAGGCCTCCAGCCCACCAGAGTTGAGAGTGATTGGATCAGACATCAGCATGCCTGCTTCTTACAGCACAGACGCAAGAAAACACAAAGGGGCACAAAGCACGGGTAATCACGCACGTAGCCGCGTGCATATACAATCTGGGAAAAACGCGCACTTACCACACATCTAAAAACACACAACTGCATAATGAAAAAGGCATAAATATCCAGTGGATTTAGAAGATTTTTGGCCGCTTGGCATGACCCCCAGGGTAAATCTGCATTTCTGAATTAAAGGGGAGTATCGCCCAATTTATAAATTCCCCGTTTTATTCTTATATCCAAAGATAGTCCAGTCAGTGACGGTGAGCATCAAAGCAGAGAACAGAAACCCCAGAGGTGCCTATTTAACACTAAATTAGAGACGGACGTTAGGGTTTCATGTGATGTTGTGTTCAGTAACATGTCAGTGATCACAGAAATACAGTAGACTCACAGATTCTGTATCTGTGTCTTTATTTATTCTGTGTTGGACAGCTGGAAGTCCCTTGTTTGCTCATTTACTATTTGCTACATAATAAACACTCGATGGGTTACTACATGGTGGGAGGGCACTTGATGAATTATTCATCAGGCATGTTGCTTTATCACTGACAGGTACAATTTTGCATAATGGTAAATGTTGTATCAGTCGCATTGCAGGGTCATTTTTTTAGCACAAAATAGTGCCCATGCAAAGAAACTACATTTGTTGTTCCACTGTTACAATTTTTGAGAGCACTACTATATGTAATGTAAACATACTACACATGCAATTCAAACACCCAAATACAGTGGTGGAAAGTAAATATAGTACATTGGCTGAGTCTAAATGTCCACACTATGGAATTGTGGATTGGGCCCTTATCTTCTGAATTCACTGTGATCATGCCAATGCACTATTAGACAGGACTTAATCATTAACATTGATATTGTGAAAGCAAAAATCTTAACCTGTGATCCAGTTTAGATTTCTCAACAGAATTCACTTTTTTTTTTTAAACAGATGCCTTCCAATAAATGCGGAGCATTTCATGCTATGTATCTAAACTAGAGCTGAAAGGCTTAGTTGATCGACAGAATAAAAATATAAATATAAAATAAATAAACGGCAAGTACTTTGATAATGGATCGGTAACTTTCCAACAAAAACACCAAACATTCGCTGGTTCCAGCTTCTTAAATGTGAGGATTTGATGATTTTCTCTGTTTTAAATCATTGTAACCTGAATGTCTGTGGGTTCTGGACTCTTGCTCAGGAAAAAGAGCAATTTGAAAACACCCCTTTGGGCTCTGATAAATTATAAATGGGCATTGGCAATGGATTCATTAAAAATGTACACATTAGATAATTCAATGATGAAAATTGTTGTTAGTTGCAGCCTTAATCTAAACAGTGTCAAATTCCCTTATACACCTAAACTTATACAGGTAGCAGGTGCTTTTGTGTGCTCTAAAAGACATCACAGCGCGGATATAAAGTCACATGTTAATACTATATAAATATATGGATGAGACGTTTACAGACATCCACAGACAGAAACAGATAACGAGTCATGTGCCGATCGCAGCTGGAGCTGATAAATACCCATGACTACTGCAGAGTCATTTGACCCGGGAGCGAATAAAGATTCATACTGTAGAGAAAAGCCAGATGTTAGCAGGTGTTAGTGAGGTTTTGTTTTGGTTTTTTTCAGTGTAAAGAGGGCTTAGAGATTCCATGAAATCTGCACTTACGCTTCCTGGAAAGTGATGATTCATCCTTCACTAGTGGGTGTAACCAAGTCCAACCAATGAAGTGCATTTGTCACAATTTTCACATTACTGCTTGTCCTTTACAATCAAACTCCCATTTGTTGCTACTCCCTGCTGTTTTTTTCCTTTATCTTTAGACCTTTTCACATGCATGTGTTTCAGCATTTTTCAGCCCGTAGAAAGTTATATAGTTAAAAGTAATTATACATATAATTTATTCCCTAAATAAAGTGAATTTAGTGTTAAGGCATTTTTAAGGAAGTAATGATTCACAGGCTCTTTAATGATAGATGACTCTTTTGTTGTTGTTGCCTTGCGAAGTCTGAATCGGCAGCAGACTCAGAAAGTGCACTTGAGGCCCCTGCAGACTTGATGAATTGTGAATTTGAACAGCCCTCAGCACTCCAGACATCTGCAGTACAGAGAGGTTTAGATATTCAGATTCAGCCAGGGAGTGATTTTGGACACAGCTGATGACGTGTCATAGTCTGCTCTCATGCGACTTATGGACGACAGCAGCCATGAGAGATAGATTAGAGTTTTGACATATTTTAAATTTGGTTAAGTTCCCCTTTAAGAATTTGAAATGTCCTCTGACATATTCTATCATACGTCTCGTCTCCTGACAAACGTGTACAACTTGTCTTCCACCTGAACTAGATAACAGACAGATTAGACAGGAGTATGGGAGGTCATAAAAATGACAGTAATGGATGCAGTTGAGGGATATACTGAAAAGGTAAAGCTGCAAAAAAAAAAAAGGACTTCTGCTGCCATTAAAAGTTTTTCACCAAGATGCAGGTGGGAGACAAATAGAGTGAGTAAGAAAATAAAAGATAAGTCAGTCATTTCCTTTTGAGTTTGTGCTCGAATGTTTTCATCATTCCTTTCGCCGTATCTTAACTGACATTTTCAATCAATACGTTTTCAGCCAGCTGCTTTCAGTGGTGATAACCACTCTGACAGCACGGCGCGTTAGATATGGAAACAGAAATTTTGTGTATTATGAAACGCATGCTTTCAGACAATATATCATCTCATCTGTCTCCTTTTTTGTTTTTTTTACTGAGGTGTGAAAAAGAAATACCTTTCAGGAAATTAACTCTCATATACCTGCTGTGATGTGACAGTGAATAAGCGATTTTATTTCTGTAGGTTATGTATTATGCATTATGCAATTTTCTATAGGACTATTGTTCTGTTCTGGTTTGGCTGTAGCTTCTCCCAAACACACAAAAGGTTTTCACCACTATATGTCCACTCTTGCCCCACCACAAAAACTTAAACTTCAGTTAAATGTAGTCATAGCTAATAAGTGCTGAATGTCAAATATTGTGCATAAATTATTTACACACAAATAATTCAGAGCCAAAATAATTCTCAGATCTACAAAATACTTTAGAATAAATGCTTCAACACACAAGACTGCCACATAGTTGACTAGACTTTCTTCTTTTTTTTAATCAGAAGTTCCTTTTTATTTAACTCCCTTTTACCAACTCTATTAGTGGAAACGTTCACTCAGTGCACATAAACAATCTCACAACACACAGCTGCCAAAACATTGTTCAAACAAGGTACTTTCACAAAAGAGGCCTCACTTTCAGACATTTTATCCTGGAAATGCAGTTTTAATTTGATCGGAGTATCATTAATTTATGCTTTGAGGTGTTTTTCTCCCCTCTCAGCCTCGCTGTCATGCTAAATTGAGATCCTGCCATTGTAATGCATCTTGCACCAAAGCAGCCTGCTTTATGTGTGGTGCAGAAGTATAATTACTAGAATGGTGTTACTGATTAAAATCTATGGGTGGATGCTTACACACACCTCCAAGTGGCCATTTAGTAGTTTGATTAATTCACTCTGATGAGCCGATTTTATATTTTATGACCAGAAGACACAATAAGAAAGCAGGGAGGCACAGTAAGAGAGATTGAAGTGAATAAAAAATAATAAATAAAAAGAGGAATAAAAGCAAAGGGGACGTGCATATATGGCTTATTGCTTGGTATAAGATCCGGCTGGGGCCTCAGAGAGTGGTCAGTGGTGTATCTATTCAGTCTTCTCATTATTATCTTGCTGCTGCCTGTCTATCTGTATTATTCATCGGTCTGCCCCGGCCTTCTGCTGTCTCAGGCCCTAACTGGGTGTTGTGCCGCGGGTGCTAATTGGTAAATGGTCTGATCGTAATCCTTCCTCTGATCCACATTTCCCGTCAGTGCTTCTGCCCAAAGCTGATGAGATAACCGTTTGAGCGACTCATGCGACCAGGATCGATCCATGCTTGCATCGCTGTTTCTCTCAACAGGGCAGCTAATGTTTATTCACTTTTCCCGACAATTTTCACAGATGAGGCGGTGTCGGGGTGAAACTGCTACTGTGAGCTAAGCTGCCTGCTGGATGAATTATAACACTGCACCAGTCTACTGGACCACAACATCACTGGAAACATTAGACTGGATCCTACTGAAACGCAGCAGAAACACTGTGTAAAGGCAGAAAGGAAATGTGGGGAGTAAGGGGGATGACATGCAACAATGGGTCCATGGCCCGATTGAAGGCAGAAACATTTATGTTACTTAGAAAGCATTAGACCGCTAGGAGAACTGGATATATAGTTTCAGTTTTTTAAAAGGCTTAAGGACAACATATATTAGTGGTATGTGATGCATGGCAAGACACCCACACCCATGATTTTCTATGAGCCCACACACTGTCAGTGTCCTGTCAAAAAGTCAGTCCACTAACATTTTCCACAGCGCCTCCACTGCTTCTATCTGTATGACGCATACAGTGTATGCTATAGGTGATAATAAATGTGGGTCAAATTATGTAACAATGCCAGACACAGCCAATATGTTAAGTCATATCATTAAACAGTGGGACACTGCAAACATTACTCAAACAAAGAGTGCATTTGTTGGACATTTTGGTGTTGTGGAGAGTAATTATGGAAGCTGGACAATGTATGTGGTATTGACTCAAAATAACCTACAGTGCCCATGTTCATGGTAATAAGGGAACATGATACCCACCACAATTGTGTGGCCCACTGATTTTAAACACAGGGAAAAAAGCCTCATTAATAATTTGTGGTTTTGGTCTTTTCTGTATTTGTTGAGAGGGAAACTACTTATTATTAGTGAGCAGCAGTTTGTTACATTTACAGTTGTTCCGCAAGCAGTTGGACTGAACAACGAGCATCTGATGTTTTCCACAAATAACTTTATTTCACACAACACTGGAAAGTATGATATTTATTCTTTGTTAAAAGACAAAAACACAGTAAAAAAAACAGTAAATTCCACCAGTGCATAAATTGCCACCTACTGGAAATACAGAGAGAACATGGTGACACAAGTTAAATGTTTCCAAAATGTTGCCTTCCAGCTTAACAGTGATAATAAACTAGAATGCAGATAAATCTGTTGAACTGAACATGTGCTCTGACTCTGTCTTGTCTAAAAGACAAAGCAGTGAATAAGCAACTCTCAATGTTTTTCCAGGGGTCAGAAACTAAACCGCAGAAAAAAGACACATGGTGCTACTCCCGATTACTTTTCAGTGCTAATGCCATGGTCTAACTGACTTCATACTATTTTTCAGTGCTAATGCCATGGTCAAACTGACTTCATACTATTTTTCAGTGCTAATGCCATGGTCAAACTGACTTCATACTATTTTTTAGAAGTGCTAATGCCATGGTCAAACTGACTTCATACTATTTTTTAGAAGTGCTAATGCCATGGTCTAACTGACTTCATACTATTTTTTAGAAGTGCTAATGCCATGGTCTAACTGACTTCATACTATTTTTCAGTGCTAATGCCATAATCAAACTGACTTCATGCTATTTTTCAGTGTTAATGCCATGATCAAACTGACCATAGATTGTAGTTAACTGACATCTTATTGAAGAGCAGCAGGGTGGAGGCTCGGCTCCTCATCATTACATGCTGTGATGAGTGGGGATATGAGAGAACATCAGGAGGGAGGATGTGCTTGAGGACTAAAAATTAATTGCCATCGACTTTGTTTTTTGGCACTTTTGATGCAGATTTCCAAAAATAGGCATGTGGTCTGCACTCAAAGATCAGGACAGAGTTATTAATCTTTAAAAGGGAAAGACAAGAGGGACAGACTGCTTTTGGTAATAGGCCATCATCTCTTGTCATGTAGTTTTCCCTGGAAGGATGCTTTGCTTTGGGGAAGACAAGTTATTTTCGACATTACATCAGTGACCTACATAAACACCTTAGGATATTTCACTGTGTTGAAGCATAGACATAGACATCTTTGTATTAACCTGTTATACACTGTTGACTTATTAAGAGACAAGTTTACGATGAACATTCAGACAATTGAGCATTTCTGACATCCTCCCCCAAACAGCCATTGTCCAAATACAGCTTTATCAACTGTTAACTAGGCATGGCAAGCCTGTCAGGCTTTGGATTTCTCCACACGTTGTAGTGTGCATGGGGCTCTAATCAAAGACATTCAAAATTTAAGACCTCTGAGGGTGGTGCGCTTTTTTAGACTTTCATAACCAAAAACACAAAAACAAAAGCTAAGATACGGATTAATCTGTGTGTTTCTATGATCTAAGTTGTGATCCTTAGCATGTCTGTCTAACGAGCACTGCCTAGAGTGGTGAACAAGTGTCACTTACATGGTCAGTAACGCAACCCCATTGACAGTAGCAGTGTTTGTTACATGGATGTGCAAATACATACATAGCCTACATACTTTTGTGATGCAATAAAAATTCAATTATTCAGATTATTATTATTAGTATACAGATAAATCGTATGACCAAGAATAAATTTCAAGTTAAATAAAGTTAAATCTCATGGGACTTGAAACTTTCTTCTTACATTTGAAGACATCAGTGGATTTTTCACTGGTAATGTCAATTTTTCCAGTCTTGAGGGACCAGGCTTCTACCTGACTTATGTATTACTGTAGATCACAGCATTCAAACTTTTAAAATGTCAATACCGCAGCATTTGTGATTATTTTAAATTTAAAGTATAGTCTTCACATGTGTCTCCATAGTGATATATACTCTCAAACTAATATAATCTCTCTGTGAAGGACAAGCTCTGTCATGGGTACACAAGAATAATTCATCACATCTTCTCTCTGCTGTCACTCAAGACTGGTGATCCTTCATGTGCATTGATCTGTACAAAAAACATACACAAGCACACTGTTGTAGTTGTTTTTGTTTGTTTGCTTTTTTAAAAAGGACAGGACTGTGTTTATTTAGGATGTAATGATACTTCAGTGCTGGAGGTACAAGAAGAAACAAAGCATGTTGATTCAAGTAATGATACAATCTCCCTGTTTTGTTTTCCTGTTTCTCCGCTTAATATAGAACCAAAACATACAATGAGATTTCGAAGCAGGTTTCTCATATTTTAGAAACAAAATACAGTACAAACCTGATTTTTCCAAATCTTTTTTTAAGACTGAGTAAAAATAATTAAAGTTACTAAGGCTGCAAATGGTGGTTATTTTCATTATAAATGGATTACACTTTTTTAATCAAACCAATTATTTCACTGTTTACTACTGTAATCTATAGATTGATAAATGATACATAATTTGAATGTAACAATGGAGAATGATTTTCTATTCATCTTCTACCCTCACTATGTATGTAGTGCACATCTATGGAATAAGCTAAATACACAACCAATAAAGGCTGAAGGCAGCAGTTGGCCTTCAATGTTTGTTGTTGTTATTTCCTAGAACAACTGTGAAATTTTGAAAGAGTACTTGACAACAGATTTGATAATAATGATTACAAAATAATAGTCAAACCAAACGTATTTTAAAATTAGTAGAGTACCAAGAAAACTGGATTCACAACGCAGACTGTCAAATTAAAATGTTCCTCATTTCAGAAAGAAACACAGTAAAATATCACCTTAGTCCCTGGAGAAAGTACAACTCAGTAATTAAGCTATCAAAATTATCATAAATCCACAACAGCAAAATTAAAAAGTAGTCCACCAGATGCAGCCGCAGCACGTCCCAGAAGTGGCTCTCCGCAGAGAATAGGTAGCAGGTCTACTTTTGCCGCAAGCCGCATCAAGCAGCACAGAGCAGATCGAACGGCATCGAGAATCCGGTCAATTTTCAAAATCAAACATCCTGTGGAGACTCCCGATCATTAAACAACAATAAACATGGTTAAAACAAACACAAAAGGAAACCATTCATCTACGTAGCCTACTTAATCATAGTAGAAGCACAAAATGCAAACACTGATTGCCAAATCAACAAAAACATGTCAGCAAAATCTGGCAGGCAAAACGCTTCGATTCTGAAATGCTCCTTTTGGAAAATTAAGCCTTCAGTTGACTGAATGAAACAGGGTCACATAGAGCTGTGAAGAAGGTAGGAGAAGCAAAAAAAGGACAAATTAATAACAAGTAGGCTAAATAACGTGGGGCAGGCTGCAGCGCTCCGCTGCTGAAACGCTTCCAGAGAACTTTGACGCCGGGCTATGGACGCATCAAACCGTGGCACAGCCGTAACGTGCCGTAGCTGTAGTCAGTGGATTCCTACCATAAGAATGCTGTATCAGCAGCACATTAGCCACAGATAGCTAAGCTTGCTAAGATAGCTGACTTAAGCTAAATTAAGAGAGAACAAACCAACAATTACAGAACAGCTATAATAAGAGTGTCCACAGCAAATGTTCCAATAAGAGCATTTAGGAGCTCGATAACAGTTACCAGTCAATATTTGCTTGATGACAGATCTCATAAAATATTGGACCTAACAGTGAGTGCATTTACATACATGACGTTCACACAGAACATGAGAAACCCGATTGTTCAATTCACTGTATACAGGATCATACCAGTAACCAGGTTTCTGGGTGCAGTTGTGTCTTGTCTTCTCAAAATCTCAGGTTTTCATGACACTGTATCCTGGTTTCTATGGGAATAATACAGGTTTCCAAAACCAGGGTAAGATGTTTACATGCACAAATCATAATCTCCAAGGTTCATCACTATAGCCTCTGGATTGATAAGTATCATGAATAAGTGATTAAAAAAACCTACTCTCTAGGTTGCATTGCAAAAAAAAGAGAGCATCACATATAGACATCAAAGGAAGGGAATATCACCTCTTATCAGGTGGTTCATTGACAATGAATACAGGGGAGGCGACATCTCTATAAACAAATCTGACTCTTTTTACATTTGTCTGAGACACTTATTCAGACTGAAAATTCTAAATCTTTATTTTCTTCTATTATTTGCACAACATCAAAAGGTAAACAGGAGCAAAGCCAGCAGGGCTAAACACAGAACAAGCTCAGTTACCCGCCCCATGAAGACTTTCCATCAAGAAAACCATAAAATTCACAGCTGTAATACATGACCAAAACACTATTTCCAGGTGGTAGGTAGTAAATAAAATTTTCCACAACTCACGATTAACTCTTGGGCTCAACCCTCCATTCTAAATAAATGAAGACCCTTCTGCTTTCCAAACATGGGAAGAGAAAGGAACAGACATAAAAACACACCAGATGACCAATGATACTTTAAATAAACCGTTTATTATTAACCACCATGTAGACTTTGATAACATTATACAAAAACTGAAGATTATGTATTTGTGACAGTAATGTAAGATTCATCAACAAAGTTGTGGACTGTTTGTATGCTGCTTGAAAGCGTGATTGGTTCCAGTTGATTCACAGCCTGGAAGCAACTACATCAACAAGTTGACTAAATTCACCACTTAATAACTGATACTGAAGAGCTTTAGTGACTTTAGTATAGACAGTCTGGTACAAATACTGACTAATGCCAATTAAATATTTTACAGGAACGAATGCCTAATTTGATCAAATGTTTGAAATTTGAATGACAATTTTTTGTCAACTAAAACAAAAATATTACAACATTAATAAAACAGTAAATCATTGCGAACGGTGGCATTTTACACTCTTTGTTCTGGTTGTGGGCTCAATAAGATTATGTTAGAGCTCAAACTAAACCTTAAATATCCATATAATTGGAGTACTGCATTGCACCTTTACTGTCACAGTGCAGTGTGGTGATACAGCTGCCTTATCCACTGTCCTTGTCACCAGCCAGACTTTAAAGGTTGATGGGAAGAATAGCTCTGCTGTTGCTGTATTTAGACATGCCAGGTCTGATACACACATGCCAACATCTAGAAAACTGTATTTGTAAAAAAAAAACAAAACCAAAACAAACGCTGGTTTCGGGTGGTGCATACATGAAAACAGCAGCAACTTCCCTTTCACTCTTAACCTTCTGTTTTGGCATTGTGTATATTTTGTACTTTGTGGATTTTGGATATCTTTAGTGATATATTATATATATATATTTATATATATATATATATATATATGTATATATATATATATATATATATATATATATATTTATTTGCACTCTCCTACTTTGCACTGCAACTGCTTTTGGGATAAATAAAGTTGAATCATATCTTTCCTATAGGTGGCGCAGTTTAGACTGCAAGTTTAAAATAGTTGAACATTACTTGCTGGGTTTTGGTTTCAGGTGCATCAGTGCCAACAAATAACAACACACTACAATCTTTCAAGCTAAACAGATGCCTGTAGACGGAAAAACAAGGTCTTCATAAGATGCTCTTACAAACACAGCAGACAGAAGAATTACAAAGCTCTTTCACCACAGACATTTGAGTCTTGGCTCATCTACCAGCCACTTAAATTGATTTAATAAAATTTCAGTTTTTATCCCAGAGGGACCAGCAGTTAAAAGCATTCCCATGTACTCGTCCTTGAGACAAACCAATGCCGTCATGGCTTTTAACTCTGGCTGCCCTCTCCACATTTCTGTTACTGTTTTACCCACAGCACTGGCCTCAGCCTGCAGTTATCCTGCAGGACAACCCACTACCACTGCCGTGACCCCCAGGATATAGTGACTGCCTATGAACTTTACTCTGTCCTTCAGACAAATAAAGGCTGCTTACTACAATTCCTCACAATGCTCCCCATGCTCTTTTTGTTCTGGTCTTATGGTGATGCAGTGGATGCAGTCTGGAATTTCTTGTGCATGTATGGGTAAACAGGACAAGCAAGCAAAAGACAAGCTCATTAGAAACCCCAACATGTGGCTTTATTATGGTGCTAAAGGATAGATCATAAGGTCACCATAATCAATAGGTTTCTTCAGGGCTGCCGCTGCTTTTATTGAGGCCCTGGGATCAATTTAATAATGCTGGCACCTTTGCCCTCATCACCACAAACAACTCGTGTCCAGATTTCAAAAAGCATCATCTTCTTGTCTGTTCCCATAAAGTGACTGACTTTACTTTGAGATATTATACTAACATCTCTAAATGAATTTTAAAATAATATCACCTTTAACCAACTGGCATCCTGTGATGTTCCTGGCATATATCCATCTGCACTGGTTGTTGGACTGCATCCATAAAGACCAAAGAGGGAAACTGCATTCACCCAAGACACTGACATTAGGGAGCAAGACTTTAATTACCACCCACAAAATATTTTTTGCTAATTTAAATAACATACTATTAAATGGGGAATGGGGTCTACAAATCCACCATAAGATTGCATTATATATATAAAAAAATTAAATTCAGGCATTTCAGCACTGAGTCATTTGGTGCAACTTTTCAATGCCAAGGTTCTCATCTTCCCAAAGAGATTAATCAAAAGGCACAACCCTTTTAGAGCTCCAAGCTATAACTCCAAATCCAATATTCAAAAGCTACTTTTACTGTTTTGTCATCCAGATCTGTCTTTAAAGGGCCAGGGGTTGCCACATCGTACACTGACTAAAATTATGAACACAACACTTTTGTTTTTGTCCCATTCATCATGAGCTGACCTCAAAGATCAAAGACTTTGTCTATGTACACAAAAGGCCTATGTCGAGTGGCCTTTTATTGTGGCCAGTGTAAGATTCAGCTGTGCAATACCCACGCTGTCTGATGAGCATCTTGATATGCCACACCTGTGAGGTGGATGGATTATCTCGGCAAAGGAGAAGTGCTCACTAACACAGTTTTTGACAGATTTGTATGCAATATTTGAGAAAAATAGGCCTCTCGTGTAAATAGATTTAGTCTTAGATGATTTCAGCTCATGATGAATGGGGACAAAAACAAGTATTGCGTTTTTAATTTTGTTCAATGTATTATAGTAGAGACACAATGCTTTACCTGAAATAACAAGCTCCTCTGTTAACGTCCAAAGAAATTATTACACTTAAATGTATTAAATGTATTAAGCTTCCAGGAAAATAAGGACAGGCCACAGGCAAAGGCCAGAAATTTAATGAGTGAAGCAATTATCTAAACAAAACCAATCTGGATTTCTATCCCATAGCTCAGCAGGTAACTGATCACATGGTATGTTTGCAGTAATTAATAAGAGCAGTGCATCACAATGTTAGGAAAAATGTATAAGTACAGAAAAACAAGTCCCTACTATGAGTCAAGTTCCAGAAACACTGGATCCTACATTTCCCATAATGCACCTCCATAATATCTTTTGGCAGTAGCTCACATTGCAGAGTGTCACCCCTCTCTCTCTCTCAATTTCAGTTCAAATCAGCTTTATTGGCATGAACATATGACAACAATATGGTCAAAGATACATATAAATTACATAAGAACAATTAATTTCATACTTATCATTAAATAAGTAATAATCTCTTAAATAATCTCTCTGTCCTGTTTTCCTGTCTCTCTCTGCAGCTGTGACTATCCAATAAAGGCAAGAATGCCCAAAATAAATATCTAAAAAAAACACAACTAAAAACTCCATAACGCCATTAATTAGTCTTCGCTGCCTGCCTGATAAATGCACATATCTTTCGAACTCCATACGCTGGCTTTCTGTTATAAATTTGAAGTTTCTAAGCCAAGCTGAGAAAACACTGCTTATTTTCTCAGTCTTGAAAAGCTCCTGCACAATATCAGGCTCAGTAGTACTCATTATCACGAGTAAACTAATTTTCAAGTCTAAAATCTAGTGGAGCTATCCTTGAAATGTATCAGCATGTTGCTGGTAGCCGATGATAACTTTTTTGCCTTTTGCCAAAGATGGATTGTCTTTTTTATCTAAACTGGCAATAAAAAGGCTGTCCTTTATGTAAATCCTTTATCACACACCTATTGTGCTAATTAGAGATAAAATGGTTACTGGTTGAATAAAATAAATAAATAAATGAAAAGTCCCTATGGTTAGTATTACCGTTTCAGATTTTAATTATCATTAAAACTATGTTCAATTTCCCTGCAGTCCTGCATCAACCAAACTCAGCAACAGACTCCCAGGTGCAGGCGTGCATGCCCAGCATGCACTTTGGGTCAATAAAAACATGGCGGAAGGCAGTGACCGCGGTCTGGAGATTTCCCAGCCTGTGTGTGTTCGTAATTTGTTTTTTATTAGAGTGCTGAGAAAAAACTTGATTGAAGAAAACCACTTTTTTGCGAATGCAGGGTAAGTTTACTTTTAGCTCAATGCGTGACGTGGGGACTTCGGAAATGAGAGAAATGTCATTGTTTAACTTGCCAACAGTTTGTAAATTGAAGCTCTCAGTGTTACCTACTCTTGTAAAAACACTACAAGTTCTTCTGCTGCTGTATGCAGACTCTATTCACCCAATGCACATAACACGTTACATAGTTTAATCGCCCAGCCAACATATTTTGATCATTTAAAATACAGCAGTTGACTTGGTTGTTCCAACAGGAGAAACGCTACAGACTCCTATACAAACTCCTCTGTATTTATGCCAGTTGTTGGGCTAACTGCAATTACAATCACTGTCCTCATGGGGTCATTGCATATACTTTATAACATATTTAATGTTAATGCACATTTGATATTGTTTTCATATGTGCATATGAGGTATTGAGACAAATGATGCGCTTGCATGCATGGACACATTTAAAAAGTGAGACTGCATCATATTTACCACTTTTCACAGGCTCAAAGACACCTTAACTTACATTAAAAACTGTGTTTGTAGTGAAAATCAGTGATCTCATTAAATCCCTGAGGAGAGTAAGAAGAGGGCATTAGTGTGGTCTGACGTGGTAATTGTCTGTCGTGATTTTGCCTGAAGTGAGGTGTATGGGTTCATTGGCAGAGAGGTGGAGGGAGATGATGACAGGTTTATCACTACCGCCTGAATCTCTCAAAATAGCCCCCTGAGCCACAGCAGGGAGCTCTTATAGACATTTTAGCCCCATGTCACTTACATTGCATTTGGTCACCTGTATATTGTAAGCCTCTCTCTGGTGCTCTGCTTCACTCTCTTCCCCTTCAACCCTACACGGCTCTTCCCATGGTTTTATCTGCTGCAACTAGCCCCTCCATGTTGATGGCCTCTCCCAGTTTCACTGTGATCCCTACTGTAATGATGTCTATCTATCGCGCTTTCCATCTCTCCTTCACACGTTCTCTCTCACTGTCTGGGTGTCAGAGCTACATGTGTCACCCTTAATGACAGTTTCTCATCTCGTTTTCTTCTGCAAGTTTTGACACCCTAGAGACATAAAGAGCAGGTGTAGACTTACCCGAGACTGTGGAAAAACACATTTTTAATATCCAGGCTTTCCAATTGCCTAAATGTACATGTCTTTCATTTTATCTCTCTGTTGCCTAGAGCTGGTTGATTCTCTTACTGACTAGAATCTATTTGGGGTGAGCACAGAAAGCACTTAGGGAATAATTATTATCGCTATTTGCATGACAATGCCACAGCCTTCAGCATTCCTTCTACATACTGCCGTCTAAAATGAGATTAATTTTGGGTTTCTGTTCTATTGATTGTCTCTGATAATAACAAACCATCCAAAGAAACCGTATCAATCAGCCATACTATCTGCTTCTGGTGGGTCTGCCTTATTCATAAACAAAAAAAAAAAACCAAAACAAAGAAAAAATAACTGAAAAGGTCTAGTTTGCTGGAACTCTTCATTAAAGATTTTTTTCCTAATCAAAATCCCTGTGTATATATATATATATATATATATATATATATATATATATATATATATATATATATATATATATATATATATATATATGTCAAAATGACTGTCTAGTAGTGTTGCTTTCGTCAACGAAAATGACTAAATATCGTCACCAACAAACCTTTATCACGTGACGAAAACGAGACGAGACGCAACGTAAATGCTGTCATGTGACGATGACTATAATTGAATGCATTTTGCAATATTGTTGACGAATAAAAACGAGACTAAATGTGGTTTACAAAACAAAAACTATGATAAAATGTCTCTACAAAATTTCATTGACCAAAACGAGACGAGACAAAATGTTGTACCGTTATTTCGTCTCATTTAGTCGTGTTATTATTATTATTTTGCAAGTATTTCTGCAGTATTTTCACTTAAGGCGCATCAGATCGCACTGCGCTCGTCATATCGCTCCTCCTTTTATGCTTCCGCTCCTCCGTGAGAGATGCAAGACCGCTGCGTCTCACAGGTGACGTTGATTAACACTCACGCCACTGGCCTTGCGACGTTCTCTCACATCCCTCGGCCTGCTCGCCACAGTAGTATATCTTTTAATAGTTTTTAGGATGCAAAATCTGACTTCAGTTTACAAGCAATACAAGTAAGTAACAGACACACACATTTTATTTGCACTTTTTAAACTTGAATGTATTCATTTATTTCTGCCATTGTCATGTGATGCTATTTTATTTATTGTTTTTATTTATTAGGGGTCCAAGCCCGAAGTGGGCTGGGAACCCGCGATTGCAAGGCAACGCGGTTCCCATACCACGAAGTGGCATGGAACCCTATTGTTTTCGTTAGGGTTTTTATTTAGGGGTCCAAGTCCGAGTGGGCATGGAACCCGCTGACAGTAGCATCGCGGTTCCCATACCAATGAGTGGCTGGGAACCCTATTGTTTTCGCCAGATTTTTAGGGGTCCAAGCCCGGCGGGCATGGAACCCAGCGATTGCAGTATCAGCGGGTGCCATACCACAAGTGGCATGGAACCCTATTGTTTTTACTCGGATTTTTATTATTAGGGGTCCAAGCCCGAAGTGGGCATGGAACCCGCGATTGTACAGGTATCGCAGGGGCCATACCACGCAGTGGCATGGAACCCTATTGTTTTTACTCGGATTTTTATTTTTATTATTAGGGGTCCAAGCCCGAGTGGGCTGGGAACCGCGAATGCAAAGCATCGCGGTTGCCTGTACCAGCGGTGCAGGAACCCTATTGTAATCGTTCTCGTTTTTATTATTATTTTTATTCTTCCGTGCATAAAACGCATACTGCAGCATACCCCGTAAATGCTAGGGACGCGAAACTCGCAGGGTAGGTCACATTCACTGCACGTAACTCAGGCGCAAAAATTCGCACACTTCTACCACTAGGGGGCGCTACTACAGCATTTTTAAGTTTAACGCCCTGTAACTCCCACATACGAAGTCGCATATTCACAAACCTTATATCCACGTGTTCGGGGGATCAAGCTGAATCTCGTGGTATAGGCCACGCCCATTTCCGCCTAAACTTTTTTCGAGCTACATCGCAAAAACTGACAAGCCGGCCAAAATCATCTCCTCCGACGCCGTAAGTCCGATCGACACGAAACTTGGCACGGATAATCTCTGGACCGAGCTCTACAAATTTTGTAGAGGGAATTTTGATATCGACAAAAAATGTCGCAATTTTACGCTAACAAACCTTTGCGAAAACGCTAATAAAAGGAAGTGATGTCAGATCTCAGGTTAGGAGTGGCTGATCAACACCAAACTTGAGTACCTTATATAGGAGACCCCCCTGAAGGCCTGTGCAAAATTTCATGCAATTCGCCGCTAGTTGGCGCTACCCCAAAAAAATCCCATTGACTTTACATTCATTTTATATCTCCAGAACCACAAGTCCGAATCAAACCAAATTTGGGTCAATGCTTCCCCATGGGCCCCTGATGACACCACAAAAATTTGGTGCAGTTCGGCCTAACGGTGGCGCTGTAATCGAAGCTCAAATGCCCCATTCATTTCAATGGGAATTTCAACCAAAGCACATTTTGCCTCATAACTACGGCAAAATACATCGCACATTCATACATCTTATGTCTACGTGTTTGGGGGATTGAGGTGAATCACGTGATGTAAGCCACGCCCACTCCGCCTACATTTTTATCGCGAATATCGCAAAAACTGACAAGCCGGTTGAAATCATCTCCTCCGAGCCGCAAGTCCGATCGACACCAAACTTTGCACAGACCATCTCTGGACCGACCTGAAGAAAGTTTGTAGAGGGAATTTTGATCCGACAAAAACGGCCGAATTACAAGCTAACAAATCTTTGCAAAAACGCTACAAACAGGAAGTATAACATATCTCAGGCTTGGAAAGGCCGATCCGCACTAAACTTGGTGACCTTATGCGGCATGACTTCCCAAACGCCTGTGTCAAATTTGTCTTCAATCGGCCAAACGGTGGCGCTGTTCATCATATATCAAAAACTCCCATTCACTTACATGCAATTTATATCTCCACTACCGCGAGTCTCGATCGACACCAAATTTGGGTCACTTCTTCACCAAGGGGCCCCGATGACAGCTGAGCGATTTGGTGCAATTCGCCAAAGGCGGCACCGTAATCGAAGCTCAAACGCCGTCGCTAAGCCCATTCATTTCAATGGCATTTTCAAACACGCCAAGCTACCGGTTCAGAGTGGCCCGTCAGGACCACACTCGGGGCCTTACGCAGGACATCCAGCGCCTGGACGACTTCAGCACCGCTGGCTGAGGCGACTGGCGCAGGTGGCTTGGACCCGTTTACAACTGCTCGCAGTTCTAGTTATTATTATTTTTTTTCTTCCGCATAAAACTCATACTGCAGCATACCCCGTAAATGCTAGGGACGCGAAACTCACAGGGTAGGTCACATTCACTGCACGTAACTCACACGCAAAAAATTCGCACACTTCTACCGCTAGGGGCGCTGTAAGCAAGGTCAACGCGTTTGGGCTTGGACCTCTCGACTACGAAGGCATATATCAAAACCTTATATCCACGCGTTCGGGGGATCGAGCTGAATCTCCTGGTATAGGCCACGCCCATTTCCGCCTAAACTTTTTTCGAGCTACATCGCGAAAACTGAAAAACCTATTTTAATTAACTCCTCCGAACCCGCAAGTCCGATCGCCACGAAACTTGGCACGGATAATCTCTGGACCGAGCTCTACAAAGTTTGTAGAGGAAATTTTGATCCGACAAAAACTGGCGCAATTATACGCTAACAAACATTTGCGAAAACGCTACTAACAGGAAGTGAGGGCATAACTTCAGTTTGGAATGGCCGATCGACACCAAACTTGGACCACTCAGTTGGGATGGGCCCCTGAGGGCCTGTGCAAAATTTGGTGCAGCTGGCCCCTAGGTGGCGCTCTTTAATCCAGAAAATTAGTTCCTCCATAACCACAAGTCACATTGACATGAAACCAGTGCCGAATTGTTCAGCATGGTCCCCTGATGCCAGGCACCAAAGGGGACCCTAATGTGCCCATAGGTGGCGCTGTTATTGCAGCTTAAAGACGAAAAATTTTTCCCATTGACTTACATTCATTTTATATCTCCAGAACCGCAGGTCCGATTGACACCAAATTTGGGTCAATTGTTACCCATGGGGCCCTGATGATACCACAAAAATTTGGTGCAGATCGGCCTAAAGGTGGCGCTGTAATCGAAGCTCAAATCGGTCAGAAGCCCCATTGAAATGAATGGGATTTCAAACCAGCACACTTTTCACAAGGTTTGGAATGCCCGATCAACACCAAACTTGGGGACCTTATGCGGCTGGACTTCCGAAGGCCTGTGTCAAATTTGGTGCCAATCGCCAAACGGTGGCGCTGTTCATCATATATCAAAAAACTCCCATTCACTTGCATGCATTTTATATCTCCAGTACCGCAGCTCCGATTGACACCAAATTTGGGTCACTTCTTCACCGAGGGGCCCTGATGATACCATAAACGATTTGGTGCGATTCGGCCTAAAGGTGGCGCTGTAATCGAAGCTCAAATGCCGGTCAGAAGCCCCATTGAAATGAATGGGATTTCAAACCACCACACATTTTCACAAGGTTTGCAATGCCCGATCAACACCAAACTTGGAGACCTTATCCGACATGACCTCCCGAAGACCTGTGTCAAATTTGGTGTCATTCGGTCAAACGGTGGCGCTGTTCATCATATATCAAAAAACTCCCATTCACTTACATGCATTTTAGATCTCCAGTACCGCAGCTCCGATCCACACCAAATTTGGGTCAACTTCTTCACCGAGGGGCCCTGATGACAGCTGAGCGATTTGGTGCGATTCGCCAAAAGGCGGCGCCGTAATCTAAGCTCAAACGCCATCGCTAAGCCCATTCGTTTCAATGGCATTTTCAAACACGCCGCTTTAGCTACCGTTCGAGGCTGACCTGTCGAGACCTCACTTCGGGGACCTTCACGGCGGGACGTCGGCGGCGCCAGGGGCGACTTCGCAGCAGCCCTCCAGCTGGGCGTAGGGGCTGCGACTGGCGACAGGTAGGCTTGGACCCGTTTACAACTGCTTGCGCCAGTTCTAGATTATTATTCTTTTTCTTCCGTGCATAAACGCATACTGCAGCATACCCCGTAAATGCTAGGGACGCTGAAACTCACAGGGTAGGTCACATTCACTGCACGTAACTCAGGCGCAAAAATTTGCACACTTCTACCGCTAGGGGCGCTGTAACAAAGATTTTCGACGTTTTGCCCTCTCACTCCCGCATACAAACACGCATATTCACAAACCTTATATCCACGCGTTCGGGGATCAAGCTGAATCTCGTGGTATAGGCCACGCCCATTTCCGCCTAAACTTTTTCGACCTACGTCGCGAAAACTGCAAAACCTATTTTAATTAACTCCTCCGAAGCCGCTAAGTCCGATCGACACGAAACTTGGCACACATAATCTCTGGACCGAGCTCTACAAAGTTTGTGTACAGAATTTTGATATGACAAAAAATGACGCAATTATACCATAACAAACGTTTGCGAAAAACGCTACTAACAGGAAGTGATGTCAGATCTCAGGTTAGGAGTGGCCGATCAACACCAAACTTGAGGACATTATGTAAGAGACCCCCCTGAAGGGCTGTGCAAAACTTGGTGCAATTCGCCGCTAGTTGGCGCTACCCAAAAAACACCCCATTGACTTTACATTCATTTTATATCTCCAGAACCGCAGGTCCGATTGACACGAAATTTGGGTCAATTCTTACCCATGGGCCCCTGATGATACCACAAAATTTCGTGCAGATCGGCCTAAAGGTGGCGCTGGAATCGAACCTCAAATCCGGTCAGAAGCCCCATTGAAATGAATGGGATTTCAAACCAGCACACATTTTCATAAGGTTTGGAATGCCCGATCAACACCAAACTTGGGGACCTTATGCGACATCACCTCCCGAAGGCCTGTGTCTAATTTGGTGCCAATCGGCCAAACGGTGGCGCTATTCATCCTATATCAAAAAACTCCCATTGACTTTAATGCAATTTATATCTCCACAACCGCAGGTCCGATTGACACCAAATTCGGGCCAATTGTTACCCATGGGGCCCTGATGATACCACAAAAATTTGGTGCAGATCGGACTAAAGGTGGCGCTGTAATCGAAGCTCAAATCCGGTCAGAAGCCCCATTGAAATGAATGGGATTTCGAACCAGCACACATTTTCACAAGGTTTGGAATGGCCGATCAACACCAAACTTGGTGACCTTATGCGACACTGCTTGCCGAAGCCCTCTGTGAAAATTCGTGTCAATCGGCCCCTAGGTGACGCTATTACGTCGATGTCATTACACACTCCCATAGACTTACATTCATTTCAGATCTCCATAACCGCAAGCAACTTTCATTTACAACTATGGTCTTTTCTGCTCCACGGATCTCGCCTGTGTCGGGGGCCTGTTGATTATGGCACAATTAATCATGGCGGGCCCGGGACGACTCGCGCGCCCTCCGCGGGGCGTGGGGGGCGACTGGCGACAGGTGGCTTGGACCCCGTTTACAACTGCTCGCAGTTCTAGTTATTTTTTTTTTTCTTCCGCCGCTAATTCCACTACTGCAGCATACCCCGTAAATGCTAGGGACGCGAAACTCACAGGGTAGGTACAAGCCCCTGCAAGTAACTCAGGCGCAAAAATTCGCACACTTCTACCGCTAGGGGGCGCTGTAACACAGATTCTCGATGTTTTGCCCTCTCACTCCCGCATACAAACACGCATATTCACAAACCTTATATCCACGCGTTCGGGGGATCGAGCTGAATCTCGTGGTATAGGCCACGCCCATTTCCGCCTAAACTTTTTTCGAGCTACATCGCAAAAACTGACAAGCCGGCCAAAATCATCTCCTCCGAACCCGTAAGTCCGATCGACGCGAAACTTGGCACGGATAATCTCTGGACCGAGCTCTACAAAGTTTGTAGAGGGAATTTTGATACGACAAAAAATGTCGCAATTATACGCTAACAAACGTTTGCGAAAAACGCTAATAAAAGGAAGTGATGTCAGATCTTAGGTTAGGAGTGGCCGATCAACACCAAACTTGAGGACCTTATATAGGAGACCCCCTTGAAGGGCTGTGCAAAATTTCATGCAATTCGCCACTAGTTGGCGCTACCCCAAAAAAATCCCAATGACTTTACATTCATTTTATATCTCCAGAACCACAAGTCCGAATCAAACCAAATTTGGGTCAATGCTTCCCCATGGGCCCCTGATGACACCACAAAAATTTGGTGCAGTTCGGCCTAACGGTGGCGCTGTAATCGAAGCTCAAATGCCCCATTCATTTCAATGGGAATTTCAACCAAAGCACATTTTGCCTCATAACTAAGGCAAACTACATCGCACATTCATAAATCTTATGTCTACGTGTTTGGGGATTCTGTCGATTCCGATGGTATATGACACGCCTCTGTAGCGATGACGATTTCATTTTGCGATATCACAAAAAACTGAAAAACCTATTTTAATTAACTCCTCCGAGCCGCGAAGTCCGATAGACACGAAACTTTGCACAGACCATCTCTGGACCGAGCCGAAGAAAGTTTGTAGAGGGAATTTTGATCCGACAAAAAGCGGCCGAAATACAGGCTAACAAATATTTGCGAAAACGCTAAAAACACAAAGTATAACATATCTCAGGCTTGGAAAGGCCGATCAACACCAAACTTGGAGACCTTATCCGACATGACCTCCCGAAGATCTCTGCAAAATTTGGGGCAGTTAGCCGCTAGTTGGCGCTACCCCAAAAAATTCCCATTGACTTACATTCATTTCAGATCTCCATAACTGCAAGCCACTTTCATTTACAACTACGGTCTTTTCTGCTCCACAGGCCCCGTCTTGGCTCTGGGGCCCGTGATTATGGCACAATTAATCATGGCGGGCCCGGGACGACTCGCGCGCCCTCCGCGGGGCGTGGGGGGCGACTGGCGACAGGTGGCTTGGACCCCGTTTACAACTGCTCGCCAGTTCTAGTTATTATTTTTTTTTTTCTTCCGCCGCTAATTCCACTACTGCAGCATACCCCGTAAATGCTAGGGACGCGAAACTCACAGGGTAGGTACAAGCCCCTGCAAGTAACTCAGGCGCAAAAATTCGCACACTTCTACCGCTAGGGGGCGCTGTAACACAGATTCTCGATGTTTTGCCCTCTCACTCCCGCATACAAACACGCATATTCACAAACCTTATATCCACGCGTTCGGGGGATCGAGCTGAATCTCGTGGTATAGGCCACGCCCATTTCCGCCTAAACTTTTTTCGAGCTACATCGCAAAAACTGACAAGCCGGCCAAAATCATCTCCTCCGAACCCGTAAGTCCGATCGACGCGAAACTTGGCACGGATAATCTCTGGACCGAGCTCTACAAAGTTTGTAGAGGGAATTTTGATACGACAAAAAATGTCGCAATTATACGCTAACAAACGTTTGCGAAAAACGCTAATAAAAGGAAGTGATGTCAGATCTTAGGTTAGGAGTGGCCGATCAACACCAAACTTGAGGACCTTATATAGGAGACCCCCTTGAAGGGCTGTGCAAAATTTCATGCAATTCGCCACTAGTTGGCGCTACCCCAAAAAAATCCCAATGACTTTACATTCATTTTATATCTCCAGAACCACAAGTCCGAATCAAACCAAATTTGGGTCAATACTTCCCCATGGGCCCCTGATGACACCACAAAAAATTTGGTGCAGTTCGGCCTAAAGGTGGCGCTGTAATCGAAGCTCAAATGCCCCATTCATTTCAATGGGATTTTCAACCATAGCACATTTTCCCTCATAACTTCGGCCTACTACATCGCACATTCATAAATCTTATGTCTACGCGTTCGGGGAATTGAGCTGAATCACATGATGTAGGCCCCGCCCACTTCCGCATAACCCTTTTCGAGAAAAATGGCAAAAACTGACAAGCCGGCTGAAATCATCTCCTCCGAAGCCGCAAGTCCGATCGACACGAAACTTGCCACGGATAATCTCTGGACCGAGCTCTACAAATTTTGTGTACAGAATTTTGATATGACAAAAAATGTCGCAATTATACGCTAACAAACTTTTGCAAAAAACGCTAATAAAAGGAAGTGATGCCAGATCTTAGGTTAGGAGTGGCCAATCAACACCAAACTTGAGTACCTTATGTAGGAGACCCCCTTGAAGGGCTTTGCAAAATTTCGTATAATTCGCCGATAGTTGGCGCTACCCCCTAAATATCCCATTGACTTACATTCATTTGATATCTCCAGAACCGCATGTCCCATTAACACCAAATTTGGGTCAATTGTTACCCATGGGCCCCTCGTCACACCACAAAAATTTGATGCAGTTCGGCCAAAAGGTGGCGCTATAATCGAAGCTCAAATTCCGTCAAAAAGCCCATTGAAATGAATGGGATTTCAAACCAGCACACATTTTCACAAGGTTTGGAATGCCCGATCAACACCAAACTTGGAGACCTTATTCGACATGACCTCCCGAAGGCCTGTTTCTAATTTGGTGTCAATCGGCCAAACGGTGGCGCTCTTCATCATATATCAAAAAAACTCCCATTCACTTACATGCATTTTATATCTCCAGTACCACAGCTCCGATCCACACCAAATTTGGGTCACTTCTTCCCCGCGATTTAGCCTCAGTTCGAAAGGCCGGTCGGGACCTAACTCGGGGCCTCACGCTGGGACGTCGGTGCGGGCTGCCGGACGACTCAGCGCCACTCGGGCGGGGCTGGGGCGACTGGCGACAGGTGGCTTGGACCCGTTTACAACTGCTTCGCAGTTCTAGTTCTATTTTTTTTCTTCCGTGCATAAAACTCATACTGCAGCATACCCGTAAATGCTAGGGACGCGAAACTCACAGGGTAGCTTCACAGGCCCAAGAGTAACTCAGGCGCAAAAATTCGCACACTTCTGCCACTAGGGGCGCTATAACAAAGATTTTCACATTTTGCCCTCTCACTCCCGCATACAATCACGCATATTCACAAACCTTATATCCACGCGTTCGGGGATCAAGCTGAATCTCGTGGTATAGGCCACGCCCATTTCCGCCTAAACTTTTTCGAGCTACAGCGCGAAAACTGACATGCCGACCAAAATCATCTCCTCCGAAGCCGCCAAGTCCGATCGACACGAAACTTGGCACGGATAATCTCTGGACCGAGCTCTACAAAGTTTGTAGAGGGAATTTTGATACGACAAAAAATGTCGCAATTTTACGCTAACAAACGTTTGCGAAAAACGCTAATAAAAGGAAGTGAGGTCAAGTCTCAGGTTAGGATTGGCCGATCAACACCAAACTTGAGTACCTTATATAGGAGACCCCCTGAAGGCCTGTGCAAAATTTCGTGAAATTCGCCGCTAGTTGGCGCTACCCCAAAAAATCCCATTGACTTTACATTCATTTTATATCTCCAGAACCACAAGTCCGAATCAAACCAAATTTGGGTCAATACTTCCCCATGGGCCCCTGATGACACCACAAAAATTTGGTGCAGATCGGCCAAAGAGTGGCGCTGTTATCGAAGCTCAAATGCCCCATTCATTTCAATGGGATTTTCTAACAAAGTACATTTTTCTTCATAACTACGACCAACTACATCGCACATTCATAAACCTTATGTCTACGTGTTCGGGGGATCCAGCTGAATCACGTGATGTTGGCCACGCCGATTTCCGCCTAACTGTTTTCGTACGAAATCGCAAAAACTGCCAAGCCGGCTGAAATCATCTCCTCCGAAGCCGCAAGTCCGATCGACACGAAACTTTGCACAGACCATCTCTGGACCGAGCCGAAGAAAGTTTGTAGAGGGAATTTTGATCCGACAAAAAACGGCCGAATTACAGGCTAACAAATCTTAGCAAAAACGCTACAAACAGGAAGTATAACATATCTCAGGCTTGGAAAGGCCGATCCGCACTGAACTTGGTGACCTTATCCAACATGACCTCCCGAAGGCCTGTGTCAAATTTGGTGCCAATCGCCCAAACGGTGGCGCTGTTCATCATATATCAAAAAAACTCTCATTCACTTACATGCATTTTATATCTCCACTACCGCAGCTCCGATCGACACCAAATTTGGGTCACTTCTTCACCAAGGGGCCCTGATGACAGCTGAGCGATTTGGTGCAATTCGGCCAAAAGGCGGCGCCGTAATCAAAGCTCAAACAACGTCGCTAAGCCCATTCATTTCAATGGCATTTTCAAACACGCCGCATTTCGCCTCGGTTCGGAGCGGCCCGTCGAGACCTCGCTCGGGCAACTTACGCGGGACGTCGGCGGGGCGCCCGGGACGACTTCCGCGCCCTCCGCGAGGCGAGGGCGACTGGCGACAGGTGGCTTGGACCCCGTTTACAACTGCTCGCCAGTTCTAGTTATTATTATTTTTTATTCTTCCGTGAAGAAACGCATACTGCAGCATACCCTGTAACTGCTAGGGACGCGAAACTCACAAGGTAGGTCCAACAGCCGCAGCGTAACCGCAGCGCAAAAAATTCGCACACTTCTATCGCTAGGGGCGCTGTAAGCAAGGTCAACGCGTTTGGGCTTGGACCTCTCATATACGAAGGCGTATATCAAAACCTTATATCCACGCGTTCGGGGATCGAGCTGAATCTCCTGGTATAGGCCACGCCCATTTCCGCCTAAACTTTTTTCGAGCTACATCGCGAAAACTGAAAACCACCTGAAACGTACTCCTCCGAAGCCGCAAGTCCGATCAACACGAAACTTGGCACGGATAATCTCTGGACCGAGCTCTACAAAGTTTGTAGAGGAAATTTTGATCCGACAATAAAATGGCGCAATTATACACTAACAAACGTTTGCGAAAACGCTACTAACAGGAAGTGAGGTCATAACTTCGGTTTGGAATGGCCGATCGACACCAAACTTGGACCACTAAGTTGGGATGGGCCCCTGAGGGCCTGTGCAAAATTTGGTGCAGCTGGCCCCTAGGTGGCGCTCTTTAATCCAGAAAATTTGTTCCTCTATAACCACAAGTCACATTGACATGAATCCAGTGCCGAATTGTTCAGCATGGTCCCTGATGCCAGGCACCAAAGGGGACCCTAATGTGCCCATAGGTGGCGCTGTTATTGCAGCTTAAAGACGAAATTTTTTCCCCATTGACTTACATTCATTTTATATCTCCAGAACCGCAAGTCCGATTGACACCAAATTTGGGTCAATTGTTACCCATGAGGCCCTGATGATACCACAAAAATTTGGTGCAGATCGGCCAAAAGGTGGCGCTATAATCGAAGCTCAAATCCGGTCAGAAGCCCCATTGAAATGAATGGGATTTCAAACCAGCACACTTTTTCACTAAGGTTTGGAATGGCCGATCAACACCAAACTTGGGGACCTTATGCGACATGACCTCCGAAGGCCTGTGTCAAATTTGGTGTCAATCGGCCAAACGGTGGCGCTATTCATTCATATATCAAAAAACTCCCATTCACTTTACATGCATTTTATATCTCCACTACCGCAGCTCCGATCGACACCAAATTTGGGTCACTTCTTCACCGAGGGGCCCGATGACAGCTGAGCGATTTGGTGCGATTCGACCAAAGGCGGCGCCGTGATCGAAGCTCAAACGCCGTCGCTAAGCCCATTCGTTTCAATGGCATTTTCAAACACGCGCGTTCAGCCTCCGTTCGGAGCGGCCCGTCGAGACCTCACTTCGGGGGACACTTCACGCGGGACGATCGGCGAGGCGCTGGGACGACTTCGCAGCAGCCGCTCAGCGAGGCGATGACGGGGCGACTGGCGACAGGTAGGCTTGGACCCGCTTTACAACTGCTTGCGCCAGTTCTAGTTTTATTTTTATTTTTTCTTCCGTGCATAAACGCATACTGCAGCGGTCGCTGTAACTCCTAGAAACGCGAAACTCGTCAGCGTAGCTTCACAGCCCCAAGAGTACCTCAGGCGCAAAATCCGCACACTTCTACCGCTAGGGGGCGCTATACGCAAGGTCAACGCGTTTGGGCTTGGATCTCCCGACTACGAAGGCGTATATCAAAAACCTTATATCCACGCGTTCTGGGGATCACGCTGAATCTCATGGTATAGGCCACGCCCATTTCCGCCTAAACTTTTTTCGAGCTACGTCGCGAAAACTGAAAAACCTATTTTAATTAACTCCTCCGAAGCCGCAAGTCCGATCAACACGAAACTTTGCACAGATAATCTCTGGACCGAGCTCTACAAAGTTTGTAGAGGAATTTTGATATCACAAAAAATGTCGCAATTATACGCTAACAAACGTTTCGCGAAAACGCTACTAACAGGAAGTGAGTTCATAACTTCGGATTACAATGGCCGATCGACACCAAATTTGGACCACTCATTAGGGACGCCCCTGAGGGCCTCTGCAAAATTTGGTGCGACTTGCCCCTAGGTGGCGCTCTTTAATCCAGAAAATTTGTTCCTCCATAACCACAACTCACATTGACATGAATCTAGTGCCGAATTGTTCAGCATGGTCCCCTGATGCCAGGCACCAAAGGGGACCCTAATGTGCCCATAGGTGGCGCTGTTATTGCAGCTTAAAGGCGAAAAAATTTTCCCATTGACTTACATGCAATTTATATCTCCAGAACCGTAAGTCCGATTGACACCAAATTTGGGTCAGTTGTTACCCATGGGGCCCTGATGACACCACAGAAATTTGGTGCAATTCGGCCTAACGGTGGCGCTGTAATCTAAGCTCAAATGCCCCATTCATTTCAATGGGAATTTCAACCAAAGCACATTTTGCCTCATAACTACGGCCAACTACATCGCACATTCATAAATCTTATGTCTACGTGTTTGGGGCATTCTGTCGATTCCTATGGTATATTACACGCCTCTGTCGCGATGACGATTTCATTTTCGCGAAATCGCAAAAACTGGAAAACCTATTTTAATTAACTCCTCGAAGCCGCAAGTCCAATCGACCACGAAACTTTGCACAGACCATCTCTGGACCGAGCCGAAGAAAGTTTGTAGACGGAATTTGGATCCGACCTAAAACGGCCGAATTACAAGCTAACAAATCTTTGCGAAAGCGCTACAAACAGGAAGTATAACATATCTCCAGGCTTGGAAAGGCCGATCCGCACTAAACTTGGTGACCTTATGCGGCTGGACTTCCCGAAGGCCTGTGTCTAATTTGGTGCCAATCGGTGAAGCGGTGGCGCTGTTCATCACATATCAAAAAAATCCCATTCACTTACATGCATTTTATATCTCCACTACCGCAGCTCCCATTGACACCAAATTTGGGTCAGTTCTTCACCAAGGTGCCCTGATGACAGCTGGCGACTTGGTGGAATTCGACCAAAGGCGGCGCCGTGTCGAAGCTCAAGCGCCGTCGCTAAGCCCATTCATTTCAATGGCATTTTCAAACACGCAGCGTTTAAGCCTCGGTTCGAGCTGACCCGTCGGGACCTCAGCTTCGGAGGGGCCTCGCACGCGGGACGTCGGCAGGAAGCTGCCAGGAGCGACTTCAGCTGCTGACCTCCAGCAGGCGTGAAGGCTGACTGGCGACCAGGTGGCTTGGACCCGTTTACAACTGCTTCGCCAGTTCTAGTTTTGTTTTTATTCTTCCGTGCATTTTAGCCTAATTCGAGACTGCAGCATACCCGTAAATGCTAGGGACGCGAAACTCGCAGGGTAGGTTCAGGCCCATGAGACGACCGCACGCGAAAAAATTTGCACACTTCTACCACTAGGGGCGCTACAAGCAAGGTCCAAAGTTTCACATATTCAAATCGCTCTCACTCCCACATACATTGGCATATATCAAAACCTTATATCCACGCGTTCGGGGATCGAGCTGAATCTCCTGGTATAGGCCACGCCCATTTCCGCCTAAACTTTTTTTCGAGCTACATCGCGAAAACTGAAAAACCTATTTTAATTAACTCCTCCGAAGCCGCAAGTCCGATCGACACGAAACTTGGCACGGATAATCTCTGGACCGAGCTCTACAAAGTTTGTAGAGGAAATTTTGATCTGACAAAAATTGTCGCAATTATACGCTAACAAACGTTTGCGAAAACGCTACTAACAGGAAGTGAGGTCATAACTTCAGGTTTGGAATGGCCGATCGACACCAAATTTGGACCACTCAGTTGGGATGGGCCCCTGAGGGCCTGTGCAAAATTTGGTGCAGCTCGCCCCTAGGTGGCGCTCTTTAATCCAGAAAATTTGTTCCTCTATAACCACAAGTCACATTGACATGAAACCAGTGCCGAATTGTTCAGCATGGTCCTCTGATGCCAGACACCAAAGGGGAACCTAATGTGCCCATAGGTGGCGCTGTTATTGCAGATTAAAACGCAAAAAATTTTTCCCATTGACTTACATTCATTTTATATCTCCAGAACCACAAGTCCGATTGACACCAAATTTGGGTCAATTGTTACCCATGGGCCCCTGATGACACCACAAAATTTGGTGCAGTTCGCCCTAACGGTGGCGCTGTAATCTAAGCTCAAATGCCCCATTCATTTCAATGGGATTTTCAACCAAAGCACATTTTGTCTCATAACTACGGCCTACTACATCGCACATTCATAAATCTTATGTCTACGTGTTTGGGGATACTGCCGATTCCGATGGTATAGGACACGCCTCTGTGCGATGACGTTTTCATTTTCGCGAAATCGCAAAAATGGAAAACTTATTTTAATTAACTCCTCCGAAGCCGCAAGTCCGATCGACCACGAAACTTTGCACAGACCATCTCTGGACCAAGCCGAAGAAAGTTTGTAGAGGGAATTTTGATTCGACAAAAAACGGCCGAATTACAGGCTAACAAATATTTCGCGAACAGCTACAAACACGAAGTATAACATAACTCTGGCTTGGAAAGGCCGATCATCACAAAACTTGACGACCTTATCTGCCCTGCCCCTAGAAGGCCTGTGCAAAATTTGGTGCAGTTAGCCGCTAGTTGGCGCTACACAAAAAACCCCCATTGACTTACATTCATTTCATATCTCCACAACCGCAGGTCCGATTCAAACCAAATTTGGGTCAATTGTTACCCATGCGTCCCTGATAACACCACAAAAATTTGGTTCAGTTTGGCCAAAAGGTGGCGCTGTAATCGAAGCTCAAATGTCCCATTCATTTCAATGGGATTTTTCAGTCAATGACATTTTGCCTCATAAGTACGGCCTACTACATCGCACATTCATAAATCTTATGTCTACGTGTTTGGGGATGCTGCCGATTCCCATGATATATCATACGCCTCTATAAAATGATGTTGTCATTTCGCGAAATCGCGAAAACTGGAAAAGCTATTTTAATTAACTCCTCCGAAGCCGCCAAGTCCGATCGACACGAAACTTTGCACAGACCATCTCTGGACCGAGCGAAGAAAGTTTGTAGAGGAATTTTGATCCGACAAAAAGCGGCCGAATTACAAGCTAACAAATCTTTGCGAAAACGCTACAAACACGAAGTATAACATATCTCAGGCTTGAGAAGGCCGATCAACACCAAACTTGGTGACCTTATGCGACACGACTTACGAAGCCCTCTGTGAAAATTGGTGTAAATCCGCTTCTAGGTGGCGCTACTGCCGAAATCAATGAACACTCCCATAGACTTACGTTCATTTCAGATCTCCATAACCGCAAGCAACTTTCATTTACAACTATGCTCCTTTCTGCTCCACGGGCCTTGCCTTTGCTCAGGGGCTTGTTGATTATGGCACAATTAATCATGGCGGGCCGGGACGACTTCAGCAGCCCTCAGCGAGCGAGGCGACTGGCGCGGGGGCTTGGACCCGTTTACAACTGCTTCGCAGTTCTAGTTAGGGGTCCAAGCCGAGTGGGCTGGGAACCAGCGATTGCAAGGCATCGCGGTTCCCATACCAGCGAGTGGCATGGGAACCCTATTGTAATCGTTCTGCGTTTTATTATTATTATTATTTTTTTTCTTCCGTGCATAAAACGCATACTGCAGCGGTCGCTGTAACTCCTAGGAACGCCTAAACTCCCAAGGTAGCGTCACATTCACTGCACGTAACTCAGCCCCAAAAATTCGCACACTTCTATCGCTAGGGGCGCTGTAAGCAAAGGTCAACGCGTTTGGGCTTGGACCTCTCGACTACTGAAGGATATATCAAAACCTTATATCCACGCGTTCGGGGATCGAGCTGAATCTCCTGGTATAGGCCACGCCCATTTCCGCCTAGACTTTTTTTCGAGCTACATCGCAAAACTGAAAAACCACCTGAAATGTACTCCTCCGAAGCCGCCAAGTCCGATCGCCACGAAACTTGGCACGGATAATCTCTGGACCGAGCTATACAAAGTTTGTAGAGGAAACTTTGATCCGACAAAAAATGTCGCAATTATACGCTAACAAATATTTGCAAAAGCAGCTACTAACAGGAAGTGAGGTCATAACTTCAGTTTGAAATGGCCGATCAACACCAAACTTGGACCACTTAGTTGGGATGGGCCCCTGAGGGCCTGTGCAAAATTTGGTGCAGCTGGCCCCTAGGTGGCGCTCTTTAATCCAGAAAATTAGTTCCTCTATAACCACAAGTCACATTGACATGAAACCAGTGCCAAATTGTTCAGCATGGTCCCCTGATGCCAGGCACCAAAGGGGACCCTAATGTGCCCATAGGTGGCGCTGCTATTGCAGATTAAACACGAAAAATTTTTTCCCATTGACTTACATTCATTTTATATCTCCAGAACCGCAAGTCCGATTGACACCAAATTTGGGTCGATTGTTCCCCATGGGGCCCTGATGACACCACAAAAATTTGGTGCAGTTCGGCCAAAAGGTGGCGCTACAATCGAAGCTGAAATGCCGTCAGAAGCCCCATTGAAATGAATGGGATTTCAAACCAGCACACTTTTTCACAAGGTTTGGAATGGCCGATCAATACCAAACTTGGGGACCTTATGCGGCTGGACTTCCCGAAGGCCTGTGTCAAATCTGGTGCCAATCGGCCAAACGGTGGCGCTGTTCAACATATATCAAAAAACTCCCATTCATTTACATGCATTTTATATCTCCACTTCCGCTGCTCCGATCGACACCAAATTTGGGTCACTTCTTCACCAAGGGGCCCCGATGACAGCTGAGCGATTTGGTGCAATTCGGCCAAAAGGCGGCGCCGTAATCGAAGCTCAAACACCGTCGCTGAGCCCATTCATTTCAATGGCATTTTCGAACACGCCGCGTTTCGCCTCGGTTCGGGGAGGCCCGTCGGGACCTCACTCGGGGACCTCACGCGGGACGTCGGCGGGGCGACCGGGACGACTCGCACGCCCTCCGCGGGGCGAAGGGGGCGACTGGCGACAGGTGGCTTGGACCCCGTTTACAACTGCTCGCAGTTCTAGTTATTTTTTTTTTTCTTCCGCCGCTAATTCCACTACTGCAGCATACCCTGTAAATGCTAGGGACGCGAAACTCACAGGCTAGGTACAAGGCCCTGCAAGTACCTCAGGCGCAAAAATTCGCACACTTCTACCGCTAGGGGGCGCTGTAAGCAAGGTCAACGCGTTTGGGCTTGGAACTCCCGACTACGAAGGCGGATATCAAAACCTTATATCCACTTGTTCGGGGGATCCAGCTGAATCTCGTGGTATAGGCCACGCCCATTTCCGCCTAAACTTTTTTCGAGCTACAGCGCAAAAACTGACATGCCGGCCAAAATCATCTCCTCCGAAGCCGCAAGTCCGATCGACACGAAACTTGGCACGGATAATCTCTGGACCGAGCTCTACAAATTTTGTAGAGGGAATTTTGATACCGACTAAAAATGTCGCAATTATACGCTAAGAAATATTTGCGAAAAACGCTACTAGCACGAAGTGAGGGCATAACTTCGGATTGGAATGGCCGATCAACACCAAATTTGGACCACTCATTTGGGACGCCCCCCTGAAGGCCTGTGCAAAATTTGGTGCAACTCGCCCTTAGGTGGCGCTCTTTAATCCAGAAAATTAGTTCCTCTATTACCACAAGTCACATTGACATGAAACAAGTGCCGAATTGTTCAGCATGGTCCCCTGATGCCAGGCACCAAAGGGGAACCTAATGTGCCCATAGGTGGCGCTGTTATTGCAAATTAAAAATGTTTTCAAAATCCCATTGACTTACATTCATTTTATATCTCCATAACCACAAATCCGATTGACACCAAATTTGGGTCAATTGTTACCCATGGGGCCCTGATGATACCACAAAAATTTGGTGCAGATCGGCCAAAGGTGGCGCTGTAATCGAAGCTCAAATGCCCCATTCATTTCAATGGGATTTTCAAACAAAATACATTTTTCTTCATAACTAAGGCCAACTACATCGCACATTCATAAATCTTATCTCTACTTTTTCGGGTCATTGAGCTGAATCACGTGATGTAGGCCACGCCCATTTCCGCCTTACCTTTTTCGCGCAAAATCGTAAAAACTGACAAGCCGGCTGAAATCATCTCCTCCGACGCCGCTAGTCCGATCGACACGAAACTTTGCACAGAGCATCTCTGGACCAAGCCGAAGAAAGTTTGTAGAGGGAATTTTGATTCGAGAAAAAAGGCCGAATTACAGGCTAACAAATATTTGCAAAACGCTAAAACACGAAGTATAACATAACTCTGGCTTGGAAAGGCCGATCAACAGAAAACTTGAGGACCTTATCTGTCCTGCCCCCTAGAAGGCCTCTGCAAAATTTGGTTTATTTCGCCGCTAGTTGGCGCTACCCAAAAAAATTCCCATTGACTTACATTCATCTCATATCTCCATAACCACAAGTCTGATTCTAACCAAATTTGGGTCAATTGTTTCTGATGGGCCCCTGATGACACCACAAAAATTTGGTGCCATTCGGCCTAAAGGTGGCGCTGTAATCGAAGCTCAAATCCGGTCAGAAGCCCCATTGAAATGAATGGGATTTCAAACCAGCACACATTTTCATAAGGTTTGGAGTGCCCGATCAACACCAAACTTGGAGACCTTATGCGACATGACCTCCGAAGGCCTGTGTCAAATTTCGTGTCAATCGGCCAAACGGTGGCGCTCTTCATCATATCTGAAAAAACTCCCATTCACATACATGCATTTTATATCTCCAGAACCGCCGGTCCGATTGACACCAAATTTGAGTCATTTGTTCCCCATGGGGCCCTGATGATACCATAACAATTTGGTGCAGTTCGGCCAAAGGCGGCGCTGTAATCGAACCTCAAATCCGGTCAGAAGCCCCATTGAAATGAATGGGATTTCAAACCAGCACACATTTTAACAAGGTTTAGAATGCCCGATCAACACCAAACTTGGGGACCTTATGCGGCTTGACTTCCGAAGGCCTGTGTCAAATTTGATGCCAATCGGCCAAGCGGTGGCGCTCTTCATCATAAATCAAATAACTCCCATTGACTTACATGCATTTTATATCTCCACTACCGCAGCTCCGATCGACACCAAATTTGGGTCACTTCTTCACCGAGGGGCCCGATGACAGCTGAGCAATTTGGTGCGATTCGCCAAAAGCGGCGCCGTGTCGAAGCTCAAGCGCCGTCGCTAAGCCCATTCGTTTCAATGCCATTTTCAAACACGCCGCATTTAGCCTCTCTTCGGGCGACCCGTCGAGACCTCGCTTCGGGGACATTACGCGGGACGTCGGCGGGCCGGGACGACTTCAGCGCCCTCAGCGGGACTGGGGCGACTGGCGACAGGTGGCTTGGACCCGTTTACAACTGCTCGCAGTTCTAGTTTTCTTTTATTCTTCCGTGCGTTAAGCTAATTCCACTACTGCAGCCCAGACCGTAACTGCCAGGGACGCGAAACTCACAGGGTAGGTTCTCAGCCCATGAGACGACGGCATACGAAAAATTCGCACACTTCTACCACTAGGGGCGCTACAAGCAAGGTCCAAAATTTCGCATATTCAAATCGCTCTCACTCCCACATACAGTGGCACATATCAAAACCTTATATCCACGCGTTCGGGGATCGAGCTGAATCTCCTGGTATAGGCCACGCCCATTTCCGCCTAAACTTTTTCGAGCTACATCGCAAAAACTGAAGAGCCGGCTGAAATCATCTCCTCCGAAGCCGCAAGTCCGATCGACACGAAACTTGACACGGATAATCTCTGGACCGAGCTCTACAAATTTTGTGTACAGAATTTTGATCCGACTATAAATGTCGCAATTATACGCTAACAAATATTTCGCGAAAATGCTACTAACAGGAAGTGAGGGCATAACTTTGGATTGGAATGGCCGATCCACACCAAATTTGGACCATTTATTTGGGACACCCCCCTGAGGGCCTGGGCAAAATTTGGTGCAACTCGCCCCTAGGTGGCGCTCTTTCATCCAGAAAATTCGTTCCTCTATAACCACAAGTCACATTGACATGAAACCAGTGCAGAATTGTTCAGCATGGTCCCCTGATGCCAGGCACCAAAGGGGACCCTAATGTGCCCATAGGTGGCGCTGTTATTGCAAATTTCAAAACTCCCATTGACTTACATTCATTTTATATCTCCATAACCACAAATCCGATTGACACCAAATTTGGGTCAATTGTTACCCATGGGCCCCTGATCACACCACAAAAATTTGGTGCAGATCGGCCAAAAGGTCGCGCTTTAATCGAAGCTCAAATGCCCTATTCATTTCAATTGGATTTTAAAACAAAGTACATTTTTCTTCATAACTAAAGCCAACTACATCGCACATTCATAAATCTTATGTCTACGCGTTCGGGGCATTGAGCTGAATCACGTGAGGTAGGCCAAGCATATTTCCGCCTTACCTTTTTCGCGCAAAATCGCAAAAACTGACAAGCCAGCTGAAATCATCTCCTCCGAAGCCGCAAGTCCGATCGACACGAAACTTGGCACAGATAATCTCTGGACCGAGCTCTACAAATTTTGTGTACAGAATTTTGATCCGACTAAAAATGTCGCAATAATACGCTAACAAACGTTTGCCAAAAACGCTAATAAAAGGAAATGATGGCAGATCTCAGGTTACGAGTGGCCGATCAACACCAAATTTGAGTACCTTATGCAGCACACACCCCTGAAGGACTGTGCAAAATTTGGTGCATTTCGCCGCTAGTTGGCGCTGCTCAAAAAAATCCCATTGACTTTACATTCATTTTATATCTCCACAACCGCAGGTCCGATTGACACCAAATTTTGTTCAATTGTTACCCATGGGGCCCTGATGATGCCACAAAAATTTGGTGCAGATCGGCCTAAAGGTGGCGCTGTAATCGAAGCTCAAATCCGGTCAGAAGCCCCATTGAAATGAATGGGATTTCGAACCAGCACACATTTTCACAAGGTTTGGAATGGCCGATCAACACCAAACTTGGTGACCTTATGCGACACTGCTTGCCGAAGCCCTCTGTGAAAATTCGTGTCAATCGGCCCCTAGGTGACGCTATTACGTCGATGTCATTACACACTCCCATAGACTTACATTCATTTCAGATCTCCATAACCGCAAGCAACTTTCATTTACAACTATGGTCTTTTCTGCTCCACGGATCTGCTCTGTGTCGGGGCCTGTTGATTATGGCACAATTAATCATGGCGGGCCGGGACGACTTCATGCGCCCTCCAGCAGGCTGAAGAGGCGACTGGCGACAGGTGGCTTGGACCCGTTTACAACTGCTTCGCAGTTCTAGTTTTATTTAAATTTATATGTGTGTACTTCTAACATGTTTGGTTGGTAAAATAAATGTTGTAATTTCAAATCAGTGCATCTTCCGTTCCGTCACTTCCGTGTCTGAAATGGATGTATATTCTTGAGTCTTTAAGGCAACAATAATATAAGATAACCTTGTTTGAAATGGGTTTGGCTAAAAGAAAATTTTGGTTTAGTTTATACTACTAGTAGGTAGTTATATTATATTGACTGGGTTAAATAGAATTGCATTACTAAAGAGAGAATAAAATACAATTTTCATTGGCTAAAACTAGACTAAAATGTCATCAGTTTGTCAACTAAAACTAGACTAGACTAAAAAGAGTATGAACGTGACTAAAACTAATAAAAACTAAAATGACAGCTTGACACAAAGACTAGACTAAAACTAAAATTAAAATAGGCCGCCAAAAACAACACTACTGTCTAGTACAGTTTCTAGCGAGGTAACTATCCCTTAAATATGTATAGATTTATTAGGCCATTAGGACGGAAGTGTTTCAAATCAATGTGCAATATTGGATCTGCTGGATTTTTGCAGTGTCATGACCTTCATTTGTCAACCATTCAATTTCAACAGATTAGCAAAAAACAGCACATCTGATAGGCATCCCAAAGTGTTACACAGTGCATCTCTGCTAATATCAGAAGAAATTCCAATTATATGAAATAACGTTAACTTTCAAGTGAACAAGCAGAGGCACTAAAAATCACACATCAAAATATGAAATTACATCACCTGTTATTTTACCCATATCCCCTGGCAGGTTAGACAGACTGTTAAGGCACTCTCCTTTAGGTCATGCCATCACTGACTGAACACTGCCAACACTGACACTGACTGATGGGGTACTGTGTGACTATCAGCACTGTAATACTTGTAGTTACATTCCAACTGTACCTTGTGTATATTTATATTCCTAACTGCACTTCCTGTACATAGGGACCACTGCAATTCGACAAGTGTGCAATATTCTGGAGAGCAATATATCATCTGGTAACAATAAGTTATGGTATTGTATTGTTTCTAACAGATTTATTCATTTGCACACTCTATATTATTTATTTGTATCTTTAGAACTCCATTTTGTTGTACTTTGCGCAGTGACAAAAGAGGAATCTGAATCTGAATTATATGTATGCTTAGGAGATAACACAGTTCCAAAGAAGCTGAACAATACAAGAGCACCTCGAGGCTAGATGTGCACATTCACGAACATTTACTGCTCTGTACCATCACAGAACTTTTCCTCAACTGGCCTGTATCTGTAGAGTTATCAAATATTCATTAATATTTATGCACACAGTGCAGGCTTTGGGGCTCTCCATAAGTGAACAGATTTGATTATGGTAAGAGTATTAATGACTCAAAATGACAGTGGTGCAAACCGAGAAGCAAAGAAGAGCCCGTGTCTGGCAGAGGGAGAATTGTAAGCCAAATGGTTTCAATGTAAACCAGAAGACCGCTAATACCCATTCCAGCTTTATTAATGCTGTCAACCCAGAGGCTGCAAGATATGGATATGTCTGCTGCTCCCTGACTACACTGACCCCTGACCTCAAGCCTCTGTGTGTAAGCCGCTACCGCAGCTTTAGGGCTTGCTGGTGGAGGTCCAATGAACAGCACATAGGACAAGAAGGAATAGAAAAAGAAGTTGAGGGGTGTCAAGGGGGCACTACACTATGAGTGTGACCAAGAAAAATTAAATTAAGGTATAAAGTAGGATTAAAAGAAGTAGCAAAGGTTAACTGAGAGGGACAAGGAAAGTGGTAATAAGGGAAGAAGAACAGCAGCCAATCAATCTCAAGCCAACTGTGTTTTTATTTAAATTTCCTGCTACGCATAATGTTTAGTATATTTTTTACTGCTGGTGCACACAAGTAAAACGTTTCTAGGAATACTGTAGGGCTTTGATATTTTTAATAACCTTTGCTTTCATTTTTTAGCCATACTGCCAAACATTTTCTGGTTCCAGCTAGGGCTGAACAATTATTTGTATTGTATATGCAATATTATCAGCTAGGGCTGAGCGATTTTGGAAAATAATCTAATTGCGATTTTTTTAACCAATATTGCGATTTCGATTTAATTTGCGATTAATTTTTAAGCTCTTTAACTTCTGTATTATTCAAAGCGGACAAGCAGTAAATCAGTGTATAGTGTGATATTAGACAGATTAAACTTACACTGTTCTTTCTTGTAGGTCAGGCCTGTGTTATGATGAATTAGGTAGAATTGTTATTATGAGCAATAAGATATATAAAATTATAATAATATGAGAAAGACAATTTGAGTCAAGTCATGGCATTAAATAATATGATATAATATCATCAGGTGGGCCTACCTTTTCACCACAGGGTGTTATACAGTAGCGCTCAATACAAAACCCACAGTTCAACCACCAATTAATGAGTCCTGATCTCAGTTCAAATCTCCTGGAGTCCATCTTTCTGTATCCCGGAAGCAAACTAAAATACTCAGTTTGAGGTTCAATTCAAAAGTTGGCTAACTAAAATAGAACAGAGTGGCGCTCTCGTGTTTAATAGACAAGCTTAGTAATTCTCCGACAACACCAGAGTCCCGCCGCAGCCTCCGATGCTGGTGAGCAGCGCACCGGCTTTAACCAGGCTGCAATTCGGGACACACTGGGCCTCTTTTGGCGTTTAGTTTGAAGCGCCAATTTACAGATATTTCCTGAGCTGACTGGTGGCTGTGTATGTGGCGCGAGTGCCGATCGCCACAATACGCTTATCTTACTACCGCCTCTTTCTGTTGAGCATTTTTCCGTCCATCAAAGCCGCGGATGGCCCGACGACTTCACCACCACCACCAAGTTACCTGCGGTGGCGCTGCTACTTTCATTCGATGTGACATTAAAGTTTATGTAGCTGAGCTTCTGTCAAGCTTAAGGACATTTTACAACAAGAAGGCAAGTTACAGCGTAGCGTGCAGGCGAAGCATTAACCGTCAGACTGCTTTCCGCTTAGGTGTCATGTGACCAGAGTATAGTCGCCGTCTGCGATTAGAAAATTGCGTTTTATTAAATCGCGATTAAATCGCAAAATGCAATTAATTGTTCAGCCCTAATTATCGCAATATGAAAAAACAAGATTTTCTAAATCACAAAGGCTGCGATTACACTCTGATGCTTCCTCTGCAGACTGGTTTACTCTGGTCTATCGCGTGACCAACTACGCACGTTACGCTGTACCTTGACTTGTTGGTGTACAATGGCCTTAAGCTTAACAACAAAAACTTAAGTGTCACACAAGGAATGAAAGTAGCACTGGCCACTGCTGGTAAATTGGTGGTGGTGGCCGAAATCGTCGGGTCATCCCTGCTTTGACGGACAGGAAAAATGAACAACAGAAAGACACGTGTAGTAAGCTAAGCGTATTGTGGCGTCACACACAGCTCAGGAAATATCTGTGAAACAGTGTTTTAAACCACACAACCGCACAAGTCCGAAAGAGGCCCAGTCTGTCCTGAGTTACAGCCTGGTTAAAGCCAGTGTGCTGCTCACCAGCATCGGAGGCTGCGAAGGAACTCCAGTGTTGACGGAGAATTACTAAGCTTTTCTATTAAACATGAGAGGCGTCACTTGGTTTTGTTTTCATTGGCAAACTTTTGAAATGAACCTCAAACTGAATTTTTTTTACGGGGATACAGAAAAGGAGGTTTTTTGTTGAGAGATGGACTCCTTGGAGATTTAAACTGAGACAAGGACTCATTAATTGGTGGTTGAACTGTGGGTTTTGTATTGAGCTCTTACTGTATAACACACTGTGGTGAACTTAGTATTTCTTGTTGTCTGTAGGTAGGCCGACCTGATTATATCATATTTAATGCCATGACTTGACTCTTAAATTACCTTTCTCATATTATTATAATTTGATATTTCATCATTGTTCAAAATAATCGTTTGTTCATCATAACACAGACTTGGCCAACAAAAAAGGTATTATTAATATTTTTTTGGTCATACTATACACTAATTTATTGCTTGTCTGTTTTGAATAATACAGAAGGTAAAGAGCTTAAAATGAAATATTAAATCGCAAAAAAAAAATAATAATAAAATTACATTATTTTCCAAAATCGTTTAGCTATAGTTCCAGCTTCTAAATCATCTTTATAGTACTAATTTGTCTTTAAGTTTTGGACTGTTGGTCAGAAAGAACAAATGATGTTTAAACACCTCTTACATCTCTGAGCCATTTTGACATTTTTCTTTAATCCAAGAAAATTGATAATGGAAACAATTGTTAGTTGCTATGCAAAACAATGTAAACAAAGCAAAAAAACCCAAAAACCAAGTGACATGTTTTATGTTCCGCGAAGAAATACAAAAACTGTAGAGCCAAAAAGAGCTGTGTTAGCCACGATGGTTTGTTTTTCTTCTTTTTACTTTTTCTAACTCAAGTTCATTATTTCACATTATTCATCAAATTCCAGACCTGGAATCCATTGTCATTGTTTAACATTTATTCTGCCTAAAAAAAAAGTTCTTGTCAAGAGGATTGAGCCCTGTATCCTCTCATCCTCTGCTTCGTTTCCTAGTGTTAACACAGAGTTGAATCAGAATATGTAATGATGTGAGTCATTTAGGCAAGTAGACAATTCCTTCGACACATGTGTGTTCCAAGAGCAAATATTCTTTTGACGCTATGCTGCTATGAGGGTGAAAAAGAAGAAATTAAATTAAGGTATAAAGTAGAGCTGAAGAGTGTTACAAGTGTCTACAGGCAACACTGAAGTATGGTGAATGTTTCTTGCAAGTTTGGGGCTGCATTTCTGCAAACAAACTTGTGGATTTGGTTAGAATAAATTGTCTCCTCAATGCTGAGAAGTAAAGGCAGATACTTACTCATCATACAGTGCCTTCAGGGAGGCATCTGTTTGCCCACAAATTAATTATTTCTTCTAAAACTTTGTGCGAGTGTACCCAGCAGAATGGATGTTGTTGTCATATCAAATATTCAATATTGCCATTGTCATTCACTTTGCACTTTGTTAACTGATAAATATAATGTATTAACATGTCTATATTTTGAAAGCATTCTTACTTTACAGCACACCTGTCATAAACTCTTCATATGTATTCTAGTTCTAGTCATGACAGTGATGGATGCTGACAGTCAAGGTAGAGCTGGAGAGTGTTACAAGAACCACAGGTGAGATACACACATGCCAAACAAAAGAATAACAGAAGTGGATGTGAAATTATCAGATACTGCACATTTTAAATGCTTCAACATTATGAATTTATCGCCAAGAATTGTAACATAGTAACTGGCAAACTCCTACAAATCATAGATTATGTATTGACACTGTGGACATGTATGCTTATTTTAATGCCTGTTCAGCTTCAGATAATGTTGCTGTGTTTACTTGTAGAGGTCGACCGATATGGTTTTTTTTCACCGATGCCGATACCGATACCGATCTTTTGAAATCCGGGTCGGCCGATGGCCGATTAATGCTGCCGATTTATTTTGGCTATTTATTATTTATTTATTTGCTTGGTTTTTAACCTCTATTTGAAATATAAAATGTAAAAGAAATGACAATTACTTAACAGACAAACTTTCTCAACAAAAACATTTATTGAACACTTGAACAATGAACAATCTGCACTTATAAATTAAAAATGTATAATGTAAAAAAACATATATAAATAAATTGTATAAATAATGTATAAAAATATATTAAATAAACAAAACGGGTAAGAAGAAAATAAACTGTCAAATAAACTTGCTCACTCGGCTGGAAAATGACTCGCGGCAGCGTGCGTCAAACACGTGTTCCACGACAACACTAGGCTGCCCACAGATGCGCCTGCCTAATAATCGGCTTGATATACTTGGATATTGGCCGATGCCGATTATGTTAAAAAATGCCAAAAATCGGTCGATTAATCGTCCGACCGATTAATCGGTCGACCTCTATTTACTTGGTTATTTTTAATAAAACTGATTAAAAACAGTCATATGAGAGATCATACACTGGGATAGACCAGCAAAGATGAAGTGAAAGGAGGGTGAAACGCCCAGACTGCATCTCACTCCATCAGGAGAAAAGTCCTTCACTAGTGACCTTGTAGAGAGACAGCAAAAGAGCTGAGCCAGCATCTCAAGCATTTATCACCTCCAATGTAGAGCACCTGCTATTCACCCGGGGCACAAATCCACAGTTAATGTGAAGGCCATGTGAATGGCAGGCTTTTTACAGCAGGTCAATGAAAAGGCCTGTAAACTGTAGGTTCTGTCATAGTTTTAATAGAGTGAAAATACTAAGAGGGTGCACAGGAAAATCAATATGTACATATGGTAGCTGAGAAGGAAGCGGAGAGCAACACACACAGTTTAAAAATGCCAGAGGACACACACACAACACACACAAGTTCCAATATTTACTTTTAAATTAAAAAGAAATGTTGATTGCATTATTTCCCTGTAATTAAGTTGCAATCATCATCAATCATATTCCACACCCATTTGTCATATCGTTCAAGAGAATGAAAAGCTAATTTCATTCAACTGATTAATGCACTGATGGCCGTGGGTTCTTTGTTTTGTGTTACTGCAAAACAACAAACATTTAATACATTCAAATTATAATATAGCATATGGCAGAGAGGGGAAAGGACACATAGGACAAAAGAAAGTGTGAGAATGAGAGGGGAGTGCAAATAGATGACAGAAGAAGATTATAACATACAAATGAAACTTTTGTAAAAAGGTCAATTGTCATTTTTAGCTGAATCACTTAACTCAATAATGGTGACTAGCAAAAAACAATCGTTTTGTCTACCAGGTTTGCTTTTATGTTGCCCGTACCCCCTTTTGGAGATGAAATAATTATAGAATCAAACCTTAGTGTTCAATGGTTAAAACTAATTTTTCTGTTGGAGCCTGTTTGGTCAACTGGGGAGAAGAATCAGTATTTTGTTGCAGTTGGCAGTTTTGTCCTTATTCACCGCCAAAGTCACTGTTAACATTTTCTGCGGTTTGCCAGTTACATGTGCTTCCAGTATTGTGAGGTCTGTCTAGAGATGAATCAATGACTGTGCTGGAATCAACACCAATTTTATTTGGACAATAGACGCGAGAGACAGTTGTCAAAGAGGGATAGGTTGTCAGCGTTTGAATCATAAGTGTTGCTCTTGATGAAGATATTTGTGATAATGAAATGGGTGTTCAGATTCTAGCATCCTTAACCAGTCCTGCACAACAACGCACAAAGTGCAGCTGCAGAGCTCTGCTGAATTCAAACCAGAAAGCTTTCAGACAGCACTGAGCTAGATGAAACTGATGGTCAGCACACAGCAGTGCAAAGACTCATATCTATGTCAAAGGTAGGGCCATACGGTATAGTATGAATTTATTTCTGCTTCTGTCAATACTCACTCAACTTTAAAGACTCCCCGTTTAAATTACTGTAGGTTGAGTTGGTTCATCATGTAGCTTGTTTTGGAGTTATGAGTAAATGCCCTATGACAATGCCTTGTGCAGTTTAATGAGCTATAGCAACATGTGCACCAAGAGTCATGTTTAGAGAGGACATCGGAGACCTTGTGTAAATGTAGCCTCAAGTTGTAATTGATGTGTGGAGTGTGCTCTCTGAAATACGGAGTATTACCACAGATAGCCCATGTAGCTGCCGTGAAAAATAACAACAGAAAACTGCACACAGCTCAACGAAAACACAGTGATAACTTGGATTTTATTGCACGCAAGGGCTGGATGGATCATCCACAAGAGTCTTATTCTCCCAATCTTCACGTTCAGTCCAAATGATAATCTGCAACATGTTCAAAGCTGCAGTCTCAACAGGAAGGAATCAATTCTTGCGTTCAATCAATTTGGGTTTTAAATAGACTTCTTCTGAAAATAACCTCCCTTTTCTTTTGACAACAAAGCCTCAATGACCGTTTTCCATATTAGATCAATTTGCCGCCTGTTTTACTGTCACTGTACAGTCAGGCTAATGAAAACTGTGTACACTCAAGAACCTACTACAAGTCTTTCATTGCAACTGATTTGGATAATTTAAACTAAGTTTGGCTAAATAAACACTCAGAAACTCTTTCTCCCTGGGTCTTGTACAATCCTCAAGCTCTTTAATGATGACAGATTAAGTAGTCATGTGTAATTAACCACAGTGAATAAAAAACAAATAAAATTAACAAATTCTGAAAAATGTGTTGTGCTCGTGTATATAGAAATGATTCCAACATCTCCACTATGACTCAGCAAATAGACTTTTCTCAGGCACACACTCACACACAGTTAAATTGGGGATGGAGACAATATGTGATGTGAGACAATATGTTCTCCAGCCAGAAAACAAGTGACAGCAGGATTATTTTCCAAAGTTAATAATACACTTCCTCCACTAAAATGTGGTTCTCAGTTTTAATTAGCTAGATTATCTGCTCTATTTTGAAATATTGTGTTTTTATTTCTCAACAGGACAGGTTGGTACTGTGATTCCTCATTTGATTGATACAGGTTGAAACAGTCAACGTCTGTTCACATAAACAAATTGGATTTTTTTTTTTTAATGGAACAAATGATATGGTAGCCAACAACATGTCACAGAAGCTCAAATTTAAAGTATATTGTAAATATAAATATACTGTTGAAATATACAGTATAGTTCATAATTGATTATTTCAATGTGATACTTCACATATGTTCAAAGTTCAATCACTATCTTTGTCTTCTGTAGCTGTTGGAAAACTTTGGATTGCAGACTGAAAAAAATTCCAGGATCTTACCAAGGCTCTTCATACCAAATTGAGAAAAATATTGCATTGCATTGCGTAAGTGCTAATTTGTTGTTCATCTTTCTGGTCTCTGCTGAGAAGAAACACTATGTTTTGCTGTACAGGAGACTAATGACTTCAAATCATCTACGATGATTTATATTCAATAGAAGTCTGAAGATGGAAAATAATAACTCAAAAAAATATAACGTTCTGTGGAGGAATTTTATTCCTATGCTGGGCCACACGCTAGAGGATAATTTGGCAGATTCTGGGTCCGATTTGCCCCCCTTGCTCTTGATCGGAAGCTGATCGGAAAAAATTATCTGCCCCAATGACCCTGTAGTGTGAGGGGTTTACACTACAGGGTCACTCTCACCAACCGGATTGGAGGCACGCCGATTTCGGGGTCAGAAACCCTCAACAACGAGAGAGGAGAGAAAGCTGCCCAGGAAGTGTCACCAACATGTTGTGTATTTGCTCGTGCTATAAAATATCTATGCAGATTCTCTTTTCTCAGCTTCCACTTCATTCAATTTTACTCTCTTTTTATGTTTTTCTGTGAAAAACATACAAGTGCAACTAGCTGATGACAACAGTCTGCCTCCATGTTCGTTTATGTCTGAAGTCACATTTAATCATGCAAGTTTCTCTGAGATGCCAAGTCCCCAGAACCACCACTCTGAAATTGTTTAGTATAAACACCAACTATGTGGTCCTGCGTTTTGACTGAATCATCTGATGTGTGCACTCTTACAATTAAAATATAATCAAAACTTGGTTAATTCTGTCTTTATGTCTGTGGTATCCCCTTTAAAATCAGTTTAGATTTGAAAATCCTCTAGTGTGCACTAGGCAATTGGTTTAATTTGGATAACAGGTGAGGTACGGGTCATATACAGTTTACGCTAGAGGGTCACTACCTGTGTCCCCATAAGTACATATAGCTCTTTGCCTCTGTCTCTCTCCAAGACAGCTGGACTGATAGGGAGACACTGTAGTTTAGGCTCAAGGCTAGAAGATAATAGTGGAGTCCTGTATGTTTACAGACTTAATACCTCCACCTGGAATGCAACATGACTAAGGTAATGCATTTAGCATCCAGCAGATCAGCTGCTCAGATTTAGACCAGCATTCTTCAGATTTGGTTTAGTTCTACATTGTGTCCGCATTGTGCTGCTCTAGCCCCAGCCAGGCTTCAAATAAATAATGTATTGTAAGACATCATGGGTTTTCTGAAACCTTCTTCTGAAATAAGAGATAATGACCTGCTCCAAGGATTTTATAATATGTCCTATTACACTATCTTACACTAATTCATCTGCATACATTTGAAAGCATCACAATGAAAGGCAGCACTCTGCACCTCTCTTCTTTCTCACCACACACTACGTTCTCTGCGGTGGGCTCTCGGATGGTTTGACAGAGAATTGGTGCAAATTACTGTCTCATTAAACCTGATGAGCTTTACTTAGACTTAGCTTATGACCCATGAGAAGGAGGAGGAGGACATGGCTGACATCCACCATACTAACAAAGCAAAGCTCACACCTGACACAAGCACACACAAGTGTGAACAGTTGTGTGATCTGTTTCAAGGAAAGTATTCGTGTCATATACAGTGCGCGTCTATATTTAGAGAATGTGTGCAGCTATGTTCATTATTCTCTTTGTCTCATTCATGTAATGTAACTGTGTTAATCAGGAATAAATACGGGCACACTGATGCTGATGCAGAGACTATTTATTCATCAGTGTAGGGCTGGGTATCGACCATCAATAGGTTCATGGTTCAACCAAAGTGTACTTAATTACTAAAAGCTGATCAATCAAATCAATTTAAAAGTCCTTTATCAAGCATAAATCCCAAACAAAAATATTGGAACAGGAAGTCCAGTTCCAGTAATTGATTCATGAGTTTGAAGGCTTATCAGATGTCAAAACACTGCAAGGTTGTAGCCAGGATTTTAGAAATACTAAAGTACATATAAATTTAATTTCCCGACATGAACAAATGCCGTTTCAAAGCCTTACTGTCAGGAGTAAAAATCTGTTGGAGGAATACTGAAAACTTAATCTACCTAGTTTTGTTGCCAAAAAGTTGTCAAATTTGCATAGATTATGTCTAAAAATACTGGAATCAGCATATACAATGTCATATAACGTCCCACCAGGTCGCTAAAACCCCCGATGTGCAGGAAAAAGCACAGGACATGATCTCAGTGTCTTCATCAGTTCTTGCGGCTGAAGTGTTTTGCGTCAAAAGTTCACGATACGTGATATTTGTACATGAGGTGCACAGGAGGAGGTCTATGGGATTTTAGATGAAGACAAAAGGAAGATAAGTTTTACTTGACTATCACCTTTAATGTTGAAGGGTAAAGGTTTTCTTATTTGGTTTTTACCCCTCTTACTTTATGTAACTGTGAAACATGAAATGTCTGTCCCTCTGTAGCAGCACCCACACAAACACACACACATACACACTGCAGTGGATTCATATAAATTAATGAGAAAGCTGCATTTTTGACGTACTGCTAATGTCTATCTAAATAAGGCCATAGTCTGGAAAAGACATTACCTTGGGCTCTGGGAAACTAAGGTTAATAGGATAATAGGTTCTTTTCACTTCTGACATTACAAAGGCTAAAGAATAGCTAAACAAGCTGAAATGATTAGTCGATTAATTTCTTAGCCAATCAGAAGAAACTTAATCAGCTAATTTGAAATTAACTGTTTCAGTCATTTTTTCCAGCAAAAGAGCCAAACACTCTCTGGTATCAGCTTCTTTAAATGTGAGAATTTTCTGCTTTTCTTTGTCATTTACAAGAGTAACACAAATATCTTTGGGTTTTGGGCTGATGGTCTGATAAAACAGGGACTTTAAACTATGGCTGGGGCGATTACTCGCTGTATCCGTGTGGGATTCTCCCCGGACAAGCTCCAGCTGCAAGACCGCGCCTTCAACCGTCTAAAGTTTGGAGTATTTCAGACAGACACTCAACAACGTGCTGCTCCGTGAGCTCTCTGAACTAGAAACAGCTTCACTGCACAACTGCTGTCCACAAATACGCGAAGCAGCATGAACACGTGAAACGAAGTCTAGTTCATTTGAACTAGGCTAGTTATTGCGGCCGCCATGAGTAAATTATTAATATCTGATTTGTGTATATAAACATAATAAGCTTGATAAGCTATATGAATAAACACTTATTAAAATTCAACCAATTTAATAATAATTTGAATCAAGTCACCAAGTTCTTAAAAAAACTCTAGCACAGAGAGAGGAACAAAGAAATATTAACACATTATATAAATGCAGCAGTTTGGCAGGTCTGGACTCAGAATGGGCCACATCAGACGGCTGTGTTAAAACTATAACTTATCTCATCATAGCGCACATCGATATTAAATATACAGCGTGCTAGCCTCGAAAATCCAGCTGCATTCTGACATTAACTTAGCTCTCCTTATTAGCTCGGCTACTTGCATGCTGGCTTATAACTTTTTTAAGCTGGGTCTCCGACACTGACAGTGTTTTCTTGGACAGATTTGTGCAGCGGCGTTCCATGAGGGAGAGAGAGCGAGAGAGGTACAGGTGAGTGAGAGAGAGAGGGACGAGAGAGAGGAAGTGCTGCGCGAATGCATTCCGGCGCTCTGCAATCAAATACGATTTTAAATAGGCTTAGTAAAAAAAATTTGAAAATCAATCTGTAGCGGCGATAGTGTGGCGGGCCGCCACAAATAAATGAACTTATGGGAAACACTTTATTTAACGGCCACGTATGAGCGAGAAAACAGCTGAATCCAATTACAGACAATCTGTGACTTACAGTCTGTGAGTCCTTTAAGGTTTTCACTGATGCAGAAATACATTTGATTATCATACTGCATTACTCAACATTGAAATTAATCCATGTCAGAAAAAAATTTTCTTTTAAGTAAAGTCGCTTAATTAATGTCTGTTAGTGTTATTATCGCAACACAGCAGTATCGTGGAAATTTGATTAATTTTAAGATTTGCTACTATTATTATTCTGATGTGCTTCATTAGGATGACTGAATAAAATATAGATTTATTGATTAGACATGTTTTTGACATTTATTTTGGATAAATTTGTATGTTAATCGAGTAATAAGCAACTTTTCTTTCTTTAGAATAAAAAAAAGTAGTTGTTAGATTAATCGACTAATGGAAAAAATAATCGTTGGATTAATCGACTTGAAAAATAATCAATATGTACAGTCCTACTTTGAACATGACACCTTGGATTTTTTTTATAATTAACAGAGTATATCATCGAAGTGATAATGAAAATAATTGTCAATAGCAGCCTTCCTTATGTAACACACTTCGTGGTATATGACGCAGTGCTTACAGGTGCTGGTCATATTAGAATATCATCAAAAAGTTGATTTATTTCAGTAATTCCACTCAAAAAGTGAAACTTGTATAATGTATACATTCATTCCACACAGACTGATATATTTCAACTGTTCAAGTTTCATTACTTTTAATTTTGATGATTATAACTGACAAATAATGAAAAGCCCCAAATCAGTATCTCAGAAAATTAGAATATTGTGAAAAGGTTCATTATTGAAGACACCTGCTGCCAAACTCTAATCAGCTAATTAACTCAAAACACCTGCAAAGGGCTTTAAATGGTCTCTCAGTCTAGTTCTGTAGGCTACACAATCATGGGGAAGACTGCTGACTTGACAGCTGTCCAAAAGACGACCATTGACACCTTGCACAAGGAGGGCAAGACACAAAAGGTAATTGAAAAGAGGCTGGCTGTTCACAGAGCTCTGTGTCCAGACACATTAATAGAGAGGCGAAGGGAAGGAAAAGAGGTGGTAGAAAAAAAGTGTACAAGCAATAGGGATAACCACACCCTGGAGATGATTGTGAAACAAAACCTATTAAAAATGTGGAGGAAATTCACAAAGAGTGGACCGCAGCTGGAGTCAGTGCTTCAAGAACCACCACGCACAGACCTATGCAAGACCTGGGTTTTAGCTGTCGCATTCCTCGTGTCAAGCCACTCTTGAACAAGACGCAGCATCAGAAGCGCCTCGCCTGGGCTAAAGACAAAAAGGACTGGACTGCTAATGAGTGGTCCAAAGTTATGTTCTCTGATGATTCTGCATTTGGAAATCAAGGTCCCAGAGTCTGGAGGAAGAGAGGAGAGGCACAGAATCCACAGCATGTAGTCCACACTGTGAAGGCCCAGGGTGTCAAAGTCGACCAGAAAAGCATGCTTCCTGCTACCAAATTTATGGAGATGCAGATTTCATTTTCCAACAGCACCTGCACACAGTGCCAAAGCTACCAGTACCTGCTTTAAGGTCCATGGTATCCCTGTTCTTAATTGGCCAGCAAACCCGCCTGATCTTAACCCTATAGAGAAAAAAATCTATGGGGCATTGTGAAGAGGAAGATGTGATACAACAGACCCAACAATGCAGAAGAGCTGAAGGCCACTATCAGAGCAACCTGAGCTCTCCTAACACCTGAGCAGTGCCACAGACTGATCGACTCCATGCCACGGCGCATAGCTGCAGTAATTCGGGCAAAAGGAGCCCCAACTAAGTATTGAGTGCTGTACATGCTCATACTTTTCATGTTCATACTTTTCAGTTGGCCAACATTTCTAAAAATCCTTTTTTTGTATTGGTCTTAAGTAATATTCTAATTTTGGGAATTTTCATTAGATGAATTTTCAATTAAATGAAATAAATATTTGAAATATATCAGTCTGTGTTTAATAAATGAATATAATATCCATGTTTCACTTTTTGAATGGAATTACTGAAATAAATAAACTTTTTGATGATATTCTAATTATATGACCAGCACCAGCTGAACTTTCACACCCTCACACGCTGTACCTCTCTCTTTCTCTGTTTGTCACACAAACAACCGCACAAACTTTCACTGCCTCTCCATCTTCTCCACTCATCCTGCCGTTATCATGCAGTCAGCCAGGCGTGAGACGGCGCCACTTTGGGTGCCAGCAGCCTTCTTCAAATCCCGCTGTAACATTAACACACACGTCCGAACTGAGCTAACCCTGCTCCACTCCTCCATCCCTGCCTGCCCGTCTGCTTGCCAGTCATACTCATGCTGAGAAAATGTCCATGTAGATCCCAGCTCAAACACTGCCTCTGCTGCTCGCCTGCTGCCAGTTAAGTCAAACTCTACAACCGCCGACCTTCCTTCATCACAGCTGATGCTGACAATGAGCTGGCACATTCGCTTTACATGCACTCATCTCGTCAGGAACACCAGCCGGTATCACTGCCAGCGGTACGGGAAGTGTTGCTGTAGTATGACATGATAGAGACAGTTACTAATGGTACTAGTTGCCCTACGGTGCCGCATGTGGTATATCAGGATAGAGTTTGTATCCAGATCTGTGGACATCCAAGCAACAGCCCCTTGAATAATGAATGGGGAGGGAAGGAGAGGCGGCAACTGCCAGAGCAGAACTGAGTGTGAATGCTGAGGAGAGAAAGTACAGAAGGCAGGAAACTTAGCATAGTGGTAGAAGACTGAATAGATGAAGAGGTAAGGTGAAAAGAAAGCAAGCAAGTTGAGAACAGAGTATAGCCAAATAAGCAAGTTAACATATTTGTTTACACTGCTGTACAGCTGCTTATTTATATGTAATTTGCAGAGAAGCTATTTTTATGTTACTGGATTAACTGAAGTAACTGATCAGAACTGGTGGCAAACTTCTTTTGACAGGGGCCATGGTTTTTATTAGCATGCTAGGCTAACAATCCATCAGCTGTGTGACTGCATATCCATATAACCGGTCACCTGCCAAGCACAGTGCTGTTAAACCAAGAACACAGCAGCTACATCTTATTTTTATACAGTCTATGGGCTACTCAGCAACCATCGTAACATTGTCACTGTCCTCCATGCTGCTTTCTACTAGGGGTGGGAATCTCTGGGCACCTCACGATTCGTTTACGATTCAATTATAAAATGATTATCGATGCATCCTGATGAATCATATTTTTTCTATACACGATCCCTGGATAATTACTAAGCATTTAATTTTGCCCATTATCTTTGTCCACAAGAAACATCTCCTAATTAGCTTTAAAGGACTAGTTTGCATATCTAATTTACTTCATCAACCTCAGCTCTATGGTCCCTCATTTCATTAACAACCAGTTGTCAGAGTCCTCTGAATACTGAAATATAATTATCAGGATGTTCAGTCTGTGTACATGACAGAGCTGTACACCAGTTTAGTCTAAGCTTGTATCTAATGTTCTCAACCCTTGACTAGTAGGTTAGTTAGTATACAGCTGATAATTAATATTACTTCATTACCAATTTAGCTAAAGTTACAAAAATAAATAAAACTTTTTAGAGCCTTTCACAGGACTCAAGAACGCTTTACACCCAGTTACAGTGACAGAACAATACAAAGTCATTCAGGATTGAATGCCTGGGTAAAGAGCTGGGTTTTAGTAGATTTTTGAAAGTGTCCAGACAGGGAGCATTTTGGATCTCTGTGGGGATGAGATCCAGAGGGTGGGGGTCTGTGTGAAGCTGAAGGCTCTGTCCCTAAAAGTCAGTAGTCTGGTGTGGGGGACAGAGAGCAAGCCTTGTACAGGGAGATGTTAGCTAGCGCTAACAGCCTTCACTCTTCCAGCCGTTGGGGAAACTACAGACTATTAACGCTGCACGTTTACTACCAGACTGAAACTTACTGCTAATATTTTCTCCGCTAACTTTCACCATCACACTCTGCAGCTCGCTCTCTCTCACTCGCTCGTCCTCACAGCAAAGAGCTGCCGAGCATCGGGTGCAGTGTGGACTTAAAATAATTACTTGCGCATTGATATTAATGATTGTGTGACATTTCTGGGTTATTCATTCCACAGCGGTGACAAATACAGGCTGTTGTGTGTGCTCCATAGACGGTCCGGGCGCTGCGCTTCCGCGAGTTCCGCCTTTCGCTTTCCGTCAACCTTACGTTATCAATTAACATTTCAATAATCGAGTTTTAGACATTTGTTAATCGATTAATAATCTTCCACATCTGCATCAGCGATGCATCTAAGAATCGATTATTTCTTCCACCCCTACTTTCTACTGTTTACTAACTATGTTATCATGAGCGTTCATGACGTCGAACACGACATATCAGAATCAGTTCACATGAAGGTTAGGTCTGGGGAGATTACAGTAGAGAGAAGACGACTGAGGAGACAGAGGAGAGAATAATACAAAATCCATTCATTCAGCTGTTTCTAAATACACATACAACATCGAGCACACTGTTGGAGGCTTTGGTTTATGTCCTCCACAGTGCAGCTGTCAAACCAAAGAGGAAAGCAGTGAAGGCAGCTGGAAAGAGACATTACTTGGTCTCAGCAGAACACAATTTTAAATTTTAAAACAGAAGTAAACATCAAGTTTTGGGGTCAGTCTCTCACAAAACAAAGAGTAAGCAGGCAAGATAAAATATTGTCTCAATATATGACAGACAGACAGCCACAAGACAAGATGTGTTGTAAATCTTGGGCATTAGATTTACAAGCAGGGTTCATCACACGTCCACATGCACACTTTTGATTGATAGCAATAATATTACTTTTCCTCTCCATGGCTTGTCAAAAAGCTTTAGAGTTACAAGTAGACAAGGCAGATTTAGAAGCGCACCAAAAAGTAAATTACAACACTCAATCACTAGCCATGAAAGCATGTTAAACAATGCATTTGCATATCATTAATTGATGTTTTGGCAAATTGGAGGCAGCAGAACAAAGTAATGACACAACAAGTGACGTATAATCACTTTATAACTTTAAATTGTTACACCAAATATGTTGTTAAACAGCCTATTTACAAAACCCTCCCACACAGAGAAGCATTAACATTCATTTGGGTCCGTGCTCAGCTGTGAAATTGTCCACTAGTCCTTCACTTTGTCTGTCTGCCTGTTTGGTGCAGGGCAGGTAACTTACAGTAGGTTTTTAGAGCTGCCAAAAATGAGTGTGATGAGAGAAGTGAGAGTGCACCAAAACTGTAAATCAGTGGGCCACTAATCCTCTAAGACTGGATGCAAAGTTTGTGTGCTTCTCCCATTAGAGCCAAAAGCATGTTTGTGAGCATGTTTTAGACAATTGTTTTCAAGACGTGATGAAATACATTGTGATTTGCTGAAATACAGATAGGGAAGGCAAAATGCATTATGGGATTATAGCACTCTTGTCCCGTATTAGCCTGCGTGTGGACCGTAAAAAAAGTTTCTGAAGATGGGCTTGAGACAGTTATGATGGCTAATGACCTGAACGAGCGGAGCAATATTGCAGAGTACAGCAATAATGAATAATGATTCAGATCCAGATTAAGATTTGACTGCTGACCCGCTAACGTTAGTCAAGACTCACTGGATGAGACACATGTTTGAGGAGGAGGATGATATCAGTAGGTAAGTAGGACGATGGCATACAGTGACTGTAGACAGTACAACCAAGATATGTTTATTGAAGTGCTTTTTACACTGCCACTTGTTAACAAATCACTGTAAAGTACGTACAAATGTATAAAAAAAATCAGTGGCAAAGGGCAAAAAATTAAGCTCTCAAATGGTTTTATTTCATTTCTATCTACAGAGACAGAAATAAATTTGTTTGAGTGAACGCTGACACATTCCCTCAGGTTTTAGGATGTTGTCAAACAATGCTTAGGTTTTAGAATGATTTTCAGAGGGCACATATAGATTTTAATGGGTTAAACCAAAATAATAAGATGCTTTACAAAGGTGAGGGGAACTGCACAGTTGGGTGATAATTGTCTGTGTTCGTCGCTATAACCAAACCCCTTTCAAAACCCCTTTTTGCATAGTTTGTAAAAAAAATAAACATCTAACATCGCAGCTTTAAATCAAAAATTTCAACTATACAGAATAATCTTTTTCTTTCTTGTTTTGTGAATAATTACAGCATACATACATGCATACATGCATACATACATCTATGTAGGCTATGTATGTAAAATGCTTTAATCTGTATTTCCTCATGGATCTGATGCTAATATTAACTAGCAAGCCAAATGGCCTAAGGCAGCTGTACATTATGAAGCCAGCCGAGTGTAAAATTTAAATAACATTAAAATATATCTATTATGCCTTAAGCCTTTCAATATTCTACAGCGACAGATAGAGCCCAACATGCAGAGAAAAGAAAGACTAGTCAAACAAAGAAACAGTAAGACAGACAATCAGCCCAACTTTGGCCTCATGGGGCCAATGTCTGTGATTTCAAGTCACGCTGTCCTGCACACGGCGTTATTTTGACAAAAAGAGCGCACATTGTCCTGACACCGACGTGAGATCCTTTCCAGAAGGACAGCAGCCGTACCTGGAGACAGGGAGGGCCGGCGTTGGCAGGTGGAGCTGTTGAAGGGAAATCTTGACATTTAAAGTTTTACTCTGGTATTTCAGAAGACTGAGAGGTCACACTGTAAGGTGGAAAAAAATGTGTCTGTATTGCAAATTGCAGCACCTCTTCAAGTATTCCCTGCATTTTCAACAAGACCACCTTGTAGATAAAGCAAACTGTAAACCTTTAGTTGAAGGTTTGTGCGGGTTGACTGATTCACTGACTACATTTGTGAGCTTTGAATGTTTGATTCCACATTTAACTGCAGATATATCCAAGAAGACCTTACCTACACTCCCAAAATGTGACAAGTGCTTAGTGAAGACGACAAAAGACACTCCAACTCAACATATCAAGGTATCCATTTAAGCAGCGGCCGCTTTTCATTAAAGCCGTCTAAATCTCTTTACCTCAGCAAACAGACCCATGAGGCCCAGAGCACACAGCTCTCAGGTGAGTCTGAAAGCTGAGATCGAACGAGCTCTCGGGAAGCTTAGAGAGATTACAGAGAGAAAGACAGGTGGGCATAAAGGGAGTGTGAAAGAGATTGTAAGCCTGTTTAAGAAAGGCATGTAAATTTTCAACACCAGCCAGTCATGTTTGTGCATCTAACACTCAGCTAGACACTCTGTGGTAAATTATGGAGAGAGAAAGAAGACTGAGACATGAAAGGTAATAGAAAAACAGGGCAGGACACAGAAAGCACAGGAGGCTCAGCATCACTGCAGACAGCATGAAATCACATGTTTGACCACTGTGGTGATAAAATCCACAGAGCTGCCTGCAAGCTACAGAGAAATTATTCATGTAGTCATCATCTAGTAGTCTGCATTTATACAGCAGAGAAGCTGATCGTAAACCACATGTCGTCTTCTGTTGCTTTTACTATGTCGAGATATTTTTCTTTTTTGGAAACGCTCAACAATATTACAAATTTTTTTTCTTCAATACACATCTTTGTTGTTCACTCCTCCACCCAGTTATAGTCAGTTCAGAGTGCATGCAAAGCATCTGCGCCACGAAAGGCAGTCAAATTCTGATCCCTAATTTCAGATAGGCAACACGACCCGACCTAAACTTCAAGTCTGACTTTAATAGGATTCCACAGTTCATGAACAGCTGATTTCAATGAGCTCAAACTCGTTCTGTAAAGACAAGGAGAGCTGCAGATTCAGGTGATAATTCTATGCAGCTTCATCATTACAAGTGACCCCATTTCACATTTCCTTCCATTGTAATTTGATAAACTGACAATGTAAAAGAAATATCGATTATAGTTACATTCAGCTTGAGTTGGTTAGTTTGCACTGTGAATTATAATTAGTCGAACTCTGAAAACGTGAGCCCGTACAGATTTCACTTTGCCTCACCCCTCAACAGAGCTAAAAATTTCAGCTGTCAGCTGTTGAGACAAACACAAACAAATCATGATTATGTAGCACATTTCACTTTCTTACAACTCTTTGTTTTTCAAGTATTTTCCGTGTGTGGGCAGCTGCAATAGAAAATTCCTGGTTTCCAAGGATGCACAGGAACCTTGTGTAACACATGTTTACTTAGCTATGTTCAGGCAGCATTTTTTGATAGCTTATCAAGGAACTTGACAGTGCCAAAACACAGCAGCTGCAAGGAGCATCCAAATGTGATGGCAACCTCCAGCAGATACACACCAAATCATCAATTCACTATGATTTGCTTCAGTTTAGTGAGCAGCCTATTTCTGAGTTTTGATTAAATGTAATTCAGCATAAATCACCTGCAAAATAAGTGCTCAGTTTAAACCATAATACTTTCAACAGAAAATAAATGTTACAGTTACACTTTGGGGGTGGATGTGCAACCTAGTGGGCTATTTCTAAAAGTATCCGTACTTCAAATCATCATCATCAAGTTGAAAGGCCATCAAGCAACTAACTGTATTCTCAACATGTCTCAGGATGCTGCTCTTTGGCTGAACTTAGTGTCTGCACATAGTAGTAAAACAAAAAAAGGATTTCCTAAGTAGATCAATAAAGCATAATATTATCATTATCATGCAAGACACAACCAGCTAACTGCCAGTGCACACAGCTTGCAATTTTCACCATGCAACATCCAAGCAGACCGAGAGAATTCAAGTTAACTAGCCAGTTGACCTTTGATTTCACAAGCATTAGTCAATACCTGCTAAAAGCAACTGATAGCTAATGCATTTGCAACATACACGCACGCAGAATAAACCAGGGCTGATTGAATGTGACAGCACATTACAACAAAACCCCAAATAACACATGAAAATATAAACGTAACCCCCGAGCACATTAAAACACACACTCATGAACAAGTACACACACTCTCTTACTCTCTTCATCTACTCCTTCTGCTATGGCCATGGGGAAGCAGGTCTCCTGACAGACTGCAGTGGTAATGGGCCGTACTCCTCTCTTCCAGGTTCCTCTTCTCTCTCTGTTAGCGTGAAAGCAAGCCACCATCTAGACTGAAACCATGACTTCATGTCCCGACTTGTCCTCTCCTCAGTCACTGACACAGCACTCTGTCTCTACCATAAACCTCTCATTTTCTGTCTTCCTCTAAAAGACCACTAGGTGATTAACTGGGCCAGCAAATAGAACATACTGTATATTAGGGAAGTCCTAAGCCAAACGACAGGATCGGGATAGCGGCTGATACAGGCATTTTTTGAAAGGGATTGGTATTGCTATTCACATCCAAACCACTGTTCACTTGAGATAGAGCACACAATAATTGAACACATTCCAGCAAATAGGTTGTTTTATGTCTATTTCTGCAGCACTTCAAAGGTGAACCACATTGCTAAAGTGTTGCTCTTGGTTGGAAATGCATTTGAACTAATACTTTCTCCTGCTACAACAGATCCATACCAACACTTCTGTCTCCATGAATCCACCAAGGACAACTATGTTATCTGACATACTATATTATAGGGAATACTACAGCTATTAAGATGTGACACATATAAGCTTAATCACTGCAAGCTGCACTGTACCCAATAGCAGATGTTCAATATTAAAGGACTCATATCAGACTAGGGCTGGGTCAAACACTTATTGGGGAATTACCGATACGTGTTCATACAACAGAGGGCCTCATGCAAAAAAAAAATACTTGTACAAACATTTTTGTTCTTGAGTGGCTTGTACAAGTGACCTTGGGGAACTTTTATCTCGTATTTTGAATTTTTCCATTTGACATGAACACAATTTATGACTGGTCCAGACCTGTCACAGGAGTTTTTTCACTAATGGATTGTATATTTCTTTGCTTTAAAGCAATTTTGAGTTTGACAATCCTATATAACATACTTCATAATTATGTTGACAATATCCTATATGACAATAACATGATTCTAAAATTATTCATATATTCTAATGATGTCTCCATCCATTAAAATTGGTTGCTGTAATGTTACTGTATAACACTACAATATCAACATGAACATCTCAAACTGCAAAATGACTAATTGAAGGTTAATTTGTCTCTGTATAATAAGGTCAGGTGGAAGTGTAATCTTTGGATGCCTTAGCTGTCAGGCCCTTGGAAGAGAGTGACAGCGTGCTGATATATTGGCAGGGACAGATGAAGTGTTGTCACGGTTTAGATTACCAAGGGCAGCAGACAGACCCGCCAATCCAACCCTCTTAATTCTCCTAATTCCTCTGCTGACACTGTTAAAAATTATAGCTTCCTTGATGGATCTCTGAAAGAAGGACTTCACCCTACAAACTTGTGAACTTCATCATGCACGAGGCTCAATACAGCATCAAAATCTGTCAACAACAAAAAAACAAAGTTGGTTCGTAAGATTTGTGCTATTCATTAATTATTCTTTGATCGGATAGTTCCTGATCTAAATGATCATTTTGACAAGTTTAGCCTTTATTTGATTTAAGCAAAGTTCTTGTATGGGTTCTTGTTTTTAGACGATATTTAACATCAGATAGGGTTGAGAAGTGGGAGAAGGAATATCTGCTTTGGATACACATAAAAACGGTAAATATTTATTCATTACATGCTGTGTGTTTTATATAATGCACATCCTTCTACAGCTAAACAATGACAATATTTCATAAGTAAAAAAGAAGCTAATTTAGTCGACACAACGCAGGATTAACTGTCACAAATGCCACCATGTTGACTGCTACGTTGAAACTGATTTAGTTTGCCAAATAAGAAGATGAGCTCTGTATTCACTGGATCATAGTTTTGCTGTGCCCACACTTCCTGGGAAGCTCAGGTTAGGGCAAAAGGAAACCTTTTTCTGCATTGCCTAAATGGTTAGCTCACAACTGAGTAGGGCTGAACGATTAATTGCATTTGCGATTTAATCGCGATTTAATAAAACGCAATTTTCTAATCGCAAAGGCGGCGATTATACTCTGGTCACATGACACCCAAGCGGAAAGCAGTCTGACGAAGTTAATGCTTCGTCTGCACGTTACGCTGTAACTTGCCTTCTTGTCGTAAAATGGCCTTAAGCTTGACAGAAGCTCAGCTACATAAACTTTAATGTCACACCGAATGAAAGTAGCAGCCGCCACCGCGGGTAACTTGGTGGTGGTGAGTGAAGTCGTTGGGCCATCCGCGGCTTTGATGGACGGAAAAATGCACAACAGAAAGAGGCGTATTGTGGCGATCGGCGCCTGCGTCACACACACAGCCACCAGTCAGCTCAGGAAATATCTGTAAACTGGCGTTTCAAACTAAACGCCGAAAGAGGCCCAGTGTGTCCCGAGTTACAGCCTGGTTAAAGCCGGTGCTGCTCACCAGCATCGGAGGCTGCGGGGGAGGAGGGGGACTCCGGTGTTGTCGGAGAATTACTAAGCTTGTCTATTAAACACGAGAGGCGTCACTCTGTTCTATTTTAGTTAGCCAACTTTTGAACTGAACCTCAAACTGAGTATTTTTAGTTTGCTTCCGGGGATACAGAAAGATGGACTCAGGAGATTTGAACTGAGATCAGGACTCATTAATTGGTGGTTGAACTGTGGGTTTTGTATTGAGCGCGCTTACTGTATAATACCCTGTGGTGAAAAGGTAGGCCGACCTGATTATATTATATCATATTATTTAATGCCATGACTTCACTCAAATTGTCTTTCTCATATTATTATAATTTGATATATCTTATTGCTCATAATAATAATTCTACCTAATTCATCATAACACAGGCCTGACCCACAAGAAAGAACAGTGTAAGTTTAATCTGTCTAATATCACGCTATACACTGATTTACTGCTTGTCTGTTTTGAATAATACAGAAGTTAAAGAGCTTAAAAATTAATCGAAAATTAAATCGAAATCGCAATATTGGTTAAAAAAATCGCAATTAGATTATTTTCCAAAATCGTTCAGCCCTA